>OU452171.1:14841190-16073690 GCA_911728515.1 Peribatodes rhomboidaria | reverse complement strand
TCTATTTTTGACATTCAACTCAAAAATAGTTCTCAAAAACAGTTGTTAAAAAAACATCGATTTGTCACGTGTTGATGAACTTGGGTTTAAATCAGTGGTGACCAAACTATTTTGTCTCATAGACGGTACCGGATTTAGGTAGACCAATATTGCATTTTTGAAAAAAATATGGGACTCCTTCATAGGTGTTCACAATCGTTCGGAAACGTTTCCGTTCGGATTCTTCTGATTAGATTAATTCTCGATTCCCTATTCCAAAATTAATAAAAGTAGACTGAGATTCGAACAATTTGAGTTTGAAATTTGCGCGATCCGATTGGAAACGTTCCCGAACAATTAATAATAATAATAAATAATAAATTCGGGACATTGTCACACACGGTCGCCTGACCCCAAACTAAGCAAAGCTTGTACTATGGCTGCCAGAGACTGATATACATACTTAGATATTTTTAAATCCATACTTAAATAGATAATAACACCCAGACATAGAACAAACACAAATGTTTACCACATAAATGTTTGTCCCAGGTGGGAATCGAACCCACACCCCCAAGCTCAGAAGGCAGGTTCACTACCAACTGAGCCACCGAGGCAGTCAATTGTGAATAACACCGCTGCTAGATCGTCGGCCCCTGGGGTCGAAATAGACCACTTCAGGCAAGTGGTTTAAATCTTTGATCACAGGATCCAATAAGAAACTCACCAGTATAAACAGCGCATCCGATGGCCCACTCGGTGTTCTTGACGCGGGACCCTCGCAGCATGAGGTTGTCCGGCGTCAGGATGAGACTGTCGAGCCCGGGGATCTCTAGTCTCCCGTAGAAGGTGTACAGATCCGCCAGGGGGTTCGGAACTTCTATACGCATGTTTTGTGGAAGGATATCTGGGGAAGAATATAAACTAGAATAATTAAGCTGGTCACGCAGGCCATCTGCTAGTTTTGTCATCTGTGTGTTTTAAGATGACTGGGAAGCCCATTGAGATGCAAATACAGCGTACTAAAGAAGCTGATACAGCTTTGCCTGCCGCCGTGGACTAACTGCAGGTTAGCTGCACTGCTGAATCATTCGTTATGTCGTCTAAGCAAACTATTCCATTATACAGCGCTAGATCGCTTAAAAGGATAGATTTCTTGCGCCGAACAATGTGAAAATGAGTTCGCTTATTTGTTACACTTTTAACCAACTACTCAATCGATCACTATGAAATTTTGCATACAGGTTGTCAGGGGTACAGAAAAGACATAGGGTACTTTTAAGCCGCGGTTAAGACCGCAGAGCGCAGATGGTCAAAGTTTTGGAGTCAGTTTTTTTAAACACCGTACTCGTTTCTAATGTTTCAGCATTTATGTACATAAAATACCTGTAAAGTTCACTCGTACTCGTTATCGTTATCGACGAGTTTTGTGTACATCGACACACGTGCGACAACACATGAACTCGATAATCACGATTAGTGTGAACGATTATCGTGCTAATAAATTGAATTTTATTGGCGTCTACTGTTTTGTAGCCACGAATAAAGGAAGTTTACATAATCTTTCGTTCTAGTTTACTACTCATAGAATTATAGATATATCAGAGGTATGAAAAATATGTATAGGTGGCGGGGCAGGCGGCTTCATCAGTCTTAAGATTGCTCTCCCGGTCAAGGTTAGCTGTGGTTAAAAAGCAAGTTCCTGCTGTTCCAGAGGAATATGGAAATTTCACATTGTAGCAGGAGTTTCAAAAAATTTATTTTTTCCTCAGAAGCAGGTACAAACAAGTAGAAATCATTTCCATGTAGCGCTATTTCCCAACATTTCGCACTTCCAATACTTCAATGTTTTTATGCCATAAGCGATCACCGTTGCCTATGGATACCTATAATATCGCAGGGGCGTCACGGATACGTTGCCGACTTTCAAGGACTCTACTGACAGCTCCTTTTAAAGAACCCAATGTTGTAGTTACTTGGAAATACTTAACTAAACTAGGAGCTCACCTGGCGTGTAGCCGACGAGCGGCGGCGGCACCCGCAGCGTCTTGAGGTTGGTCTCCCCGTCCAGGTTGGCGGTGGTGATGAAGCACTTGGCGCCGTCCCCGGCCGCGCTCAGCAGCACCAGGTCGGCCGGCACCTCGCGCCCGCGCTTCACCCGCACCAGCGTCCCGGGGGATATGGTGGAGTTCTTCACCTCCCTTATCACGCCCTTGTGGACTATTTCCACTGCGAAACAAATAAGGTTTATTAAACTTTACTCGTTTGTTGTACTTTTCTATGTGTTTGACTACCAACTGTGTTCAAACACAGGAACTACGAGTAATAGCAGGATCAAAATTGAAATTCAGATTTGGAAAACAGTTATACAAATTTACATCAAAAAGTTTCCCCCGGAACCAAACAGCAGGAACCGACTGATACAAATCTTTAGAAGTTTATTTTTGCAATTTTGCAATCATATCAAATCAATGATAGTGCGTTTGATTTGACACACACAGTGCACACTCCAAAATAACATTTGAAGGTTTCTGAATCGATAAAAGTTTTATCAAAAAACATTATGCTCGAGCAGGTCAAGGCAACAGTCGCCAAAGAGATAGCAACATAATATTAATATGTAATGCTCCGTGGGCGATGATAAAAAAAATCTTTAAAAAAATATTTACCGATCGTGCTGTGGGACGAAAGAGTTTATCCTCTGGAGTGGATGTAAATATGCGTTTTTAGCGGTAATGAGGGTAGTCCCCCGTTACATCTATGGGACTAAATATTGCCCGGCGAAGTGTGGAGGTTGTAATCCACCTCTGTCAGCCTATCAATGCCTTTCTCCTGAAGAGGCTGACAGAGGTAACTTTATTTACAATCTCTAGATAAGCGACATGCTAGCCATTGTTTTTTTTCTACAGTGTTGAAATAAAGTTGATAAGCTAAATTTTTGCGACGCCATATTGTATGCAGCAAATTTTACACATATTATTGGTACGTAAAACGGTAGCGCAGGCACAAAAGCTAGTTATGTCGTGCCATACCAATAAATGATAAACGTTCATAAAATAAAAATATATCGATTGTTAAAATTGAACTAGTAGATTAATGGAACATTATAGCACGTATGTATTTGTGTTTATTAAAGCAACACTGATATAAATACTTACCTCTAATTAAGTTTCAAGTGGGCAACGATTTGATAAGAGTATAGCGTCATAATGAAACACTTTGTAACAAAATCCTAGCTATTGAGGAAATGCTTATAACACCAAGGGCCGCGGAAGTAAAGGAACAAAGGGGGCCAAAAGCCCCCTAAAATTCGAGCGGGGGGGGGGGGCTTTAATTTTACCACCTATTACTAATCCTGAGACGTAGATTAAAGGAAGGGGATGACAAAAAAAGTTTGCCCCCGTCATGGAGTACTTCCGCGACCCTGAAAATTACCGACTTGAAATGTGATCTCTGGTGTTATCATTATATTTTTACCACAATAAGAGTGTTTATTTTTAACTCCAAATCCTTCAAATAACTCCAAATTATGTGCTTATTTAAAGTCATCTGCTGCACAACTGCAGCCCGGTGTATGGTAACAGGCTCGCCCCCGACACACTTGGGACTGAATATCGTTCGGCATATTGTTGGTTTTGTAATAAACCTCTGCCAGCCCGTTCGGAAGAAAGGCGTGACGATATGTATGTATATTGTGGTCCTGCCACTTTATGCGAAGTATTGTTCTTAGGCACTTCATATGAAAGGTGTCAAGGTATTTAATATCACCTTTGTAGAAACACCAGGCTTCGGTGGCAGATCTAGATGCAAAGCGCCTTATCATCAAGACCCGTCCGAAGCCTTCATAATATACTCGTACATACACATACAACCTCAACGGTCAGTTGTACTGTGCGGCCTGCAACCGGACCTTTAAAACCAAATTTGGGTTTGCGAGCCACATCCGAGCTCACAACCGTATCTAGCCAGGTTCGCCATTGACGGACACGTCAAGGAGGACATCATATAGGTATGTGGTACCAAACTGTGGTTTAAAAAGTTTCCCTTTGAACATTTTGAAAAGGATGGGAATACGAGAAAGCGATAGAGACTAGCCGAAATCAACTAATCAGAAAATCGAAATAAGTAATATTGGACAGGTGTTCGATATAAAACCTACTTGGGTAAGTATACACGTTTATACAAATACATTCCATTGTTGGGTTAGATTTGCGGTGTTTATCTTGTAATGGCACAGATAGTGCGGCTTATCGCGTACGGACAAATCTTGATAGATTAGTCTTTTTTATTGGAAAGGGACAAAGGAAGGCTCCGCTGCCTAGTAATTAATGAAAAAACCTTTTATAAATGGAAAAAAATAAAAGTTTGTCTGTTTGGATATTTTTTAGTCAATCACAAAAAAAACGGCTTGGAGAAGCTTATGCTCTGAATGAAAACAAATTAAGTAGGACAACTTGTACAAATGAGTCTGTGGGGCAATTGCGTTATTTAATTAAAACTATAAACCCAGAATTCACGTTTCTTAGCACTAAAGCTTTAAGAGTCCGGCGACCTAACTAACTTCGACCTAGGCGACTTAGACTAACTTCGCATTGGCTTAATGTATACCTTATTGGTATTAGAATAGCCATTTCGTCTAGAAGAGGAAGACGAGCGTAGAGAGAGTAATGATACTTACGAGCCTCTAAAGTTACCTACAGAGTGACAAAGTGCAATTTCAATTTTTTTTATGACTTTTGCACTTCTGTAATCATTCTTACGTAACTCAGAATTTCCCTTGTATTATGGATTCATTTAACAGCTAATGATGTAGACAACCTCCCTATGTAATGGAATTTATGATTTGCTTTATCTAATGAATAAACCAGTCAAAAGTGTCCCCTTAAAAATGCGGATATTTTTCATACCTCTATTTTCGCTTGAGAACGTTTTTAAAAAACACCAAGAACATAGGGGTGGAGATATTGTTAATTTAATTGTGCATATTAAATTTCATCATAATCTGACAAATGGTTTTCAAGAAATTTGAGTAGCGCGTTTGTATGGAAATTTCAGCGTCGCGGCCCTCTTTTTTTTTTTTTTATTATTATTGTTAACTTAAATACAAGTACAGCTTAAACTAAACATGCCCATAAAACCAATGCGGTTTGTCTAGGACAAACAGTTCTCACCCTTATTTAGCTTAAATATGCCATATTATGTAATAATATAAATACTTAAAGAATAAAATAAAAATATAAATACTGAAAGAAACTAACTAAATATAAATTAACGCTTCTTAATTTAATTAAGTTAATAGTAAGTTAATTCTTAATTAACTAACGTCTTAACGCTTAACAATCGACCGTTACTTAGCAATGATAGCTCGTTAGCGGTTAACGATTTTAAATTGCACTCCGCAAGATATGAGTTCAAAATACCAACAACAAATCAGCTGTTGATTAATTCAGGCGTTACTTTGCGGAAGTTCAAACACAGTAAAGTAATAGTTTTGAAATCAGCTGTTCCAAACGTTTTCGATAATTTACAGCTGATTTTTTCCGCGATTTCTCAGGGTTGGTCTCGTAGTAGAAGCTAGTCATAATGATAACTAGAATTAGTGGTCGTTTGCTAAAACGACTCTCAGTCATGTATCTCGTTTTATACTGGTTTTACCATACATTTAAACAGTTTTAAATAGAGATTCCTCACTAAGCGTCGTTTTAACATGCAGCCCTTAGACTTCCTTTCGGCTAAGTATGCTTTTTCCGTGTAACCCTGTTGATAAGCTTGGTTATGGTTGCGATAGAGTTGAGTGGCCGGGAGTGGTTGTAGGCACGCTTCGATCGCCCAACTGATCGAGAGACTTGTCACTCGACAAACAAGGCTTACTATCTCATAGATAAAGTTTTAACGACATTGAATCATTTGAAGGCCGAGCCCTTCGAGCTTACTTCCTGTTGCTGAGCTACAAGCAGAATAAGAACCGTAAATTCTAGTCACTTTTCTTAGGTGTTTGAACGGAAGATTGTATACATACAGTTTGTATAAGTACAGATACGAGTGTCATATTAAACATAAAATTCCGTTTACCTTTGCAGTGTTTGAACGTAACGTTATGATCAGTCTAAGTACTTACTACCTAAAATATCAAAAGTTTTTTTGAATTCAGTTTTTTTTTTAATTTGCTGCAGCTGCTTAGAATAACTACCTATAGAAGGTAGATTTCCAAACGTGTGCTGTGTTTACTTGCTTTGTCATGCACACATACGCAAACATACTCGTAATGTGGTTGGGTAGTTGAAATATTTTCACCCTAAAAGTTGGATGATTGGTTGATTGTTAAAATCTGTTCCATACATTGATTTAAAAGTACGGACATGCGTAGCGTCGTACAGTACCGTTAAGACGATGAAAATTTCCCAAATTGATCTAATTCGGATCTAATTTTCTCAAAATGTATGAAGATTACAGGATTGCAAAAACAAATGTTAAAACTTGATGATGAATTCTTTGTAACTATTAACAAATTTAAAAACACGTTTACAGAAAAAAAATCTCGATAAAAAAATTAGGATGATGATGATGAGGTGATGATGAGGATAATGGTCTCTCCCCTTTCCCCATTCCAGTAAAGTTATGGATACTTTACTGAAACTTCAAGTGAAGTTTTGCAGAGAACACAAAAAGTCGCGTTTCGCAATGCTTGTATCATTTGCCCACACTAGTGCACGTTGACGAACAGAAACTTTAATAATCCACCATCATTACACTTTAACACTCGAAGAATCACAAGTTTTAGAAAATAATACAAAATCATGACACCATCTTTTCGGTTCCCGCCAAAACTCCCAAGTGCACTTAGTGTCTTTAAGCAGTTATTTTAAGTGCGGAAGTAAAAAAAAAACAAAAAGAAGTTCCTCACCGATCTGATTGTTGACTTTGTTGTCAGCTTTGTGCCGCAGCCAGTCCTCGTAGCCTTGCTTGACGGCCGTCACCAGCACCATGAAGCTGAGCGGCGCGATGCTCGTGAACGGAGACACTGGACTGTCTGTAGGAACACCGCTCAACATCAGCCACAGCGAAAAAGCAATGGACAAGATATAACATAAAAAATATATACGCGTCGACTTGCAAACCTCCTCCGTTTCGTCGGATAAAAAATCGAGTTTCCTTCATCTGAATTGGATTTAGTAATAATATAAAAAGCAAAGCTTAAAAACAGACTTCCCGTCAAGCCATCATCCATGTAAACAATTTTTAGAGTTTAGTCAATATTTTAATAACTGATCGACTTCGATAAAATTTAATCAAAAACCGCATCCGTTGCGTGATCTATGATAGAGTTAGCGGATAAACAAACAAAGACAGACAGACGCGGAAAGCTACTTTGCGTTTTATACAATTAGATGCAAAAAGTGACTTCAGATAAGACGATAGACAAATATTTATTTGCAACAAAAACATACAAAATTAAATTAAATTAAAATTACACGATTTAAAAAAAAACATAGTTTTTGCCACAAACCGGTCCCAACTCAGCATAATGCCGGCTGCTGTAGACAACCGGCGCTGGTCTTCCGTTAGATTAGGGAAAGAACGACGTATCTTGAGGCGCTATAACATCATAATTTCCAAAAACCCTATCACATTGAGTCACTTGATCTGCATTGGGTATAATTTCATCAGGCATTCCAGATAATTTGTGCTCTGTAAATCGATATCTCGGATATTGCAATTAATAGATTGGGGAATCCCCAGAAGATATTATATCTCGTATTTACCCCAACCACATCCTACATTTCAAAAAGACCGTCACGTTTATCGGAGGTCTTATCAAGATAAAAAGTGGCGATTAATATGCAATGGTAAATAAAACATTTTTCGAACACAAATCACCTTTTAACCTTTGCTCAAATAAATGTCAGCGGACAAAGTGTGCATTTTTACGTGCGTAAACACCTACTTATCGAAATCTACGCAAAGTATGCATAGAATTCGATACGAATCTATATCCTGTTACAATATTTACTGTATCTCAGAAATGCTCCTTAAGACTATAGCCTCACATCTTATGAATATTCCATCCAATATAAATGTCATAGTCAAAAACCTGGCTGTCACTATTGGTGAATAGCGCGAAGAAGAGAGGTTATGAAAATAGAAATGAATGTTAGATTGATAGAAATGTTTTATCACGAGGTACAAATGTACTAATACAATAAATACAGCAGGTATTAAATGAAGAAATGGTTTAAATGCTCAAACCCCTGATATTGAACTGTCCAAAGAATGAATACCGGCGACGGAAATGCTGATTGTCGCTTTTGGGAGCTTATAAACGAAGGTTGGACCTCCAAAGATCATCCGGTTAACAGTCAGTTGCACAAAGACAAAATTTCCTTACGTAATAAAGACTGCCTCGGTGGCTCAGTTGGTAGTGAACCTGCCTTCTGAGCTTGGGGGCGTGAGTTCGATTCCCACCTAGAGCAAACATTTATGTTGTGAACATTTGTGTTTGTTCTATTTCTGGGTGTTATTTTCTATTTAAGTATGTATTTAAAAATATAGTCTCTGGCAGCCATAGTACAAGCTTTGCGTAATTTTAGGGTCAGGCGACCGTGTGTGCAAGAGTCCCGAATATTTATAATTTATTTATTTATAAAACATTAATGCTAATTTAATGATGTTGCACAAAACAACTTTACCTTACGTTTTAGTTCCATTACTTATAGTCGTCGAAAAACAAGGTTGTCTGGAAGAGATCGCTCTTAAGCGATAAGACTGCCCATTGCGCCTATATTTTTGAATGTTTAGTTTAGATTTATTTTGTATTTAGTGTCAATAAAGAGTTTTTGTATTGTATTGTATTGTTGCTAGTAGTGATTACTGCAAAGAATGAACAAAAGTCAAAGTCAACTAACCTTACTCCTAATTAATATTATAAATGAGAAAACAAAAGTGAGTTTGTTTGTTGCTTTCATGCCTTATCCTATCTTGTAATGTCATAAACATACGAAATAGCCCATAGTAGTGTGTAATTCTTGCCCATGTTTTTTGCTAAGTACCCTCAAATATGATTTGATAAGAACAGTCCTATACATAACAATTAAGTTTTAAAAGGCGGTTCTAGCCTACAAAACAATTATTCATTTGATTATTTGTATTTTAGTTACTAACGCGGAGTGTGCAAAATTTATATTTATGTGTTTGTTAATAAAGAAATTTTAAAATTAAACCACGCCTTAACTACTCGTACTTGCATACACGTTGCCAAAGGTACAGAAAAGGACATAGCACCGTTAATGCCAAAAAAAATAATCCTGTGGGACCGCGAATGAAACCGCAGGGCACAGCTAATTCCAATCCGACCAGAGGACTAGTGGCTCTGTGAGCTGTAGACCTCGCGGCCGACGTTTGTCCTCCTCCTCATGTCGCATTCCTCAACTCGATTCTCGTGAAATTTTGTGAGCAGGTTCGATAATTATATAGTTTTTTTTTGCCTATTTGGTTTTTGGAAATTTTTCAAAATTACGGATTTTTTTTTTTGTTGTTTTTTGTCTTACCACCCCTGACAATAATGGGGAGACAATATCATTATCAAAGAACCAAAAAGGTTTACGTACATTGTGCACGTCGCATTTCAAGGCCTCGGATCATAAAATCCTCGTTTACCTTGCTTAATGTGACAGACAGACAATAACCGTCTTGTCTTAGATTGAGCTCGAGTCAATATCTTGTAAGCATGACTTTTGAATACAGGACGCTTGTATCTACGCGTAGATATTCACGTCAAGATAAGACACACAAATAGATCTCGTTCTGTTCGATTTCGTATTTGAATAGTTTTACTAAACTGTATCAGAAGAAAAACTCACTTTCAAAATGTACTTAACACTTTTACTATTGTTAAGTACAATTATACTGAGGCAATTGCTAAATAGCATGCTACGAGTATATCAGAGGTTTCAGTTTTAAGTGGACATGTAACTAAATTGATGCACATACATGCCATAAATAACGCACGAGTTTACAAATAATGTTTATATCTATCCAAAAGCCAACGAAACTGTAGAAATCTGCCAGATGCTTGAGAGACATGGATATTACTGGAGATCTAGATCTTGTTGGTGCTTATTTCTGATCTCAGGCAATGGAGTCATCATCTTTCCTACTTATCCCACACAGGTGAGGTCTGACCTGTATGTTGAACAAAGTGTAAATACTGTGCACTTTCTTCAATCGTCTCTATCCCTCGTCATCTCAGAATTCAGTCAATATAAAAATAAATTCGGGACATTTTCACACACGTCGCAAGACCCCAAACTACGCAAAGCTTGAACTATGGCTGCCAGAGACTGATATACATACATACATATATAATTTTAAATACATTCTTAAATAGAGGTATATATGAACACCCAGACATAGAACAAACACAAATGTCCATTACATGAATGTTTGCTCTAGGTGGGAATAGAACCCACGTCCCCAAGCTCATAATGCAGGTTCACTATCAACTGAGCTGCCGAGGCGGTCATTGGCGTAGAATAGTAGCGTAGTATAGGCAATGAAGTAGTATAGTGACGTACTCACCTATAACCACGGCTATAACAGTGACAATGAGGAAGTAGAAGTTGACGACCCTCCGCAGCTGCTCCACCAAGTTCTTGGGCAGAAACATGAGCAGGGTGTACTTGGAAGTCTTGATCTTGTTGTGTTTCTTCTTGCTCCTCAGGTTCTCGATGCCCACCTCGATCTGCCGCGTCTCCGAGTCCGACGCAACCTTGTTCCCCTGGGGTAAAAAGTTACGTTACTGTTTAATTTAACCAATTTATATAGAACCACGAGATCGAATCAGAAATGAAGCAATCCGCAGGCAAACCACAGTAACCGACATAGCGCAAAGAATTGCCAAACTGAAGTGGCAGTGGGCAGGGCACATCGCTCTTAGAACCGACGGCCGATGGTGCAGAAGGATTTTCGAGTGGCGAACACGAACCGGAAGACGCAGCGTGGGCCTCGGGAGGGTAAGGTGGACTGATGATCTGGTAAGAGTCATGAGAAGCCGCTTGCGCTAGCGCGGTCGCGCAGCGTCGAAACAAAACGCAACCATCATGGTAATAAGAGGTTAGGTTGCCCCATAGTTTATTCGTGCTCTGCCAGTAGAGTATAACTACCTCTAAAAATTCCGCGGGAATGCAAAACAACACGTTTGTATAGACATACTCGTAATTGCTTTAAAAAGGCACATATATTTATCTGTATTTTATAATTGATTATTGTATTCATGTATGCCATCGCCCGTTTTCATATGTCGTCCTGTTCTGTCCATCCAAACGTTGCCTGGAAGAAATCGCTTGAGGCTATTGCCTAAAGCGATTAGGCCGCCTTTGTACTGCCGAATGATATTTTATTTGTTTCTTTACGTTTGTTTATGTTTTGTTCTTTGGTGTGCATTAGAGATGTATTATATTGTACTTATATCAGTCAAATGTATGTCACTAATTTAACGGTGAATGTCACTTTTATCCTTCGATCAGCTTGTATCGTATGCATAAAAGACTCGGGTTCCAGGTGAAGGCCCTGAGGCAGTCCCGATGACATTGACAGCAGCTGGTGAGGACACCACTAAAGGCTATTATTAAATATTCATGATCGTGAGACGGTCTGCAAAATAAAATGTGTTCAGAAGGTCGCATGCATAGGGTCACTCCACATCCATATAACAACTTCACAACTAATATTATGAAAGCGAAAGTTTGTGAGTAAGTGTGCATATTTGTTAGTTCTTCACGCTCAAACGAATTGATGCATTTTGGTAAAATTTGGTATGGAGGTAGCTTATATCCTGGATTAATACCTAAGCTACTTTTTAATCGCAGGTAAAACTGCGGGGCGCAGCTAGTCATCCACAAAACTTTGTAGAATTTGTTACAAGCAGAGACACCCTCTCTGGTGGAAATTTCGTCTAAGCGCACTGAGCGTTTCAAATCCACATTTCTGTTGAGAACTGCAGAGGTGTGGAACTCCTTGTCGGCGTCTATTGTTCCACCCAATTTCAATCCCGGGATGTTCAAGAGAGAAGTGAATAGGTTTCTCCTAGACAAGCGTTGTTACATCTTCGATCACGTCGTCGCTTCCCATCAGGCGAGTCTGTGGTCAAACGTATGCCTAGTCCGATGTAAAAAAAACTTTAAAAAGTCGACTGTAAAACTAGAGCCGGTAAAAACGTTCCATTTTGTTAATTTCTTGATTGTGATAGAGCCAGAGTGGAGGCCTAGGCAAGGTAAACGAAACGTGAGTCGTCCGGCGGCGAGATACAGTAGAATCGTGGTAAAAACCAGGATCATCATGAAATTTTGTAAACACGTGATCGGGGTACAGAAAAAGATATGGAGTACCTTTCATCCCGACCAAAATACCGGTTTCCGTGCGACTGCGGGTGAAACCGCGGGGCGCAGCCAGTAATTCAAAATTGGAAACACGAGTATTTAATAGTACCTACCTATTTGTTTTATTAGGGTTGAAATATCTTACTACGGAACCTTGGATGTCAACCAAGACTAAACGTGGCAAACTTTTAAATCGATAGACTCTACGCAAACTTGATTTGAATTTGTTAACTTTCTATTAATAATAAATCCACATGATAAAACCTTCTTAAACAAAATAAAAAAAACATTATGATTATAACACGGGAATTACTCACGTACGATTTAGTCGCTTATTCCGACTAGTTTCCAGACTTTAGTTTCCATAATTTAAAAAAAACTCAAAAAATATTATGTGAAGTCAGCTTTACCAAACTAAAATTGTCTTAAGAACGCAAGCAAATAAAAAGGACTAGCTGCACACCGCGGTGGTATATACCCGCGGTTTAAGAATATTAAAATTTTCCAATTCAAAAAGTTTAAATACATGCTAGTTTCTAATCTATATTCTATCTGTGTGAAATTTTTATGCATATCCGTTCAGCCAATCTGGCGTGGTTGAGTAACAAGCATCCATCCATGCATTCAAACTTTCGCATTTAAAATTTTCGTTATATGGAAAGGCACAGTGTAAACGATTATGAAATGATTACAAATATAACGCATTAGTAAACACATTAGTATTTTATTATGTACTCTGATTACAGGAACTTTAAACATTAATACACATTGACACTGATAATAATGATTAGGTACAACGAAACGATTTAAAAGGCAAAGTCATCGTCCGTCAGCGATTTTTGTCACATACATACCTACTTTGAAGACGATAGAACCTCAGAATTAACTTACAAATGTGTTCTTAGCTTGAAGAGTGACCTCAACCTCGTAATGTTATGATATAAATTATTTTAAAGATTTATCTCCACCACATTATCATACTGTTGTTGGATTTGTTCGTTTTTTTTACCTGCGTTTGAACACCAACTCGCTTATTGGTAAGAGACGGTGTTGTCAAAGGCTCAAATTATAACTCCTTAGGCAAGTTTGCCAAGTATTATTGTCATATTGGGGTTCGGAATACCTAAATAGTATATTTTCGTAGTATTGAGAGTAATTTAGAATAATAATAGTTTGTCGTAAGTAGACAAGAGCCTTATCTGTCGAAATAATGACACCGGGAGATTTTCTCAAATTATCCTAATTACTAGCGACCCACCTCGGCTTCGCGCGGTGCCTATAAACCTCCCGTAAAAAAAACATCAAAATCCGTTTAGGAGTTAGCGGATATACAGACAGAAAGGACAGACTTTGTTTTGCACTATGTAGAGTAGATATTAATTGCCCGCTGCGATAAAACCGGCGATAAATCCATTGACAAATAATAGTAAAAGAAAAGTAAAAGTGAGGATGTGTGTATATGTAACACACACATCCTCACTTTTACTACTTAAAAAAACTTTCACATTTATCTAAATGTGAAAGTTAGTTTAGTGTAAATCTCTAAGCTCATACCGAAATTGTGCGTAACAAAATTAAAAGATTACCCACGACTAAAAAATTTTTGCAGATTCACTCTCAAAAATACCTTCATTTGGCCGCAGTCAGCGCACAATTTTAAAATACTGGTAAATGCTTAAAATTTCTTTCATTTTGTTCGCTAAAAAGACGACACTCGACAATGTCAAAGGCAGTAGTGGCCCACCTCGGAAGGCCGTGAGACCGCAAGCAACTGGCTAATTACTGCAAATTAGATGCTCGAGGCACGATGATTGTACTTCAATACTTCAATTGCAGCTTTTGCTTCTATAAAGCCGTCACTACACTGGAGATTTGCGAACGTCTTTCGCCTGGTTGCCCTGTCGATCTCGGCGCGTGTCGCTTCGGACGCGCTGCGTTGACCGATTTGCTGGAGTCTGGACTCGCGATCTAAAATCGGTGTGTGTGATAAGGCCCTAAATGGGACTTTTCCTAGTTTTTCCAGCATTGCAGAGCTTACCTTGATTGCTTTAGTCTGCTGCTAGTTAGAAAGAGCACAAAATGCTTTATTTTATTCATACTTTCTGATGCCTTTCCAATATTAGATTCGCGAAAGTGTTCGTCCGTTTGTTCATTATTTTTCAGCAACAGAGTAACAAATCGATGTATTTTTTTCTAACGGTACGGTGTTGTCAAAGGACCGGAAAATAACACAAGATACTCTTTATCAGAATTAGAGGCATTAAAAATACCACATTAAGTAAATGTAAAAATTTCAGAAAACCAATGCAGTCTAATTACATTCGCTACGACCAGGCTACAACGCCTACGACATGCTACGCTGTAGACTGTAGAAGACATGCGAAGCCAATGAATATCGTAGCGGGAGCGTAGAGGACCGCTACACGTTCTCGTACGAAAAATTTCAATGAAATATCCTCTACTACACTTAGAAAACTTTTTCGACAAAACATTCGATTCAAATACTTTTGCACGATAAAAACAATAGATCGGCGTGCCGCGCTATCGCATTAAACCCCTATATCCGTGTTGGAAAGCGGCCAACTATGTAGGTTTTGAATCATTGCACTTAAAACTAATAGATGGATACATACATACTCGTATAGATAGAAACTATTCTATCTATATAAGATAGAATGGTTATAAGTAATGAGTGTAACAACTGACGGCTTATCAAGCGACTTTTTTTGAGTACATGTAAAGCTACGCGTGTTTACTCGGACACGTAACGTGATAAATAAATGCTTTAAAAGGTACCATCTCGAGCATTCATGCTCACTATCGAAGGCACCTTCTTTCGGCGGCGTCGTGTGTCGGGTCGTTCTCTTCCCTCAAATATGGTTGAGGAGAGCGATGGCTGGCACATGCGTCATACTCGTGATCGGGTGCTGCTTGCGGGTCGCTGGTCTGCTCGTGGTGTACTCACAATGCAATAAGTGAAAACCTTTAACCTAACCTTAGATTAAGACTTAATAACTAACCCCCCTCTACCTGTATTCCCCTTAAATAATAATTTAAGACTTATGTTAACAAAAGTCACGGTCCCCGGAGTCCGTGGAGTGTAATTTTTAAATTAAAAAAAAAAAGGTACGTCAAATGAGATTATTGATAACTATTGATAGATCGACGTCTCAGTGCCTATACATTTATTATGACTGATGTAATGACATAATTTTTATCAAGAATGTAATTAAACTGAAACTACTTCGTGACGAGGTATTAATTATCCAGTACTTGAGCAACTTCACGACATATACTTGATATGATATGTGTAATGTTTATGCTAGAATGTAAATACTTGGAAGTGTAGCAAAATCATTATCGTTGAACAACTTTCTACATACTCCCAATACTGATTGATCCTAACTGTTCAACGTTTCCCAAAACGTCTTTCAGCCTGATTCTTCTGCTCTTCCTGATCTTCCTGCCCTTACCTTTAAAAGTCGGTGGTGTATATGTCGCAGCCGACTAGCTTAATTCGCCGTTAAATTAACAGCCTACTCCTAGCCTTTTTATCAAATGGCGCTGTTCAACTAGCTTCCGGGTGAAATTCAGCCAATGAAACGGCTAGGAAAAACGGCTTAGATCAGCAACGTTAGTTACTTGCCTAGCCAAGTCATTTAAGTAAGTAAGGTATTCAAGGCTAAGGCGAAATAATAAGGCGAAGGAAAAGGCTAAGGCTAGGCTAAGGCTTAGCCTTCTAACCAAACCAATCCAAGTCAGATTTGCCCTGATAAAGAAGTCGGGCAGAATAGGTTTTAGGTTATTATAATATGTATCATGAATTGCGGTTCGTTTTACCGATTTTCAGATTTGATTTTTATCATAATTAATTAATATCCCATTTCTGCGGTCAAAAATTGTAATTTTGCTAAATAATCACCCTATTCTATAAATGACTTGAGCATCAGCCAGCCAGTTTATAAAATATTGTATTAGAAGCTACGTCTGAATATCATTCAGGAGGCTAATTGAACGGCGCCATTTAGTTAAAAGGCTAGGCTGTTAATTGAACGGTTGATTAAGCAAGTTGGCTGCGACATATTATTACGGCTGAATATCATTCAAGAGGCTAGTTGAACGGCGCCGTTTATTAAAATAGCTAGGCTGTTAATTGAACGGCTGATTAAGCAAGTTGGCTGCGACATATATCCGCAATCTTTTTTAATACCGTAATTTCTCAAAGGCTCTATCGTTTTTAGATTATTTGCTATTGATGGCTGAGATGCCGCGTTAAAACGTGTTCATAAAAAATGTAGGGAAGTGACGTGTTTTAAATCATAAGACGCGGCGCAGGAACGCCGCTTCAGTTTTCACGTCTTAATCGTGTCCGCGCCGCGTTATCACCTTACGTCTGGCCTGTTTATTTCAGACCTAAGTTTATTATTGATTTCTGACATTATTCAAATTTGAGTGAGTCGATGACGTCGCGACGTGACGTGGCATACAATTTGTTGTTTTTCAAAACTTTTACCTATCTCTCTATTGCTCTATCTCTCTAGTATGCATGTCTAGATCTGGATAATATGTAGAGACTTGTTATACTTTTTAATAAGTAGGTATATTTACAAAAATATAGATTAGCTTAATGCAAAAATTAATGACGCAGATATTTCTAACTGGAACAGATATTTATAACATACGAGTACAAATATGTCGACACGCCTTTCCCCCTATGATAGGGCTGGCAGAGGTGTGCAACACCCACACTTCGCCGGACGATATTCAGTCCCAAATGTGACAGGCGGCAAGCCTGTAGCCATTTACATCAAGCTCCAGTTACGTAGCAGTTAACAGAAATTTATACAGTTCTAATAATAATATGTACAATATTTCTAACTGACTTTTCTGTGTTTTAGTTATAAACATCAGCTAATTTGTATTTCAGGCAGATTTATACCAAATTATTATAGATGTACCTAGGCAAAGTAGGTATCAATTTGGCTATAATTGGCACAAGTCAACATTCGCCGCACAAAAACATCGCAATCGTTTTACGAACCGACTATCAGGAAACGTAGAACACGAACTACATGTAACAAGTACAACAAAAATCAATATACACTTACAAAACAGCAGCATATTACTAGAGCACAAGCACGCAGACACTCAAACAGTCTCGCACTCAAGTTGACCAGCACATCATCAGCTCTCATTGTGACACAACCACATTTTTTTTATCACTCTTTAATGTTTACACCGGTTAACAGTTAATACGACTATGGCGCGAGTTCGTAGGATGGACTGATAGCGAAAACTGCTATCTTATCGACTGCCGATACGTCGATAAAACTGATACGGCAGGTGACGTCGAGCCTAGACCTTCCAGTTTTGAAATAGATTAATTCGGAGATTGGTGGAGTGAGAATTATCTTTAGGGCAGCCCTGAAAACTGAGTACCTAGTTAGAGTGTCTTGTGATTTGGGCATAAACTTTTTGAAGTGAAACTTCTAATGCGACTTCCAACAAGGTTGCGTTAAACGTTTAACGCTCCTGGGAAGGGGGAATAGAAAGAGACAGAGCGAAAGTCAAACGCATGCGCGTAGTAAGAAAGATACACAGAAGTTTCACTTCTTCCGCGCGGAGGAATTCCACGCACTATTTTTTTTGATTAAGTTTAATCACACTTAATTTTGGAAAGGTTTTTTAGATAGATCAGATTCTAGATGTTGGGGTAAGAACCAAACTTTCTAGGATGGTACGAGAAATGCCGTTGCACATTCAATTCCTGCAACTGTTAGTGCATCAGGCAGCAGATTTCTTTCAGCTATTTATTTGAAATCTAAGTTTCCAATCATATGATTTTGTATTCAAATGATTTTAGTTGTATTTAATCAGTGTGTGGTTTTAGTTTTATGAAGACTGACAATATTACTGTCCGAGTGAAATAAATCTAGATATGATTTAAAAAGAAACAATCTTGTTTCTTTCAGAGAATAATTTATCTGGATTTGAAGGGCATAAAGATATTTAACACTATAAGCCATCGAAATCTGTCTCCTCACAATGACTATCGCACAATCTTGAGGAGATAAGCAATATTTTCGAGAGGAAATCACTATGTTAAGAAAAACACGCACTATTAAGTAAATCTCAAAACAACAGATTTTATGTTACACACATTACGATGCTGGTGTTAAAGAAACTTATACTTTCGGTGTAACACGATAAGTATCAAAAATGTAAATGAATATAAAGTTCAAAATGTTCAACTGGCCTGGCAGAATGTCAAATACCAAATTTAATTTCGATTATAGTCCCAAGGCCTTTCTGAAAAGTATTTAACACAGATGGCTGGGCTCTCATGAGAAGGTTGTCCTGAAAGTCATTTAATGTTAAAGTACAGGCCCCAATACTCTGCCTTGTGCCACACCCTTTAATAAAACTAGATATTTAGTTGCAGCCCATACTTTTAATGCTAAAACTAGAGGAGCGTGGTTTCAGTCCCGGTTTTTATATTTACCATGTTTACTCAAATTAATTTCAATTCTTACGACCCGCCCGGAGACCAGTGCGGAGTTTGGCGACAGGCTCGCCCCCTGTCACATTTGGGACTGAAGTGTCCCATCACATCGTCACATCGTCCGGCGAAGTGTGAGTATGAAGGCGTGACAATATGTTATAATATTATTATGCATTATTTTATGGGTTCGACCATTTTTCTATGGAAGCTGGCATTTCCAGCAATTTTTATAAGTTTCCCTACACATGACAGATGACAGTAATAAATATGGATAGAGGACACCTATACAAACACAAAAGGTCCATTTAATGGTACCCTAAAGTGTCATGTTATCGACATATTTGGAGGTAACAATCTGCTTCTTCTCGTCCTTCTTTTTTTATTTTAGGCAGGTAATACATTTTGCCCTGACTAGGTTTCGACACCATAACCATGCAAAATACGCGGCCTAAATGCTTTTTTTTCCTTAAGCCAGTACCAGACTTCTGCAGCGAACACCTGCGACAGCGCCGATACACTGTTGCTTTTGGTCAAAAATCCATTGACAAGCAATAGAAATACTTGCACCGGCGTTCATAGCAATAGCCGGATGCAGGCTTTCACCTTTACAGTAGAAATAATGTTTACAAAATAAATTGAATTGTTTTCTTTTACTTACCCATTAACCTTTCTTCTCAAATTGTTTACCCGGTTACCTAAAATTAGGGTAATGTGCATCATTTGTTATCTTGCATGTCACTTTTCTCTTTGTAATCTATTTTTTTCTTTTTCAGTTTTGTTCCAATTCCTTACTTCTTTTCTTCAAATCTTCCAAATTAATTTTTAAATAAAATAATTTAAAATTAAAATTTCACTTAATAATTTTAATTTAAAATTATATTTAATAAATTTTATTTATTAAATACTAATAAAATTTAATTTAATTTTTGATTTTAATTTAAAAATAAATTCTGACCTTTCTATATGTGTGTGTGTGTGTGTGTATTTATTATCTTTGTCATATATCTATGTGGTAGTTCTTACATTAGACCATTTCGAATGTATCTCTTACATCATATTATGTTTTTTTTTCATTTTTTTACATTTTTAATGGCCTATATTTCTTGCATTCCATATTCCAAACTCAAATTGAGTTGAGGAAGAAGTGGTACAATAAGCCCAAGGAATGTAACTATGATATTCTTTGTTTTGTCTTTAAATATTGAGAGCAGAGCTTCAGTGTGACATGGATGCATTATGTAGTATGGGCGGGAGAGAATTGGGTGCTCCTGCTGAGTGATCACTGAGTAGAAGTCCTTTTGGTTTATTCTGGAATCAAATAACACCACTATTTATTGTCTATATCTATGCATCAAATTTGTTTGGCTATGAACACCATTTTTTTTACCCTTTGTCACTGAAAGAGGATTGAACCGGGAGTTTCTGGGTTTTTTATAAGAAAACGTTTAGATAAAAGTCGTTGCCCTGCACTGCCCGGTTTCCTCGCGGTTTAAAGGTGTTAGGGTATTGTGTTAGCAACTTTTTTTCATTACACTAACCATCAACATGAAAATCTTGGATAAAAAAGGATTTCCTAAGTGGTAATAATTATTGTGTTCAAAACTTTATGATCAGGAAAACTCTATGGTATTCCAGTGCTTATAGTATTTTTTTGTACTCACTCAGCAGCAGCCATTTTTCTTAGATCTTCCAAAGTCAACAAAGCCCCTGAGGAGTTCCAAATATTGAAGCTAAAAGAAGGCACGCCGTAGCTCAAGTTGTAGAACACAATAAACTCTGCCTTCACCAACAAGCCACCCTTGCTAATAAATGTTTCTTTTATTATATAATTCTTGTTTAGATCTTCAGCTTCAACAAACCTCCAACCGTCGCATAACCTGTCAGAGATATTTGCAAATTCCTTTGCTGCTTCTATGAATACTTCGATTGTTATTAGAGTATCCATTAGTGTTTTTTTTACTGTATCCTTGATACTTTATTATGAAGCCGTAAATCTATTGTGTTGTGAACATCAAAGTTGAGTTTAATTCACAAAAAAATCAAAGTAAACAAACTAAAATCAGCTGTTTTTCAAAAATTGGCAGTGACAACTAGTTTGCTCAGTGAATGTCAGAAATTACTTTTATCACCATCACTGACAGTGATGGTGACAAATCGACATGAATTTTTTTTTTAATTAATTTATTCATGACCATGGATACTCGTCCTTCAGTCGGATTCTTAGTAATATTTTTTCCTTCAGTAACAGATGATGGGATGATGATAATGAGGCGATGATGATGAAGACGATGAATCCCTCCCCTTTTCCCATTCCAGTAAAGTTATGGATACTTTACTGAAACTTTAAGTGAAGTTTTGTAGAGAACACGAAAAATCGCGTTTCGCGATGTTTGTATCATTTGCCCACACTCGTGCACGTTGACGAACCGGTAAACGTTAATAATCCACCATTATTACAATTTAACACTCGAAGAATCACAAGTTTTAGAAAATAATACAAAAACACGACACCATCTTTTCGAATCAAAACAAAAAATCAAAACCCTGCTCTCACTACTGGATGCAGTGGGGGAGCGATGAAGAGGAGAGAGGAGAACCAATGAACAAACCAAAGTGGCTTTTCAGTTTGTTTTAATTATTATTTTGAAATGAATTTACATGACTTTTGGGCATTAACTTCTTACATCCATCTGGCAACACTATTCGTACATTTTTCATTTTGTGATACCAGGAGTTTTGGCGGGAACCGAAAAGATGGTGTCGTGTTTTTGTATTATTTTAAAAAACTTGTGATTCTTCGAGTGTTAAATTGTAATAATGGTGGATTATTAACGTTTACCGGTTCGTCAACGTGCACGAGTGTGGGCAAATGATACAAACATCGCGAAACGCGATTTTTCGTGTTCTCTACAAAACTTCACTTAAAGTTTCAGTAAAGTATCCATAACTTTACTGGAATGGGAAAAGGGGAGGGATTCATCGTCTTCATCATCATCACCTCATCATCATCATCCCATCATCTGTTACTGAAGGAAAAAATATTACTTAGAATCCGACTGAAGGACGAGTATCCATGGTCATGAATAAATTAATAAAAAAAAAAAAAAATTTTCATTTTGTCGTGGTTCGACTGGTTTGTCGTCCAAAGTTTACTTGTAAACTTTTTTTCCGTTCATTAGTTTTGGTTATTCTTATCAGTAATTAGATAAAACTTCAAACAAAGTCATATTCTATTATAAATTACTCATAAAAACAGTTGCTCACGGTTCGCTCCCGAGTCGTGATAATTTAACTTTCATTAAGTTAATGACGGAGTACTTGATAAATTGCTATTTACCACTTTACCAATCTGTCCACTACACGCAAAGGGAAACCAGCCCAACAAGTTTCCAGCTGCATAAATATTTAACTTGAGTGCTTCTTGTGCTCGTAAACTTTCGGTAAGTTTTTATAGTAAAACTGCGCTTACAGTTCTAGAGTTAGTAACCTCATAGACTTAATAAAAATTAATTGCTCTGCGCTGTAGTACTATGCACCTTAACTCAAAAATTATAACATATACCTACCTTTTAATTGAAAAGTGAACGCAAGGTCTTTCAGTCTACTGGGACAAAACTACATTTGTTTGTCTAACAATCATAAAATTAGAATACTAGTATATGTTTGATATATATTTAATCTTCATGAAATTTCCAAGCAAGTAGTTCATGCAAGTTTTTTAAGTTAGAATATGAGCTATATCAACAAGTTATGAAGTTATGTAAGGTCTCCCTTCTAGGCAAACTTGTAGTTAATTAATTAAAGGTTTCATTTCAGTTATCAAAAAAAAGCACAATGGACACCCTAAAGAACAACTGGTTTACTGAATCATGTGAAATGTGGCCCGGAGGTTCATTCTCCTTCGAAGTCAAGGAGGTCTTACACTCAGAGAAGTCTCTTTACCAAGATGTGAAAGTGTTTGACACAACAAGCTTGGGGAGAGTCTTGGTTCTTGATGGTATTATACAGTGCACTCAGAAAGATGAGTTCTCATATCAGGTAATTTATGCTCCAAAGGAAACCTTTTTTCGTAGGACTGAAAATATATTTTGCCCAGTTCCCCTATAGATTGTTTTATATTTCTTCTTCTCTCTTCATCATGACACTTTAAGTATAAGTTGTATGCTTTGTTAGGGTATCTAGTTTGTATAATACAAGTTTGTTTCTCATTTTCCAGGAAATGATATCCTTCCTCCCTCTATGTTGCCATAAAAACCCAGAGAAGGTTTTAATTGTAGGCGGCGGCGACGGAGGCGTTGCCAGAGAGGTTGCGAAGCACCCTAAAGTTAAGCAAATAGTGCAGGTGAGAAATAACAAGAAAGTAAAACCTATTCAGTATGCTAAATTCATCATCATTATGATCATATTTGCAGTCTTTTATATTCCACTGCATTGGAGAGGTTGATTGAGCCGTTATCCACCATGCTGGCCACAGAGCGAGTTGGTGGTTGAAGGCTAAATTGCTACATGTAAACAAGCTAAAAGTATTGATGTCCTTGTCTAATATGAAGCAATAAAAAAGACAAGTATTTCACTTTTTTAGATTTAGCAATTTAGCTTTCTGAATAGAGGCTAGCGGTATTTATTCTGGTGTACAACTCTCTAAGCTAAACCAATCAAAATCCAATCTGACCAGACTAAAATTACCTATGGGTAATATATGCAAGAAAAGGATGGTATAATAATTTAAGAGCTTTAATTCAGGTTAAAAAGGTACAATTGAATCAATACCAATGATGTAAATCTAGAAACCCTCATAATCTTTATCAACAGTGACCCCTTAAAGACATAAAACACTAGTAACTAACATTTTAGTTCCACAAAAGAGATCATTCAAAATCAGCATCAGCATATCTTTAACAATTACTGATTGTTGTTGACACATGACACATGGGGCTTGTAAGCACCCTATCATAACAGTGTATAGTTTGCGATACCACAATATAATATAAATTAGTATGGATCATTAATGACACTTTACATAATGGAGACATTGTTTTAAAGCCAATAGTTTCCTGCCTTGCATCTTATCACATTATTTGCTCAGTAACTTTATCTTGACTGACCTTTAACCCTTGAAGAGTAAAAGTTGACTCTAGAATTTATCACTCCCACAAAGTACACTCTTTATCAAGCAGAGATAAGGTATCTCTTTGTATACAGGAAGCTACACCACAATGGTTTGAAGATAAAGAACATAGACAGTATCAGCCACATTACCCAAGCTTTAGATAATATTTAAAAATAATGAAAACTGACATAATGCTATGTGCAAATGTATTATGCCCATCAGAAGGGCTATTCATAATCATTCGGAAACGTATCCGTTCAGATACCATAAATTTTAAACCTGAATTATTCGAATCTCAGTCCATATTCATAAGTTTTTAAATGTGTTTTATTCTTTCAATCGGATTTAAACTCGATTCCCTACTCCAAAATTTATAAAAGTAGACTTAGATTCGAACAATTTGCGTTTGAAATTTATAGGATCCGATCGGAAACGTTTCCGAATAAGAATAGCACCGCTGGATTAAGAAGCACCCTTAAGCTTATGCACGAGATGAAATTCTTGTCGTCACTTATGCGAGAACGTGACAAGGCTATGTTCATACATACGTCTGTCTCGATAAAAAGAGTTATACCTTTGTCGCGTTGCACATGCAGGCCTGCTGGACTCGCACCATGACGTCTGATTGCCATAATGGTTACGTTTTGTTCCCGACGCAGCGCGACCATGAACCTTATTGCGCGGCGATACGATTGTCGGTCGCGCAGCGTCGAAAACAAGATGTAATGTATGTCACGGTACGGATAGTAGAGGAGTACAGGAGAGTAGAGAAAGACCCGGACAAATGCTTCCCAGTCGGACAGACATAAGCATTTTTGCTGAAGCTGAAGCAGAGACGCTTCGCTTGCTCAGTCAATTTTATTCTTTAGCATTGACAGCAATCAACCGATTAGTATATCGCCCTAGCGAAGCGTCAATTTTTCAGCTTCGGCAGAAATGCTTTCGGACGTCCGACGGCGTCTGTCCGGCTGTCCTGGTCACATTACTCAACCGACTCTCTTGAAATTTTGTTGAGTAACTTCATAGGGTCACAAATTTTACGAGAATCAGTCGAGAAATGCGATCTGTAGAGGAGAACAGACGGACAGACGCCGCCGTGAGGTCTTCAGCTCAGTCACTAGTCGTTCTCAATGCAATACAATAGTATTTTCAAGTGTTTTAAGTATTTCATTACACATTTTATCAATCTGCATTTTTTTTTGCAATCTGTTAGTTCTGTGCCCATACTTAGTATTCAGAAAAAAACGTCTAATAAGCTGACCTCATTTACGCCAGTCTTCTCGTCAGCGAATATTTGAAATGTTATGGCAAATATGTATCACACGAATGTTTCTAATTATATAAAAACATACTTACATTACATAGTTTCACTGACCTATTTGATTGTTATCATAGTTAGTTGAAATGAATCTCCCGTTAAAAGCTAAATTTTTAATTCCAGGTAGAAATAGACGCCAAAGTGATCGAAGTATCGAAAAAGTACCTCCCATTCATGGCGGTTGGCTTCGACAGCGAAAAGCTGACACTTCACGTCGGGGACGGATTCGAGTTCATGAAAAACCACAGCCAGGAGTTTGACGTCATCATCACGGATAGCAGTGACCCTGTGGGTCCGGCCGTCAGTCTGTTTCAAGAGAATTACTTCGCCTTAATGAAAAGTGCCTTAAGGCCAGACGGCATTGTCTGTTCGCAAGCCGGTACGATATGGAACGACTTGGAACTTGTCCAAAACACGTTAAGTTTTTGCCGGAATCAGTTTCCGTCGGCCGCTTACGCGTACACGAGCGTCCCGACGTACCCTTCAGGACAAATCGGGTTCGTTATAGGCTCTCTACAAGCTAACAAGGTGTTCGACACTCCTCAGTTAACTTTTTCTCGTGAAGAAGAGGAACAAATGAATCTCAGGTATTACAACAGTAACGTGCATAAAGCAGCGTTCGTTCTACCAACATTTGTTAAATATAAACTCGCGTAATTCCAATTTTGAATGTGAATCGATCGTACTTAAGTTGCATTTAATTTTTGTTATATTCTTGGCGCGGTTCAAAATACGCTAACTCGTTGTTTTAGCTAGGTGAACGGGTTTTAATGCCATCAGTGACGCCAAAAGCGCTTATGAAAACTAATACGCTACAAATACTTCGTACCGAATGTTTTATTTGAAAATTAAACAATTTGAACGTTGACAACCACAATGTTTGAACAAAAGTAAAAGTAGATATTGGGTATATTTTGGACTATGCGCTGTTAGCTTATTTGGGACCGCGCCCTTTTTAAACTGAAATGGCGGTTGCCAGTAATGATAAGCATAATTTTTAAATATTTACAACCTAGACTGTTGTTACCAGTTTTTAAAGATTTACCCCTTACTATTAAATGTTGTGTAGCCTCGGAATAATTATGCACTGTTTTGTTATTTCGATTGAGTTAATTTTTTTTTAAGAAAGACAAAACAGTGTAGCTATTTCCAGGGTATACAACTTTACTTAGTAAAGAGGTTTGTGTCTATATTACTACCATATTGTAGTGTGAAAAATAACATTCCAAAATATTCTTTGAATTTTTATGTATACAAAAGTTAGTTAGGTACCTAATATATTATGAGAAATCTCAAGAAATTATACCCGCTTATATTCAATAAATTTGTATTGCTTGCCAGGCATTAGAAATAAATATATTATTGATATTATACTCTCTCCGTCATGTAACATTTGCTCATAAAAACAATGTGATACACTCGTAACAAATATTTTTGTACAATGTTTTGTATATATATTTATTACTGTTAAATCGGGGACAATAAATTTATTTTTACCAAATTATTTTTTTTAACTTTAATCTGTTTTAATAGGTAGGCACCACGTTCACGAGCGAGTGCATCGCGACGATATTATCATCGTGCCACGTATTTCTATACGTTCTCATAGAATGTATGTCTCCACGCGGCGATGTTATCGCGATGAGTAGCCACTTCAGATTTTGCTCGCATACAGCCAATGCGAGCAAAATCTCGTTGCGATTATCATTGCAATCATCGTTGCGAACTTGAAGCCACTCACTTTATGAGAGATTTACAAGGATTACTAAAGCCGCACGATTTTTGCCGCGCGGTGAAAATCAACCGTCTAAATGGCAATTCCGCTAGGTCGCAAGCAAGTGACTAAAGCCAAGTGATTGGTGAAGCGACTAGCCGTACGAGGAAAATCGAACCGTTTAAACCCGTCATTAGTACGTACCATAGTCGCCACACGACATTAGACAGCGACGCTTTTGCAGCAAGCGCGCTGTCAAACGTCAGGAGGGCTATTCCTACGCGTGAGATGAAATGAGATTTTATCTTGGTTAGTCTCACACCTATGACGTTTTAAACGAGAGCAAGAAGGACGAAAAAAGATGACATGAAAATCTCCGAATAGGGCCCCTGGCTCTTCATCAAACAATTTTATTGTACACGCGATCTCGCGGTGATGCCGTGGAGAGCGAATGCACTCGCTCGTGAAGGTGGCGCCTTAGCATTTATGAATGCAAATCAATGTTTTCTGTACGCTAACACGATATTTGTATGTTTCATGCACTTATAGCTATCACGTCATCACTATCTTTACTTCTAACGCGTAAAATCCGTTTGTTTGCTCAATTTTGACAGGCAGGCAGAGGAAACCACAGCACTTCTGCATCCATATTTTAAATTTTTCGTAAACGTTTCATTGTTGGTTGTGGTTCATTCTTCCGATCGGATTTATACTCTATTCCAAAATGTATAACAGGAGACTGTAATTTGAGTTTAAAATTGTGTAAACCGATAGAAACGTTTCCGAATGATTGTGAATAGGTAGTTAGGTACCTATGCAATTCTCAAAAGTCGAAAGAAAAGTAAAAAGTGTTATGTAAGATTTTTTGGTTTCTAGCTGTATAATTTTTTCATAACTATCGATATTCAGTGCTTTGATTAGTTCCGCAATCGCCAGATCTGTACCTGTTTCTCTTTCTTTTGTTATTTGCAAAGTCGCAAATGGCTTCATGAGTCAAGTTAAATTTTCTAATTATTGCCATCAAAGATGCGTATTCTCCTAACACCTCTTCTCCTTCCGCCTCAGCTTCCTACACTGGCCACAGAACCACTTTAGCAGCAGCGCCACCACAAACAGTACCCCTCCAATGACGCCTATGACGTCCAACATGGTCAGCTGTAAGAAGTTGAGGCGTCGAGCGTGGGAAGACATCTTTAGCCCGCCGTAGCGAGCTGTCTGCTCGATGTAGAATATAGCTGTCTCCATGGGCGGTAGGGGACGGTCGCGCCACTTTTGGGCGAAGAGCTTTGCTTGCGCACGTTTTCTAAAAAGGAAATATTTGAATTAATCGGATATTTTGTTGGATAACTGTCTCAGCGCATATGAGGCTTGTGTAAGCGCGCTCAGTACAACATACTAGCGTTTGTCGAGCAAGCGCTTTCCTTCACTTGACCAGCGTAAACGATGCTCGCTCGCGGCTTTCGCGTCGCGCTTTTGATCGCAGCGTCAGTATGTTAGCCCCAGCAAACCAGCGCCAGCAAAAAAATTACTACTATGTCGAACTGAGAGCTTTCAGCTTATACGTTTCTTTCTACTAACTTCCTAACCTATAATAGATGATTTAACGATTATGCGCCTACATGAACCTTCTTCAAGACAGAGAAGAGTGGTTCTTCTTAGGACGCTAGGTAGGGGCTAGGACACGATTTAGTTATTGTTAGTAGGCAAAAAAGTTTTTTGTACGTTCGCTCGCATACCTGTCAGTGAGGACGTGTTTCAAGGCAGCTCGCAACCTCTCCTCGTTGAGTTCGGTGAAGCGCATGGCGGGCGCGGCGGTGGCGGCGTGCGCGTGCGCCGCGTTGCCGAACTGATCGCCGAGCACCGCCACCGGCACCACGGGCACGCCGGCCTGCGCCGCCTCCGTGAGCGAGAGGAGGCCCGCGTGCGTTATGAACGCTACGCAGTTTGGGTGCTCTGGAAAGGGTAACTACATAATTAAGGTACCTATTGCACCTATATGTAAATATTAACAATAATTCGGAAACGTTTAAGTAGCCCTATTTGGAGATTGATATCTCACCTTTTTTCATCCTTATTGCTCTCGTTTGAAAGTGTCACACCTATGTGTGAGTGACCACGATAAAATCTCATCTCATCCCACGCGTAAGCATAGCTCTCCAGTTCGGATCCCATTTTAAGTTTTTTTTTTAGACAAATTACCTATTGTCTAGAGATAGTTCATTGAATCAGGCGTTACTTTGCGGAAGTTCACCTTCAAAACGGATACTTTAAACAAACTCTAGTTATTAGTTATGATTATTAAATTATTGTCTATTGTTTAAAAATTTGGTAATGCTGAGTCTCGTTTTATTTTATTGAAAAAAACGTGACGCAGCGCATTCTTTGGCATTCGTTGGCTTGGTGTGTACCCAGCATAACTCAAATTCATCAAATCCCATTCTGTCAAAAGTTTTAAATGATTAATTCTTCCAATCGGATTTATACTCGATTTCTTACTCTAATATTTTTAACAGTGAACTGAGATTCTAACAATTTGTGTTTAAAATTTGTCGAATCCGATCGGAAATGTTTCCGAATGATTGTGAATATGGGAGCAAGCTTCAATGTGGCCAGTAAGCTTAGTCTTATTATACATTTTAAAAGTTACAAAAACTGTTTTCTTTTGGCTCTAATCTCTATACATTTTTATAAAGCGCCCCTGGCGGAAACATTAAGGAACTAATTAAACGTTATGATAAACGTTATGAACATTTTATCCAGGACTACGACACTGAAGCATCCGAGTATCGTTCAAATTCATTATGAACCCATCGTACTGTGCCACTAATTGTAGGACTCAGTACAGAACGCCGCAGTGGCGGGTGTAATTTAAGTCAAACCATGTAATTAGCTAGATTCTAGATGACACGCAACTGCAAAAGAATATCTGAGAACCTAAATGTTGTGATAACTGAGTTAATGGCTTAGTCTGACCTTCTACGGACAATGAAAAGCGATAAAATAAATAGAACTTGTTCCATCGAGATTACTTAAAATAAATTTTCGTAAGGTAAGTATTCTATTTCAAATGCATGAAGAAGTTGTCAAGAGTGTATGGAGGACAATTAAATGATAGGATTATGTACCTACACTTTTAACATACAATAAATACTTACCCTACAAAATTGATTGAATACCTATAAAATTGATAACGAAAATTGGTTTTAATAGTTTTGTACTTCATATCGTCACGCTTTGCCAACCCCCTCGGGGGTTGGCAGAAGTGTAATAATACAACACCCACATTTCTCCGGACGATATTCAGTCCTAAATATGACAGGGGGCAAGCCTGTCGCCATACACCGGTTTCCAGTCATGTAGCAGATGACATGCGATACGCACGTATGTTCTCACAATGAACAAATTGGTGCGTGCCGTCAGCTGGGTTCGAATCGAACCCGCTCCCTCTGGCTTGAGAGGCGGGCCTTCTCCCAACTAGGCTGCCATCGCTTTTGTGCTAGGGGGTCAATTATAGGGGTATAATTAGGTAGGCTACTTAGCTATTTAATATTTAAAATATTTTTAAAATACCTACGTAATAAATCATACTGCGGCAACCACTTCATAATAAGAACATTTTCTGGAAGATTTTCGATGACTTCCGTTTCCCATTTCCAAACAACCCTCTGCGGCAATCCCGCGAAAACTTTCAAGATGGCGTCCAACCTTTTTGGTGACAATGTTGATCCGCGTATCAGTGATCCGAAACTGAACAGAATGAATCCGTCCTTTGCATCGGTTACCCATTTTTCCAAATTCTGAAATAAAACAAAATTGTATAAACGGTACTATTCACTATCCTGCACAAGCAGGATGTAGCTCACACACCATTCTGCAGTATCTACGTGCAGGATGATAGGCAGGATGGACGCCTCGTTGCCGGACGCCATGCAGGATGCGACAATATTCACTATCCTGCATGACGTGCAAGATGCTAGGCAGGATAGAGAACCTCAAATAAGTGGGTAAAGTACCTACTTAGGTAGAAACAGAATTTATCTGACGAAAATCTCATAGCATTAAACGGTTATATCGAGTGCATGATATAAATACACCAGACATAATGTGGGTATACTATTTGGGGATACTGGTTATCAATTAAAAACAAACATCTTTTGTTCTATATCAATTAAAAACAAATATATTTTGTTCTACGACTTTAAAAAATTCGTGTTTATTTTCTTCATACAAAATTTAAAAAAAAATACTTGACCGGTCTAAACATAACTAAATCCAAGTATGTTAAAAATACGCGTATTTTGAAGTGCGTGCCTACAAGCGTGCTACAAGCCGAAAAGCGGGTGGCGACGGATATGCTTTATTATGTAGAGTTATGAAGTGTTAGAGAGTAGAGTTTTGGGAAAAGCTGTACAATAAACTCTTCTAGAACATTCTCTTAAAAGGATACTATTTGATTACCAGTAACCATGTATATTATTGCCTTACCTCAGGTAATGCTTTTACAGTCTTGTTATAAAGATGTATTCCTCCGACTTCTACAAAAGACGGCGGCATCACCCTCACCCCGCTCAGGCTGTAATGAGTATTCACTAGAACCACACTGGTATTCTTAGCAACTTCCGTAAGCAGCGGCAACTTGCGCCCGAACCTCTTCTCCAAGATATTCTGCTCCTCCCATCTGATGGCTTCTTCAAACCACCACTTATAGAAGTACAAGGTGAAGCCATTTTGCATCCGTTCAATGAACGACATATCGTCAGTCAAAGATAAAGTCATACCGGGGACGTAAGAGGGATTGTCTGGTGCTCCCAATCTGGACGGAGTCCACGGGAGAAACGGACTCGAGGACAAACCGATCGACGGCAGCCCGTAGTTATGTACCAGTCCAAGCATACAGTCACTGTTGAAATGCTCCACGAGTATAACATCGTAATCTCCTTTTCCTTCCACGAACTCTTTGAAGGCGTCCGAGTAGAGCAAAATCTGACAGAGTCGCAGATTCGATTTCGCCAATTCGGTGATGAGAGGAATGTCGGCGATTAATTTTTCGAGTCCAAAAAATTGCTTGACGTCAATCTTCGATAAGTTTACGACTTCGACGCTTAGGGGCGCTAGCCCGACTAAACTGACATCCCTTCGGTTTTGTTGAGGTTTCGAAGACGGGAAGAAAGACACGACGGTGACGTTGTGACCTCGGCTCGCTAGCTCGTCCAGCAAGGGTTCAAAGACCATGTAATGGCTTTTCCCAGGATAAGGAAGCAGACATAATATATTGTAGCAGGTAGCCGGCGATAACAAAATAAATAAAATGAATAACATTTCACTGCGCGTGTTTGTGCAGCGGTGCTCGGTGATTGACTGCAGTGTGCCAATTATCACTCCTGCGCTCGTATTGTTTCTATTATAAGAAATAAAGGGAGCGTCAACTGCGACGATCTTGTGCCTCCATCATTGTTGCATATATTATGCATTTTCATGTTGATAATGCACATAATTAATAGGAGTTCATTTGATCTAGACGTTAATTTACATCCTGACCTTAGATGATTAACGTAGGTAAGTATGTACCTATTGTAGGTAATTTGTCAAACGTCGCGCGGCGCCTAGGGATAGCATGTATCACGTATGTGACGGAGTGTGTAGGTACTCGTACATGCAATCATCAACCATTTTCTCCTCGCTCGCGCTGCTGAACATACATTAGAAAAACATTCCGACGAATTGAGAACTCTCCATCTCCTTTTTTGATGTCGGTTAATAATAAAATTAGGTAGCAATTTACTAACAAACGACTACCTAACTATAGATACCTAGATAACCCTTTCTCAATACTTATGTATACCTAGGTACGCTACTGCTGTTACAGAAAATAGTAGTAGGTAAGTATCAAAAAACCTTCCTCGCGATATACTGTTACTAATTACCAAATTTCATTACGTTCCGTTCAGCTATAGCCGTAAAAAGCCTACAAATAGACAGATAGACAAAGTTACTTTCGCTTTATTAGTATAGATTTTTCCTTGTCTTTTATAAATGTAAAAAATGTGGACAATAAGCAAACTAATGCACAAACTTCGTAAGCACAAGTTTTGAACAGCAACACTTCCCAAAAAGTTTCATAAAAATGTATCTTTAGCCTGTAAGTAAACCTTACAGCAGGCCTAGCATGCACGCTGCGACAAAACTTTGTCGACTCTTTTTATCGAGATAAACGTAATAGTCACTTGCCTTTTTCATACGACAAAAATTGATGAGAAGATTCTGTCGCAGCGCGCATGGTAGGCTTGGTAAATAAGCAAAATGTGTTGTGTAACCTGTCCGTATAACAAGCTTCCTCGTGATACGCATCTTGCCACCTAACATATGTTACGTAGATCACAATATTCACAATGAATAAATGGACGACTTCCTGTGTGATGTGGTTCTCCTGTAGGTAGGTACTTGTGTTGGGTGCTTCCTAGTGGATAGTCTAACAGATTTGTCTGTGTAATATGATCAGAGTCCTTATTGTTAGAGGTATTAGGTACTTATTTACTAGCTGTTACCCGCTACTTTGTTCGCGTTTGTTCCGAAAATAGTATTCAAAAACCTTCCTTGTGAAACACTGTAACTCGATTTTTTAGTATTAGTATAGTTGGATACAGTTAAGCATAGTTCAAGCGCCATTTTCGTTTTTTTGGGAAATTACATAAACGCGTTTTTATTGGTAGGACGTTTGCATTTGTATCGTCTGAAAGTAAATCTATTTATATCGAAGCTTCTATTTGTAATTTAACATATTACAAGAAAAAAACACAAAATAAGTATTTATTTTGGAAGATATAGCTAAAATGCACTTGGACTCTCAATAAATATCATGTTCTCATTTTGCAAAACGAGTCCAAGGGCCATAAATAGCTAAAAATGCACGTGGACTCGCAATAATATGCTGTTCTCATTTTGCAAAACGAGTCCAAGGGACATTAATGTCCATTTCCTATCGATTAAATAAAAAATATATATTTTTCCATACTTGCTTAGCATCATAAATTGGTAGATGATAATGAGAACTGAGAAAAATAAATGAAAAGCTATGAAAATGGCATGTCTGCAATATTACAGACAGGACGGACAGATGTTTGATGAGAACATATCGAGTAAAATAGAGTAGGTAGATACTAAATCTACTCTAGACATGATCTGGATCAAAATCTAAATGACCATTAAAACCTTCAATATAATCATCAATCGTGTCGTCTGAAATCATTTTTTTTATAAAATGACATAGCGTCGTTTGGAATATAGGGGAACGGTGATTTTTAAATCTTCCAATTTTTTTCTGAAACATGCTTTCCAGTAGCCCAAAGCGTTACCATTTATTTAAAACATTTGTGTCCTCTTCTACCTTTTTTCTCTCTCTACATCAATTTCTACGCTTTCTTCCTCTTCTACACTTGTCTCGACATTTATTTTTAATGCATGATCTTTTTTTAGGCCTCCATCAGGTCACTTAGAGAGCAGCTTTTGTGGCACTGAGGGCAGGACATTGGATGTCCCATGGTTTGTGTTGCGTCGCAGCCACACTCGTGAGAACCCGTGTCAGAGAACCCCCACTTGCTCATGTTGAACTTGCAGCGAAGTCTGTTTAGCGAGTTCCACGTGGGCTACGTTAAGTCGTTGCCTGGGGGGAGTTCCTCTGCCGGTTTTACGAACTCTTGTGATGGTGCGCACCTTTCAAGCCACAGTTTGTAGCAGGACTCTCGGGGATGGGTGGGTAACGCCTTTGTGGAACTGAGAAAACCTTTGCGACTCTTGAGGCGGTTGACCGGGGGGTAAAAAACTGTAGGGTGGGTGTCTTGGGTTTTGTTCTTGCTTATATTTTTAGTAGAGCAATCGACAGCTCTGCGGAATTTTAGGGGAACAATGCCGGCAAGAGGGTAAAAAGATTTTAGGGGGTGGGTTTCAAGCAGCCAGTTATTTTCTGCATGTTTCATTGAGTGCAACATCTACTTCCTTAGCATGGGTGGAACGGTGTCACACTGGACACGCGTATTTCCCAGCTGAGAAACAGAGTGCTAGCCCGGATGTGCGCAGTACTTGAGGTGAGGTGCCTCATGAGGTGGAAATGAGGCGGGAGAGTAAATTGTTCCTGGTAACTTTTAATTTTGTTTTCATACAGTGCTGTTTGTAAGTCAGTGGCCTGTCATGTTTTACTCTTAGGTTGGTTGGGCTGTAACAGTGCTTTATAGCGATGTCTCGCCAGGATATGTAGAGTGAGCGTCCGCCTTGACGGTTTCGGAGATGGAAGGCGCATGACTGGATCTTGGACGGATTTGGTCGTTAGCTATTCTCGTCGTAGTATTTCCTGATGTCTTCCAGGGGGCTCCTGTGAGTATCATCTCATCTTATTCTTATTATTATTCGAGGTGAGGGCGTTAAGTCCTGCACTGATTGCAGTCCCACTTGGGGTGTTTTGTGCATTTCCCCCTGCCAGCACTTACCCGAGCCAACCCAACTCCTTAAAATACCGGAGTGAAGCTCTGGGGCGCTGGCATAGTTGCTCCAGTGGCGTAGATAGTAATCAAATAATATACCTTTGCCGCTGCCGAGTCATTTCTAATTGTGGCGGCAGGGAGAGAAGGAAGTGAGTAGTTAACTTCAACTATTTTTATGCATCACAAGCCTATGCGACAAATGCTTGGATTATTAGGTTACGTTTGGAATCAAACTTACGTTTCTAGTTCTGCAAAACTAGTCCAAGTAACAAACAATTGTCGCGTGGACTACTTATGCATACACTACGTCGTTTGGGCTTGTAATGTATAAATGGAAATGTGTTTTCTTATTATACAATTTGGTTGTTATTTTTAAATTGGTTATTGGACTTGTGTTGCGTATCGAAATATACCATTTGCTATAGAAGGCGCTTGGACGGGGTATCAAAAAATACCACTTAAGAGTTCAACTGCTACAAGAGTGCTTTTTCTATGGCTAAATTATGCCCTAAGGATTACAAAAATGCAAAAAAATCAAAAAATGGAATTTGGCGCTTGGACTCATTATGCTTAACTGTATCCAGTTAGATGTCAGTTTGTAGCGAACACAGGGAGCTCAGTCGCCCCCAATCATTCTTATCCTTACTAATGTTATAAATGCGAAAGTGAGTTTGTTTATTTGTAACGCTTTCACGTCTCAACTACTCAACTAATCGTCTTGAAATTTTGCATACATGTTGTCTGGGGTACAGAAAAGGACAGGGCACTTTTTATCCTGAAAATTAAGTTCCTGTGGGACCGCGGGGCGCAGCTAGTTTAATTATGTGTTTGGGGAGTGCTTGTGTTTTTTGGTACCACGGATACTAAACGGCTTCTCAGCTATGTCAAACCCCCCCAAACCAAAATCCTAGAGCCGCCCCTGTCCGGTTATGATCGAGTGCAAGCAGGAGCGCGCATGAAGCAGGGCGGCAGGCGCGAACAGGATAGCACGATATCAATTTACGATCCCGATAAGCGGGGCTAACTTCACGTAAATATCTAGCAGTTTATAGTAATTACTGTTTCACTTTTCACACCTTCTGTATTAGCTGAGTGTGAGTTTTGATAATTCTGTAAACTTTTTCGTTTTCATTTGGTACATACATTTCAATAAAGCGCCCCTGGCGGGAACGTTAACGTACTAAGTTAAATTATAAAGTAACGAAAATTTATTTGTAGCTAACTTTCAAAACTCATACTTAGCAAATATCTAGACCTACATAAATAAAACAACCAGTTAATAACAACCTACGTATTTTTAATAGCACATAAAATAAAGTCTGATCGTTAATTAAACTTAGTTTCTTCACTTCTTTGTAGACATGCTTATGTACATTATTTGTTTAGTTTTAAAGGGGCTATTACACCATGCGATCTGTCGTATGCGATCTAACTAGGTAGCGTAGTGTAATATAAGAAACTTAGAAACGCGTGGGGGTCAGATAACTAGCCTATCAATCACGTGCGATTGATCTGTTACGAGCTGGGTTAGGATAAAGAATGAAACGTCGATGTATCCGAAGATTTATTTTATTCACCAAGTACACACACACAACACTTACACTACAGTAGGTACTGTAACGCTCTGAACACTACTCGTACAATTACTACGATGTTGACACTTTGAACGCGTAATCAAAACTGACTGCCGAGTGTTTTTTTAAATGACTATGCTGTTGGCCACTGAGGCCTCGACAGCGTACCGGGCGTTAGGCAAGCGCAGATGGCGCAGGGCCTTAAATAATGCTTACAGCTATGGGCGACGAGCGCAAGGGCACTTCTAAGGTTCGGCCTCGGCTTGGGCTGTCGCCGAGGGAGGGGCGTCGAATTGCCCTGGCAGACAAAGACTCGACCGCCTTGTTCGGAAAGGGAGCCTCACCTCAGAAGAACAGGCAAGAAACTGAGGAGGACTGCTGAGTCGTCGGTCGTCCGCGTATCTAGAATATTCGGATACGACAAAAGATTCAAATAAACACCCTATTATTCAATAGATAAAAACATCATAAAAACGGTGCACAAAAATTGCTTTCCAGAAAGATTTCTTTTGATCCGGATACTGCCTAATCTGCGCTACCTATTGGTAGTTGTTAACATCTCCACAGATTAGCACATATTTTCTTCATCGGCTGCGACTGGCGTATCAGATCGCATGGTATAATAGCCCCTTAAGTTTATTAAACTTAATTATTATCCTAGATTTAAACTGAGGAAGTCTCTTGGGAGCAGACAGATTACTGAACAGTCACTTGCAATCGTGCTACCTCCTTCACACCAACGTGATCACACCGTGCATAAGAGCAGGATGACACGATGAGTGACAAATATAGGCTGCAGTTCATACAGGGTTATTGGGATAAGGTGTACTAAGTCGCAAGGGACTCATTACAATGATTCCCTTCTCCTCTTCCTCATCATTAAGAACAACTGTTACTATGGAGCAAACCCAAAATCGCGAAAAAATCCTGCTATTTCATATAAGTTACTTGATCGACAAAATGAATAGAAAATCTGTTGTTTTTTTTTCCATTTCAGGGTTGGCGCCATAGTACAGTTGTTCATAATTAGTACAATACCCCCTTCGGCTCAGTACCTTTTGTGATAACCCTGTAGTTGTTCTACAAAATGCAAACAATACTTTCTGTCATTAAGCGTTTTTCCACTTACCGGGCCGGGGCCCGGTAGCCGGGGTCACATAAATGTATGAAAAGAAAATGTAAGGTATGTTTTTCCACTTACCGGCGACGACCGGCCGTTGATCCTGCCGGTTCCGTGCCGTGCCGTGCCAGCAAGAGGAAAAACGCCAATTCCATTCTAACATAAATATCTGTACTTCTATTTTAAAAAAATAGGTAAATTATTTATTTTTATTTTATTTTATTTTAACATTTCAGGTCAACCAACGACCTTACAATAACAGAATAGTAAATTTAATTTAATTACTAAAAAAGTTTTTGGTATTGCTCATTACTTCTTACACACTGGATTACGTACAGCCATCGAGATTAATGTAACAGTGTGAGTAAAACAAAAAGCGTTACGCAACTTATTGAGGTGGGCGGTTCTCCCACCGTGGGCAGACCGCAGGTTTGCTGCAGCGTTCACTTCTGAATTGCTAAATTACGTCCGTCCAAGTTCACACTTTGATTCCAGTAAATTAGCGCCGCTCCGTACACAACCACTCTGCCCGCGTGTCGGGACCACACTAATGCAAGGTGCTAGGATTTCAGTGCACTGGAGTTGACGAAAGTTTGTGTTCGCACGATCAAATCTAGTACGTAGTACATAGGTATCGATGCGTACAGCCCCGTCCAGGATTTGTATACTTGCATAGAAAGAACAGGAAATAAAGTTCACTGATCGCTGTTTTCTTTTGACTTGGTACATTTGATGGATTGCCCTTTCTTCTCCGCCTCGTGCAGTGCAGTGAACACGGCGTTTGCGTACACTTTCTTCAGGATCCTCTTGTCGTGGAACGGATGCGAGTGTGCCGAGATCCTGAAACAATGTTTTTTTTTAAATGCTATAGTGTGGCGGATACAGAAAAAAAAACCAAATGGGACGCTAAATGCTGATGATAACTTGGAGCTAGGGGCGTTTAATAATTGATTTAATATAATAGCAATGTTCGGTGCGCGCCCTTTGAGATAAGCGCGCTTTTTCATAATTTTTAATTTCATTAGTTTCCTTCCTAATCCTAACTAATATTAAAATGCGAAAGTTAGTTTGTTTATTTGTTTGATAAGCAGGGTCCTCACTTAGATGTGTAGCATGCAATGTATCAGATACTGTATTAAGTATAGACGTACTACACCTTACGTTTACGCTTCTACTCAACCGTTGGTCATGTTTCGCATACATGTTGTCAAGGACACGGCAAGGGATACAGGGTATTTTTCCAAGGATTCAGGGTTTCTGTTGTTGAGGTAGTCGACGCAGCAGTTGTTCCGGTCGAGTGTGAGCCCTCGCTGCGCTCGTGGCGCACACAGTACCTCTGCACGACGACGTCCCCCCGGGTGACGACGAGCGCGGGACACTTCCTGTTGTTGAGGTAGTCGACGCAGCAGTTGTTCCGGTCGAGTGTGAGCCCTCGCTGCGCTCGTGGCGCACACAGTACCTCTGCACGACGACGTCCCCCCGGGTGACGACGAGCGCGGGACACTTCCTGTTGTTGAGGTAGTCGACGCAGCAGTTGTTCCGGTCGAGTGTGAGCCCTCGCTGCGCTCGTGGCGCACACAGTACCTCTGCACGACGACGTCCCCCCGGGTGACGACGAGCGCGGGACACTTCCTGTTGTTGAGGTAGTCGACGCAGCAGTTGTTCCGGTCGAGTGTGAGCCCTCGCTGCGCTCGTGGCGCACACAGTACCTCTGCACGACGACGTCCCCCCGGGTGACGACGAGCGCGGGACACTTCCTGTTGTTGAGGTAGTCGACGCAGCAGTTGTTCCGGTCGAGTGTGAGCCCTCGCTGCGCTCGTGGCGCACACAGTACCTCTGCACGACGACGTCCCCCCGGGTGACGACGAGCGCGGGACACTTCCTGTTGTTGAGGTAGTCGACGCAGCAGTTGTTCCGGTCGAGTGTGAGCCCTCGCTGCGCTCGTGGCGCACACAGTACCTCTGCACGACGACGTCCCCCCGGGTGACGACGAGCGCGGGACACTTCCTGTTGTTGAGGTAGTCGACGCAGCAGTTGTTCCGGTCGAGTGTGAGCCCTCGCTGCGCTCGTGGCGCACACAGTACCTCTGCACGACGACGTCCCCCCGGGTGACGACGAGCGCGGGACACTTCCTGTTGTTGAGGTAGTCGACGCAGCAGTTGTTCCGGTCGAGTGTGAGCCCTCGCTGCGCTCGTGGCGCACACAGTACCTCTGCACGACGACGTCCCCCCGGGTGACGACGAGCGCGGGACACTTCCTGTTGTTGAGGTAGTCGACGCAGCAGTTGTTCCGGTCGAGTGTGAGCCCTCGCTGCGCTCGTGGCGCACACAGTACCTCTGCACGACGACGTCCCCCCGGGTGACGACGAGCGCGGGACACTTCCTGTTGTTGAGGTAGTCGACGCAGCAGTTGTTCCGGTCGAGTGTGAGCCCTCGCTGCGCTCGTGGCGCACACAGTACCTCTGCACGACGACGTCCCCCCGGGTGACGACGAGCGCGGGACACTTCCTGTTGTTGAGGTAGTCGACGCAGCAGTTGTTCCGGTCGAGTGTGAGCCCTCGCTGCGCTCGTGGCGCACACAGTACCTCTGCACGACGACGTCCCCCCGGGTGACGACGAGCGCGGGACACTTCCTGTTGTTGAGGTAGTCGACGCAGCAGTTGTTCCGGTCGAGTGTGAGCCCTCGCTGCGCTCGTGGCGCACACAGTACCTCTGCACGACGACGTCCCCCCGGGTGACGACGAGCGCGGGACACTTCCTGTTGTTGAGGTAGTCGACGCAGCAGTTGTTCCGGTCGAGTGTGAGCCCTCGCTGCGCTCGTGGCGCACACAGTACCTCTGCACGACGACGTCCCCCCGGGTGACGACGAGCGCGGGACACTTCCTGTTGTTGAGGTAGTCGACGCAGCAGTTGTTCCGGTCGAGTGTGAGCCCTCGCTGCGCTCGTGGCGCACACAGTACCTCTGCACGACGACGTCCCCCCGGGTGACGACGAGCGCGGGACACTTCCTGTTGTTGAGGTAGTCGACGCAGCAGTTGTTCCGGTCGAGTGTGAGCCCTCGCTGCGCTCGTGGCGCACACAGTACCTCTGCACGACGACGTCCCCCCGGGTGACGACGAGCGCGGGACACTTCCTGTTGTTGAGGTAGTCGACGCAGCGCCACTGGCGCGAGTTGTTCCGGTTGCTGTGCTTGAGGTAGTACATGTAGCGGTTCAGGATCATCTGCAGCGAGCCCTGGTTCGACACCGTGAACTGCATCGTGGCCGGCAGCTCTGATGAACACAATACTCTTATTACACATTGTTATGCTCCGTAAAGTATTTCTAAGACAACAATTAAAAACTACTTTCTCGTCATTTTTTGACTGCCTCGGTGGCTCAGTTGGTGAACCTGCCTTCTGAGCTTGGGGGCGTGGGTTCGATTCCCACCTAGGGCACACATTTATGTGATGAACATTTGTGTGTGTTCTATGTCTGGGTGTTATTATCTATTTAAGTATGTATTTGAAAATATATATGTATGTATATCAGTCTCTGGCAGCCATAGTACAAGCTTTGCTTAGTTTGGGTCAGGCGACCGTGTGTGACAATGTCCCGAATTTATTTATTTATTTGTTTTAACATATTCTAGGACTAGCTGCGCCCCGCGGTTTTACCCGCGGTTAAAAAATAGCCTATGTGTTAATCCCGAAATCCTGCCATCCGTTTAAGCGTGAAGAAGTAACAAACATACACACTTACACACTTTCGGATTTATAATATTAGTGTGATACTTGTTCTTGTACTCATCATTATGGCCAGTTTTTACTATGAGGTCAACCCTGAAATCCAGAAAAAAAAGAGCTGTTCCGTGTTGCATACATTTTGTCAACGATCAATGAACTCATCATACCAAAACCAAAGGTATCTAAGTCTGATGTTGCTTCAAAGGCTGTCAAAAGCCTTAAATAGCTGTTATTCCTCCAAAACTGATATTCCAATGATGAATTTAAACATCTGTTCTGAGTATGTCTGGGTGTTAGTTGTCCATGTCTTTGTGTGTGTTCCATGGCATCCTCGACAAGGGGAAACCAATAGAGGAGCTATGACTGTGAAACGTTATTTATCGAGCAAAGCGTCTCTGCTTCAGCTTCGGCAAAAATTCTTTCGTATGTCCGTCCGGCCGGCGGCGTCTGTCCAGCTGTCTTCCTCTACAGGACGGATTTTTAACTGATTATGGGCTGAGCTACCCACGTCCGTTGGAGTGTACTCGATTCTGATTCCCTACACGTGGTCCCCGGGTAGTGCTAACCGGGTAGCAAACTCTGATGGGAGGCTTCGGCCGTGGCTAGTTACCACCCACCGGACCAAGCCATGCCGTGAAATGACCTAGTCGTGTTTCGGGATGTAGTCCGGTGTAACCGTTCGAAGACGGGTCTGAGCAGTAGCGCTCTTGTAGCGCCTCACTCAACTGCCGTCTTTGTACTTCTTCACTCTACAAAAATTCAAGGCTAGAGTGAATAAGCACCTTATAGGTCGTCGTGCTCAATAGACTTAGACCACAACGTCGCTTAACATCAGGCGAATTGGTGGTCAAACGCCGACCTATTCTACATAAAAAAAAAAAAATCTCATGAAATTTTGTGAGCAGGTCCCGTAGAGGACAGACGCCGGCCGGACGGACATGCGAAAGCATTTTCGCGAGGTCTTCAGCTCCCAGAGTCGCTAGTTTTTTAACTTACTCTCGTCAGCAGGTTCCGTGGTTTCATCAGGTCCGGTGCAGCGTACGATCTTGATCTCCGTCTCGTGGGGCGAAAGGTCTCCGGTGATCTGTTCCTGCTCCTCCACTACCATTTTCTCATCATCCTGCACCTGGTTTAAATCTGACAGCTCAGAATCTTCAGTTACTCTAAAAAGAAAAGGTACAAACTAAAATCTAGCCTAAGGGCCCGCGGAAGTGATGGGCAAAGGAGGCTGAATGCCCCCCCTAAAATCAAACGGGCGGGGGGCTCTAATTGAACTATCTGCGGGCTTAGTTTTGGTAGTTAACGAAAACTCTTTTTGTTTCTGTTTGGCTCCATACATTTAACCTACTTCATTAAAGTTTCCAGGGGCTCTTTATTGAAATGTATGGAGCCAAACGGAAACGACATTATTTTTGTTCATACAATGTTTTAATAATATAAAAGCAAAGCTTAAAAAACCGACTTCCCATCCTGTAATTCGTCATCCATGTAAACAAGTTTTAAACTTTGTTGATATTCTAAAAACTGCTTGACCGATTTCGATAAAATTTGTATGGGACCACCTATAAAGTATGATCTACCAAACAAAAAAAGAATAATCAAAATCGATTCAACCAGTCAAAAATATGAGGTAACAAACATTAAAAAAAACAGTCGAATTGAGAACCTCCTCCTTTTTTGAAGTCGGTTAAAAAAAAACAAGGTCTACTGTTCCGTAAGTTGACACCCATCACGTCACTCTTCATAGTCTCTCTCAAACTTGTTGTAAATTACTTATTAGCTATGTCCACACTGTGCCTTTTTTTGTTCATTAAGGGCATGCGTCATAGCGCAGTCAACAGCGCACGTGAGGCATGCCCCTAACGCATGCATTGAAGTTTATTGAAGACTATAGAAGTTTCCCACAACTTTGGGATCCTAATAATAAATCACGTTACTTCGATTATACTATAATAACCTCGTATCCAAAACTTTCTCTTGGTTCTCTTTTTTCTGGAATTTCTTATGGCCAAGTAAGCCGCACTTATTCCACCAAGTAAAATATTCTCATCACACATGTTTCCTAAAGCTGACAGAAACTACGACTGAACTAAATGACCATATTGACGTTGCGTTCGTTTACGCATTCAACTATTGAAAGCGCCAAACGGAAGATGAAGACGAAAATTGAAGATGAAAAGGCACAGTGTGGACATACCTATTCTACACCCCTACCATGCGCGCGCGACAACATTGTTTTCGTTACTTTTTGTCGTGCGAGAACGTGACAAGGCTATGTGCATACATATGTCTGTATGTAAAAAGAGTCGACGTATGCGTGTCGTGTTGCGCATGCTAGGCCTGCTCTTGCTTACGCATCGATTGACGGTAAGTGCGTGTCACCTACGTGACCGTGATTTTCATAAAACGTAGCTAAGTACACTCCCAACTAATTCACCTATCATCATCATCATCACCATCCGTTCGGGAGGTACGATGACACACACACACACAAGGGGACACGCACACGTCAAACTTTTAACACCTAGTCGTTTTTTCAAATCAAATCAAATCAAATATAATTTATTTCAGACATAGTCCATAATACATTTACATCATCACATTTAAAATAAAAATAAAAATAAAAAGTCCAATAAGTTGAAATAAAATAAAATAATGGTCAATGAAATTAAAAAAAGAAACATATGTAGTCCAAATTTTAAATTAAAATTAAATTAAATTAAATTAAACAATGCAACCGCGCAGCATGCATTTGTATTGGACAATCAATCCGAGCAGCTACAACGCGCAGAATGGTGTTGGTGCTGCCCCGAAGGCGACAGAGCATCGAGGCGGCCCGTTTGCGGAGTATGGCCTGAAAACCATCTACCTGTCCGTCCGCAAACATCCCGGACGCACTGCAGCGCCAAGGCAACCCCAACAACATCCTGAACGCGTTGTTATACTGCACACGCAGGGCGTTGATAGCCCGGAGCGTATAGTTCGCCCACAGACTGCACGTGTAGAACGACTGACAGTATGCTCGAAACAGCGATATTTTAACTGAGTCTGTACATCGTGCGAATCTGCGCGCCAACATGTTGCTCCTGACTGCCAACGCCCTACGCTCCCTCTCAATATCCTCAACATCTGCGAGATCCTCCGTGACCCAGTGACCCAGATACTTAAACCGCGGTACTCTATTTAACGGTATACCATTTAGTAACAGCGGAGGCACATTGGTGATTTTGAAACCTCGGGACTGAAAAACCAAGAGTTCGCTTTTTCTGGTATTGTACCTGAGCCCGTGAGCTCCAGCATAGGCCTCGCAGATCCTGAGAAGCTTGCGAACTGCACTTAACGAGGGACCGAGCAGGACCATATCGTCAGCATAACTGATATTATTAATGTAGGTTCCATCTATGGAACAGCCGACTTCGGCCCTGCTCAGCTCCTCGATAAGCCCATTAACATACAGGTTGAAAAGGCGCGGGGAAGACAATCCACCTTGCCTCACCCCATATTTCAGCCTATATGAATTGGAAACCTCCCCCGACCACTTTACCATATTGCCTTGATTGTTGTACCAATACTCAAACAAACCTGTGACTTCCTCTGGAGTACTCGTTTGTCTCAGTTTGTTCCAAAGCACATTATAGGACACCAAATCGAAAGCTTTCGACAAGTCAAGAAAACAAGCGTACACCGGTGTTTTACGATCTGTGTAGTACTGAACAGTATGCTTAAGGCACAGAATCGCTGTTTCAGTTGATAACCCAGGCCTGAAACCGAACTGGGAATCATTCAACTTCACGTGTGTACTTAAGATGCGATCAAGCAGACTGTCCAGCACCTTTGCCACAGTCGTAGCCAATGAGATGGGCCTATAATTGCTCTTATCAGACAAATTTCCGACAATTGACAAATTTTTTGCGTCGGGTTAAAAAAAGTTGACTTTTTGTCTCCTTTTTTTGTTTTTGCGTCGGGTTAAAAAAAGGAGACAAAAAGTCAACTGTTTTTTTTTTAATTACACTTGTTGTCTCGAAACGCTATACCTGGTAGAGCATATACTAGAGTTGTAATTACCCTTCGTCCATGATTGAGTAATTCGTAGACTGCCGGCTAGGCGACGCTTTTGTAGATACCGCGACTTCAAAGTATACATCTTCGTTTTCTAACACTGGGTTTCTGTTAATAAATGGTAATTTGCTTTTTATCGACCCATTCACGGAGCCATCGATATCCTGGAAAAATTAAAATAAAAAAATAATAGGCATGGAAATATTTTTGTTAAAACCTGCTGTAATGTCAAAGTGTGTGACATACTGACAGACATATCTTATATCTTTAAATGAGCAATTCTTGTATATATATATATATATATATATAATTGGAATCTCGGAATCGGCTCCAACGATTTTCATACTATTTAGTATATAGGGGGTTTCGGGGGCGATAAATCGATCTAGCTAGAAATCATTTTTAGAAAATGTCATTTTATTCGTGTTTTATCGATAATCAACTTAAACATAAACTTGGTAGAAAAATAACAAAAATATGACTCTTCCTGACATCTATTGGCGAATAATAATACTATTTTTTGTGAGCAACTAATTGCTTTAACGACACAACAGCAGATGGCGTTGTTAAGTAACACGAAGTCAATGAGTGTTTGCTTTGAGGTTAGACTAAAATCAATTGTTTATTTTCCAAAAAACACAATAAAAAAAAAAATACCGAGCAAAGCTCGGACATCCAGGTACTTTTATTTAAAGATACAATAGAATTTAGGATTTCTGATTTACTTTTATACATGCCGCCACCTTCGATACTGCTGGTGTACCTGATCGAACGAAGGCTTGATTTTTTATCATAGTTTTCAAGCACAATGAAAGTACACTTTGGGTACCCATAAAGAATAATAAAGATATGATTGAGCTGCTGTTCAATGCCAATGTTTTAAAATACCAACCAAATAGGAAAATCAAACTTTCGCATTTATAATATGCATTTGTAAGTTAAGTAGGTATGTACTTAAGACATAATCCTGCCTTTTTGACCGGATAGTATGAAATATAATAGTATCACCGGTCATTTATATGTCGTTATATTCGGATTCTACTGTAATTATAAATACTTTCATGTACCGAAACATTGTTAAAAATTAAGCTGGCGACAGGCTCAGATAAACTTAGAGGAAAAGATGGAACACTGTGTTATATCTCGCTGAAGCCACTTCTTTTTCAATGTGTGTGTGTGGTAATGACAATTGCACGAAAACTAATATTAATTCTTAAACTCTACGTTAGCCATTTCCGTTCCAATATACAACCTTAGTAGATTTAATATTTTAAAACTGCACATATTTGTAATAGTTTAATGTTACAGGTTTTTAAAATTGACTTGTAAAAAAACTGCACAATTTTTAAAAAGAACCTCAAACTGTAGTCCTGGCCACACTTTTATAAAGCACTATGGATATTATTGTACACGAAATTATACCATAAACCAATGCAGATAATGTCAAGGTAAGAATGACCAAGCGAGTAGCATAGTTTTTCAATGGTTTTTGGCTTCACTTAGATCATACGCCGTGCGCCATCTTATTCTCTAGGTTGATCTGAGGCGGCAGGTGAATATGCCAGCTTAAATAGCAAAAAATTTGAACTTTTGACTGGGTGATAGGATTCATTAGTATAAGTACAACTGCTGTGCTGTGGCTATGCTTACCATCAATCAAATAGCTTGCTTCTCTTAAAATTTATGAAGATTTAATTCATTTTCATGAAAGAACATGCTATGAAACCGTACATACTTACCATTTCTTCAAGCCCTTTTATGTGCAGCTCTCTGGCGGCTTCTATAAGATCTGTTAAATTCTCGATTGAAACTAGCACCTCGCCCGTATAGATGTATTCAAGTATTGATGATAACGTTTTGTGCGAAATTTTCTGCAAAAACAATTCAACAATGTTTTATTACTTGTTTATAGTGTTTTTTGTTGAACATGACACATTATGGTACCATACATTGACATTTTGTGTTTGTATAAGTGTCTCCTATCTATCCATTTACATATAAACATAACATAACATATTGTCACACCTTTGCCTTGAGGGGTCTGGGAGAGATGTAATATAACACCCATACTTCGCCGGACGATATTCAGTCCCAAATGTGACAGGGGGCGAGCCTGTCGCCATATACCGGGCTCCAATTACGTAGCAGATGACATACAATACCCACATAATTATGTTCACACAATGAACAATTTGGTGCGTGCCGCCAGCTGGGTTTGAGCCTGCTCCCTCTGGCTCGAGAGGCAGGCCTTCTCCAACTAGGCTATCATCGCTTTTCACACATACATATGAGCTACTTTAATTGTGCATGGAAATTTTAAACTAAAAATAAGCAGGCAGTGGGTGCTTTTTGCAATAGTTTTTCCATCAAGGTACTTTTTAACTAATACTCTAACCGAACCAAACCAATTCTAATGATGTTTGCACACAGGGTTTCAGCAACAGTAAAACATCACATAATTAAAATGGTTAAACTTAAGAAAAAATGCTGCATGATACTTGTTCTATTTGTACTTATCATAATAATATACATTTACGGATATGATGGAGTTATAATACTTACATTTAAGAATATGATGGGGTGCGGACAAGCAGCAGATGATATGAGGTCTTTAATGTACGGGCTGGCAAGCGCCAGCACCATCTGGTGCACCTTTACATGGTGCCCGTCCGCAGCCAGAGTCATGTCCACAAACTCTCCATTCTGTAAACCATAACCAACACAACAAAAATTACTTGCTATAACCAAAGTAATGAGCCTAGGGTTACAAGTATACAGTGCCATAACTAGGGTGGTGCTAACAGTGTCCAGGGGTAGGGCACAGACATTGGAGGTGCACAAAAATGGCCAGGACCAAGTTTTGAGTCACCCATGGTAGTAATAGTTGTAGAAACTCCCACCGGATGCATTAAAGGGCTAGTTCCGGTACTGCCAGTATCCATTCAAAAGTCCTGTTCCAGTTCATCTGGTCCTTTACTAGTGTGAACAACTTGTGACTGAGTTGGGCTTGGCTTGTGTTAGATCAGTACCTCACTGATGGACACTCAGTATCAGAATAGCCTAATGAGTATGAAACCTGCTTGTCTAAAAGTGAGACCTCGAGTTGGCAGTACTGAAACATGTGTCTAAGAACCTGCTGTAACAGAGCCGTATTGAATTGAAGGAGTATTCTTTGATGACAGCTTATCCATTTTACATCATTTTAAGTTTTCACCTGAGAATAGAGAAAGAGAACACTTCTCGTTCTCTATTCTGAGGTTTTCATAAACAAAGTGATGGTAGGTTTACCTGTTGAAGAATACTGAGTCCATTGCAAATATTGTTTTTGTGTGAATCCCAGGACAGGGAGAAGGTAGACTGTGTCATTGTTGTTATTGTTGTGTACAAACTTGAATCCTTGTATTTGTTTGGCAAGGCTCGAATGGGCCTCTACACTAGAGTTACTTCTATGGCTTGAACTAATGAAGAATGCACTTTTTCTTGAACATTATTTTCTTTATTGATAAAGTCTAAATAATACCTATTTATTTTTATACAGGAGTTTGTTTGTTTACTTTGAACTGAAAAGAAAAAGAAAAAAGTAAAATCAAGGAAGACAAATACCTACTTGGATAAACTATTGGCTTTACAATATCAAAAAGTGCCAATAAAAGACAACCCTATAATGTACGGCCAATTAAATAAGTAAGGCTCGATTTGTACAGCCCGATCTTACATGGCCAAATCAACCTCGTTTGCTTTGGGCGAGTAGGTATGAATTCTTGCGATGCGATCTTAGAACCAAGAGGGCTATTCCAACAACTCGAGATACCATCTCATCTCGAAAAAAATGCCTAAAATCGAGATACCTTATTCTCGTCGCAAGAGATCGAGATTATCTCGATGGCTAGGGCCCGAGATGTCTCGAGTGGTCGGAGGCAGTCGAGACGTAAGTGAGATAGTGGGTCGCAACTCATTTGTTGCCACTTCGGTCCCGTAAATATATTTTTTCTACAAAACTGGCAACTCAGTATTTGAATACCTACGTCATACGTTTCTATACGTCAAGGAGGGTCTTTGGCGGGAACCGAAAAAATGGTGTCGTGATTTTGTATTATTTTCTAAAACTTGTGATGCTTCGAGTGTTAAAGTGTAATAATTGTGTAACCTTTGCCGTGTTCGTTAACGTGCACGAGTGTAAGCAAATGATACAAACATTAGGAAATGCAACTTTTCGTGTTCTCTACAGAACTCGACTTAACGTTTCAGTAAAGTATCCACGACTGAAATGGGAAAAGGGGAGGGATTCATCTAATTTTTCATCACCCTCTCCGCTATCATCTTAAATTTAATAACCCATGTACAAAAATCAAACGGATGACAAGACGGTATGGCTATGTTGGCTTTAGCCTGCCCTACGGGCAAAAAAAAATTCTATACGTCAATGTTTATACTTGTTTGCTAAAGACATAAAATTATTGCCTCTCACTTTCCCAATAGTCCACTTCATTTCGATCTGACAAGGACTATCCTATTTTACCAAAGGATCGCATCGCATTACGCTGGTTGGCGTAAACATATTCACTGATGCGTCGAAGTTATCGACAGTCAGTGCCGTGGGAGCAGCTGTTTGCATACTATCTGCTAGAATAAGTCTTAGTTCTAAATGCCCATCTTACTTCTCAGTATTCACTGGAGAAGCGATTGCCCTTCTAGAAGCTATCCTCTATGTCAAGTCGCATAATCTCAACTACTCTATCATCTTTACTGAGTACACTAAGAGATCCTTTATAGGTGGCCAATTTTGCACAAGAGTGCAACCTATTTTACAACTATTTATGTGGGATTCCTTAATTTAATAAATTACAGGGAAACGAAATGAGGAGTGAAAAGGGTTAGACAAGATAGATTGTAAGCAGCTTTTGGAATCTTGAATACATCAACTATACTCGCATGGCCTTTTTCTTCCTAAATTTTTCCTCCTAAATCAATGGTCAAAATACTGGGAGACGTCCCAAAACATCAAGGGTAGATTATGCTGATATCCAACCCAATAGGTATCCCTACAATTCCCTAGTTCTTCAAATTCCGCTCAACCGAGAAACATATGAGCATGATCTTATGTTGTCTCCAATTAAGTCACCCGTGCACTCTGGTTTATTTAGCCAAACTCAGGATCAGGGAGCACTCAATCTGTGAATGTGGGTTGGGTGAAGATAACACAGATCACATCTGCTTCAGTTGTCCCAATCTAAGTTTCCTCCTTATAAGATATCCTCTCCCGGACATAGTCCATCCTACTTCCTTCAAATATCTACAATCATGTTCCTCCCACCCCAAGCTATATAATATTGTTTGTAAATTTGTCTGTAAAAATAATATTAAGCTGTAAATATTATCCCCCTTAGCAATAAACGTTGTATAGCTTTGGAATAGTTATATAGTTTTGTCTTTTTTTAAATTCTTGAACTCTATTGAAGCTAGCAATAAATGTTGTATAGCCTCAGAATAGTTACAGTCTTTTGCCATTTTCGATCGAGTTCAAAAACAACAAAGAAAGATAAAGACAAAACACTGTATAATTATCCCAAGGCTAAACACTGTTTATTGCTAAGGGGGTTAGTATATTTACCAAAGTGGAGTATACAATACAAATATTTTTCAGCATTGCATGTTGAACATAACATATCATATCATCACGCCTTTCCCCTGAATGGACTGGCAGAGGTGTACAACACCCACACTTTAGCGGACGATATTCAGTCCTAAATGTGACAGGCGGTGAGCTTGTCGCCATATACCGGGCTCCAGTTACTTAGCAGATGACATTAGATATGAACATATGCTCACACAATGAATAAGTTGGTGCATGCCTTTGGCTGGGTCCAAACCCTCTCCCTCTGGCTTGAGAGGCGTATCTTCTGTGACTAGGCTATCATCACTAGTATGTTAAATAACAAGACATAATACAATAAAAAAAACTGATTTATTTATCTTTTTCGCTGCATGCTTTTTCAAAATCTGTTTGTACTCATTAGAATGTCCTTAAAACAATAACAGATTACTTCCAAAATATTAAGTAAAGCATCTTGAATTTAAGTTGCAGTGTAGGTTTCCATCACAATTCAATCTGCAAACAAAAAATCACAATGTTACTTAATGTATCAAACATTATATTTTACTTTTGCTCTGCATTACATGACTGATTTAAATTATCTTGTTTAGGACATACTGGACAGATTTATGGGAAAATATAGGAAATGATTATAATTTTTCCCAAAGTGAACGGTATACTACTTAGATAAAAGTCAATTTGTCCTTTGTTGGCAAGCACATCACTAGGGAATGGCTAGATTGTCTTGCCTAAAACTCTCTATGTAATATTAGTTTGTATAGTCCGTTAGCCGAACCTCATTGCAAAGCACTAAATGTAAGAAGTTGAGAGCTGAGCTTCACCGCACTGGGTATGAAGTATAGCTATAGGTACAGAGATCAGCTAGTAAGTATATTACCTAATGCAGAGTGTAAGGTAGGTAGATTGGCAATATAGATATCCTAACTAATAATTTAAAAATGAATTTGTTTGTTTGTTCTACTGTCACACCTCAACTACTCAATCTATCATCATGAAATTTTGCATACACAATGTCAGAGGTACAGAAAAGGACGATGATAAGACAATGAAGATGATGATAGAGATAATGGTTCTGCAGGACCGCAGGTGAAACTGTGGGGCGCAGCTACTTGATATATATGTATAAATGTGCTTATCCAGATTATTCCTATAGTATCTATCTCTATTTCTGTGCCAAATTTAATTCAGAACAACCATCATCTATCTAATATATACATACTTCCATTCAAACTTTTGCCTTTTTAAAATTAGTGTAAAGTGTGATTTCTCAGATACTTACTTACTGGGTCTAAGAAAATTCAATTTTTTTGTTCATACAAATATTATGTAACTAAGTCCACAGATTTGTTGTTGATAGTGGTTGTGATTGCTGTTTAGCTCATCCACAGTCAGGTTTCTAAAGCCAACTTGGAAACCATTAGTCACGTACGAGTCCTTAGGTGACTTGTTTGTTGGTAGGTGTTAGGCTCGAACGGCATAAATTACGCAGTAGGTACCTGAAACATTTTTCAATTTATAAACAAGAAAAAGTTTGTGACTTTTAGGTTAAGTTAACCTTGGTTATTTACAAATTATGTGGTCATACATAGTGATAAGAAAGTACTTAATACTTACAATTATCTCCACAAGTATCCTGGCGTCACTTTAATAACCCTGTTAGATTATTTTGAAGGTCTTAAGTTATTAGTACATAGGGGCGATTGATTCGGAAAAAACTTCCAAACCGGTCTTCCATTCCATTGGGTTTAACGACAAACGAAAGCCTTAGTAGTTCCTATTACGTGTTTAATGTTGTTAATCGTGATAGTTTTTGTAGACGTGATGACGAAAAGATTTTTAGATTATAACCTCTATTTGTAAACAAAACAATGACTTATTTGGCTAAGTGCGTTTCGTTCCCCACAAATCCTATAAGGAATGAAAATGTTATATTTTATTCTTCTCACTTTTATAACTTGTAATAATTATCATAATATTAGTTCATTTGATTAAACATATCGATATTTAATTATTGTATGCCTTTAATGAGCAGAATGGTCCCGAAATACGTTTTATCGATTTTACCGGTTTTTAGCAAGCACAGTCGAGTAAAATGGAACGTAATTTGAGTGAGAAAAGCCCATCTCATCTCATGCTTGTTTGAGAATACCACATGGTTTGTTTCTATGAGATTCTCCCTCGAGTTCTAGGAATCGAGATCGAGATGAAAAAGTCCTATCTCCGAATCGGGCCCCAATTGGTTAGACTAAGGATTCGATAGCTTTACTTTAGCTAACAAGCTTGGAATAAATATCTATTTTTTAATGTAAACCGGTGCACTCAGTTGTAATAATTACTACTAAGTACCACTAAGAACTACATTCCTATAGAAAATCTTTAGCAATCGTTTTAACAACTATGAACGTCTTCGAGTGCGGTTATTATTCTATTTGTAATTGTGCTAGTGAGATGACATGAATAGCTCTGAGCCAGCTGCTTCTATTTTAATATGTTTCCTTTCAATCTAAGCATCTCTTCCCTCACTATTGATGGCGAAATTACCAAAAACCCCAAAAACGCAACGGTTTCGTGTCATGGCTCTGCACAACTCGTGAATTTGGGCTAATTTCATAATTTCAAATTAAGTAGGTTTCGTCAGTGGCGGATTTCCTCTAAGGCTCGAGCTTAGGGGCAGCCAGATTTTCATCCTCATCATCACGTCAGCCCGGGAGACGTCCACTGCTGGACAAAGGCCTCCCCCAATGATCTCTACAACGACTGCTCCTGCGCTGCCCGCATCCAGCAGCTTCTTGCGACCCTCACCAAATCGTCAGTACACCTTGCGGGAGGCCTTACCACGCTGGGCCTTCCGGTTCGTGGTCGTCACCGGAGAATCTTTCTGCTCACTGCCACTGCAGTTTTTCAATTCTTCGGGGTATGTCGGTAACTTTGGTTCGCCGGCGGATTCCGTCATATCTGATTCGATCGCGCAGGGAAACTGAGCATAGCCCTCTCCATTGCTCTTTGGGTGACCTGCAAGTGTTATTCACAATCATTCGGAAACGTTTCCGATCGGATCCCAGAAATTTCAAACTCAAATTGTTCGAATCTCATTCTACTTTTATACATTTTGGAATAGGTAGTAATCAAGTAAAAATCCGATCGAAGAATTAAACGTTTAAAAACTTATGACGTTTAATTTTTTTGAAATCCGAACGGAAACGTTTCCGAATGGTTGTGAATAGCCCTGCGGATCCCGCAAATTTCAAACTCAAGTCAAGTCGAAATTGGCCCACGCCTAGCTCATCACCAAATCGATTTCCCAGCTTCGCGTTGAAGTCCCCCATGACTACAGCGAAATGAGTCTAAGAGGTACGAGTATGTCCTCACAGGTACATGGCCTCCACCTTATCGTCGGAGTGTGTCGAAGTCGGCGCATATATCTGTATGACCTTCAACGAATACCGTTTGGTGGTTCGGAATATAAGGTACACCACACTGGTCGATTTACTCTATTTTCACTACATTGTTCAAGAGAGACTGGTGGATATGAACCTGACACCACCTTGGGACAGTAGGTCGTTGGTCGCCCTCCCGGAAATAGAGCAAGTTACTGGACTTCAGAATTATCGTGTCCTCTCCCTCTCTTCGGACTTCAGATAATCCTATGACGACCCAGTGCAATCGGCTCAATTCCTTCTCCATTTTTAGGTCCCCCTGCCTTGCCGTTTTCACAGCTGTTACCAAGACTGGGAAAAGCAGGGCTGCCTGAGACTAGGGGCCGTGGTTTTGTTGTTTTTCATTGGAGGGTAATACCATGCCATAACCGACACGCTTGGCAAACGGGTTGGCGATCGCAGTGAGATGGTGATATTGTTCAGAGAACGCTGCTGTTCGTTCTCTGGTGAATAATCTCTCGGGACGCCTTCTACACTTCCCCAATAGATGAGAGGGAGTGATGATATTCTCGACCGTCACTACAAGGCACATGTTCTCAGCCATAGTACCAGCTTTGCTTAGTTTGGGGTCAAGCGACCGTGTGTGATAAACGTCCCGAATGTATTATTATTACTAACTATATTTTTCATATAAGATAATTTGATCCGTAATATTTAAGGATCGATCAGAACTAGAGGGCGGGGGGGAGATAGCCTACTGGCATGCATGCACATATGTAAATCCGCCACGATGGTATATAATGCTGGAAAGATGCGGCTGGTACTACACGGCCTAGGGCGGACAAGACTGCAAATTTGCCACTGGGTTTCGTTGTACATTCTGATATATTAACATGCGCATTTTCATCTCTCTAAGCTCCATCTGGTTTGTGGTTATAAGCATCTATGGGAACATATCTAAAACAATTAACTTTTTGTTGTTTAGATAGGTTTAAAAAGATTGGACAAATATTGCACTATATTTATTTACACTTTAAAATAACTAACAATCAATTGTTCATAAAAATCTTATTACAAATCTTATGATAAATATAACGCTAGAGCAGTATTACATTACATCAATCTTTCTGGGTCTTCCCAGTACTGTCTGCTCTCTTATTTAACAATGCGACAGTCTCCGCTGCTTTGTACTGAGTGAATAAATTACCATTTCTCACTCGCTTTAGTATCTGTTTGTCATGGTACGGGTGGCTGTGTGCACATCCTCTGGAAGTAAAAAGATTGATGTTTTTTATTTTATTAAAGCACAGGGTTAGAAGATACGTGTAAACTAAGCTCAAATGAAAGGTTGGTTCCATACAATGAGGGATTTACAGACACTCGTGCACGTAGACTCGTACAGGCCGATTCAAACTTATTGGCGGCATTGAAGTTGAAGTTGAAGCGCAAAACGCTGCAGTAGCGAAAACGAAGATTTACGCGGGCGTCAGAGAGGAAAGACGCCGCAATACAACGGTTCAACCGACTGAGCTGATATCCTCGTGCGTGCGTCTGCGTGAGCACGCTGTACGCATGTATGTTTTCGAATGAAAAACGATAAGCTGACTGCAAAATGTAGCTTACAACATTCCGGACATTAAAACACATCTAAAGACTTTATACAGGATGTTACAAAACTCCTGTCATCCGCATATCGACTGGAGCCTCTGGTGGTATCAAAATTGCTAATTTAAATTTAATTTGAATATTAAAAAATTGCAAACACATAGCGCTCCGCCCGCCGAAAGTTATATGTTTATTTATAATGAGTGCTCAGATAAACGTAAAACACGTAATTTTTTTCCATGGTTACGTTTTTCTAAGTTAAACTATGAATGTCAACATGAAAATTATTCTGAATGATACAATGCATTGATAGAGGCAAATTTATCAAAAATACATTTTATAATATCTAATATAAAATGCATAATATAATAGTGACGCAAGCGAGCGAGACAGCTGCAGCGCCTTACCATACACCTTAAATATTTCTAAGTGTACTTATTCAATATTTAAACAAGGTTTTCGTAACATGCTGTATACAAAAGGTTTAGTTATAATATGGAAACAGACAAACATACATGCATACTGACACCTCCAGAAAAACATCCACCATAGAAAATCTGTTGAAAATACACTACCTTTCTAAAACAATATCTCCTTTGGTGACAACGTAAGCGGGGCAACCTTTCTTGTTATATTCGGCACAACGATACATTTTTTCATTATTCTTTCGCGGATTTCGTAAGCGGTAGATATATCGATTCAGGATCACTTGGATGCTTCCCTGGCAAGACAGTGAATATTGTACCACTGAACCTAGAAATAAAAAAATATTATAGTCAGGCTGATATGGTTTAAAATTGATTGCTATTATTATTTTATTTGTTCACTCTCCAGATTAAAATCAACTAAAGAGCTGAGGTGCATTCAGAGGATACATCGGAGCGAACCAAGAGAACAATTACGTCATTTTGTTAAAATAAATTCAACACGGATGTTTTGAACGACAGAATTGCACTTGGGGTGTGTCCCAGCCCTGTACTTTGAATACGACTCTGGAAGGCTCCTTAGAATATAGATGTAGTGCAAAATGCACAGAAGGATTCACTAGTTCAAACTTGTATTGCTTTGGTTATTCATTATCAAGTGAGAACATCCCTAGACTTAATTTTACACAGATAAATAACACACCCGCTGCATCTTGTTTTCTTTTGGCTCGAGCATATATTTCTTGTTTTTTCTCATCTATTGTTTCTTCTGCTGCAACATAGTCGTCCAAAGCATCCTCTTGGACATGAGATCTAAAAAAGAAATTGTTCAATGTGGTCACATAAATAGAAGTAAGTATATTACGTAAGTAAATAGTTTTTTTTGTTTAAACTTTAAACCAAAATGAAGGTGGATTTACACTAAACAGTTTTGTATAATACATATAATATAACATATTAATATACAGAAGGCTGGTTTCATACATATATACAACTAATTGAGACAAAAGTACACTGACCCCTTGTCTGTCTGATCAGGTTATTACCCAAGTTATATTTATTTTCCAATAATAATATAATAATTATGTACTAAACTTCATTTTTGTCCTGATCCATTTTGCATGAACTATAAAGACCAGAGGTAAACACCACCTTAAATCTTCACAAGCTCCAATAGTTCGAATGCATTGCTAACTTTTTTTGTGTTGTTTAGTGTTACCAATTTTTTTTATTTATATTAATGTGTTTACATACTCTTCCATTACATGATCGTCATCATCTGGGTCAAGGGTTTCGACAGTTTCTGTTATTCGCTGCTTGCTTCCAGTTGCTCCAGTTGCAATGGGTTGCTCGGTTTGAACAGGGGTGGCAGAGACCTCGGGTGGGTCACCATTGACAAGACGCAACAAGGCGCCGTCCGCGGTTGCCTTCAAAGAATCATCCTGGAAAATCACACTAGCATCATACATAACAAACAAAGATATTTAAAAGTATGAAGTTGTGTATATTAAGAGTTGTCCAAATCAAGAATTGCTATTAAAATAAAAAACCCTACACTCACTCAACATAGTTGATGTCTGGCAAATGATTGCAGTTAGTTAATTGAGAAGATTAAAAAAAAGCACCCAACTGCAAATTAAAGCTTCTATCAAATCCAGTGTTACAACCAATCTAACAACACATCACTGCCTAAAATTAGTCATTATGGTTCAACAACATCTGAAGAGAAAAGAAATATAATGTAAATTACCTCTAAGCCCTTTATATGTAGATCTTTGCAGGCCTCCAGAAATTCATAAAGAGATTCCCTTCCGACCAGCACTTCCCCTGTGTAAGCATACTCCAATATAGCCTGCAGAGTTGGGTACGAAACTCTCTGGAAACAAATTGAATTGAGGTTACAATACTCATGTAAGAATAAGGTTGTCATGTAAGGGTATCATCGTTGTATAATTGAAATAATTTGTGTAAATTCAAACTTCAACTGCGAACTGCAAATGGTATACGCTAAGATGGGTTCCAGGTTCGAACAGATAGAATCAAGTGACATTCAGGAGTTGCTTAAATCACAAGAAGATTTAACTGAAACCAACTTGGAGGAAATGTTAATTCACAGCCTATTGAAAAAAGAACTTTAACAAACACTGGAAATGTGACATCTAATTTAAAAAATCTTAGTGATGGTTTAAAACTGGCAAATGTTTGTGATTTCTTTAAGAAAATGGATCCATCTATGGATCAGTCTTATTTTTAAGAGAAAAATTGCTAATGCCACTGCTGAATATCAGTCTTAATTGAAGGAACTTTTAAAAACTGCCAAAAAAGAAAAATATACTAAATTCTTCAAACCATTGCCAAAACCTGAAGATTATTGATCAATTTGGTCAAAAATTTCAATTAAAAAGTTTTTTTTAAACAGATTATGCGGAGGTGGAGTCTTTTTTGAAACACATACATAGTTGTAATTATAATTTATTAGTACCTGGATGGCCGAGCTTTGCTCGGTATTTTTTTTTATTTTTTAATTGTGTTTTTTGGATAATAAACAATTGATTTTAGTCTAACCTCAAAGCAAACACTCATTGACTTCGTGTTACTTAACAACGCCATCTGCTGTTGTGTCGTTAAAGCAATTAGTTGCTCACAAAAAATAGTAGTATTATTATTCGCCAATAGATGTCAGGAAGAGTCATATTTTTCAGTTGAGATTGATTATCGATAAAACACGAATAAAATGATATTTTCTAAAAATGATTCCTAGCTAGATCGATTTATCGCCCCCGAAACCCCCTATATACTAATTTGTATGAAAATCGTTGGAGCCGATTCCGAGATTCCAATTATATATATATATATATATATACAAGAATTGCTCATTTAAAGGTATAAGATTTATATAAGTATCTACTTTGTTTTATTGCTTTTATTTATTGTTTATACTATTAATTGTATGTATGTTTTCAAAATAAATTTTGTTCTTCTTCTTCTTCTAACTGCATGAGGCAAGGTCCACTGGATAGGGTCTTGGATAGCTCTAATGAATGATAACCTTCATGGGGATAGTTACATTTGTAGTACTGTTGCACTTACATTCAGAAAAATTACAGGATGTTGGCAATCTGCAGATCCGATGAGATCCTTAATGAATGGGCTGACAAGTGACAGCACCATCTGGTGCACTTTTACATAATGCCCGTCTGCTGCTAGCGTCATGTCCACAAACTCACCACGCTGGGAAACCATATTAGACAGTTTAGAAATAACATTAGTTCTAGTCTCTGGGCATGTCGCAATTTTATTTTTGTTTTGTGAGTAACTCTGTTGTGATATCTCCATACTTTTGTATAATTGTAGACAGACCAGTACTATTGAATGACTGATGTTTGATATATGTATATTAATGTTTATTGTTTTATGTATTCCTTGAAATTGAAAATGTTCACCGGATCTTATGATATTCTTAAATAAATTGCTACCATTCGAGTTTCGTACATGGCCAGACTTTGTAGAACTTTTTTGAAAGAATTTTACAACAGGTAAAACTAGTATTAATAAATAACGTATTAAACTTACCTGCTGCAGTAAACTTAATCCATTACAAATGCTCCTCTGGTAAGCGTCCCATGATAGCGACAGCTTTGGATCCATTATAGATTTATTAGATAACCATAAAATAAATGTGTCTGCTGGGTGCGAACGTTATTTTAGTACTAATTTTATATGTTTTACTGTTCGTGACATGCAAATAATACGTAAATAATTAAAAATTTAACCTCCAAATCCCTAATCACAAAATCAAAACAAAATAGACGCAACGCATCTGAATTAGACTGACTGACTCACTCTGACAGCAAGAAGTAGTAATTTTTATTTTTGTTTTGTCCCGTTAGAGCAGGCTAGAACCCACATGGCCATACCACCCAGTCATAAAATAAAGGCTAAGATAGATAGATATGAACTAAAAAAACTAAAACTAAAAACTGATGATCCATCTCTATTGCACTTTAAAATAATACAAAATCACAAAACCATCCGATAATTTAAAAAAAACCCTCCCCGTCACTTGGATCCACAGCTCGGCTCCACATGTGGACACCAGCAGGGCTATTCACAACCATTCGAAAACGTTTCCGTTCGGATTTCAAAAATTTTAAGCCTAAATTATTCGAATCTCAGTCTATACTCATAAGTTTTTAAGCGTGATTAATTCTTCCAATCGGATTTATACTTGATTCCCTTTATCAAAATGTATAAAAGTAGACTGAGCTTCGAACAATTTGAGTTTGAAATTTCTGGGATCCGATCGGAAACGTTTCCGAATGGTTGTGAATAGCCCTGCTGGATACTTCGGTTTCTTCAAATCCACCGGTGGATTCATGGATACTTTTTTTTCCTTTTAAATGCACCGGTGGATTCATGGATACTTCTTTTTCGATCTAAATCCACAGGTGGATTCATGAATACTTCTTTTTTCTCTTTGATCTATCAAGTGGATCCCAAAGTAAAATATTTTTCTATGCCACTTGAACCCACGATCCGCTAACAATCGAATACATTTAGGGACCTTTTTTAAAAATATATTATTTGCTGATTACTCGTATCTTGCTTGGGTTGGTATTTTCGTGATAGCGTGTGGGAAATGGGAATCAAACGAATGTGTTGTTTTAATTCACATTGCCCGCCAAATTTTCTAGAAGTTTAGCGAGCAATTATTTTTTGTGTGAAGGTGGTAGCTGGCTGCCTCACGCCAGCTCCATACGTTGGCCCCATTGCTACTCGTCGAACGTGTAGGTCTAGAAATTCTAGGACAATTCTTCCCCCAACGTTGGGCCAACATTATTTTCAGTGCCGTTGGAGCCAACGTGTGACGCCGGCTTTTCATTCTCCAAATAGTGTGTCAGAGTACTTTGTTTGCACAACGCAGACGACTGTACTGTACTCACTTGTAACAGCAGCGGGGTGTCGTACCTTTCGCCGGCGCACCTACCGGGTAGGAGCCTAACAGAAGGTTGCCGCTTGCCTCTCGCGCTAGCCGCCTATCGGTTAATGGGAACCCTGTGTTCTTGCCGTAAAACCGCTTTCGAGTCGGCGGTGTCAAACGGATTATGAACGCTCGCGTCACACAATAAGTTTCAATATTATGTAATGTAGCGGGACGGCCGTTAACAGTTAAAAGAGTAGGTGAATTTTTATACCTAAGCTTGATTTTATTCTAGAGTGAACCTTCTTGTTGAAGCAAAGAGTTGCTACTGCACAATATGTAACCTCATGTCAGTAACACAGGCTGGTTGGTTTTTTGAATGAGGATTCAAAAAGACAATTGATTTTGGAATTGTGAAAAATTAGTTTGTTGACAATTAGCAGCATACTTGTCAAGAAGTGAAAATTTTTATTAGAATGTTTTTCTAAGAGTTTTAGTGATTATTGTGTTTGTTTGTAATGTAATATCTAATAATATTGCATTAAAGTGTTTCTCATGGATATTCTGCTTTATGTGTTCATAGACATAGTGTGAACCAACATTCATAGGGTAGGGTGACCCAACAGGGGTCACGGGGCAGAGGCCTTTTTCCCAACAAAGGTTATGGATCACCACGCACAAATAAACACGGGAGAGTTTAATCACTTGGGAGAAACTGTGACTAATAAAAATGACAACATGAGTTTGATGTCATTTGAAAAACTGGATGGCGTAACAAACTACAACTCATGGAAATTCTTAATGGAGTTGTATTTAACGCATGAAGATCTATGGGAGTGTACGCAGACTACGCCCGAAGATGGAACAGGCAAGAAAAGAGACCAAAAAGCGAGAGCTAAGATTTGCTTGATGGTAAAACCAGAGTGCCTTATTCATGTGCGTCAAGCAAAAACAGCGCGAGAAGCTTGGCATGCTTTAGAAAAAGCCTATGAAGACAAAGGGCTAAATAATCGTTGCAGATTATTATCAAAGCTAGTAAGTCTGAAACTGGAGCAGTTCCAGACCATAAGAGAGTATATTTCGGCATTGATAACAACATCGCAAAAACTGAGTGATCTTGGAAAGGAGATGGACGACGAATTATTGGCTGCCCTAATGTTACAAGGATTAACGGAAAATTTTCAAGCTATGCGATTGGCGATTGAAAATTCAAATATTGAGCTGACAACAGACTATGTTAAAACAAAACTGTATCAAATGGAGGAGACACATTCAGCTAAGACTACTAACAATCAAGCTCTTATTTCCAAGAGAAATAATTATAATAATGCACTGAAACAGAAGAAACAGTTGGAATGCTTCATCTGCAAGGGACCTCATAAAGCAATAGACTGTCCAGAGAACAGAAGCAGACAGATCCAGACAGATGAAGCCTCGGTTGCATTCGCGTTGGCAACATCAAGCTCAGAAGCTGATTGGATAGTAGATTCAGGAGCTTCAAACCATATGACATCAAAGCGTGAATGGTTGCATGATGTGAAGAAGTTTGACAGGGAAGTGTTAGTAGCGTGTGCAAATGGTGAAAGGCTGAAAGGGGTCGGTAGTGGTACAGTGGTAAGTGGAAAACCTAATGTTACGATTAATGCTATGTATGTTCCAGGACTAGCATCAAATCTGCTAAGCGTGAGTGCTATTACAAAGAAAGATCTTAAAGTTGTGTTTTTCAAAGGCGGTTTTAACGTAGTAAAGAGTGGAAATTGTAAAATACTTGCTAAACCTTTACTTACAGGTGTAGAGGAAAACGGTGTGTACAAATTGAAACAAAGTTTGGAGCACACAGCGCTGGCGACTTCTGTCGGTAGTGAGATGGAGTTATGGCATAAAAGGATGGGTCACCTAGGCGTACGTAACTTAAAACTATTACGTGATCGTATGGCGACAGGGGTAAGTTTTTCTAACAGTTCTTTTACACTAGAGTGTGTAGCCTGCTTGAAGGGAAAACAAACCAGACAGCCTTTTAAGAAAAGTACTACAACTAGCAGAGCTGACAATGTACTTGAGTTGGTGCATACAGATGTTTGTGGGCCAATGAATGTAGAGTCATTCAGCGGATTGAAATACTTCGTTACGTTTATTGACGATTCTACCCGAAAAACCTTCGTTTATTTTCTGAAATGTAAAAGTGAAGTATTTGATAAACTTGAAGAGTTCAAGAAGTTTGCAGAGTTGCAGACTGGAAAGAAGTTAAAGGCAATACGGTCTGACAACGGCACAGAATACGTAAACTCTCGGATGAAGGGTTTTATGCAGAAGTATGGAATTAAGCATCAGTTGACTGTCGAGTACACACCAGAGCAGAATGGTGTAGCAGAAAGAGCAAACAGAACAATCGTTGAAAAAGCAAGGAGCATGATCCAAGAAGCTGGATTAAGCAATAAGCTTTGGGCAGAAGCGGTGAAGACTGCTGTATATTTGAAAAACAGGTCTCCAACGATAGCAGTTAGAAATAAAACTCCTGAAGAAGCATGGACTGGTAAGAAACAAAATCTGAAGAGTATCAGAGTTTTCGGGTGTCGAGCGTTTAAGCATATACCGATTCAGAAACGAACTAAATGGGATCCTAAAAGCAAAGAGTTCGTACATATAGGATACTGTGAAGAATCCAAAGCCTACCGATTATTTGACCCAGAAACCAAGATGGTTCACAAAGGAAGAGATGTAGTCTTCTTCGAAAGCCAATTTCTCTTAGCAGAGAAAGGCTTTGATTCAAGAAGAGATGAGACTCTTCTTATTTTAGAAAATGAAAGATTAACAAATAGTGACAGAGAAAATACGCGAGATGTTACTGGATTCGAACATCAACGTGAGTTGGAAATTGACGAAGAACATAACGAGACAGTAAGAGAAATAGCTGCAGAAGATTCAAACCACAATCAAGTAGAAAGTAATGATGAATGGGAGTCTGTTGATGGAAGAGATGAAGAGGAAATAGAGGATATGCAGTCGGAATCAACCGAAGAGGTCGAACAACTGTTACCAGAACCAGAACAGCAAAGAGAAAGACGATACCCATTGCGTGAAAGAAAACCTAGAGAATTTCCGGATCACGTCACATATCAAGCACTTCAAAGTGATGTGCCCTTAACTGTCAGTGAAGCTCTATCAAGTAGTGATAAAGAGAAGTGGAGAATCGCGATTGAGGAGGAGATGAATGCGCTGAGAAAGAATGAAACTTGGACGCTGGTGAAGCCACCGAAATCGAGCAATATCGTTGATTCGAAATGGTTATTTCGAATCAAAGAAGAGGCGGGGGGAATAACGCGCTACAAGGCTCGATTGGTCGCAAGAGGTTTTAGCCAACGTAGAGGCATTGATTACCTCGAGACGTTTGCACCAGTGATCAGACATGGTTCTTTAAGAGCACTGATAGCTTTAGCAGCCAGAGAAGAACTAAAAATTGACCAAATGGACGTAAAAACGGCATTCTTAAATGGTGATTTACATGAAGTCGTGTACATGAAACAACCAGAGGGTTTGGAAGTAAAAGGTAAAGAAGATCACGTCTGTCTTTTACATAAAGCACTGTATGGACTGAAGCAAGCTCCGCGAGCATGGAATGCAAAGCTGCATTCTCAGCTCACAAGGCTAAAGTTTAAGAGATCAGAAAATGAGCCATGTGTCTACATGCGCACACATGATGGCAAAATAATCATCATTGCTGTGTACGTAGATGACATTTTAATCTTCTGGAATAACAAACAAGAGATGCTTAAGGTCAAGAGTGAATTGATGTCCAGTTTCGACATGAAAGACCTCGGGAAAGCTGAATTAATGTTAGGAATTCATATTGTGCAAGATGCTACTGGGATTAAGCTACACCAGGGGAAATATGTAGATAAGATTTTAAAGGCGTACAATATGGAAGACTGCAAACCGGTAGTCACACCTGCAGTGCCAGGTCAAAGGCTAGAGAAGCCTTCACATGACAGAAAACCAGATGGAAGGATTCCATATAGAGCATTGATGGGGTCTCTTATGTACTTAGCAGTCTGTACAAGGCCAGATATAGCTCATGTAGTTAACTACTTGAGTCAATTCAATGAGTGTTACGAGGAACAACACTGGGTTGCCGCCAAACGTGTGTTGAGATATCTCAAAGGGACAATAAGTCATGGGTTGAGATATTACACGGGAAGAAAACCGCAAGAAGTGATGGAGGCTTTCGCTGATGCTGACTATGCAGGAGATAGTGACCGTCATTCATATTCTGGTTCAGTGTTCCTTATTCAGGGAGGAGCTGTTTCGTGGCAGAGCACTAAACAACGAACTATTGCTCTTAGCACAGCAGAGGCTGAATATGTATCGGTATCAGAAGCTGTAAGAGAAGCAATATTTCTGCGAAGATTTTTAGCAGAAGTATCAGATCGACGGGTCTATAAGTTGGATGAAGCCATAACCATCTACTCTGACAGTCAGTCTGCCATCGCTATGGCAAAGAACCCAGTACACCACCAACGTACCAAACATGTAGACGTTAGATACCACTTTGTGCGTGAGGCAATTGTGAATAATTTTGTGATACTGAAGTACAAGGAGACAGCATGCATGGTTGCAGATGTTTTAACAAAACCACTTCCAAAGGGGAAGTTTGTGTGGTGTGTGAGGAGTATGGGTATGTGTGTTTGAGAAGCATGCAAGATGTTTGAATGGACATTAGGTTAAGGAGGAGTGTTGAAGCAAAGAGTTGCTACTGCACAATATGTAACCTCATGTCAGTAACACAGGCTGGTTGGTTTTTTGAATGAGGATTCAAAAAGACAATTGATTTTGGAATTGTGAAAAATTAGTTTGTTGACAATTAGCAGCATACTTGTCAAGAAGTGAAAATTTTTATTAGAATGTTTTTCTAAGAGTTTTAGTGATTATTGTGTTTGTTTGTAATGTAATATCTAATAATATTGTATTAAAGTGTTTCTCATGGATATTCTGCTTTATGTGTTCATAGACATAGTGTGAACCAACATTCATAGGGTAGGGTGACCCAACAGGGGTCACGGGGCAGAGGCCTTTTTCCCAACACTTCTTCTCAAACCAGAGGGAGCGGGTTCGAACCCAGCCGACGGCACGCACCAATTGTTCATTGTGTGACCATATGTGCGTATTGGATGTCATTTGCTACATGACTGGCAACAGGCTTGCCCCCTGTCATATTTGGGACTGAATATCGTCCGGCGAAGTGTGGGTGTTGTATTACCCCTGCCAGCCCCCTAGGGGGAAAGGCGTGACGATATTTTATGTGAACCTTCTGTACGTAGTGCTATAATTTATTCTGTGCTTGTGATTTGCCTCGAACCGAACTGAGACGTCGTCCAGATCTCCACAACTCCAGCAGGCCTGAACCACAGGGGCTTACCACAACCTCTTAAAACATCATTAATTAAGCCTTACTTCGTAATTTCGTACCATGACCACCCTAAAAGTATTCCTGTTAAGTTTTGATATCGCTTTAGCAGTTTTGTTGACGTCACTCGATTTCGTTCATTCAATCCAAGGAACATTTGTTTAAAAACCGTACCATGACCTTTAAAGTATTCCTGCCGAGCTGTCAAAATAGCAGGAATGATACAAATGACAACGATTGTTAAAAAGTTGCTCTCCGTGTAACTTTTTCTATTTTTAAGTGAGTTTTTGCTGTGTTTCTGAGGTTCTATTTGTAATATTTAGCAAGATGGCCGATGATTTGGAAACCTTCGAGTTTATCGAAGCAGATAATGGAAGCTCCGTACTACGAAGGACGCCTTCGGACGGGCTCCAGAATAAATTTCAACCCATTTTCACGTAGATTTTTTGTTGGCTAAGTCAGCTCCTTTTGATGCACTTGCTTCTTCTTAGAGTGAGCCTTCGCCTGCAGACTCCTATTAAAGCCCGCAGCGATTTCACTGTGGGTTTTTAAAAAGTCTCAGACTGAGACTCTGCGGCCGCTGTGACAAATTATTCTAAGCATTAAATTCTAGATATCACCAAAATAATTTTCACAAACTTTAATTGGATACAGCAATTGAATTTTAATTTACCTTCATGATCATAGGTAGATTTAATTTACGGTTTTGAGGGGAACCGAAAAGATGGTGTCATGATTTTGTATTATTTTCTAAAACGAAAACTCGCCTTTACTGAAAGAGGGAAAGAGGAGCGAGATTTATCTCATTTATCATCATCTTCATCAGAGATTTAATGAAAAATGTTATGACAAACATACGGAAGACTATGGTGGTATGGCTATGTTGCCTCTAGCCTGCCCTATGAGTCAAAACAAAAAAAAAATTTTGACATTGTTCATTTTTTTATTAATTTATTCATGACCATGGATACTCGTCCTTCAGTCGGATTCTTAGTAATATTTTTTCCTTCAGTAACAGATGATGGGATGATGATGATGAGGTGATGATGAAGACGATGAATCCCTCCCCTTTCCCATTCCAGTAAAGTTATGGATACTTTACTGAAACTTTAAGTGAAGTTTTGTAGAGACCACGAAAAATCGCGTTTCGCGATGTTTGTATCATTTGCCCACACTCGTGCACGTTGACGAACCGGTAAACGTTAATAATCCACCATTATTACAATTTAACACTCGAAGAATCACAAGTTTTAGAAAATAATACAAAAACACGACACCATCTTTTCGGTTCCCGCCAAAACTCCTGACATTGTTCATACAACCAAGTGTCGCCAGATGTTTCTGAGAGATTGTACGCGAGTGAGGAAAATAAAAATTCTTAGGGAAGAAACTAATAATAAATCATAGTGTTTTTACTTGCAACTTGTAAAAACCGTAAGTGTAATTTCCCTGTATCGATAGGATATTGTAGGCACGATTTCGCTATGCGGTCGTACTATTGTACGACCCCGATTGTACGATTTTTACATGGCAAAAATCGTATAATTACGATTGACATCGTACATCTGGCAACACCACACTCCAAAATACGCAAAAGTACCACAGAGTGTATAAAAGCACTTGTATCGTACATTCTTTTGACATCACTGTAGCAGGAGTAATAACGTTTTAAAACATTATTGTTTTCAATGCTTGTGGTAGGGTACAAAACAATACTTATTAAGGAATGTAACAAAACGTTCCTGCGCAATGATGTTTTTGTAAAAGTTCATGGTAAGCCCCCTGGTATGCACGCCACGGCTCACACTCGAACAGAGAAATTGTAGCTTTTGCACGAATTACATGCCCGCAAAATTTTATGATGATCTGATCAACGGTACCCAAGTCTTCATCGGACCAGCATTACAAATGCCGATGTGTCTCGGTCAACTCTCGAAACCTCGCTTTCGCGGTCAATAAAAGAAGTCTACGTTTTAATTACCTACACCTCACTATTAGGTACTATAGGAAGAATGTTCCAATTAAAAAAAAGATTTAGAAAATCAATAAATTTTCTTTATAGGATATATCCAAATGAACTGAAAAAACATTACATGGGCCAAAAAAATAAGTCAACTGTTGAGCTATAAATAAACAAAATGTATGACACAACCCTAGTAAAAGACGTACATAACAAGCACACAAGTATAAAAAAGTTAGACTGTCACTATTTGTTCTTAGCAGTAACTCTCTCTCTAGACACGTTTGTACTCAAAGTAAAATGTATTATTTTCCATCAAGACAAAAGTTACTACCCTTCTACACGGTGAAAGTAGCTGTGGTTATTATGATGGGTGAGATAATTGTTATCTTGGTAATTGTTTCAGCCATTTGAAAAGTCAATTTCTGACGCGAGTGAGTCTCGTTCTTACGCGTCAGATATTTTCTGGTCATCGTCTCTCTCGTTTGAAAAGTCATCAGAGTGCACTAACTCTGATGACTTTTCAAACCAAGATAACATCCGCAGCTGACAACCAGTAGATTTCACGATAGTACAAGTTTTCGCCCGGGAGGAAATGATTGACGAAATTGGTTCCTGGGGGGCTATTCCTGCGCGTGAGATGAGATGCGATTTTATCTTGGTCACTCTCACACCTATGACGTTTTAAATGAGAGCAACAAGGACGAAAGAAGGTGAGATGAGAATTTCAAATCTCCGAATAGGGTCCCTGGCTCGAGAACTAAGATGATTTGTCACGCGTAGAAATAGAATAGAACATAGAAAGCTCGCGTCTAGGCAAGTATGCAGTTTAAACATAACCTGGTTGTTTTTTTTAGGATAAGAGTACAAAAGTAGCTTTTATAAAATCATTATTTCATTATGTTTCTCTCTCTTTGGATACATAGTAAAAATAAAAAGTAGAGACCGCGCGCGCTTTTGATAGCGTTATCACTACTTGTTCATTTCTTAAGCCCATTTAAATTAAGATTTTGGAGCCTAGTTGTTTAAAAAAATATCTGGCCCAATAAGGTTGTGCAGTTCGATTACTAATTTTTAAATTATTCTGCTCAAATGCCTCAAGTGGCCCGCACCGCATTAAAATACCTTCTCATGCAATACTAAACATTAATTACATGTACACTGTACATGACACTCTATTTACCTATACTATGTTACTTAAAGATAAGCGAATCGATTAATTTATCTACTTATGCCACGTGAATGTAACAAAAATGTGCTTCAAATCGCATCAAAAGCGCACATACATGCTCATCACACTGATATTATAAGTGCGAAAGATTGGATAAATAAATAATAAATAAATAAATTCGGGACACTTCCACACACGGTCGCCTGACCCCAAACTAAGCAAAGCTTGTACTATGGCTGCCAGAGACTGATATACATACTTATATATTTTTAAATACATACTTAAATACATATTAACACCCAGACATAGAACAAACACAAATGTTCATCACATGTATGTTTGCCCTAGGTGGGAATCGAACCCACGCCCCCAAGCTCAGAAGGCAGGTTCACTACCAACTGAGCCACCGAGGCAGTCAATGGATGGATGGATGTTTGTTATTGTTACTCAATCACGCCAAAACGGCTGAACGGATCAGGGTGCTTACCACGAGTTACATACTGAGTTAAAGATCCAGCGACCTTTTTAGACTAACTTCGCATTGGCTAAAGGTTTTCTATTGCCATTTCGTCTAGAAGAGGACGAGCGAAGAGAGCAAGTAAAGATACTGACGAGCCTCTAAAGCTATCTACAAAGTGACAGAGTGCAATTTAATTTTTTTTTAAAGACTTTTCCACTTCTCTAATTATTCTTAAATAACGAATAATTTGCCTTGTATTTTGGATTAATTAAAAGCAAGTGATGTAGACAATCTCCCTATGTAAAGGGATTTTTGATTTGCTTTGTCTATCTATTAAATAAATCAGTCAAAAGTGACCCCTTACAAATGCTAACTTTTTCATAGCTCTATTATCCCTCGCGGACGTTTTTTTTTTTAAAAAAATAATACAAGTAGTTAAGGGAGAACACGTAGTTCATTAAATTAAACACCCCAAATTTCATCATTATCTGACAAAAACATTTGTTTCCAAGAATTTGACAAGCGCGTTTTTATGGAAAATTAAGAGCGTCACGGAACCCTTTACGAAAACTTTTTCGTTTTCGTTTGTCTTCATACATTTCACCAGGTCCTTAGCGTTTCCACTAAGTATACGCTTTATTGAAATGTATGGAGCTAAACGTAAAAACGAAAAAAGGTCCCGTAACTATCAAAGTCGTGGTAAGTCTTAGTAAGGGTGCTGTATGAAAGGCACAAGATGGCCTGGAATAGCACATGCTACTTTTTAATCGCGGTTAACACCGCGGAGCGCAGTTACTCCTAGTTAACGGTATTTCGGTTCCCGAGGAATTGCAGGTGAACCCGCCGGGCGCAGCTAATGTTTTAAAAGTTTAAACTACGACGTTGAGTGTGTTATGTGCGCTTTTGATCAATTTAAGAACGATTTTACTATAAGATTCACATTCATTAATGCGATTGATCGGTCGCAAGACACTTTAACATTGTAATTAATTATCTAGCTAACAACAAATGTTTAACAATTGAATCAGTCAGTGTTTTTTGAAATAACAAAAGAGTTATCGGAGTCGGCGGTAGTCTCTATCTTCTTTTTGTCGGTCGAAGTTGCTTTCCGAGTAAACGACGAGAGCCTTTCTACAGTCTTGAATGCGGTGTAAATATTCTTGTTGTGCACTCGTTTCAGAATCTGTTTGTCGTGGAACGGGTGATTGTGTGCTCGACCCCTGGAAATAAAAGGTTTTCTGATAAGATTCTTTTATTGCGACATTAGGCTAAGCCACTCGGCCTATACGAACTTGCTTGCTTTTTCATTCTTTTTTTTAAATAAGTATTAATTTGGATGAAGACGGGAATATCTACGCTAAGCTATACAGCACTTTTTTTCGCCATCGGGGAATTTTGGCGTCGCACGTCTTGTGCATTTGCCAGTGCAGTAAATAATGCATGCATGCAATGATGATCAAGTGATAGCGACGATAAATCACCCTCCTCCTCCTACTACTTCAGGAAAGCCTTGGATACTTTACTGAAACTGGTGGAATTTTGTATGAACACGAAAAGTTGAGTTTCGCAATGTTTGTACCTTTTCTTCACGCTCGTCTACGTTAACCGATAAAAGTTAATAATCCACCATTATTACACTTTAACACTTGAAGAATCACAAGTCTTATAAAATAATACAAAATCACGAGGCCAACTTTTCGATTTCCCGCCAAAAACTCCAAAGCACTTGGCATTCATCATTCCAAACCAAGTTCCAGAATGTCGCAATCGGAAAAAGTATTTATAAGTCGTATATCTGAGAATCAGTTGCGAGATGCTGTTATATTAGTGTTGATATAGAGAGAATATCAGAATCTGAGCTTCTTCATACTAGTGTACACAGAGTACACAAACATCGACACCCGCATGAAACTTTCAGAGCTAAGGCGTCAAAGAAGATTGAGGACGAAGTGGGCGGCAGGCCCTGTAGCGCGGACGAAGACTCAAGTGGCGTTGCACCTTGAGGGCTTGTAGTCGACGCAGCGCCACATGCGCTCGTTGCGGTACCACTATATGACTATAATTACAAGGCCCATCTGAACACGACCGCATCGTCTTTGGTGACGGCGGTGGCGTTGCACCCCGAGGGCTTGTAGTCGACGCAGCGCCACATGCGCTCATTGTGGTACCACTAATAGTTACAAGGCCCACCTGAACACGACCGCATCGTCCTTGGTGACGGCGGTGGCGTTGCACCTCGAGGGCTTGTAGTCGACGCAGCACCACATGCGCTCGTTGCGGTACCACTATATGACTATAGTTACAAGGCCCACCTGAACACGACCGCATCGTCTTTGGTGACGGCGGTGGCGTTGCACCCCGAGGGCTTGTAGTCGACGCAGCGCCACATGCGCTCATTGTGGTACCACTAATAGTTACAAGGCCCACCTGAACACGACCGCATCGTCCTTGGTGACGGCGGTGGCGTTGCACCTCGAGGGCTTGTAGTCGACGCAGCGCCACATGCGCTCGTTGCGGTACCACTATATGACTATAGTTACAAGGCCCACCTGAACACGACCGCATCGTCTTTGGTGACGGCGGTGGCGTTGCACCTCGAGGGCTTGTAGTCGACGCAGCGCCACATGCGCTCGTTGCGGTACCACTATATGACTATAGTTACAAGGCCCACCTGAACACGACCGCATCGTCTTTGGTGACGGCGGTGGCGTTGCACCTCGAGGGCTTGTAGTCGACGCAGCGCCACATGCGCTCGTTGCGGTACCACTATATGACTATAGTTACAAGGCCCACCTGAACACGACCGCATCGTCTTTGGTGACGGCGGTGGCGTTGCACCTCGAGGGCTTGTAGTCGACGCAGCGCCACATGCGCTCGTTGCGGTACCACTATATGACTATAGTTACAAGGCCCACCTGAACACGACCGCATCGTCTTTGGTGACGGCGGTGGCGTTGCACCCCGAGGGCTTGTAGTCGACGCAGCGCCACATGCGCTCATTGGTCTTTCTCAGGTGGCGCATACAGTAGATGTACCGGTTCAGGATCATCTGCACGTGGCCTTGGCAGGACATCGAATACTGCACCATGGGACCTGTAAGTCACACTGATGTTATAAACTACCCCTAGCTAAAAAAATTGTATGCTCGATAAAGTTAGTGTTGTCATTTTCTTTCTTCAAATCTTTAATTGTTAAAGTCCTTGATGAGTAAGTAGACAATTTCCTTTTAATTTAGTAGTTCTATCTAACCTTCAGTGTAGGTACCTGATTGTAGAACAGCTTTTTCTATTTGACTTGAGTTGCCATCGTCTGGTAGAACTATTTCTTCAACATCATCCAAAGCATTGTCATCCATTAGGTAACTGTAAATTAGTTAGATATTTTTTTAATGAAGAGGTACTTTGTTTCCAAATCAATATTAAAATTGTTAGTTAATCCTAATGCTGATAAATATAATAAATGCAAAAGTTAGTATGATTGTTTGTACCTCTTTCGCACCTTAACTTCTCAAAAGATCATAGTAAAATCATCATTTGCATACATAAGAGGGGTACGGTAAAGAACATAGGGTACCTTTAATTTAAAAAAAATGCTTAGTAGAATAATTAAGGGGTGGGTATTACAACAGGATCTGAAGGTCCTGAGATAAGGACTTATATACAAGCAACAGACTTTGTCCCTTCAATGTAATTTTAAGCCATTTTCACTGTATAACATACCTACCTATCATCTTGTGTATATTCATCATGAAATGATTCATGTTGTATATCCACTTTTACTTCAACTGGTTGTTTGTTTTCCCTCTTGCCAATTCTCAGAGGTGGCTTTTCTTGTATCTCAAGATGCTCGGGGTCTTCACCACCTCTTGCACCAATTAAGTGCAACAAATCACCATCATCACCTTTTACTTGTATATTATCACCCTGAAAAAAGCAAATACTACAAACTCTGCTCATCTCATAATTCATATATAAGTGAAATTGTCGTTCTCTATAATAAAAAGTAACATAAAACTCAACAATAGTGTTGATGACGAACGTTACCTCTAATCCTTTAACATGTAGCTCTTTACAAGTTTCTAGGAAGCTGGCAAGGTTTTCACGAGGGACCAGGACTTCCCCAGTGTATGCATACTCCAGTATTGCCTGCAGCGTGGCATATGAAACTTTCTGGAAGCAATAACGATTTGTATGGTTTATCTTTTTTCTCCGTACAGTTGAGCAGCAGGTCCAATCGGAGGAGTCCACAGGTGGGGGATTGTGGAACAGCCATCAGATATAGTGGTTAGCTGCAAATACCAAATAAGCAGTCCCAGACCAAATAGCGGCTGAATCATCAAGAAGTGGTGGGTAGACTGGTGGAGCAGGCTAACCTATAAAATGACGCATATTCCCATGATGATTCTGTGCAATGGCTATCCAAAGCCGCCATCAAATAAGCGTTGCCCTGATACGGAGCAGCAGCAATATTGGTACTAGCAGGAGGCTGAAGAGGAAGGCTCTAGAAGGGCTCTTGACCAGACATTAATGGATACCAACCATTGAACTGCAGTGCGGAAAGCAAATGGGGAAACCACTGCACTATATTCCCTAAGCAATACAGAGTAATGAATACAGAAAACATACAGATGTAACATATCATGGCGGTCTGAGTCCACCAGAGGTAGGATCAGGGCTACTTAGGTCGTCATAATACTTATGGTGGCAGCATCATTCTCATCAACATCTGTATGTGAGTACATAAAATGTGAGAATTATGCTGCCACCAGGAAAACTTGAAAGGTAATTATTAGAAATGGATAGATGTAAATTGTATATTGTAGAATTTAGTGAAGTAAGATGGTAAGTAAGCTCAGATTACTGGAATGGAAAGTACAGAATAATATACAAAGAAGACAGACAAGGCAAAAATGGAACAGCAATAGCAATAGTTTTCAATAGAAAATGGGAAGAACAAGTAGAAAATACTTAAAACAGCTTCAGCTAATATTGTTATTATACAAGTATACATGCCCACCTGCAGATACAAAGACTAAGTTATTGAAGAAATGTACAACCACATAGATGCAGCTAACGAAAACGATAACCTCATAGTAATTGGTGATTATAATGCCGTCATAGGGGAAGGAGAGGAATGAAATGCAGTAGGGAAATATGGTTTAAGTAATAGAAATATAAGAAGCTTGTACAGTTTTGTAAAGAACATGACCTGACAGCATTAAATACAAATTTCCAACAACCTAAACAAAGGACATAGATGTCATGTTCTGTCATGTCATAAAAGGAAATGAAAACACTAGCAGAGGAGCGCCACACCTGGGCATTACTCCACCGACAAGAGAAACCCAGTTGAATTTTTAATGAATGATTAATCTTTTAACAATGAAAGAGTGATATCTTATAATCCAGGTTTTTAACTTAGGAAAGACCAAGACCATGTTAATAAGTTAATAAAGATATTTTTGAATTTGAAATTAGAATCTTGAAAACTTAAGTGCTGTACACTGGACTATCAAACAAATAATAGCTGAAAATTAATGCACTGTAACTTGCAAGAATATCAAGGTTATAGCATGTTGTGTTACACTCACATTCAAAAATATGATAGGATGTGGACTGTTGGCAGTAGTGATGAGATCCTTGAGGAATGGGCTGATCAGCGACAGCACCATCTGATGCACCTTTACGTGATGCCCCTCTGCAGCTAGCGTCATGTCGACGAATTCCCCGCGCTGCGGATTTATACAACAATTTGTACTAATTTCTTGCTTTTATCAGTGTACATTTTCATATTTAGATATTTATTGGTAGGCTGTGCTTTTAATACGCGTATAACTTGCGCTTGTCAACTTTCACAGAGGCAGTTGACTTTCAGTCCTTTTTTTCCAGCTGCCTACTATGATAAAATCTTAGAATATTTATAGAGAAGTACCTGCTGCAGTAAACTTAGGCCATTGCAAATGCTCTTTTCGTACGCTTCCCATGTCAACGATAACTTAAGATCCATCAGAGATTTTTTAATATGAGAGGTATTAATAATTATGATAACTGTACTGCACAATCAGGCTTTTGCTTTTATTATTTTTCGTCTGCTCAAAAAGCAATGCGAACCTAAGAGAAACGTAGACAAACGAAACGAAACGAATCGAAAATATCGAAATAACCTCTCTCTACAAACCACATTAACAAAACCAAAGAAAAATGTATCGGACAAATACAACAAACAACACAAGCTTTTCTAAAATACTGATTTCATGACCATGGATGCTGTGTTCTTCAGTCAGTAACATTTTGGTATAAATCCCTTATTTTAGATAATGCGGGGGGATCAAAAAAATGGGATAAATCCCTCCCTTTTCTCAATTTCAATAATGTCGTGAATAGTTTTTATGATTATTAAAAAACAGGAATTATTCATGTACGAATTGAGTCAGGTTACTCCGTTCAGGTTATTCGGTACTTCCGACTTGCACGAGACTTCCGCCGTTTTAGTATTATTGCATTCACATTCAATTTCACACTAATAAACGTCGTCGTTACGATCTACTATAATGGATGTCTGTGGTTACGACCGATGTTTAAAAGACAGCAGCGCAGCGTAGCGGTACAGCCTTACTTTATCAGGATGTAGGTACATCACAGTTTTACGTGACATAGCATCCTATGCTCGTTCGTTATGAAACATAACGGACAAAACAAGTTGGACTACACGGACTACACACACAGTGACCCAACACGGAAAGATATTATATCCAACACAAATAATATACATCCTAAAAAAAAATATTTAGCGTCTCAATAATGCACGACATGATAGGTGTGTTTAAGGTCTAGGAATAATATTAATTTAGTTTCCCTCTTCTCTAGTACGCTTGTTCATAGTAAGAAGGTAGTTAAGTACATTGTTTTGAACCGGTGAAGCCCTTTAATTATTTTTTTTTGAAAATTAATAACTTGTTTTAGAATATAATTATATATAACGAATTAATTTAGCACAAAAAAATTGGTTGTCTGTAAAGTCGGTTTAAGAACGATATTTTAACGTGACGTCATAACAATACATTGATGAATTCTTCTCCTCGGACGCAAAGGTCAATCGAGTGGAAGAGAGATAGATAGCAAGCCGAACGCTCAAGCCTATCGTGCCTTTCGCTAGCTCGTGTAGCGCTCTTGCTCCGATCGTAACGTTACAATGAGCGTAACTGGACAATGAGTCACCCTTTTTCGTGCGTGCAGCCGGCGCGGCGTTTATCGATTTATCAGACGTTGTCACGTCAAAAAAACCAAATACCTAAGCCGTTCTCTTATGTCATCTGGCAGTCATGCTCTAGTTCATCAACGTTCCCAGACGTACGATCCAAATCGTATTCGTACGATTTTTTGCCCGTTTTACTAATATGCGATCGCATCAGCTAAATCGTACCAAAAAACATTATACTGATACTGATAAGTACTGATTATTTTATATTACTTGATATATTTTATATAGTACTCATTAAGTACTCTCTCACTAGTCGAGAATCACTGTATAAGTAACACCCACAGCCGAGGAAGTTCATTCATTGGGTTCATAGTGAACGGAAATTTAATATCTAATTTCAGAATATGGTGCTAGTTTAAAAACAGGGATATTTAACGGTATCTATGATCAAGAAAATTTGCTTCTATATATACGTTTAGCACGGGCTATTCCACGCAGTACAGTGTTAAGACAATGTTGCTGTGTCAATTTAAAAACATTAAATTTGTGAGAGTGATTTAAAAAAGTATAAGTTTAGACTTTCTTTTACCTTAAAAACTATGTACGATTTTATTATTCACTCTCCCCGCTTACATATACTTTTTTTTCCTTCCCAGCGTACGGTCGCTCTCAAAAAACATTTGGCAACACTGCCCTACTGTTGAATGTGTGGGAAGTTTTGGCGGGAACCGAAAAGATGGTGTCGTGTTTTTGTATTATTTTCTAAAACTTGTGATTCTTCGAGTGTTAAATTGTAATAATGGTGGATTATTAACGTTTACCGGTTCGTCAACGTGCACGAGTGTGGGCAAATGATACAAACATCGCGAAACGCGATTTTTCGTGTTCTCTACAAAACTTCACTTAAAGTTTCAGTAAAGTATCCATAACTTTACTGGAATGGGAAAAGGGGAGGGATTCATCGTCTTCATCATCACCTCATCATCATCATCCCATCATCTGTTATTGAAGGAAAAATTATTACTAAGAATCCGACTGAAGGACGAGTATCCATGGTCATGAATAAATTATTAAAAAAAAAAAAAAAAAGTTGAATGTGTTGATCGTTCAATATCACCCGTCTGTAATGGCGTATCCTAATTTATTGGTAGCGCTTTTTACATCTATTATCGGTTGTGCTTTCTTTGCTGTACATTATCGTCAATGATATTTATTTTTCATCCATTCAATCGTGTTGTTTGTTGTGTTGTGAGCCTGTGATTGTGTAGAAAGAGAAGAGTAGAAAGTGTGCGGTGTGACAAGTGGGACATTAGCAGCTGTCGCTAGGAAAAAAATGAAAGAATCTACGATGGATTCTAGTAGTAAATTGTCGCTGTCATGGGACTCTTATGAAAAGAATATTTGCAATGGATTGGGCTTACTACAACAGGTAATTGTAGCCCTAAACTAGGAGACATATAATGGACGCATTGTAAATTGTAATATTGTAAGTACTTTATACCCAAGCCAAGCATTCCATTTTTTTTTTATTAATTTATTCATGACCATGGATACTCGTCCTTCAGTCGGATTCTTAGTAATAATTTTTCCTTCAGAAACAGATGATGGGATGATGATGATGAGGTGATGATGATGAAGACGATGAATCCCTCCCCTTTTCCCATTCCAGTAAAGTTATGGATACTTTACTGAAACTTTATGTGAAGTTTTGTAGAGAACACGAAAAATCGCGTTTCGCGATGTTTGTATCATTTGCCCACACTCGTGCACGTTGACGAACCGGTAAACGTTAATAATCCACCATTATTACAATTTAACACTCGAAGAATCACAAGTTTTAGAAAATAAAACAAAAACACGACACCATCTTTTCGGTTCCCGCCAAAACTCCCTCCCAAGCATTCCATTTTTTTTTTATTAATTTATTCATGACCATGGATACTCGTCCTTCAGTCGGATTCTTAGTAATAATTTTTCCTTGAGTAACAGATGATGGGATGATGATGATGAGGTGATGATGAAGACGATGAATCCCTCCCCTTTTCCCATTCCAGTAAAGTTATGGATACTTTACTGAAACTTTAAGTGAAGTTTTGTAGAGAACACGAAAAATCGCGTTTCGCGATGTTTGTATCATTTGCCCACACTCGTGCACGTTGACGAACCGGTAAACGTTAATAATCCACCATTATTACAATTTAACACTCGAAGAATCACAAGTTTTAGAAAATAATACAAAAACACGACACCATCTTTTCGGTTCCCGCCAAAAAACCCCCCAAGCATTCCAATAAATCTACTGTTGCCATATCCCATAAAAAATCTCCCATAGACAGCAAATAATTAGGCTCGAGTTTTGGCGGAAAACCGCAAAGTATAATTTTCTAAAACTTGTGATTAAATAAGTGTTAAGTGTAATGATAGTGGATTATTAACTTTTATTTATTGAGTAGTTAACGTTTGTACACAAGTGTGGGTAAATTGAGGTAAAAAAAAGGAAGAAAAAATTAAGAAGGATCTGAACGATTTATTAAATACTACTAGAGATCATTTAAAAAACGCATTTAAACAATAGTTGTAATTCTTGAGAATAACATTACAAAAGTATCGTGTTAATTCAAACAAGTGTTCAAAGGTATAAGATTAAGCAAAATATAAAATCGTTAATTTAGACACAGAATCCTGTATAAAATAAAATAATGTTTGTTAAGGCTTTGTAATGTATTAATTGTAATCATTTCACATAATTTTTCCATTATTTATTACAATTAAATATATAGAACTAGGTAAATTGATTTAAATACAATGTATAAAGTCACCATACCTACAAATTACCTTTAATTCACCCACACCGGACTAAATCAAAGCTAAGCAAAGATGCGCTTTGCCCAGCATTGCCCCGCTGGATAGCGATAGCCAACCTTTGACTCAGGTATGACCCGGAGCGAGAGTCACCGGTCTTCTCCACCAACCTACGACCTAGCCCAGCCACCAAACCTTAATTATTAACCTTTTTTATTAACCATAACTATACCTATTATTTTTCTAATGTGTTAATCTTATTGTCGCCCAGGGTTTTGAAATGTTGGAGTTAAATGGGTACCTTTCCACAGCATGGCGAGTTCGTGGACATGACGCTGGCGGCAGAGGGGCATCACGTGAAAGTGCATCAGATGGTGCTTTCACTGGTCAGCCCATTTATCAAAGACCTCATCAGATCTGCCAACTGCCCACATCCTATAATATTTCTCAATGTGAGTCTATATTAAAAACTGGGAACTAGCATTCAGAGTCAAAAATGGTCAAGTGTTAACGTAGTAACGTTAATCGATGCATAAGCGAGTACGAAATAAGTCTTTCTCAAATATTTCGAAAGAGACGGATGACAAGTGACCTTATCACGTGTTGGCTCTTGGAATACTATACCTTTTGGATCATGATAGGAACAATAAATTAGTAATATAATTGGTGTATTATCAGAATCTCTCATGTCCTATCATCTGATCTGCTGGTTATTTATATTCGTGTTTATAATTGACCAAGTTAAACGTTGACTCTAACACACGTTTGTAATGAATATAATATTTGTCTTAAGTTCTTGTTTATATAGTTTGAATTACTCCAATTTTGCTCCGAAAAAGTTCTTTAAGCAATTCCTCGAAACTCCTTCCTCTTCGAAATTCCTCTAAACTTTGTGCCCAAAAGCGAGTATTTCGCTTCAAAATCTGAATAAAAAGAAACCTGTTTGTCCATTGCACAATTCCAGTGATTTGTTTCTGTTAGTATTACTTAGACCTTAGTCAAACTACGCAATAAGGTAAGCCAATCACTTAACTCGCCAGTTTTCTTCTAGAGAGTGTCATACAGCACTTTGCAATCTATACTGGAGTATACATACACAGGAGAAGTGATGGTCGCTCCAGACAGGCTCGTAAATTTTTTGGAAGCATGCAAAGACTTGCACATAAAAGGACTGCAGGTAAATATTGACTCATTATAATTATTTATGTAATCATCTGCTACATCACTGGAGCCAGGTATATGATGACAGGTGCGCCTCTTTAAATACGCAACAGTGTTTTTCTACGCATTGTATACATTGTACACATTTGTTAACTATTTATTTAGGTATATCTATATTTTTTTAGGATATTACTATACAAGGAGATGGGAAAGACTTGTTGCATCTTATCGATGCAAAAAAAACTGGAACCTCAGATGATCCACTTGAACTTTCTGGGAGATCACAAGTGGAGACCTCTCGAACTGGAATCAAGAGAAAGAGGATGTCAAAAGTTGAAGTACCTGTAGAGTACACTCATCTTGATGGGGAAACTTACATTGATGAAACATTTCTTGATGAAACGCAAAATGAAGAAGGACTCGATGATGATGATGGCGATGAAACATACAATGAAATGCATTTTGATGATGAGATAGATGATGTAAAGCGTGAGGCTTTAACACCCGATGTTAAATATTCATGGAATGATGGGTATGTGGTTTATCAAGAGAAGCTGAATAGCTTTACTTTATTCTTTAAGAAAAGTTGCAAAAAAAGAGTGACGTCCTGCTTGATGGTAAACAGTAGCCCCCGCTTATGGACACCTAAAATACTGCACCATGCTACAATATCATTGATTTATATTTTATTTTCTTCTGTTTGTTTTAGAATGGGTGATGAGTATAAGGAGATTGAGTCGTACAAAGCAGGATCGAAATGGGTATCCAGGGGTGACTACTATTATGTGGTCCAACGGATCAAGGGCCAGACCACGTATTTCCGCTGCGGCAGCGAGAGGTGCCCTGCTCAATGGAAATTGACGAGGAAGAAGGGCGTTGGACCTGTTATTAACGCTCACAATCATGCACCTACACCTTGGGTTCCAAACCGGTGAGTTATTTAATTGAAATCTTTGAATCTAATTACATTTTATTCTTCACCTACTTCTGGCGAAGAAAAAAAATCGCAGCTAGTATATAGTAACTCGGTGTTCGATTGACTTTGTGCATGCGAGCGTGACTCAGACATTGCAGCATTCGTTGTACACCGGCCGTCGTGGTATGTATCAATCCACATGATAGATGGCATAAAAAAATTGCAAGTTCTAATATCACTTGGATTGGGTTAAAACGTCGCGGAGCTTCAAAATACACGTACAGCAATTTATTACGAACATAAAATAATGGAAGACGCTCCAAACTACAAATAAACCAATTACGCTAAGGATCTTATGTATATTTTAAATTTGTTTTACAGCAACGCGATGTTCCAGGCCGTAAAAAGACGGGCATTGTCGGAGAGTACTCCATTAAGCGCTATGTATAAAGAAGAAGCCAATAGGTACAAAACTTGCCATTCTCTGTTAGAATATAACGGACATTGGTATATTAGTTACATTTGTTATTATTTAATAGATATACACATTACTACTACTATGTACTACTAGATTGGTCAGTGTTCTTAGATTAAACTATACGGTTCTATTTAGTATACTATTTGGAAACTAGCTCTTCTGCCTGCGGCTTCGCTCCCTATATATTCGCATATATTCGCTCGCTGTAAATGGCACATTAATGAAAAATATATATGGCACTCGAGGATAGTCTAACTCTCTAGTAGTGAAAGAATTTTTAGAATCAGATCAGTAGTTTGGGAGATTACCCGTTACACACTTTGCAAACTCAAAATTTTGTATCTTTTTACAATATAACTAGCGAGTCGCCTCGGCTTCGCACACCACATTTAAAGATTCCGTGAAAAATGTCTAACTGATGGTGAAATCCGTTGCGTGGCTTAGAGGAGTTAGCGGATTTACAAACAGACAGAGGGACAGGGAGAAGAGACTATCTCTACGATAGATTAATATGGATACATAACGAATTGTATTGTCTTTTAGATATCCCGATGCAGCTCCTTATCTACCGTATGAGTCGGTGGCGCCCTCATTGCGGAAGTGGAGACGAGAGTCAAAGGCAGCCGCAACACAGGCTCTGCAATCCATGGGGTGATGAACAGTTCCATGAACTTTACCATCTCTTGGTAAATAGTGATCTAAAGTTCCACAGACTCTGCTTTCAATTAAATGGTTAAAAGTTCTATAGAATACCACATATGAAGCAAAAAAGTTTGAAAACCTTTGTAATCTATGGAGTGATCAAATATTTCGTTGACTAAGAGAGAAGTTTAATGACTATTCACACTATTAAATATAGAATCCCGAGCGTAGCGTGGGTTTTCAAAGTATGAGACGCCGAATAACTTTGCTGCCGAGTGAAACACAACTTTTCACCTTACTACAGCGCGGAAAATTATGTTTTTTTTTTCAAGTAATCTTGCTCCCACTACGATCAATCTAAGGTTCGAATTTTCAAAACTTTTTCCACACTTTTGGTTAAAATGCAATTTTTGTCTCGATTTCGAATGAAAAACACAATATTGCCGAACTTGTGAGGTGAAATAGTTTTTTGTTATCAAAACTTTATTACAAAAAATTAAACCGCCGAAAAAACTGGAAAGCAAAAAATAATCAATAACTTAGTTCTAACGTTCTAACGTCTTGAAGTTGGACCTACCTAACTGGACTACTTGTCCTAGGTAGACGTACGAGTCAACAACTTCAAGAACCGAGCTCTCAACAGAAATTAGAGTAGGTAAGGGAATTACACATGACCTTCGTCTTGTCCATGTTCATCCTCAGACCCACTTGTTGAGAAACTCGATTTAGGTCTCCGAGCATCGTGCTGAGCTCTTCCATCGATTTTGCCATGACTACGATATCGTCTGCAAACCGAAGGTGAGTGATGTATTCGCCATTGATGTTGATGCCGAATCCTTTCCATTCCAAGAGCTTGAAGGCGTTCTCCAAGGTGGCAGTAAACAGTTTCGGAGATATTACGTCTCCCTGTCTTACGCCTCTTTTTAAAGGGATCGCCTTGGAGCTCTCTTCCTGTACTCGGACCGACATAGTGGCGTTATTATACAAGCACTTCAACACTTCGATGTACCGATAGTCAATACGGCATCGTTGGAGAGACTCCAGCACAGCCCATGTCTCGACTGAATCAAAGGCTTTCTCATAGTCCACAAACGCTAAGCAAAATGGCAAGTTATACTCTTCTGTCTTCTGTATAACTTGCCGCAGCGTATGGATGTGGTCTACGGTGCTGTAGCCTTTTCGGAAACCGGCTTGTTCGGAAGGCTGGAACTCATCAAGCTTGCGTTCGAGACGGTTCGTAATGACCCTTGAAAACAGCTTATAAACATGGCTCAGGAGCGAGATGGGTCTGTAGTTCTTCAATAAGGTGTTGTCACCTTTCTTGAAGAACAACACCATCACGCCTCTGTTCCATGCTTCTGGCGTTACGCCCTCGAGGACGACGGTATTGAAAAGCTTCTGAAGGACTTTTAGTACCGGTGTTCCACCCGCTTTCAGAAGCTCTGTTGTGATACCGTCATCACCCGGCGCCTTGTTGTTCTTAAGCTGATTCAGGGCCATTCTAATCTCGTACAGGCTGATGTCCGGGATATCTTCAGTGAAGTGTCGGGTCAGCTTGGCTCTTGGGTCTTTAGCCGTGCTGCTAACAGGCTTAGCGACCGAGGCGTATAGCTGTCCATAGAACCCTTCGATCTCCTCTAATACCTCTGCCTTGGTCGACGCTATACTGCCGTCTTCTCTCTTCAGCTTTGTCAACTGGCTTTGCCCAATAGACAAATTTCTCGCGAAGACTTTGGAGCCTTTATTCTGCTCTATTGTCTCTTTAATATGTTTAGTATTAAAGAGACGGATGTCGTGCCGCAGAGATTTCGAAATTTGTCTATTGAGTCGCCTATATGAATCTGCATCTTCGGAAGACTGCAGTCTTAGCGAGCGTCGTTCGGCCATGAGATTTAGAGTGTGATCGGAGAATTTTTGTGGTCTATTTGAACGGCAGGGTCTAAAGAACTTAGCACCCACCGTCTGGACAGTTTCTACGAGCCCGTTGTTGATCTCGTCCACAAAGTAGTCCAGTTAGGTAGGTCCAACTTCAAGAAAGAGGTCAATCGCCGAATCCAACTCGGCTGGGCAGCGTTCGGAAAATTGCGTAGCATCTTCTCGTCCGACATACCTCAGTGCCTCAAGTCGAAAGTGTTCGACCAGTGTGTGTTACCAGTGATGACTTATGGCACTGAAACGTGGTCTCTCACTATGGGCCTTATAAATAAGCTTCTAGTAGCCCAACGAGCTATGGAGAGGGCTATGCTCGGAGTCTCTCTGCGAGATCGAATCAGGAATGAGGAGATCCGTAGACGAACCAAAGTTACCGACATAGCCCAGAGGATTGGCAAGTTGAAATGGCAGTGGGCAGGGCACATAGCACGAAGGACTGATGACCGATGGGGTCGAAAGGTCCTCGAATGGAGACCACGTTCCGGCAAGCGCAGCGTAGGACGTCCACCCACAAGGTGGACAGATGACCTTGTCAAGACCGCAGGATCGCGCTGGATGCAGGCCGCTACCAACCGGTCTTATTGGAGGTCTATGGGGGAGGCCTATGTCCAGCAGTGGACGTCCTATGGCTGATGGATGGATGGATGAACTTAGTTCTAAACTAATGCAGGTATACCTAAGTAATTCTAAGTCGGCGCCAAACTTAGGTAAGCACCTATACTTTTTTTTAAGCCGCCGACGAGCATCACGCTTTACGTAGGTAATTAATTACCTGATTTGCTTGTTTGGCGCCGACTCAAAATTTCTTAGATATACCTACATTAGTTTAAGAACTTAGTTATTAATTATTTTTGCGTTTCAGATTTTTCGGTGTGAGCCACCAAAAATCTGAAAAACAAAAAATAATTAAAAAAAAATTTTTATGTTTTTTTGTTGGTAGGTAAATAAATAAAATAGACCGACCGGTCTAAACTCTGCATTAAAATCTGTGAGTGGAAATCACCCCTATTTTCCCACCCTTTGGGTAGGTTTATTTTTTCTAAATTTATATGAGACCAACTTCGAATTATACCCTAGTATATCTAAAATAAAAAAGAATTATATAAACGGATTACTTTGTTAAAAAAATATGCGTGGTCAAACATCACAATCAGTCAGTGAACAATCAATCATCCCCTGTTGTCCTACCCTTGGGGTTGTGTTTTTTTTTTTCAAATTTATATGGGATCCCCTTGGAAATACCTATAACCTTTCTAAAAAAAAGAATTTTGAAAATCGGACTTTTCTGTTAAAAGATTTGCGTGATCATAAGTAAACGTGATCGTAGCGAGGGTTGCAAAGGTACGAGACGCAGGATAACTTTGCTGCCGAGTGAAACACACATTTTTTCGCCTCACTACAGCGAGGAAAATGATGGTTTTTTTCAAACAGTCAAGGTTCGAATTTTAAAAACTCTTTTTTACGCAAGCGGATCAAATGCAGTCAGATATCGAATGGTAAATAAAATATTTCCGAGCTTGTGAAGTAAAAAATCATTTTCGCTTATTTCCACGAAACGTTTTAAATATGTAAATATGTAGTTTAAAATTGAAGTGCTTATTACAATTTTTTTTCTCTTATTGTTTGTAAATACTAATGAGTGTCGCACATTTTCAATAAAGCTATAAAAAATTAAAAATTACGATGAAAGTATACAGTTGCATTTCATTATTTTACATTTTCCTTTATTTTAACCAGTAAAAGTACCCTAATATTAAGGGAAAAATGAACGCAGGAACATCTTACCAATGTCTTTCCGAGACGGTAACAATAAATAATCGATCGGTAAACACAAACACATATTAATTCTTATCGCTAAGAGCAACGTCTTCTAGGCCTACTTAAATTTTTTGCCAGAATAACACTGGATATGGGTCATTTTCATTGGTCGATAACTCGATCGTGATCCAGCATTCAGTGAAGTCCTCGCATGCAGGGTAACGACTAATGAAAGTGCCTCGGTCGATACTCAACATGCGGTTAGGTAATCCCCCGCTTGTAGCCACAAGTAAAATCCAGAGGTCGCTCGCGCGGGGGAAAAAGTGCATCGTCTACTGATTTTCAAATGCTCATTCAGTATCAAAAACACGTTAATGTGTTTTCAATGGCTCTTGTTTATCTCATCGACGTGATAGTGAGTTTCAACTTTCAAAATCAATTTATCTTCCCTAAGTTATCTATCTTAAGAGTATAAAACAAAAAAAACTGTCGACAGCGATAGCGCAAGTTCGTGAAAGCATACGTAACAACAACAGATTAGTTTGTTGTGTTTAACAGAATATTCTTGTACACCGCATACGGACTCCATAGACTAATGAAAACCGTTCTCATATGCGAGGCCAATGACATGCGAGAACTCGCACCTATCTACCGACTAATGAAAATAAGCCAATACAGCACAGTATTTCATTGCAGTTTAGGAACAAGGCCTAATTTATTGTAAGTGATGCGCACAGTCGATGCGATACGACTGTGAATCACTGTTTTTAGACATGTTTTGTCCGACCACGTTTCGTCCGACATGTTTAGCACAGCACGAGCCAACGATGGTGTACAAAACTTTGCTGCACATAATCGCCTGTACAACATTTTGCACAACCAATGTCCGATCACGTTTTGTCCGACATGTTTTGTTTATCACAGGTTTACGTGTACTTGTGGACATAAAACTGTTCTACACAAAACGCTGCTGTGCATAATCCCCTGTACAAATGCCTGACCCAACTTTGTTCAGCCAGAGCATGTACAAAACGAGAATACGAAGACATGTCACGGAAAACGTGCTGTACATGGCTGGTCTGTACATAGCTGTGCCGGACATAATTGATGTCGTACATAAATAACGTTCTCTGGTGCTGGGAGCCAATATTGCATGATACAGAAAATGTACGGTGTAACAATGAATGAATAAAAATGCACAGCATGATAATTGGTGGACATGCACATTGAATATACCATACTCATTAGCAATTATTTGCATGTTTTTATTTTATTTATTTAATTATAGGCGAGCAACCTAGGGCTGATGTGCCTACATCACACTGTGTTGAATTAAAATTGTCCAAATCCACTAAAAAATCGCACATATATTTTTTTCATCCACATTTATATGTTTGTCAGAGACATTTGCTTTCGGTGCAACCAGCCATCCGCCGGTTCTTAAATGCGTTGATGTATATAGCAGTGACCACATCTGCAGGCAACCTATTCCATGGATGAACAACTCTGTTGCTGAGAATGTGGCGAGCAGTATTTGTGTTGGCTGCTACACGCTTGATCTTCAAGATATGGCCTCTGACATTCATTAAGGTAAGGTATAAGGTTAGTAGTGCCTTTTATTATTAGGTCAACCTAGCGCACGTTATATGACAATAAAATGTCGTTAAATGTCAAACTGAAGCTTGAAACATTCTACTTGCATGCCAGTCGTACGAGTATTCAATTTGTGTCTATCTAGCACTATCTCAATTAATCGAAGCATGGAAAAGACAAAGCTCATGGGGGGCTATTCCTGCGCATGAGATGAGATGAGATTTTATCTTGGTCACTCTCACACCTATGACGTTTCAAACGAGAGCAACAAGGATGAAAAAAAGTGAGATGAAAATCTTAAATCTCCGAATAGGGCCAATGGACACATACAAACAGGGGGGCTATTCCTGTGCGTGAGATGAAATGAGATTTTATCTTGGTCACTCTCACACCTATGACGTTTCAAACGAGAGCAACAAGGACGAAAAAAGGTGAGATGAAAATCTCAACTCTCCGAATAGGGTCACAGCGAATTTTGCTAGTACATAGTATCCGAAGTTTCGTAGCCAAACAGGGGGGCTATTCCTACTCGTGAGATAAGATGAGATTTTATCATGGTCACTCTCGAGAATCCTCCTCCAGGAGGGCTATTCTTACGGAGTGAGATTCAATCTCACCATTTTCCTTGTTGCTCTCGTTTGAATATTCATAGGTGTGAGAGAGATGAAAATAACATCTCATCTAATGTCACGCCTAGGAATAACCCCCTGTGAAAATGTCAACTAACTTACTTTAACGGTTTATGAGATAAAGCCTAGTGACATATGGACAGACGGATAGACAGCGGTGCCCGGTTTAGGCCTTAGAAATAGGGCCCCGTTTTACCCTTTGCATACGGAAACCTAAGAAGTGATTAATTTAATTTACGTTAATGACATTATTATTCGAACGAAATGGTAAAATACAAACCTATAATTGAATAAAAAACAATTTGCAATGCAACATTTCGTTTTCCAACGGCTGTGTATAATCGAGATATACAAACGTGGTCATAACTTAAAAGTTGTACTAATCAAGCTGGGACCCTATTCGGAGATTTGAGATTTTCATCTCACTTTTTTCATTCCTGTTGATCTCGTTTGAAACGTCATAGGTGTGAGAGTGACCAAGATAAAATCTCTTTTCATCTCACGCGCTGGAATAGCCCCCCTGTACATTAAATGGCCTATATGCGTTTATCTAATGCTTGTTTTATGTGCAGGGGGGCTATTCCTGCGCGTGAGATGAGATGAGATTTTATCTTGTTCACTCTCACACCTATGAAGTTTCAAACGAGAGCAACAAGGACGAAAAAAGTGAGATGAAAATCTCAAATCTCCGAATAGGGTCCCAGATGTCATTTATAAATCGGGCTGTGCCAGACTGGTCGTACAAAACGTAGTCCTGCATTAATTTAAATAGTTTTCCAATCAGCAAAAGCATCGTCAGTTTAGTTCTCGTCAAGAGATAGGCGCTCACGTTATTTTTGGTTTTTTAAACTATGTCATGGTAGTGGAGAACTTCGTTCAGACAACGTAAACAGCTTAAAATCTCCGCTTCGCTTTGCCTAAGCCTTCGTACTTATTTTTTTATAACAACTAGAATTCTCCTCTACTTACTGTATAAAACATTGCTGTACATAATTGCCTGGGATTCGGAGATTTGAGATTTTCATCTAACCATTTTTCGTCCTTGTTGCTCTCGTTCGAAACGTCATAGGTGTGAGAGTGACCAAGATAAAATCTCACCTCATCTCACGCGCAGGGGGGCTATTCCTGCGCGTGAGATGAGATGAGATTTTATCTTGGTCACTCTCACACCTATGACGTTTTAAATGAGAGCAACAAGGACGAAAGAAAGTGAGATGAGAATTTCAAATCTCCGAATAGGGTCCCAGGAATAGCTCCCCTGTACAGCGCTCACTACTTCTTATGCTAATCATCTAAGTAAGAGGTTTCGTCATCAAAATGTTTTTTTGCATGTTTTAAATTTATATTTTTATTTTACGCCGAAAATTTTTGGCACTTATTTATAAATTAGTAATTTTTACAAAAATAAATGTTTTAGACTTTTAAATACATGCAATGAATTTTATAACTTACGACAAAAAAGTAATTAAATGATTAATAAATCGCCTTTTGTCAGGCAGTCATGCTCAATGGCCCTATTCGGAGATTTGAGATTTTCATCTCACCTTTTTTCGTCCTTGTTGCTCACGTTGGAAACGTCTTAGGTGTGAGAGTGACCAAGATAAAATCTCATTTCATCTCACGCGTAGGAATAGCCCCCCTAGTCTATTTCAACGTTCATTGACTCTAGTTGCTTCACTCTACTGTCGAAGTCTCGATCGTTGAATATCAACCGCCTGTAATGGCGGATCCTAAGTTGTTTGAAGGACATACAGTAACACTGAACATCTATTATCGGTTGAACTTTCTTTGCTCTACATTAATGCGCTAACGTTGTTGACATCGTTCGTCAATGATATTTATTTTTACCCATTCATTCGTGTTGTTGTGAGCTTGTAATCGTGTAGAAAAAGTTTGAACAGAAAGTGCTCGGAGTGACGAGTGGGACGCTCACGCTCGTTGGGAATAAAATGAAAGAATCTACGATGGATTCTAGTAGTAAATTGTCGCTGTCATGGGACTCATACGAAAAGAATATTTGCAATGGGTTGGGCTTACTACAACAGGTAATTCTAGCCTTAGACAAAACATAAATGTGCGCATTGAATTATTGTAAGTACCTAGGTACTTAAAACTCTAAACCATGCAAGCCAAGCATTTCAATAAATCTACTGTTGCCAAATCCCAATCTCCCGTAAACAGCAAAGAATTAGGCTCGAGTTTTGGCGGGAAAAGTTGAAAAAGTAACTAATGGATTATTAACGTCCATGTACACGAGTGGAATGAAAAAGAAAGAACAAAATGAAGCTTTGAAAGATTTATTAAATCACTGGAGATAATTTAACAAAACGCATTTTTAGTGTTGTAATTGCTGAAAACAACATCACAAAAGTTAAGCTAAAAGTATATACCTATATTTTAAACAAATATTCACAAGCATAAGTTTTATTTATATTTTAATTTATGCATATAGTCACCGGTCTTCTTTACCTACTAACCTAAGACATAACCCAGCCACCAAACCTTAATTGTCAACCTTCAATAACCATAGATTGATACTGTCATTTATTTTTATAAATGTGTGAATCCCAATCTCATCGTCGCACAGGGTTTTGAAATGTTGGAGTTTAAAATTCTGAGTGGCAAGGCACTGATGAATAGGTTCATTTCCACAGCAAGGCGAGTTTGTGGATATGACGCTGGCGGCAGAGGGGCACCATGTGAAGGTGCATCAGATGGTCCTGTCACTGGTCAGCCCATTTATCAAAGACCTCATCAGATCTGCCAACTGCCCGCATCCTGTCATATTTCTCAATGTGAGTCAGTACTACTCTATAATGTGAGTCTATATTATAACCTAGGTCCTAGCATTCAGTCATAAATGGTCATGTGGGCATCACATAGTGATGTCAATTGATGCAAAAGCAAGACCGAAATAAGCAATTTACAAAGTATTTAAAAGAGACAGATGATGAGTGCGTCATCACCTGTTGGCTGCTGGAATGATAAATCTTGTATTTTTGATTGTGGGAACAATAAGTTAGTAATCTATTTGGTGCATTGTCATAATCTGCACTGTCGTGACCTGTTGTCTGATCCAAGATGAAGTGAATATGTCTGTTTATTTTTTTTTGTCAATTAACTAAGTTAGATATGTTGACTCTAACAACTGTTTGCACTGAATATAATAATTGTCTAAATTCTTGTTTAGGTACTTTAAGCTATTCCAAACTTGCTCCAACATACATTTTATTGCACTAACCTTAAGCCATTCCTTAGGAGACTCTTAACTTCATGTGCCCAAAACTGAATATGCTAGGAGTAGATTAAACTAGTTAAACAAGGACTTATGCGGTATGACTGACTTACTGACTGCGGTATGTATGACTTAAATGGGTGTAATGTCATTTGCCAGACTGTTCAGAGGGCCTCTAACATGGCAACATGGTTGCTAAAAAACAATCAACTGTGCCCTACAAGGTTGTTTGTCATCCAACACACTACAATGTCCAGTTGTAATGTCTTTCTCAGTCTTTCATATTAAGAAATCTGTTTGTCCCTTGCATTGCTGTTTCTGTTAGTATCACTTAGACTTTAGTCAAGCTAGGCAATGAGGTAAGCAGATCATTTAACTCGTCAGTTTTCTTCCAGAGAGTGTCATACAGCACCTTGCAATCTATACTGGAGTATACATACACAGGAGAAGTGATGGTCGCTCCAGACAGGCTCGTAAATTTTTTGGAAGCATGCAAAGACTTGCATATAAAAGGACTGCAGGTACATTTTGTTTACTTTATATTTATGTAATCATCTGATAAATAACTGGAGCCCGGTATATGGTGACAGGTGCGCCCCCTGTCATATTTGGGATTGAATATGGTTGAGAGAAGTGTGGGCGTCGTAAAACACCTCTACTACCCTCTTCGGGGGAAAGGTGTGACGATATGTAAATTAATGTAATTATGAAATACAGCCACACAGTTTGCATGTAAGTGTTTCAAAGCCCACATATTATATAGGTAAAATATATTATCTATCCTGTAGTACGGCTTACAATCTATCTAACGACATATTTTATTTATGTCTATATTATTTTAGGATATTACTATACAAGGAGATGGAAAAGACTTGTTGCATCTTATTGATGCAAAAAAAACTGGAAACTCAGATGATCCACTTGAACTTTCTGGGAGATCACAAGTGGAGACCTCTCGAACTGGAATCAAAAGAAAGAGAATGTCAAATATTGAAGTACCTGTAGAGTACACTCATCTTGATGGTGAAACTTACATTGATGAAACATTTCTTGATGAAATGCAAGATGAAGAAAGACTTGATGATGATGATGGTGATGAAACATACAATGAAATGCATATTGTTGATGAGATAGATGATGTGAAGCGTGAGGCTATAACACCTGATGTTAAATATTCATGGAATGATGGGTATGTGGTTTTTCAAGAGACCCTTTTTTTTCATTTGTTGGTTATTAAATAGAATTAAAAAAAAATGCAATAAAAATAAAATAAAATTTATTTTTTTAAGAAGAGTGGCAAACTACTGTTTACCATCAAGCAGGAGGTCTGCTTGAGACCTCCTGCTTGATGGTAAACAGTAGCCCCCACTTATGGATACCTACAACACTGCACCATGCTGCAATATTGATTTCTTTTTTATTTTCTTCTGTTTTATTTAGAATGGGTGATGAGTATAAGGAGATTGAGTCATACAAAGCAGGATCGAGATGGGTATCCAGGGGTGACTACTATTATGTGGTCCAACGGATCAAGGGCCAGACCACATATTTCCGCTGCGGCAGCGAGAGGTGCCCTGCTCAATGGAAATTGACGAGGAAGAAGGGTGTTGGACCTGTTATTAACCCTCACAATCATGCACCTACGCCTTGGGTTCCAAACCGGTATGTTATTGAAATCTTTGAATCTATATTTATTCTACATCCACTTCTGATGAAGGAAAAATCGCAGCGGTGTTTGATGGACTTTAAGAGGGCCGCGACGATCTGAAATTTCCATACAAACGCAATACTCAAATTTCTTGAAAACCATTTGTTAGATTATGATGAAATTTAGCATGTACTATTAAATTAACAATATCTCCGCCCCGGTGTTCTTGTTTTTTTTTAAAACGTTTTCAAGCTAAAATAGAGGTATGAAAAAATATCCGCATTTTTAAGGGGGTCACTTTTGACTGATTTATTCAATAGATAGACAAAGCAAATCATAAATTCCATTACATAGGGAGGTTGTCTACATCATTAGCTGTTAAATGAATCCATAATATAAGCTAAATTCTTAGTTACTTAAGAATGATAACAGAAGTGCAAAAGTCATACAAAAAATTGAAATTGCACTTTGTCACTCTGTAGGTAACTTTAGAGGCTCGTCTGTATCATTACTCGCACTCTTCGCTCGTCTTCTTCTAGACGAAATGGCTATAGAAGCCAATGCGAAGTTAGTCTAGGTCGCCTAAGTCGAAGTTAGTTAGGTCGCCGGACTCTTAAAATGCATGTATGTGCATGTTAGCGTGACTCAGACATTGCGGCATTCGTGGTACAGTGGACACCTGCCGTCGTGGTATGTATCACTCCACATGATATAGGCTTAAAAAAAATTGCATGTTCTAATATCTAATCAAAATCTGATTGCTTTAGGGTCAAAACGTCGCGAAGCTTCAAAATACACCTACAGCAATTTACTAAGAACATAAAATAATGGAAGACGCCCCACGAAAAATAAACCAAATACGTTAAGGGTCTAAGTTAATTTTAAATTTGTTTTACAGCAACGCAATGTTCCAGGCCATAAAAAGACGGGCATTGACGGAGAGTACTCCGTTAAATGCTATGTATAAAGAGGAAGCTAACAGGTAAAAACTCATTCCATTCTCTATTAGAATATAAACATTTTGTTATTATCTAATAGGTATATATGTATGTCGCAGCCTGTGGTCGCAGCTAACTAGCTTAATTCGCCGTTCAATTAACAGCTTAGCCTTTTTACAAAACGGCGCCGTTCCTGATTGATGTTCAGCCATTCAATCAAACGGCTAGGCAAAACGACTTGGATCGACAACATTGACTACTCGCCTAGCCAAGTCATTTAAGTAGGGAAGGTTTCGGATTGTTATAAAAAAATAATCACGAAGGCTAAGGCGGGAGCTTCTTTTGCTTCGTTCCCGCCTTAGCCTACTAACGTAACCAATCCAAGTCTGATATACTCTGATAGAAGAGTCAGGTAGGAGAGGTGTTAGGTTATTAGAATATCATCAGAATTGCAGTTCGTTTCACGGATTTCGGAATTCAATTTTGTCATAATATTCAAAATACATTTCCTCGGACAAACATTGTATTTTAGTCTTAAAATCACCGTATTGTATAAATGGTCTGAGCATTAGGCAGCCAGTTTATTAAATGTTGTAAAAGACGCTACGGCTGAATATAATTCAGGAAGCTAGTTGAACGACGCCCCGTTTAGTAAAATGGCTAGCCTGTCAATTGAACGGCTGATTAAGCAAGTTGGCTGCGACATACATTTTTATTAAAACTACATACCTACTAGATTTGTCAGTGTTCGGTTAAGCAAAAAAAAGGTTAGAGGCTAAACTATACGGTTGTATTTGGTAATTATTAGCTCTTCTGCTCGCGGTTTCGCTCGTGTTTCATAGCACTCAAAGATAGTGTAGCTCTGTAGTAATGAAAGAATTTTTAGAATCGGTTTTGTAGTTTTGGAGATTACCCTCGACAAACAAACTAAATTTTTTATTATGGAAACAGGTGGTTTTCACACATTATGATTTTATAATACGGGAATTACTCATCCCGTACGATTAAGTCGGTTATTTCGACTATAGTTTCAACCGCATTCGGCGTCTTTCTCTAGGCGAGTGCGCGCGGCTATAATCGACTTAAACTAACGTGAGTAATCCGATATTATAAAATCACTAGCTGTCACCCCGCGACTTCGTTCGCGTTTATTATTTATGTATATATATATATTTAAACTATCCTATCTCTCAAGTTGGATCGAACTGCACATGGTGTGCGAATTTTATTATAATCGGTTAAGTGGTTCAGGAGTTCATTGAGGACAAACATTGTGACACGAGATTTATATATATTAAGATAAGATAATCGAACATTTGTATCTTTGAAATTTACAAATGCTACCTCTTTAAAATATAATAGTACTAGCTGCGCCCCGCGGTTTCACCCGCGGTTAAAAAGTACCCTAGCTGCTATTCTAGACTATAATCTATTTCTGTGCCAAATTTTCATCCAGATCTGTTCAGCCGTTCTGGCGTGAAAGAGTAACAAACATCCATCCATTCTTACAAACTTTCGCGTTTATAATATTAGTAGGATAGACTAGCATTTTAGTACAGAGTCGCCCCGGTATCACACGGTACGTCGACCCGGTACCTGTAAACCTTCTGTGAAAAAATATCGAACTGTTTGTGAAAACCGCATCAAAATACGTTGCGTGGTGAGAAGTTACTAGCGGATATACAGACAGACAAGGACAAACGCGGAAAGCGACTTCGTTTTAAACTATGTAGAGAAGAGATAGGGGTAGAGAAATGTAGATATCTACTACAAACATATATTTCTTTGCCGTCATCAGATCTAGAGTGGCATCCTTCTGGGCTGGGTTGAGATGTTCGAAGAACGGCATAATGCAATGCCTGGGGGACTACCTCGGTAGCCTGATTTTTAAATCATGGATGATAGTGCACCAGAGCGCGAACCGGAAATAAGACTGTGATATATATTTTATATAGCACAAATTTATTTTAGAATTGTTTAAACAACTTTTCTTTTGTACTTTTATAAATTGTGTTTAGATGTTTATTGTATGGGTTATTGCCTGAAATAAAAATTATTATTATTATTATTAACTAGCTGCGCGCTTTCACCCGCGGTTAAAAGTATCCTATGTGCAATTCTAGACTATAATCTATCCCTGTGCCAAATTTTCATCCAGATCTGCAGGGCTATTCTAATTGGTCGGAAAGCACGTTCCGCTCGGAAACTGCCTTCGGATCGATTCGAATCGTCTAATCGCGATTCACAACTCTCAATTCGGAAACTTTTGACATTTCAAATCGGATCAACAGCTGACTTTTCTCGGAAATAATTTAATTTACAATTTTCAAGGATAATACTAAGTAAAAAGTAAGTTATAAGTGTTATCTTTTGAAATGTTAAATATCCTTATAATCCTGTTGTAATTTGATGTCTGCATTTGAGGTTACAGGTTGAGATGGAGCACCTTTTTGTAACGCGCGCTAATCGCGCTTTAAATCGTCGCAATGGAGTGGTACAACGACAGCAGACCGTCAGCCTACATCGTGCTATACCTACGCGATTTGTCGAATCCATTTCATGACCCCCTGTTTAGAGCAATATATAGGCTGACTCCGGACATGGCATTAGGTGTTATTGACGAGATTAGCGCCTACTATCCGAAAACTAGTCATGGTAGCGCAATCCCTGTGGAAATCAAAGTATTTTTTCACCTTTTTCCTTAAAAATAACAAAGTAGATAAGTACTTACAAATATTTGTTTTTAGAGTAAGATAAGAACCTATGCCTACCCACTAAAATTCAGTAAGAATTAGGGTACCTAGGCCAAACTTGCTCCATAATGACTATTTGATTTCATACCTACCATTTTAAAACTACTAGGTACCAATTTCCCTAATGCTCAATCAGCTGCCAAGGAACCTAAGTCTAAAAAGTGATTTTGTCAGTAAAGCTTTAAAAACCTACTGCTGACTATTAATGTTTACTCTTTACCTGTTTGGGTAGTGTGTGTAGGTACTGTAAAAGTTTTTAGTTAGCTTCTATATGGGGTTATTAGGAATCGGTGTACTAAGCCGAAAGGGGGTCATTGTACTCTTTATGAACAACTTTTACTATGGGACCAACACTGAAATTGAGTTAGTAAGACTACACAATTATTATTTCACTTAATAATAGACTACATTTTATCCAAAATGATAAGTACATACAAGGTTACAATAATTCGCAAAGAACAGAAAATTGGTACAAATGTTAGACCATCACCATAAATAAAATGTGAAAAATCCCCATCGATCCCACATCTGCTAAACATTATCATTCACATAACACTCAATAAGGCACAAAGCCTCGCAAGGAGCAAGAGGCCTGCGCACCTCACGAAATAAAATCAGAATAAATTTGCTTCTATTAATTTAAAGTCTTACTAAGAAAAGAAGGCAAGCGCATGATATGTACTTAACTTTTTTTTTTTGGCTGCACTTCATTTTTATGCTCAAGGGAGTTACCAAAGACCTAACAGCAGGGATGCGGTTGTGAGTTTGAGCCAAGCATCTGTTTGTAGAGCAATAACTCAAACAACTGATGCTCTCAAAAAGCACAGGTGTTGTGCAAGTGGGGACAATTTCCCAGTACAATTACTGAAAGGCAACAAATAATTGACAAGTTAGTACTTACTTCAAATGTTTTAATAAATACTTATAGCAAAACTATTATAAAATCAACCTATCAATTAACAATGTTCATATCAAACAACTTTTATAAATTTTGACACTTACAGAAACTATAGAAAATTTCAAATGCCGGGTGCTCTTGGATTCGTGGATGGCACACACATATTGATTAAGTCACCGGCCATTCATGAAGAGTTGTAGGTTAACAGGAAAGGACAGCATTCCCTTAATGTGCAAGTGGTAATAACATAAACTTCTTTAATCATAAGTTTAGCAAACAATATTCTTTCTAGTTAAACTAAAACTAGAAAGTACATCAGTCACACTGGTTCTGGTTTTATTTTGTATAATATTTATGAAAACTATAAACTTCTATAATCTTTAAAACAAATCAGGGTAACTTAGATTTATTCAATTCACAACCTTGAACCTTAAATCCAGTCACTGATATTAAACAAACATTATTTACTTCTTAACCGAAGTACTTAGTACTAAGTTTATATATTTTTCTAAGTATTTGAAAGTTTTGAAAGTTTTCTTTCAGAGAAATTCCGAACTGACAGCTGACTGGCGCAAATGACAGCAAATCAAAAAAAAGTTTGTTTACGAAGCATGGTTACAAAACAAGCAATTTTATTTTTAAGTGTTTTTAGGTAATACACAATAGATTATTAATCCTACTAATATTATAAACGCGAAAGTTTGTAAGAATGAATGGATGGATGTTTGTTACTCTTTCAGAACGGCTGAACAGATCTGGATGAAATTTGGCACAGAGATAAATTATAGTCTAGAATAGCACCTAAGATACTTTTTAACCGCGGGTGAAACCGCGGAACGCAGCTAGTAAAACATATAGCTCAATATAATAAAGCTCACAAATGTTTAAATTCAAAACATATCAACACAATTTTCATGGTTTAATACATTTAATTCATAGCGATTCTCAATTAAATCGGATGCTTTCGATTCGGAAGCCAATCTGTTTCCGAGGGACGGATGGGTTTCCGACGGAGCTAAAATTTGCGATTCACAACTTAAATCGGAAAGAACTTCGGTAATCTTCGGGACTTTCCGAATGGGACGTCATAGATTGTAGACCGTTACATGTTTACAGAGGAAGCTAGAATAAAACCCGCGTGGTAACAATTTATAACTAAGAAAATTGTTTTGCTAGGTTATTGAATTTAAAAATATATGACATTAAATAAAGTGAGATAGAAATTTAAAAATATGCTATTGTTTAGTGCGCACAAATAACATTTCTAAAATTATAATGCTTATTTTGTAACCCTAACATAATTTGTAAACACACTTTTTTGTGCTGGAATGTTGTTGGTGCCATGTCAGATTTGTATTAATTGTCAGTTTCATTTTTTTTTTTTTTTGTTCCGAAGGGCATGCTAAAGCTAACATGGCCATTCCACCTAGTCATCCGTATGACATCCGTACATTATAGTTGTTATATCTTTGATGAAGATGATAAAGGAAAGGGTGATGATAGATCGGAGGATGCGCTCCCCTTTTCCCATTTCAGTAAAGCCGTGGATACTACGTTAATGAAACTTTAAGTCAAGTTTTGTAGAGAACACAAACATTGGCTTCCAAAAGTAGTTGTCTTATTGATAGGTACATTGTTATACTTGAAAATAGGTTGATATCGATCGCTGTTGATAGTATCGAAACTTTAAAACATAATGGTATTTCGATCGAATTTTAAATTTTTAGAGACCGAGGATGAACCTCGAATAAATAAATCAAATTGCAACACAATAGGCGATTTTGATAAGGATTAGGATAAAACTCGTACGTTACTTACGTTTTACTTTTGCAATTATCCTTGAATAGCTAGAAATATTGAATTAAAATAACTATGGGAAGGGTTCCGACAGCAAATGTCTGTCGGAAGGATTTCCGTGAAAAATCAGCTGTTGTTCCGATTTGAAATGTCAAAAGTTTTCGACTGGACAGTTGTGAATCGCGATTTAACGACTCGAATCGATCCGAAGGCGGTTTCCGAGCGGAAGCTGCTTTTCGACCAATTAGAATAGCCCTGTTGATGCGGAATGTCCCGACGATTGCCGAAGTTCTTTCCGATTGAAGTTGTGAATCGCAAATTATAGCTCCGTCGGAGACCAATCCGTCGCTCGGAAACGGATTGGCTTCCGAATCGAAAGCATCCGATTTAATTGAGAATCGCTATGCTGTTCAGCCGTTCTGGCGTGAAAGAGTAACAAACATCCACCCATTCTTACAAACTTTCGCGTTTATAATATTAGTAGGATATACATACTTAACTCACATAATGAATTGTAAAATCTTTTAGATATCCCGATGCAGCACCGTATCTACCGTACGAGTCGGTGGCGCCCTCATTGCGACGATTGAGACGAGAGTCAAAGGCAGCCGCTACACAGGCTCTGCAGTCCATGGGGTGATGAACAGTTCCAGGAACTTCACCATTTCTTGTAAAAATTGAGCTTAAAGTTACCAAAAGTTTCACAGACTTTGCCATCAGTGAATTGGATAAACGTTCTATAGACTTACCACAAATGTCGCAAAAGTTTGAAAACTCTTGTAATCCATGGAGTGATCAAATATTTCGTAGACTAATGAAATATGTAAATAAAATAAAAAGCTTTTGTTTCCTTTACAATAAACTTAATAAAATGTTGAAAATAAATTTAGATAATTAAACACTGAAAATAACAATAATGATTTAAACGGTAAACGGTCTCATAGCGAAGAGCCTTGACCAACACCCCAAGGGGTCTCGTTCCACGGTTGGGTCAAGGGCCAGATGCAAAAGGCAGTGACCTAGACACGTCGTATTGTCAGGAGGTTCCTCACTCTGCAGTCCTAATCACCGTTAGCTTGGGCCTTGCCCCGATGCCGGCGGTACCCTAGTGTTTAAGTTTTTTTTAATGTTTTTTTAAATGAATAAAAAACTGCAATAATTATTTAAAAAAAAGATAGTTGCACTAATTTTTATTTTCCGTTACCAATATTTTATTATTCCTATCGATTATTTTGGCTTTATCTGCAGTTTTTAGAGTGTATTATTTTGGAACTCAGTTTTGTGATAAATCTATAGAGATGATAGCGTCAAAACTTTTTTTTTTTAAATAGGGTTTGCAGGTTTTTCTTTGTTTGATGTTGACTATTATTCTAAGGCATTTTTTTGCGCTAGAAATAAAGAGTTTGCGTCGGTACTATGACCCCACATGACAATGCCATAGCAGAGCCACGCGTACAGAGCGCAATCTTTTTTTGTATTTGTTTTTAACACGCACTGTACTTGAATTGTGACTTTTTTCACTTATTTTTTCGATATGATGTTTCCAGTTAAGTAGTGTATCAAGAGTTAGTCCTAATAAATTCCATTTAAATTTCATTCAGTTCAGTAGGACAGGATAAAGCCACATTTATTGTATTCAAATTCATTCGAAAGAGCAGTCCATCGATTCAAAAATCTTCGATGTATAGTTCAGTCAAAGCACCGCTTGGCGACAAAAGGTTGTTTGCAATAAATTCCAATCGTTTAGTCGACCTTTCATTCTCCGAACACATGACTCTCGAAGCTAGGTTACGGACCCCGCGGCAACATGCTGGCGAGGCGGTTCGCCCGACGTAGCGAACCAGTGAAGACGTAGCTCTTCATCAGCTACTTCACCAGCGTCTACACGGTTGAGTTGTGGACGAACCACACCAAAGCCGTGATGAGCGAGGTGCGCGTGCAGTACAACGAGGCGTGGCGGGCGATGTTCCGGCGTGCGCGCTGGTGCAGCGTGTGCGGTATGTTCGCCGCGGGGCGCGCGCCTGCTGGCAGGCGCTGCTACGGAGCCAGTCGGCCGCCCGTACCGCTCCGACAACGTACTGGTGGAGGTAGTGCGACTGGGACCCAATCCTCTACATCGCACATATGGAGAGCATATCACGCGCCCATTGTAGTTTTAATTTTTAAATTATTCATAAAAAATAAAATTTCACTCAATTCAAGTTACTTAATTTAATGTCACTCCATTTTTTTTTATTTAAGTATTTTATTTATTTTTAGTTATTCAATTTTATTTCGATTCTTGTTTTATATTTTTATTAATGCCTATTGTGTTTTTATTTTTAACCGGCGAAACGGAGGAGGTTTACAATTCGACGCGTAAATATTTTTTATATATGATCACGTGATGATCACGCATAACTTTTTCCAGAGTCGTCCGATTTTGATAATTCTTTTTTTATTAGAAAGGGTACGAGTAAGAGTAGAAGTAAGGTAAGAGTCCCATTTAAATTTGGAATAAAAAAATCCAATCCTAAGTGTACGAAAACAGGGGATGATTGATTGTCCATCCACTGATTGTAATGACTCAAAATTACTTAGTTAAACCAACATTAGCTTTAAGAACTTGGTTATTATTTTTTGTTTTTCAGTTTTTTCGGCGGTTTGATTTTTTAAATCTTTCGATACCACATTTAATATTTGATATTGAAATACTTTGAAGGATGCAAATCTGGAAAATAAATCATTTCATTTCATAGCTTGATTTGCGGGACAGTCATGAGGAACACATTTTTTTTTTATAACTTTGTAAACATAAATAAAGTATAACCTAGATTTGACACGTAATAATAATACCAAGATAGAGCGAAACCGCGGCCTAGGACTAAGAAATACCTGGAACTGACGTCTGGGGACAGTTTTTTTTTTTTTTTAATTTATTGGCAACTGGATACAAAGTCCTTAATGCCTAACTTAATAATATTTTTTCCTTCAGTAACAGATGATGGGATGATGATGATGAGGTGATGATGAAGACGATGAATCCCTCCCCTTTCCCCATTCCAGTAAAGTTATGGATACTTTACTGAAACTTTAAGTGAAGTTTTGTGGAGAACACGAAAAGTCGCGTTTCGCAATGTTTGTATCATTTGCCCACACTCGTGCACGTTGACGAACCGGTAACGTTAATAATCCATCATTATTACACTTTAACACTCGAAGAATCACAAGTTTTAGAAAATAATACAAAATCACGACACCATCTTTCCGGATCCCGCCAAAAACTCCATATGGGACAGAACAAAATCGTGTCTTGCCAGTAATGAAAGAGTCCCCATTTCCGTAGTGGAAATGTCACCAATAGAAATAGCAAATAATTTGACGAAGTGGCTACTAGGATTATCATTTACAATTATGATTTTGTAACACGGAAATTAGGGCTACCTCACAATTTAACACAACCGTGGCGTGTGACTAGATAAGTCTGTGGTTCGGAAGGACGGTATGCCTGGGCGCCGCCCCGTTCACTTTTCGTCTCTTTCACCTGCAAGGTCACGAACCCAGCGGCTGACCGCGTCGGTGCCCTTTGTTGATTTCGCAACGCCGCCGCGCCGCTCTTTCTTTGAATAAATCCGCAACCATATGATCCAGTAGCATTGAACCTCTCTAATTTAATGTTACTTTTTTCTTGTTTTATTTAAATTGGCTCTTGCTATTTTGAACTAAGATTTTTCGTTCACTTCGGCTTTTACAGCCAATAACTTAACACTGTACCATTTTTACAGAATTCCGCTCACTTAAAATAGACCCACAGCACGCTTTGTAAGTAAAAATCAAATGACATAAAATAAATTGTACAAGCCGTTTGTTGTGCACAAGAATATGTACTTGCATCGTGTGCACACCAAAACTGACAAAGACAAAAAATATAGTCTATGTCACTGTCACACTAGAACGACTGCGTTAAATGTCTGTTTCGCTCAATCTTGGTATTAAATATTACGTGTCAAATCTAGGTTATACTTTATAAAAGACACACCAGTAATCGGAAAAAAAATCGGCACTGCAACATTTAGTTTTCCAACGGCTTCCAACATCCAAAAAAATCGAACGACAGATGTCTGACATGTCACGTCATGGAGAGCTAAAAAAAACTTAAAAATACAATACTGTTACCAAAAATGGCCCCAACGCCATCTAGCGATAGATAAATACCTAAAACTAAAACAACACTTGGAAAACTGCTCATTGGTTGTACAAAAATGGTCTACAATATAGTGACTCGTGACGGTTGGACGGACGACGCGGAGTATCTATTCGACCTACCAAACTAAAAGCGGGGAGCTTGAGCTGGGACTGACCTCTTTGGGACTGACGATAGATGTTGTACCTTTGATTGATGTGCCTTGAATTCTGTTCAAAACAAAATCTATGTAAATATAAACAAAGAAAAAAAATTATTTAAAGTACAAACTTTTACGTTTACGAGTACGTGCGGTTGTGCAGCTCTTGCTAAATTATTCTAATACTATAAATTTATGAAGTATGGTGGATCATAAGCTGTTGTCGTTATCATGGGACGCCTATGACAAGAACATTTGCAATGGATTGAGTTTGCTTCAGCAGGTAATTTTAAGTTTTATCCAATGAATTCTATATTTTTACTTACCTGTTTAATTAACGGGGAAAATGGTAGATAGGGGACGTAAGCGCAGAACGACCAACCACTGCTTCATGTCAAATTTCATTTCCTAGGCGGATCTGGGCCGAATAGCATAAGCGTGGGTTATGTCCACTAATATCTAGAATACCAAATAGATCTATAACCAGACAAACTAATTAAATTATACTAATTGCAATTAAATTCATCAGAAAGGTGAGTTTGTGGACATGACGCTAGCGGCAGAAGGGTACCATGTCAAAGTTCATCAGATGATGCTGTCGCTTATCAGCCCGTTTATTAAGGATCTCATCAGATCTGCCAACTGCCCACATCCTGTCATTTTCCTCAATGTGAGTATTTAACACAATAATGCCTGGTGATAATCTGCCAAGTCTAGCAATTTGCTATTTTTATCAATAGCAAATTTACTATTAACCTGTTTGAACGGCTCTAAACACCAACCAAATACCAACTTGCACTCTTTTAGTTCACCATTGCAATGATTTTTTTTATTATTATTATTAGGAGAGGGATCTCTGAAGCTCTGATCTTTATACATAATTAATACCTACTAACCGGACCCCATGTTGTTACCTGCTGTTAAAAAGACACACTTCCACACGTCGCCTGACCCCAAACTAAGCAAAGCTTGTACTATGGCTGCCAGAGACTGATAAACATACTTAGATATTTAGCCTAATTTGTCTCTGTGCTATATTCCATCCAGATCTGTTCAGTTGTTGTGGTGTGATTGAGTAACAGATGTCTATTCCTCTATACTTTCACATTTACAATGTAGTGATGAGGCATCCCACTAATATTTAAAATGCGAAAGTTTGGATGGATGAATGGATGTTTATATAACAATCACTCCAGAACAACTGAGCTGGTCTAGATGAAATTTGCGACAGGTATAAGTAGAATTCTTTATGTCAAACCATTAGTCTATATTATCTAGATTCATTTACTTTAATTAATTCATTTACAAAAATTTAACAAAATAGAAAATCACATATTACAAAAAAAAAAAAAAAATTTGAACAAAAAATGAATATGGAAAACATGTCACCTTAATCTAAACTTCGGCTTGGACCCAGAATGTGTACAATATGTAGACTTGTCCAGTGTTGCATTATTGGGCAAGCCAGGTCCATCTGCCAGGCGAACAGCTGCAGGTAGCTGTTGGAGCTGCCGCATACCCATCACATCAAGGATGTGCAACCAATTTGCGCATCCGCAAACAACCCTGATATGCTGCTGTAGCGCGGCAGCTTCATCAGCATCCTAAAGGTGTTATTGTCCAGGATGTGTAGGGAGCTGTAAGACCTTTTAGTATACTTGACTCCACAGGGTACAGGTATCAAAAAACTGACAATATGCTCTAAAAAGTGTAGTCTTGACTTGATCAGTGCACTATGCACTTTAATGTAGGTTCATAGATCCTATTATTAAAGTAGTAAGGTAATAATGAGCATGCCAATAACCATATTAACCATGGCCAAAGTTCACTATGAAAACACTTATTTTTCTATTAGCCTTTGTAAAAGCAATAGAATAAGCTTGTTCTCTAGTAATACCTGTCTTCAATTCAATAATTACCATTACTACAAAACTAATATTTTGAAATTGCTAATGTTTTCTTTCCAGAAAGTTTCCTGCCTTACTTTAAAATCTATACTGGAGTATGCTTACACAGGAGAAGTGATGATTGCTCCAGAGAACTTGAGTAGCTTTCTAGAAGCATGCAAAGATCTGCAAATAAAAGGACTAGAGGTACTTAATCATATCGATTTTAAAATATTTTAACTACCTGGCTCAGAAAGCATAGAAATTTGTAAGTATGTGTCAAAAGTCATGTTACTGCTTGTGGAATGCAGGAATGTGGCAACTGGCTGATCATCGGGCTCGGATCTTCCAACCCCCATCGTCGCTCCTGGAGACTTGCGGCAGTCTGAAAAGGCTGCTAATCTTCTGGGAGGACCTGGGCTGGTTGGAGTAAGAGGAATGGAGAAGAAGAAAAGTCATACACAAGTGTGAAACATGCCCTGCTAAACAAACAAGTCATGTTACTGTAAAGACATCTCACTTTGTACAGGCATGGTGTGTATGGGAAAATAGAAACAACGATAATTATTAGACGCCAAAATTTGGCGTCTAATAATTATAGTCTATAAAAACTGTCATAGCAGCCTGAGCCAGGTGGTTAAGAATCTTTAATCATATCAAAGGTGTGGCAGGAGCTTTATACTTTGATTCCAAACACAGCTAAATGCTAAATTCAAACTAGTTAAAAGTACTGATATCCTTGTCTTATATGCAGCAATATCAATCATAGGTATATTTTGCTTAGGGTTTTGGATAGGGCCTAGTGTGATAGTGTACAGTTCTCAATGGTGTGTGTTAATCAGACTGTTTTTTAGGACCTCAGTATACAAGGAGATAGCAATGACTTGTTGCATGTAATGGATGCAAATAATTCTAATGACTATGAAGAATCTATTGAGCAATCTGAATCGCTACCGGAGGAGAAACCTATGAGATCTGCACCCAAAAGAAGAAAAATGATAACAGTTAAACCAGAAGAAGATGAAGCACATGAAGAATATTCTCACAGTAATGAGTATGTTATGGTAGTATTGTTTTTAGCAAACACTGAAGATAATAATATTGATAGAACAATCCATAAAATTGTATAGCTTCCTACTTACTTGCCAACCTGACATACAAGTAGGTACAAGTAGCCTGTGTTAATCTAGCTAGGTTAACCATCTGTGTGGCCAGTGTGGCCATCCCAATCCTTTCAGCTGATTTTGTGTAATAGAGTATCAAACAACTGAACAGTGAACATTATCAACTTTCTCACTTATTGAGTAAATATGTCAATACATAATAGTTAGTTATTATGGGTTCTAGAACTCATGCAACCTAGCATGTAACTCAATTTTTATTAATTGTTGACCCTGTTAACAATTTGAAATCATTAGTTTAGATCTCAATAAAATAATAAGTAATATTCTCTTAGTCACCATGGCTAAAATGCAGAAATTGTTGTTGTTGTTGAAATGTAAATTGTTTGTAATACTTTAAGTATTGAGAGAGGTATATCATAGAAATAGTGTGTTTTTAGACTGGAGAATCACTATGTGGAGATCGAGCCGTATAAGGCAGGCTCGAGGTGGTTCTGTAGAGATGAATACTTTTATGTAGTTCAACGGACAAAGGGCCCGACAACATATTTCCGGTGCGCCAGCGACAAGTGCCCTGCTCACTGGGCCTTGTCGAAGAAAAGAGGCGCTGGACCTGTTATTGGCGTTCACAATCACGCACCTACACCTTGGGTACCAAATCGGTGAGTTAATATCTAATGAGCTCTATCACACTGGCGATTTGCGAGTAATTGCGAGTGAGCTAAGCAAGGAGAGTTCCAAGCGGGCTGCGTGCCGTGAGCGCGCAGCCACAGATTACTAAATAGTTAATGCGTCTCGCCGTCGTCGACGCCATCTTGTAACTGTTAGAGTGAGAACTCTTTGGGCTTTGTATACTGTAGATTTTGTACTTTTGTTTTTCGAATCGAGTGTTGTGTGTCATGTCTGCTAGAACTGTTTAGATTATTTTAATATACTTTCAAAACTGTGTTTATCGTATTATTCCAAGAGGATGACCTCTTTAATAGTAACTAGGACGTATTCGCGGCGTGATCGTGCGCGCTCGTTACGAACTCGCGGCGAGCTGGCTCGCACTCGTCTCGCTCACAATTCCCCGGTGTGATAGAGCTCCTGCACACATAGCCTTATCTCTGATATCAAGAATAAAATATGATGAATCCATTAGATGTTGATAAAGGTAGACAGTTTCAAATAAAATGTGTCGCCATAATCAGCGGCATGGTTGGATGATGGCTTTGGGAGTCTCGCGTGTGGGCCAGTTCTCATCCCTGGGCCCGTATCGTGACGTGCTTATTGCGATTATTGTTAGGTGCCGCCTCTGATACTGCGCGACCGTGAATCGTATTTCCGCGCATTAAGTGTCAAGAGCAGCTCCGGCAGCTGAACCTAACAATTATCGCAATAAGATGTCACGGTACGGGCCCTAGAAGATGTGTTCAACATCTACGTACAACCATCACGCCATCACCAACAACCAACGCCATCATTTAAAACATTAAATAAATTACGGACTAAGGTATACCTACACACACACGCACACAAACACACACGCACACAAACACACACGCACACACACACCTAGCTTAATATAATACTAAAACAGTTTCAAAAATTCTTTTACTGGTACAAAGATAAATTAAATATAGATAGATCAATTATTTTAGATATATCTCTCTTACTCACGACTCTTTGAGCAGGCTATTTCGTTTACAATACAGGTAAAAGCTCGTTTAACTTATTAATGTAATGTATTTGTATTTATATTACAGCAATGCAATGTTCCAGGCTTTAAAAAAAAGAACTAAAACTGAGAATCTTCCGTTAAACGTTATTTATGAACAAGAAGCAATGAGGTATATTTCGTTTTATGCTATTAACTTACTACTAATATTCTAAAATAAAAATTGTTTGTACTTATCACTGGAAGCGCCTTTCGGTTTTACCTCCAAGTCTTATAATCATAAAATAACATTTTACTGAAATATTAAAATATAGGTAAAACATGCCTAGGATCCATTGATTTTCCACGATAAAAGTAACCTATTTGTTTATCTCAAATAATTAACATCGATTGAGCTGCTTTCGATCATTTCTTCGTTAATTTTCGCTCTTATAATATTAGTGTGATTTCCAGATACCAAGATGCAGTACGTCGCTTGCCCTTCGAGTCAGTGGTGCCTTCAATGCGGAAATGGAGAAAGAGCGCCAACTTAATAACTTCCCGAAGTCTACAATCTATGGGATGATTATTTCCATCGCCTCTATCATCCATTGGGTAGTTCTTTAATTGGATGATCAAAAATTCCATTGGCTTTGCTATTCAGGCAGTTCCATGGACATCCATGGGGCTAACTAAAGTTCCATAGTCTACGATCTGTTGGAAGAATACAGTTTTACAGCCTTGACAATCCGTAGAATTCACGAGGCGATCAAAAGTTCCACAGCATGATTAAATGGTTCACAGGCTCAACAATCCACAGGGTGGTCAATAGTTTCACAGTCTATAATACTCATCCATCATCATAGGTGATCAACCCATAGTATTGATAAAATAACTGAATTGTCAAAAGACCACAGGTAGTACAATCTTCTATAAGGTGGTCAATAGATCTACAGACTCGATTTATCTATTTATGTAGTCAATAGTGCCACAGGCCACAATTCACAATCCACCAAAGGGATTAATAGTTCCACTAATTTTACCGTCCACAACAGATTCACAAATTTTACCATTAGCAGTAAAAGTTCCAAGGACTTCCACATCCACAGGGAAATTTGATCTTCCATGAACCTTTCTCATATGACTTATTTCTGTAAATTCACATTACAATGCTTTGTGCACTGAAATGTGAGTCTTCATTATTACACATCCGTTGTGTATAAAGCCTTTCTCAACGTCATTTCATCGTCTCGCTTCCGCTTCTTGGCGGCGGCCGCGTCTTCCACTTCGCTAACACTTGTGAACATGTTGCCATTTTTAATTCGCTTCAGAATTTGCGCATCGTGGAATGTGTGGTTATGCGGGTGACCTCTGTGGACAATAGATTTAGTAGTAAATAATTATTTACTTAATTTTTAAGGAAGAATTTTAGTCTAGAAAAAATTGAATGTTGGTTGTTTAAATGGCAAAGAAAAATGCTAAAACATATTTGTAATGCAGTGATATTTTGAATGGCTAATATTATTAGAATTAATAAATCTAATTGTTTTTTTACTGAAAAGCTTTTTATCCTGTTATATATATGTATGTTGTTATAATGCGATAATGGTACATCTTCTAAAGAAAAGTATCAACCTGTATTTGACACATTTGATCAAATCAGAAGCAAGACAATTGTTACCAAGTTAGAGACCGTTGACCAAAAGTAAACCCCTTCCACACGATACAATTTCACGACCAATTTGACAAGATTGGCAATCGAATTGTATTGTGTGGATTAAAATATGAGACCCTTGAGATTGATCAATATGATGAGCCAATCAAATTGTATTGCGTGGAAGGGGTTAAAAGAATTTATACCTTTCATGGATTTTATCATCAACAGTAGTGATGTAGGCCAGGCAACCCGTTTTCTGTTGGTTGATGCAGCGCCAGTATCGTTGGTTATTCTTACGAACGTGAATGAACGAGTATATGTACCGGTTCAACACTATCTGCAGGTTGCCATATATTGATACCGAGTATTGTATTGATGCCGGCTGCAACTAATCAAATACAGGTTTCAGATGTAATTTTATATCTACCAAATACACATACAGTGTGGTTGTCTCATACGATTCAAGAAAGCGTACTAGCAGGGCTATTCACAACCATTCGGAAACGTTTCCGTTCGGATTTCAAAAATTTTAAACCTAAATTATTTAAATCTCATTCTATTTTCAAAATTTTTTAAACGTGATTAATTCTTTCGATCGGATTTATACTTGATTCTCTATTCCAAAATGTTTAAAAGTAGACTGAAATTCGAACAATTTGAGTTTGAAATTTCTGGGATCCGATCGGAAACGTTTCCGAATGATTGTGAATAGCACCACTGGTGGAAATGTTAAGGAACTAAGTTAAATGTATAGAGCCAATCAAAAACGAAAAAAAAACTATAATCTAGATTTTCAAATATGTAGAAAAATACTGTTGCATGGACATCGAGCGCGTCAGATATTGATAGCGTCAATGTCCTACGTATTTTTAATAATTTACATATGTTAATCTGAAAAATATACATCGTGCGCGTCTGATTTTCTAAGGGAAAAGCTCGCATTCAATAATCTGACGATTTCGATACCACGCGGCCACTATTATAATGTGCAAAAAAAAAAAATGCCATTTTGAAATACTCAAGCGCGTCAAATTAAGATGTATATCTGCCGCGTTTTAGTAAATCCCGAAATCCCCGCTTGGGCTCCCTTACTAATAGAATGGCTGACTTGGATTTGAATGATCTCAATGCGGATGCGATAGCAAGACATCGTTTTTTCTCAGGAATGATTTAATGGGCCTAGCTTTTTTCTTGTACCTTTTTAACAGCATTTTCACTGTTTGTCTCATTCACAGATCCAACAAAATCTTGTTCCTTTTCAGATAATATGTTGTCAGGTTTTACTTCATCAGCAACATCAATTTGTTGAATGGTATCATCTTCAGCAAAATAAACACTGAAATATAATGATAGTTTAGTAAATGCATTTATTATTTGCTGCATTCAATCTAAACTAAGAAAGGATCTGAAAGCTGAAATAAGCATTTTTAAAAGCAATTTTTTAAATTAAATGTACCTAGGTTTGACCACAACACACCTGATGGAAAGTGATGATGCGGTCTAAGATGAAGCATGCTTGCATGAGTTGACTATACACTCTTGTCTTGAAGAGACCCAAGTTATAACTATTGCTGGAACCAAGACAGGAAGTATGTTTCATTCTTCGGCAGTTATCAATAATGATAAAGTGATTAATTCATAAGCTTTTGTTTGCCTATAGGCCCTATAGCACAGAACATATGATACTATGATCCAAAAAAACAAGGTCTAGGATTCAGGAGTGTAATAATACACTTATTTCTTAGCGAGCTGGCGACAAATTCAATAAATTGTGTAAGATACGAGTAAGTGACTTCGACCTATTCGGTACGAACATTAATTCGGCCAAGCAGCGGCTGAGCAGATCCTTCACAGGTGATGTTACTGTATGGTTAGTAATAAGCTTTGTAATTTTTTTTTCTTTGTTAGAACTTTGTGTTACCGTGCGTCTCTTAAATGTTCATGATTACTTAGGCTGTCGCTAACCGTGAGAATCTGTAATTAGGTCTCTGATGTTCTAGGTTAGTCAGTAATAAGATGTATTAGCTGTTGATTTTCCTTAGAAGATTTATTGTAATCGGAATTATTATTGATAATGTGAACATGGAATGAAATCACATTTGTAGTTGCAGGTATCTAATAAAAAGTTAAAGTTTAGTGTAATGTGAGGTAGGATATTTCTTTAAAATACGTGATAAATTGAGTTGGAGTGTTGTGATTGTGAATGTTTCTGTAGGTAGGTATGCAAAACGTAAATTTACGAAATAATGCAGATAGACTAATAACCACAGTATCAAAAGCTTCATATACCTAGTAAATACAGTAATCATTCATATGGTGACAACCTTAGACTTCACACACACCAAAAACGACATGTGAGTAGTGTCCGTGTAATAGGTAGTTATAACGCGACTTTTTAAAGAGATTTAGTCAAGTGTCCGGGGTTTTCTATAGCATAGATCTATAACACCTAGATACCCAGTTGCGTAGGAACCATTTTTTTTTCCAGGATGAACAGTAGTATCCTGTCTTTTTTTGTGGCTGCTGAAAATGTGTTTCATGGCGATCGCTTAAGTTGTTAATGCATAACAAATTCACTTTCGCATTTCTAACATTAGTTAGAATTACTTTTAACATTACAAAAAGGTCTCTTGACTTACATCTCTTCATGTGTTTCTTGCGTTTCTTCGGGACTAGATTTTCGTCTCTTTCTACTTCTTGATTGTATACTGTTTTCGCTAAATGTCGTGCGGGTGCCTTGTAACTGGAATCATAATAACGGAATAAACTTTACTAGCCAATTATAAAGCTTTTTATTATACACCCGAGGGAAAAAACGGTTAAGAGCTCTATCGCACTGGCGATTTTGAAGGGTGGCGAACGCGCAACGAGCTCGCCGGCGATAAACGTGCTTACAGACGAGCTCCAGTTTGCACAACGGCAGCTCTCAGACGAGCGTTACTTTGCCAACAGCGACGCTTCCACGGCTGCCGCCAGCGCGTCAACGGCAGCCGCCGACTGCCACCGTTGAGTGTCGTCTCTTGCAATAAAATTATTGCGAGAAAGCAATATAATGCCCGTTGAAGGCTCTTACGGTCGGTCTAGACCGAACGGTAAAATGCTCGAGCAATTTTTGACGTCATTGACAAATAAATAAGTAAATAAAATAAATTAAAAATGAACCATAGTGTTTTCTATTTTGATGAAATTAGAGAAGGCAGTATACAGTATAGTAGTACTGTCATGGAGTTGGGAGTAAAGACAAACAGGACACTTTTACCAGAGTAAAAATTAAGCCAACTGAAAAGTTCCACATGAAATTAAGATAGCTATATTGCGCGCCGTCTACCGTCCTCTCTTACCAATCATTTATGTTGCGCACTGTATAGCGAGCGCTGTCTAATTTGAACTACTTAAAGGATGTATTGAAAATAGTAATTACACATAAATAACAATAAGTATCCACATTCGATTTTAGTATAAAATAAATTTACTAACTTAAGGGTCCGGCGAACACTTTAGGCTAACTTCGCATTGGCTAAAGGTTTCCTATTTCCATTTCATCTAAAAGGAGACGACGAGCGAAGAGAGCAAGTAAATATACCTACTGATGAGCTTCTAAAATTTTCTACAAAGTCACAATTTGCAATTTACATCATTTTGATGACTTTCACACTTCTCTAATAATTCTTAAAATACTAGGAATTTTCCATACACATATTATGGATTAATTTAAAAGCCAATGATTTAAACAAAAAAGGATTTTTGATTTGCTTTGTCTATTTATTAAATAAATCTGTTAAAAGTGGTCCCTTACAAATGTGGATATTTTTTATAGCTTTATTTTCTATTGGGGACCTTTTTTTAAAAAAACCAAGAACATAGGTCGGAGATATAGTTCATGTAATTGTACATATCAACTTCATCATAATCTGATGAATAATTTCCAAGAAATTTGACAAGTGCATTTGTATGGAAAATTCAGAGTGTCGCAGAACCCTTATTCCATTACTACTTATTCTTAAAACTGACACTTACAAGTACGTAATGAATATTTTCTATTTGTTCCAAGTTTGGTGTGCGCTATACTGTAAGTGATAAGAGTGAGTGTGTGTAAGAGTGGGGTGCGTCTTTGTGGATGGCACTCACTCTAGATAGCTATGATTTTTTTTTATCATGATTTAGTGTAATAAATAAACTGTTACCATATTTTCCAATCCTTTGATATGAAGATCTTTACATGCTTCTAGGAACTCCCCCATTTTTTCTTTGCTGACTACAACCTCTCCTGTGTAGGCATATTCCAAAATTGACTGCATGGTTTGGTGTGAAACTTTCTAAAACAGTGCACACATCATCATAGTTAAAATCTATAACAGTTAATTTCCCAGTTAAAATAATAGTAAAGGCTAAAAATCTGATCATTGGATAGTTTTTTTTATGTATAAAAATAGCTGTTGTTGATATTCTGTTACTTAAAATACAGCTGTTTATTACAATTTACACTAATAATATAATACTTACATTTAGAAATATGACAGGATGTGGGCAGTTGGCAGAACTTATCAGATCCTTGATGAATGGGCTGACTAATGACAGCACCATCTGATGGACCTTCACATGATACCCCTCTGCTGCTAGCGTCATATCCACAAACTCACCTCGCTATTAGAAAAAAATGTTTCATTGAGTTCTATTACTTTAATTATGAAGCTATCATAGGGAAAGGTCATGCTCCATTTTGTAGTCATAGAAAATATAGGGAAATAGTAGCTTGTGGTAATCTCACAGAGGTAATCTAGATTAAAGCTACATATCAACTTTCTTTCAATCCATTTTAGTGTGAACAAATTACACATTCATTTCCACACTCAACAATTTTTTTCATTTGTAATATTATTGTGATAATAATAGGAATTATCTTTGGCAAAAATTAAAGATTTAGACTGTACTTACCTGTTGCAAAGCACAGAGTCCTTTGCAAATATTTTTCTGATATTCAGTCCACGACACAGACAAATTTTCTGCCATACTTATCTGTGTTCGTTGCTAAAATACGATAACTTAGGAATTTACAAAACGAGTAAGTAAATTAGGGAAAATAAATTCTACAAAAACACTAAAACAGTACCTACAGTAAATATCCACGACCGGGCCGGCAATAATTTAATTTCTAGCTACAAATAATAAAATAATGCACGGCCTACTAGGACCACCTTCACCAATAATGTAAGTACAACATTGTAGAAATTGCTCTACATTATTGTATTTCGGAATGAAGGTTGCATATTATTGCCTTGCCGCCTGCCCAGTGGCCCTATTCGGAGATTTGAGATTTTCATTTCACCTTTTTTCGTCCTCGTTGCTCTCGTTTGAAACGTCATAGGTGTGAGAGTGACCAAGATAAAATCTCATCTCATCTCACGCGCAGGAATAGCCCCCCAGGCTGCCTATATTATATACTCTTTGCAGGCTGCCCTAGCCGCTTGATAGCTGCAGCCGCCGATTATAAAAGTTGTTTTAATTTAAGTGTCCAACGAAACTAAAGTGAAAATGCCAGAAGAGAATTTGTCTGTCTCATGGGATAAATACGAGAAAAATATTTGTAAAGGACTTGGGGCTCTTCAACAGGTAACTTGAGTTTTATTTGTTTATTTTGATACCACACTTTAACCCAAAGAGCTTATGCCAACAGCGCACTAGTAATATTGGGCATCCAGAGTCAATCTATAATATTAATTGAAGATAATTCATCAAGCGAATTTATATACTTATCTACCTAGGTATTTTTGTATCCCAGCGCGGAGAGTTTGTGGATATGACACTGGCAGCAGACGGGCACCATGTGAAGGTGCATCAGATGGTGCTGTCACTGGTCAGCCCGTTCATCAAGGACCTCATCAGATCTGCCAACTGCCCGCATCCTGTGATATTTCTCAATGTAAGTCCTGTGTTAATAGTGTAGGTAACAAATAGCTTTGTTTGATGTGTCCGACACAACCAAGCTGTAATAAAAAAGTTCTAACACTGGTTACTGACATTAACATATGAGGTAAGCTTTACATTCTTACAAAAATATGAAATAAGAATTTTCAGGTTTTCATTTAGTTTTTACAAATGTATGTAAGTAGCTGTTGAATCACTGGTATCATAGGATTTACAGTTGGATTTTAAACTATAACAGTTGTATACATTTCAGAGAGTTTCATACCAGACCATGCAGGCAATAATGGAGTATGCATACACAGGAGAAGTGGTAGTCAAGAAGGAGAAAATAGGAGAGTTTTTGGAAGCGTGCAAGGATCTGCACATCAAAGGACTAGAGAATATGGTAGATATTTCACTATTTACCAACATTTTGAACTAGTTCTAAATTGAGATTCATGACTGTACAGAGCGGCGCTAATTTACTGGAATCAAGGTGTAAACCTGGACGGACCTAAATTAGCAATTCAGTAGTGAACAGTGCAGCAAACCTGTGGTCAGCCAGTGTTTGGAACAGCTCCTCTAGTACATAGTACATTTAATTCGTTGGTAGAAGCCCGTCCGCGTGCTTTATATTGTGTTTTGTTTTCCAAGCTGCGTGACGCAACGCTGCTCGCGCCGCGTCTCCCTGAACGAGACCTAAGCTCTTTGACCCAAAAAATATACCTACTTACTGAACAGAACCACCAAAAAAGGTTTATATTTTGTTGTTAAATTTTACTATTGTCTGGTGATCAGAGTCACCAGTAAGTATTAACATCAGCATAACATATCGTCCTCGAAGGGGCTGCCAGATGTGTATTAAACAACACCATTGTACTAAAAATATGAAAGCTTACGAAACCATACTAAATATAATTACTAATATTTTTTAAACTTACATTTACCTTTATTCAAAAGTAAATAAAGTCCAAAATTCTGTTCAAGTTGGAAACTGCCCGGACAACAATACACTACGAAATAAGAACAGAGAGAGACAACACTGAAACAGAGGGAGAAGACAACGCTGTGCCATCAGATAGTAGAAGAAAAAGACTGATGCAAAAAAATATATTTGAAGAAAGGTTAGTTTGAACACCACTATAACACACTTATACTAGAGTTAAATAAATAATTGTAAACATTTCCTTTATTAATAAGTATTTTTATACTAAAAAAAATAATTATCCTATTATCATTTTATCAACACCAACCGTGTGGATAAAAGCTCAATCACCCAAAAAAAAAAATTTAGAAAAAAATCCTCAACATAGGGTAGGTTGGTGTCCCTGCAGTGGGACAAGACTGTAAAAGACTAATGATGATAATGATATTTTTTTCTTAAAAATTGAGTAAACTTTTGGGTGCAAATTTTTCACTATTATTAATCACAGAAAACCATATCGTCACGCTTTTCCCCCGAGAGGGCTGGCAGAGGTGTAATACAACACCCACAATTCGCCGGACGTTATTCAGTCCCAAATGTGACAGGGGGCGAGCCTGTCGCCATACACCGGGCTCCAGTCATGTAGCAGATGACATACAATACCAACTCTTAATAACGTGGCATCTAGCGATCTAGCCACATTAATGGCATAATAACAGATCGTACATAACTATTTTTAAAAAGATACTGTGTCTATGAGTAGAAAGATATAAAAGAAAAACTGGAAATCCGTGTGACACACTAGAGTACTAAAAATTGTTACTTGAACTAATATCTAGTGTAATTCCGCTTTAACGTCGCATTAAGTACATCAAGGAATATGAATTTTCTATTCTATTCTTAATTTAGAATTTTAAAAAATAATTTAATGCCATTTACTAGAAAACTTCATACAAATTGATATTTGAATCTAATTTAAATGTTATACAATTTGATATTTCAACTACCTAACGAATTTAACAGACCTAATTTAATGAAATCTACTAAAAACTTTATACAATTTGATAAATGAAGCTAATTCAATAAGGAAATTAACAGAAATAATGTTACGAAATTTACAACAAAATTTTATCGAAAAATTAATACAATCAACTAACACTAGAGTACTGTTTACTTGAAAAAGCATTAATATTTATCATGATATTCATACTTATATGTGAGATGAAAAAAGATCCAGGTCAGTATATTTATATCAACTTTAAAAAAAAAACAAAACTTATAATTCCTTTTCTCAAAATGTATTTTAATTTCAGTGTTCAATCTGAAGACGACTTTCACCAAACCAATGTAATGGAGGATACCGATGAAAATGAACCTTTATCGCAGAACTTTTCTGCTATAGTAGACGACAAAGTTACTCCTGATGGATCGGATCTGATGCTGGATTCTCACACTAAGAAGGTAAATCACATACCAGTACTCCACACCCGAGCGGCTGTAACACGCATTCTGACGGCTGCACCGAAATGCAAGAACTAAAAATACCACCTGTTCAACACCTCTTGCTATGTTTTATGAATAAAGGGTCAGTTTAACATTATGATTTACTAGCTGCTCCCTGCGGTTTAACCCGCGGTTAAAAAGTACCCTATGTGCTATTCTAGACTACTTATAATCTATCTATGTGCCAAATTTCATCAAAATTTGTTCAGCCCTTCTGACGTGAAAGAGTAACAAACATCCATCCATCCATCCATCCATTCTTACAAACTTTTTATAATATTCTAGCACGGGAATTACTCGCGTACGATTTAGTCGATTATTCCGAATATAGTTTCAACCGCATTCAGCGGTCTTCGTCAAGGCGAGTGCGCGCGCGGCTGCGTCTCGCATAGCAGTGCGTGATGACAGTCGCTCGGGCACGAGGGTGGGGGCGCGTAGAGGAATGTTTTGCGCGCCGGCGCGCTCTGGAGCTCTTCCTCACCAGAATCGTCCTGTGTGTCAGGAATATCCCAGCACACGGAGCTCACTACGTCGCCACCAGTCTCACGGGCGCCACCGCGAATACCATGAAGACACGGTCTCCAGGTCGGTGGCAGGGTCCATCCTCCATTCCTATTAAATGTTGAGCGTCTATTAATTTCGATGGCTTCTCTAACTTTCCGCGGCACAATTTTTTTTCCCGTGCCGGCACTGTCGCTCTATCGAATCTAATATAATGATGCATGTCGGAGCCTAGAGAATGTTCCGCCACCGCGGAGCCGTTGGTGTCTAATGTGTATCTATAATTATCGAAACTGCTCACAACATTTCACTAGAATCAAATAGATCATTAGAATCAGAATCATTGATATAGATCTGTTTTAAGTTCACTAAAATTTTGTACTATTTTATTAATTTCTGTTAAGTGGTTGTGTGTGTTATGATTAAATAAATGAAGAAAAAAAAAACGTTTTTTCTAGTAACCAGCGAAGATTTTTTTTTCTGCCGTATCTAACTGGTTTCTAGTCTCCGGTTCGTACTGGGCCGAAGGGGACAGACGCCGGCCGCGAGGTCTTCAGCTCACAGAGCGACTAGTGTTATGTTCTGATACACACTTTGTTTCCAGTCAGCAGCGGTGCAGTACTCGGTGTCGTGCCAGGGCAACCTGCAGATAGTAGTGAACCGCTTCCTGTACGCGCTGAGACACACGCGCAAGAACGAGCAGCGGTTCTGGCGCTGCATCTCGCAGCAGTCCACTAACTGTCCAGCCATCGTCACCACTTTACAGGACACCATCATAGAGAGGTATTTACTCTGACAATAGGGCTCACTGTAACGATGGTGATTTCGCAGGGGTGGGCGATGATAAAGAAACACGCAGATTCTTTATGATCGACGGTCGTCCGAGACTCGTCTCCAAAGTGAATCACGATAATACAAGCCACCGCTTTGGTGTTGCCATTTGGCACCTCCAATTGACAGTACAAACATATTAATTCTACCAGCATCAAATCATTAAACAATCAGGAATATACATGACAGCATTAACGTTTGTTATTGACGGCGGCGGGAACTGGAACTTGTAACATCAGTATCCTATACAAGGTGTTACAAAAACCCTGTTACATCTGCTAGGTGCGCATCCAGTATTGACTGGAGGATGCAATTATGATACTAATACGATATTGATTTAAAAATTGTTCAACAGATATCGCACTCCGCCCTCTAACGCCACTAAAAGCGTGAACGCAGCCACTAATCGCGCCGGTTTTGTTTGTAAACTATTCGCGTCGTGCCGGTACTTTCTTAGAGTAAAGGCATCGAAACAGATATCATAACATTTCTGTAAAATTTCCTTTTTAACTGGTCATAACATGAGCAAATGCATGAGAGAGCAAATAGCCGTATTTTCCACACCATAAAGAGTTCTTCGTTAACTGCATACTTAGATTTACTTTTTGTTATCTTTGTCCCCAGATCTTTTCCACATAACCACCCATTCCACGACACTCAAATACTGAAGAGACTTAAAAACGGCAACTTATTCAACAAGCTCAACGAAGTGGAGATCGCAGCCGCAGCTAAACAACGAAGAAGAAAAGATGCAGATCCTTTTAAAACGGCCCTAAATGAAACATAGTCTACTGTATAGTAGACCATGGCTATGATGAAACAGGCCTTTTAATCAAAATTATGCTAAAAGCAACAGCCACTGCGACTACTGTGTATACACAGTGGTCTTACCAGGCCCTAAACAAGACAATAACCAGCTGTGTATAGTTGACACAGGCCCTTATCAAAGCAGAATAATCGACTGTATAGTTGATACAAGGGGTCCTATTCGTACAATTTGGGATATATTCTGGTCTTTGTCTCTCGTTTGAAAAGTAATAGGAAGGAATGTGACCAGTGCTCATCTCGAGCGTCAACAATAGGAGGCCTGACCCTAATTAAAGCACCATAACCAGCGGTGTATAATTGATACAGGCCCTTAATGAAACTGGATAACCCACTGTGTATTGTTGAAAGAAGACCTGAAATTTGTCTTCAGTGAGTGGCGACGGAGATGGAGAGACTGAATATCGGCTCCAAGAAATATCGCTCGCGGCACCAGATGTTTACGTCGCCTTGTCGACAAAGGTTGTTTCCAATAAAAAAAGTACTAAGAATCAGCATTGTTTATTTTATAGCAACGCCCTTTTGAGTGAGCGTATTATCCTCGTATGTTTCGAGCACGTCTGCCAAGTGGTCGTTGTCTCTCGGTTTCTTGAACTGCCGTCTCTTCTGCGCGGCCTTCTTCCGTTTGGGCGCCACCGGCTTGCGCGGGCCGTGCTCCTGCATGGACTTGATGCCTTGCTTCTCGAGGTATTCTTCTATTTTAGCGTCGTCCATAGCGTCTACTGCTGTGGCGCGCCACAGCTTCACGAATTCTTCGTCTACCTGAAATTCGAATGGGTAAAAATCAAAATAATAATAATAAAAATAAATTCGGGACACTTCCACACACGGTCGCCTGGCCCCAAACTAAGCAACGCTTGTACTATGGCTGCCAGAGACTGATATACATACTTAGATAGATATTGATTAAATAAATAGCTAGTAATTCGCCTCGGACGGAGACCTCACATTACACTAACATATATTACATATACATAACATATCGTCACGCCTTTCCCCCCGAGGGGGCTGGCAGAGGTGTAATACAACACCCACATAAATATCATATACATCTATACTAATTTTATACTAACATTATAAAACCAAAAGCAACTCTTGTCTGTTTGTAGGCTTTTCACGGCTAAACAGCTGAACGGATCTTGATTGATGAATTTGATAATTAGTTGCAGTATATCATGAGGAAGGTTTTTAATACTATTTTCCGAATAAACGTAAACAAATTCGCGAGTAAAAGCTAGTTATAAAATAAACGAGTTTGGAGACGGATGGATGTTTGTTACTCAGTCACGGCTGAACAGCTAAACGGATCTGGATGAAATTTGGCACTGAGATAGATTGTAGTCTAGAACAGCACATAGGCAACTTTTAACCGCTGGTAACACCGCAGGGAGCGTTTACAGCACGGATGTAGACCGTGAAGCGTCACATACACTTGCACGCTCTAGCCTTAAGTACTGCACAGACTCCGTATCCGTTTGATACATGAAATATGCAACTGTCCAGCCTCTTGCGCTAACATCCGAGAGTGCAAAAAGATGCGTTCTATACTTACATCTAAAGTAGCAGTTTTATCGTTATAAAACAGTATCTTCTTCTTATCGGTGGGGCGGGCTATGTAGAGTATTTCCTGCGCTAAGATCTTCAGAGCTCGCTCACAGTGTGGCAGTGATTCCTGCACATCTTCTAATAACACGCCGCCCAAACCTTTTAAATCTTGCTGCTTTAGCAATCTGAAAAAAAAATGATAAACTTTTAAAACAAAAACCCGTCTGCAAAGTATTGTACCATATGTCACTTCCACTAGACGATTCAAATGACACCTCACATCTTGAAATCCATCAAGCTGTTCAGGCTGTAGGGCGTGCCAAAGAAACCTCATACATACCCTTACATACATACATACTTACACTTGAAAAACAACCCTCCTTTTTGCTCAGTCGGGTAAGAAAAACGGTAATTTATCCTACTAATAATATAAACGCGAAGTTTGTAAGAATGGATGGATGGATGGATGTTTGTTACTCTTTCACGCCAGTACGGCTGAACACATGTGGATGAAATTTAGCACAGAGATAGAGTATAGTCTAGAATAGCACATAGGATACTTTTTAACCGCGGGTGAAACCGCGGGGCGCAGCTAGTAATACATAATAATAACTAGTATGCATCAATGCGAGTCTTGTGTTTGTTAGTTCTTCAGGCTCGCTCAAATGGGACAGATTTTGATAGAAGTTGATATGGAGGTAGCATACAGCCGCTGGCCCATCGCGGCGCACGGTTGGCACGGCGACGCGCCGTGTTTTAGCTGCGTGGCTTTGTTTATGTGATAATATGGGTCTAAGTTTCCGCTGTAGCACACACTATCCATCTTAGCAATAAAAAATGTACAGACTCGAAATATTTATACAGTTAGATAGATAGATAGATAGATAAACACTTTATTGTTCACACCAGAAATAACAAAACAAAAGAACAGAAAAATCTTAAACTGTAGTGTTACAACTGGCAGCCTATCACTAAGAGTGATCTCCTCCAGGCAATCTTTCTTTTTCGTTCTTTCAAGTTTTTGAACTCGATCGAAAAAGACAAATGACTGTGTAACTATTCCGAGGCTATCAACGTTTATTGCTAGGTAAATGTATACATGGATATTAACCCACGACTATGTACAACTGTAGCGCAGCACAATTTTGAATCATGCGTCTGGTTTGGCTTCCTCGCCCGTCCCACTCCCTGCAGTTACGCACGTTCCTGTGTATAGGTAGCGGCACGAAAGTCTAGCGCTGACCGTTATTGCGCAGAAGTAAAAAATTAGGTATCACAGGGGGGCTACAGGGACGAAGGTTGCGCGTGCGTAGCGCCGATTGGCTAGCCAGTCGTATTCCGTCCCCCGCCCCGATACGACGCTCCGCAGACTTCTGACTGTACAGTCGCGTTCTAAAGTGTATTGTTATTGCCGTTCATTGTTATTGTTTTTTTTGTTCCTTTCTTATTTAGTGAAAGTTTTTATACTAGTGTATTTTTAGTGATATTGAATATGCCTAAAATAACTTGTGTCTTGAATAGTAAAACAACCTGTTACAAGCTATGCAAAACTTTAACACTAACTATTTATTAATGTTTGTGACAGTAATATCCTCCAGATTTTGCTTAGTGATAGACTTACTATTTATTCAAATGTGTTTTTAATTAAAGTTACAATTGTATTATGTTCACGACTATACCCATGCGCAGATATCCCCTCCACATTACCCTCAGCGCTAAACTCTCGTGCCGCGATTTATACTGCGTGCATAGCGTGGACAGCGTTGAGTTGCGTGGGCAACATATTCGCGTGTTCGTGGGTTGCAGTGGACGCTATGACATACATTTTCTTGCAAAGCGAAGCTAGACATCCACATGCGTAGCCTCTCCGTGCGCCAGAGCGAGCCAGTGCGCAGTGGGCCAGAGCTTAAACCATGGATTTAATATACACGGGTGACAGCTAGTTATTAATATATTCAATTCGGCGAAAGCAATTTAGTCAATGATAAAGTCAAAAGTCGAAGTCAAAATGTTTTAAATTCCACCTACCCTCTTTAAACTTGCGGAAATAGATCATAATATACAAAGATGTAAGATTAAGAATACAACTTACTTTAGTAAAGATTTTTTGTCCTTAATTTTATATACAGGCTTAAAAATATATTTTCCGTCTATTGTGCACTCGATTTTGGGATTGTTTTGCAGTGCCTCTGTCTGTAACCACTGAAAATAAACAACAAAAACTATATAGCATGACAACAGTAATTATATTTATTTCTAAAGATTTTTTTAAGTACATTCGACTATTACCACATCCAACATTTCTATGATATTGTTTTAAAAAAATATATATTAGGTCCTTACGTATGAAATTGGCGTTTTGTACGGGAGGAATAAAAAGTCGATTTTTTTTTGTAAAATATATTTAATTAATCAAAGTATGCACCGTTGTTATCTATGCACTTTTGCCATTTTATGGGTAGTTCATTGATCCCTTTACTATAAAAACCATGGGGGCGAGAATCAATAAACTCTTTGAAGGCGGTTTGGACTACTGCATCGGAGTGAAATTTTTTTCCTTGTAAGAAGTTGTCCAAATTCCGGAAGAAATGGTAATCTGTTGGAGCAAGGTCCGGGGAGTACGGTGGATGTCGCAGACATTCCAATTGTAGCTCAGCTTACCTAATGGTTGTTTGTTGTGCAGTGTGTGGTCTTGCGTTGTCGTGAAGCAGCAGTGGCCTAGAGCGATTGACCAATCTCGGTTGTTTAACAGCTAGTTCTTCCTTCATGGTTTCCAGATGCTGACAATAGATATCTGCCGTAATCGTTTGGCCAGATTTAAGAAAGCTGTAGTGAACGACACCGGCGCTAGTCCACCAAACACTTACAAGTAACTTTTTCTGAGTCAATTTTCGTTTAGGGCAGGATTTGGCTGGGTCTCCAGGGTTCAGCCATTGCGATGAGCGCTTTCGATTATCGTACAATATCCACTTTTCATCACAAGTAATGATTCGATTTAAAATCCCTTCATTATTGTGTCGGTTGAGCAAAGTAACACAGCAGTCGACCCGTGTTTGCAAGTTCGATTCACTCAATTCATGAGGTACCCATCGTTCTAGTTTTTTTACTTTCCCGATTTGCTTCAAGTGGATTAATACAGTTTTGTCACTTACCCCGAAGCCTGCTGCTATCTCTGAAGTGCTTTGTGATGGATCCGCTTCCACAATAGCCTTTAATTCTTCGTTTTTCACTTTGATCTCCGGCCGTCCACGGGGTTGGTTCTTAAGGTCGAAATTTCCAGAACGAAAACGTTGAAACCAAAAACGTACCATGCTGTCTTTAGCGACACCAGCGCCGTACACATCATTAATTCTTCGAGCTGTTTCTGCAGCACTGGTGCCACGGTAGAACTCGTACTCGTAAATATACCGATATTTCATGTTTTCCATTGCGCGGTAATAAGCGACGCCAAAGAAAAAATAATGAGGAAAATAACAAATGAATGACTGTATTCCAAAGACAAAAAAACCAGCTAAATGAATTTATTAATTTGAATTTCGAATTCTTAACCAAAGAGGAGATATTTCAGATCAAATTGATCAGTACGACAAAACGCCAATTTCATACGTAAGGACCTAATATTAATTGTTTGTACACACCTAAGTCAAAACAAAAGAATTGCTTACAAGTGTGTGTAAGTGTAATAAGTGGATTTTGTAAGTATTGTATTTTTTTAATTGACTAGATCTACTCCATTCTACGGTTGCGTGAAGAGATCGCTCTCAGCGATAAGGCCGCCAGTTGTTGCACTAGACCAAACATACTGACGTCGACAGGAACATGTAAGTATTCTACTTATATTTTAGAGGAGAAAGTTTGTGAGTGTTTGTTATTTTACGCACAAGCTTATCGACGAATTCGGGACGAAATTTGGGTCGAAGCGAAGATAGCTAATTCCCGGAATTAACAAATAGGCTTTTTTCTAACAGCGGATCGCGCACTATAATTCGGTTCAGATTGAGGAAAAGTTCATTGACCCCAATCCAGTTCCGCGTTACTGAGGCCAATTTGGGGTCTAAATGTGAATTGGAACAAAAGTTATCCTGTGTAAAATATTTCGCTAGGATTAGATTATACTAGTTAAATAAATAAATATTGCACATAATAAATATTCGACACTTGCACACACGTTCGTCTGACCCCAAACTAAGCAAAGCTATGGCCGCTAGAGACTGATATACATACTATATTTTTTAAATACATACTTAAATAGGTATTATAACCCAGACATAGAACAAACACAAATGTTCATGACATAAATGTTTACCCTAGAACTTACACCCGCAACTCAGAAGCAAGAACTTGGGCAATTCTAATATTCAGTGCAAGTGGCCATAAGAACTTGGCTGAATGTAATCATACCTGTTTAACCATATTCCCGACATCCAGCTGGTTGGTCTCGTCCAGCACCTCGTCCAGTGTGAGCGGGTGGTCGTCCCCGTCTTGGTGGCGAGCCCTCATGTGCCGTACGATGCGCGCGAGCACACCGAAACGGTACGCCGAGCTGCCCGACATCGTTTTATAGCTGAAACCAGAAAGCAAATTCGTACACACCGAGTTATCATTATCATAACAGCTCAGAAATACTGCTGGACAAAGGCCTCCCCCGATGATCTCTGCAACAACCAGTCTTGTGCTGCTCGCAAGCCAAGCCACACACAGGGCGAGTGGCTTGACCTGATGTCAGTTTTTAGGCTGCCAAGGGCCACTGACAAGGCTTGAATATTGTGTATATTTTCAGTCTGTATATCTCCACTCAGGTACTGGTTTGTTCGAGATGATATAAAACATACAAATGCAGCCTACAATTTCATGTTTCATCTGAGCCATGCAATTGTAAATGCCATCCTCAAAATGCACCCATGTAAAGACTGACCATGTCATCCGTTGCTTAATATTGGTGTCCAGATACAAACACCTAGAACCCTGACAGTTATATATATCTAAAAACACAAAATTAATTATTTTTATATTTGACATGTTTATTAATTATTATTGTTCTGAAGTTCATTTTCAACTGTGACATGTAACTAGGACTTATCAATAAATTCTGATTTCTGATTTCACCTTTTAGATAAAAGTAGCATAAGTAATGCTCCTTTTTTCCTAGTAAAGTTTATGATTCTTATAAGAAATTATAAAATTTTGGGTAAAAATTATTTCCATTTTCATAACAAAAATTAGAATAAAGTTGTACGTACTTGGTGGCATCAAGCTTTGGGCCAGAGCTGGCCGAGCTTGATGATGACTTCGACTTCTTCTTGCTGTCATCTTTGAACTGGGAGTCATCTCGCTTCTTCTTTTCGATGCTGGAAGCAAATTAAGATAAGGAATTAAACTAGGAGTGTGTTTTATCTTACCTAATAACATTTCAAGTTTTTCTCTTACTCTGACTAGTAACAGTAAGGTAAGTATATAAAAATCAATCAAAATTTTATAAAGACATAAGATCTAATATTATAAAGAGGTGTCATTAGTGAGTTTGTTTGTCGAGGGTTATCTCTAAACTACTGAACTGATTCTAAAAGTTCTTTCACTACTAGAAAGCTATATTATCCCTCAGTGTCATGTGCTATAAAACGAGAGTGTAGCCACAGACAGAAAAGCTAGCAATTAACCAAGTGATAGTAAGACTTGATATTATCATTGTTATTGAGGCGAGATTGACAGCTCAAAGTAACTTGGTCAAAATCGAGCTTTTTTTTTTTTGTAGTTCTTTGTGCTTTACCTACATTTATTAAGAAACCAAATTAATAGGCTTGAGAAAAATTTTGAGCCTAACTCTCAATGATTTCCTAGCAGAAAACATGTGAATGATTATTATGTACCTACACTGTTTGCACTTAAAGCACATACAAACATCAGAACAAAGAAAAGGTACAAACAAGAAATTTATTATGGTTGTAATAATCATTTGAAAGAAGCATTAAAATAAAGAAAAAAATATCATTGTACCCTTCATGTGGATTTCAATGTTTTGATTTGACCCACTTTCAGTAAATAAACTGTCCTGCTTAAAAAATTGGGAAGTGTTTATTTACTGATTTATGGTAATGATTCAGATCAGTGTATTCAATGAACAGTAAATTTAAATGAAAATTGCATATTTCATTTAGCCATATTAGCAAATTGTGAACTTCCTACGTTTTGAATAGGTACCCAACTCATTGTACTTCAAACGAAGTTGATAAAAAATAATGAATGCGTCGCCTACCACGAGTGGGAGCGAGAGAAAGTACCGATGAACTGGCTGGCCGGCACGCACGCAGTCGGGCTCCGCGCAGCCAGCCAAGTCGCCAGGCAGCACTCAAACAATAATGTAACAGTACCTCGGTGTCGCAAGTGCCTTTTTCTTGAACGCCTCCCGCTCCCGAAGTAAAGCTGGATCCATTTTTAATAGTTATTATACGGGCGTCAATACGTAAGTGCTCACACTATTCATTTTTTTTTTATTATTTGATTTATTCTGTTTAGAACTTTAAAACATTATTAAATTCCAACTTATCTTTTGTACTTCGTTATAATCAAATCAATCACGGTTTGTGGTAAATCAATCATCAAACAATTAATTTTTATTGGTACTGCCAGACATAATTTACCAAAAATACCGATATTACGAAAATAAACCAAAAGGTTAATTCATTTTACATGTAAACGTATATACCACTATTTATCTTTTTGCCACTAATGATCAGTGGTTGATTACTATGCACCGTCTTGGATTAAATAACAACATTATCATATCAACCACCACCATTCAGAACAAACTATAGTAACGATAAGACGAACAAGGTTAAAGGCCGTAGAGATCAAACAAAATGTAACATTATCGTAACAACTGCAAGAAATGGCAACGCATTTTCATCGACGGTAAAATTTTGCTGTCATTGTTGTCAATGTCATTTTTGACATTGATAATTCTGTTCAGTGTTACTTTTTAATTAATGGCTTTACTTGCTTAGTGTATTCACCATAACAAAGTCTTAGAACGGCCGTGTCGATTTGGCTAAAACTTTGCGTGACGCCCAAACGCTGAACTTTGGTGCTTATGCCCAACGAAATGGAAGGACGGGTAGTTGGTAGGTTTAAACATTTTGACTAAAATGAATCGTAGCATGTAGACATTGGAAGTCCATAATTGCAATATTTCTAATTTCGATGTTTCTTTATATTTTTTTATTTTAAATTAAGTGTGTATTTTTCTTAAAATATATTATTTTTAAATCAATCCTTTCCAGTAGCTACAGTCTATGTAAAAAACAAAAAAACAACTGCTAATACTCGGCAAGTGGCAGATCCAGAATTTTAGTTAGGGCTTGACATAGCCGAAGGTAAGCCATCATCAACGCAAGTGAAATTTTGGTTATGGGGAGTAACTTGCATAGAATGCGTAAACTAAGGTAAAATCAATTGTTGGGTACCTACGAGTATATACCTACTAGATAAGTAGGGTACTGGTACGTAATTTTATTCCGATAGAAGTAATTGTTGTTTTGATAAAGAACGGCACTCTTACCATGAGTTTTGATAGTTACGAAAACTCCTTTTTTTCGTTTGGCTTCATTTATGTCAATATAGCGCACCTGGCGGAAACGTTACTATGTAACTAGGATAAATGGATACAGTCAAACAGGGTAAAAAGGAAAAAACGTTGGATTTCGTCAAGTAAATATCAAAACTCGTAGTAAGCCCCCGAGTCCTAGTACGTAAACATAACTAAACTACCATGTACACCATTAGTATGCTGCTAACCTGCCGTGGCTATACATGCAGCACATGCAATAAAAAAACTAGTTTCGCTCGTTCTCGTAGGAGGAAAAAATATTTGTCCACCGGCTTTTTGCTTCAGTTGATCTGTGTGGTGTCGCAGACACTGGACGCTCGTAAACAAGGTCGGTAGCTACCTATTTACTTTGAATAAAAAATGTGTTCGATTTCTAAATATTTGACAAGAAGTTTTTTTTCAAATTGTGTCCGGTTCGTTTATTTATTACAGCTATCACAAGTCACGGACGAGACTAGAATGCAAGGGCAACCCCTAGCAAATACTTATGGTCTTTTCCCAAATAAATAATAATTATAAATAATTCTAACAGAGAAACTAAATTTGAATTTTGTTCCATTTCGACCAAACCAAAAGACCAAAGTTACATAAAGTCATTAATACCCGTAGGTCAAGGTCGATTTATAAATTAATAAGTGGTTCTAAATTTGAAAAAATTAATGTAAATAGAGTTGAGTGTACTTGGAATCATGCAATTACGTATTTTTCGAAGAACTGTCTTTTTAACTTTTTAACTAGGATTTCCTTATTAATAATAAAATAATTATTCTCTTTGCAAAGGATTCCATTCCACGGATAGGAATGGTCCAATAACAGGATTAAGTAGTACTTTTTAAGGGTTGGGTTGCTCTTTAAGGTTTTAAGTGTATATTTTAGGTTTAGGTTTAAAGACTTTCAAAATGGACAAATACACATATTCTTGTAATATTAATTTAAAAAAAAAATGTTCGGAACTTATAAATAACGTCCTGTAATGTTAAACCAACCATGCCACGAAACATTTAAAAAACCGAAGCAATTTAAATTCTATTAATGTCTAAATAAAACTTCGGATATTATTTAATGCTTTGTTTTTCCTGTTGTCATTAATGAACCAAAAATAGAAGTGAATTAATCTGTGGTACTATTATTTATTCTGTAAATAATAAAAAAAAATACAATTAAATTTTTTAAGTCTGCGGTATTCTGTGGTAACGAATGCGAGTACAGACATCGACACTGACGTTTCAAATCGACTAAATCGACAAATTTGTATGGAAATTACCGATTTTGTCGATTTGAAGCGTCAGTTTAAATGTCTGTGCTCCTCAGGTGCTGGCGAAAAGGTGCTGGCTTTAGCTGACTAGAAGCAACATCATTTTATAGATTTCTTTTAATGGACTTTTCTAAAATATTCGTCACAAAAAGAACTGATTTCCCGCCTAAAACACTCGTAATTGTTTTTTATTTGTTGCAGACGATGTGGCTTCAGAGGTTTTACGCCATTCCGGTAGCATTGCTATTAATATGGTAAGTACCTAATTTAGGTACTTAAACATAATTGAACCAGCATAACGAATAACTAATTTGATAAAACTGACCCGAATTAGATGGGTAGGTACTTAAGTACCTAAATATTTTCTCTGTGGCGTTCATATACAAAAAAGTTAAATCTACTGTACAGTATGACATCGAGGGTCTGTCCTGTGACTGATATTAACATTAACACCTTTGAGATAAAAAAAAAACACTTCTACGTACGGGGTTAATTGAAAAGAAACATTGATTTAGTATGTCCGAATTCTGTTTGGATCTCTGTCCGGATTTCTGTCTTCCTCTACAGCGGTGCTATTCAGAATCATCCGGAAATGTTTCCGATCGGAACCCAGAAATTTCAAACTCAATTTGTTCGAATCTCACATTTTGGAATAGGGAATCAAGTATAAATCAGATCGGAAGAATTAATCAAGTTTAAAAACTAATGAATATAGACTGAGATTCGAATAATTTAGAATTAAAATTTGAAATCCGAATGGAAACGTTTCCATATGGTTGTAAACAGCCCCTTCTTTTCTTCCGCCATTTTGAAAATTTTCCAAAATCTGACTCGACAAAAAAAAAAACTATCTAATTATTGAACTACTCACAAAATTTCAAGAGAATCGTTTAAAAAATGCGACCTGTAGAGACGTATAGACGTCGGCCGCGAGCTCTCCAGCTCCTTAAAATATCTATGTCGCGACACGGCGTGGCGGGAGCGACCAAGGGCCCTATTCGGAGATTTGAGATTTTCATATCATCTTTTTTCCTCCTTGTTGCTCTCGTTTGAAACGTCATAGGTGTGAGAGTGACCAAGATAAAATCTCATCTCATCTCACGCGTAGGAATAGCTCTCCAAGATAGTTACATTTGTTTGAACTGGTATGGAGTAGTGAATTGTGCCTAGATAGCTATCCTCACCTTTATTTCTTCTTGCTCGGTTACATAAATTTGCAATTCTATTGTGTACCAAATCATTTCAATCGTATCAACAAATTAGATCTATTATTAGGTATACATTTTACACAATACAATTCAAGATAACATAAGTAAGTGGGTATATACCTATTTAATTTATTCAACACTAGCGAGTCTAGCGACCCGCCCCGGCTTCGCACGGGTGCAATGCTGATACCAAATACACTACAGAAAAACTTATTTGTCGTAAAAAGTAAATGACAAAAAAAAATTATTGTGGGATATCCATAAGAGATAGACATATACCATCGCGGAGTTTTCTGTAGACCTTTTCAATGTGTACAAATAATTAGTACATTATTTTGATAAATCTCGTAGGGTTCAGCCTGCGTTTGCAATGTAAGCGGAAAAAAATTGATAATTAACGACATCACATTAGAAACCTCAAAAATAACAGTATTTCTCCACTATTTAATGGATGTTATTATACATATAAACCTTTCTCTTGAATCACTCTATCTATTAAAAAAAACTGCATCAAATCCGTTGCGTAGTTTTAAAGATTTAAGTATACAAAGGGACATAGGGACAGAGAAAGCGACTTTGTTTCATACTATGTAGTGATCTGGACAAAAACGTGACCATCATGGCCATGTTTCGACAAATGTGGCATTCTTAACAGGAATGTAACCAAATCATAATCCAAAAACGTAAAATTTGGTTACACTCTTAAGTTAAAAGTTAAGCCAAATTAAAAGATTTGAAGGGCAACTTTTTGTGTTGGCTAATTCTATTTTTCCCCTCTAACCCTGTTGTTCCATTCACTATGTTAAGTTTCAACTACTAGCTAGCAATGTAAAGCTGGCATATAGTTAAGTGGGCACGGATACGGTTTTTTTAATCTAATTAATTATCGGGACATTGAGGTCATTGAATCAGCACTGCAGAGCAAATTGTCTTTCGACCGTTTTTAATCGCGCTTAAGCTGTCATTGCATCATCCTATTTGCAGCACGATAGGTGAGCTAGTGTGCTAAGTTGGATAGTGTAGAGGCTGTTAGACAGTAAATTAGCAATCCAATTTATTTCTATTGCACGGGCATTGCCACGCTAAGTTAGCATACCTACTGCAAATCTATCTATACTGATCTAGTTTTACGCAGCTCAGTGCTGAGCTTACACCCTTTGCCCCCGTATTTATCTACCTATTGTACATAATTATTTCTATTGTGTTTTTTTTACTTTGGCAATAAATATATTTTCATTTCATTCATTTCAATTCATTTCAAATTGGTTAGTTTAACCGCTTTAGATGTGACAAAGCTAGAATATGAATAAGTATGTTTGTCTCTTTCTCGTGGGATAAAAATTGAGGAAAGATCATATTATATGTAGAATGCACCTTTAGGCATGGCTTTAGGTATGGCTTGCAAGGCTTGAGGCGTCTTCGAGTAATCGTAGAACATACTTAAAAAAAGATTCCGTGAAGTCGGAATAAAAATCCCAGAATACTCACTTTACGAGTATCGTAGTAGGTAATATTCTGGAAATATTTTTTGAAGTACTCGTAATCGTATTCTGGGATTTTTAACCGACTTCACAAAATATATTTTATAAGTATGTTCTACAATTACTCGAAGACGCCTAAACAGATTTGGAAAATTCTTTTTTTGTAAACCGACTTGGAAAACTCTTTTTTTTTAATCAAAGGGTTATACTTCTCAGGTCGTTCCATTGAAATATTAATAACAGATTTGACTGGAACCTTGTAAAAAAGAACTTGGATATACGCAGAGTATCTCGTTTCTGGAGGGCTATTCTTACGGAGTGAGATTCAATCTCAACATTTTTCGTCCTTGTTGCTCTCGTTTGAATTGTCATAGGTGTGAAAGTGACCAAGATAAAATCTCATCTCATCTCACGCATAGGAATAGCCCCCCTGAACGCACTTGACTGTTACGTGACGCATAGAAGATGCGTAACAAGATTTAACATGCTTTGGTGTCGTTTCGATTTACTCACGCTCTACTCTGACAAGATTGTTCAATCGATAAGAAAAGTCGTTATTTAATAATGTTACAGAAACTTATATCTAAACCAAACCACTATTCACGGAAATGGTAATATAGTGTAGGTACAGTGAACCCCGGCACGGATCGCGTGAGAAAGTGTCGGTCGTAGGCCTGGCGTGTACAATAATTGATTTATTGGCGTCGCGTCCACTCTAACTACTGCTATTAAAGTTGGTCCGGTCTAGATTGTAAGTGGAGGAAGCGAAATGAGGGAAATTGTTATTTTTAATAAAACGAGCAGAGCTTGAATTTGAATTTTAGGTACTAAACTTTGAGTTTGCTTAAATTCAACCGTTGCTCCCGACAGGTTGACAGCGGGCTAGGGCCACGATGCTATAATTTCTAGATCTTTGGCCCTATTCGGAGATTTGATATTTTCATCTCACCTTTTTTCGTCCTTTTTGCTTTCGTTTGAAACGTCATAGGTGTGAGAGTGACCAAGATAAAATCTCATCTCATCTCACGCGCAGGAATAGCCCCCCTGATCGTAGATATAGATCATAGACAATATCATATCATAAATTGCACTCTCAGGCATGGCTTTAGGCATGGCATTCGAGTAATCGAAAACATATTTAAAAAAGATTCCGTGAAGTCCGTTAAAAATCCCAGAATACTCCCTATTACGATCGAGTATCGTAGCAGGGAGTTTTCTGGGAATATTTTTTTAAAGTACTCGTAATAGGGAGTATTCTGGGATTTTTAACCGACTTTACAGAATATTTTTTTAAGTATGCTCCACAATTACGTGAAGACGCAGACTAAACCGTTTTGAAAAATTCTTTTTTGTTTCCTGGTGGTCCTATTTAAATATTTTTAAAATCTAACTCGGATGACGGGAACTCGCCGAGAAGCAGAAGAAATAAAAGGTGGAATGTGCTATTTTTTAGGCGGTCATTTGTTATGTAAAACGGTAAATACCGTTACATTGGTATACAATAAGTTTATGAGGTTCATTCTAGCATTTAGAACATACCATAAGGAAGTCTTTCATAGGCGTATCGCGACATGCTCTTTACTAGGTATTTCTAATTATTAAATTCCTAGAACAATAGGTAATTGTAAGAAGGTTAATGTTCGTAGGTATACTCATTTACGATCACTGATAACGCTAAGAAAATACCAATAGTGTTTGTGCTCTTCCATGAAAACATGTGACCCACTAGACTAGGTACTACTTTGGAAAACTTATTCGTGATTTCTCTCCAAAAAAACTTGAAAATGACATCAATTGATAGCTATGTATTTTAAGATAAATGTTCGTAAGTTTGCACCTGTGCAAACGTTGCGCTTTGGTGCGAAGCCAAAGAACCATGTTGAAGCAGAGCCGGATTTAGAGGTGTGGAGGCCCTAGGGCAACAGGAAAGTGGAGGCCTCTAATTATTACTCGAATAAAGTAAAACAAAAAAGAGTCATCTTTGCATGCACAAAGATGTAATGCATTTTTTTTATTGCGAGAAACAAATAAAATTACTACTCATATTTGTACAGATAGGTATTCAAGTTAAAAAAAAAAATATCTAAATAATAAAAAAAGTATTTATTGCTTAAAATTAAAAAACAAATTACAAATGAATGCTGGGTACACACACATCAAGCCAACGAACGCCAACGCACGGGCAGCGTCCTGTTTCGTTTCAATAAAATAAAACGAGACGTAGCACATCGCCGGCCCTCGCAGGCCTTGGTCTGTACGCAGCATAAGAAGAACAGTATATTTTTTTTAGTTAGGCAATTGGGATATTTTCAGCGATGTACTGAGTAAGCTGAAGCCTATGCAGAGCTGGTTTTCAGAACATCTATTGTGGTGGCTCTCTATTGTGGAGGCCCCGGGGCTGCAGCCCGCCTGCCCTGCCCTAAATCCGGCCCGGTGTTGTAGAGAACTTTGACGATGAACTGGATTGTTATGTTTGGTAATAGGAATAGGAAAACATTTTTATTTGTAAGTCTCTATTTGTCTCTACCCTACGTAGGGAGCCTACATAAAGAGACGTGGTAGTTTTAGGCTGCCTAAGTTAGGCTCATTTTCATTGGTCGTTAGGACCCGCACTCGGTATTCTAGGCTTTCGCATGCCATAGAGCCAGCAAGCGAGAGCAGTGTCCCTTAGTTGATGAGGCCTGCAATGCCTTTGCAGGAGATTGCAAGAGATTTTAATTGGTCAAGGCCGCCTGCGGGCAATACCCGCATGTTGTCTATCGACCGAGGTATATGAACTTTCATAGGTTGTTACCACGCATATGAGGAGTCTGCCGAAGCGGCCTTACGACCGAGCTACTGACCAATAAAATTAAGCCTCAAAGGCCCTTACCATGAGTTTGGCTCCATACATTTCAATAAAGCGCCCCTGGCGGAAACGTTAAAGAACTAGGTTAAATCTATATGGAGCCAAACGAAAACGAAAAAAGTTTTCGTTAACTATCAAATCTCGCGGTAAACCACTGTAACCAGCAAAGGGCATGAGCCACCAAACAATTCGTGTTATTGTTTAGTTCCAGTATGCAAATTTTTGGTTTAGTTTAGAGGGTTTAGGCTCCTGTTTTGCTTAGGTACTTACTTACAATTCAGTGGGCTACTTACCTACTAATTAAATTTATTTGCACGGTCAAGGTTATTGGATTGATGGTCGATAGGCACCGAATAAAAATATTACTCGTTCATCCCATTAGGAAAGTATATCTGCCCTAATTACATAGCTGTAACAAATATAACAAATACCACAGCTGTTACTAAAAATGTAACTCAATTCATTTATCTCAGGTCTTGGCTGTAACTAAATAAATATCAGACACATAGTATGCTAATAAGTATATTCAGGACTATGGACGACATCATTTACAGAAGAAAAATAACAATTTAAAATTTACATGAAACCTTAGTTACATGATCTATTCTTAATATAATAGACTAGCGAACGCCTGGCTTCGCACGGCAGTTATTAACCTTCCGTGTATAATGAGGTAACTTATGGTGAAAATCTCATCAAAGTCCGTTTCGTGGTTTAAATAAATAAATAAATGATCGAGACACTTGAACACACGGTCGTCTGACCCCAAACTAAGCAAAGCTTGTACTATGGCGGCCAGAGGCTGATATACATACTTATATACTTTTAAATACATACTTAAAAATATATTAACACCCAGTCATAGAACAAACACAAATATTCATCACATGAATGTTTGCCCTAGGTGGGAATCGAACCCACGCCCCCTAGCTACCGACTGAGCCACCGAGGCAGTTTAGGAGGAGATAGTAGTGGAATATAAAGACAGAGGGACAGGCAAAATGCGGTAAGCGACTTTGTTTTATACTATGTAGAGAAATGAAGATAAATAACAAAGATAAAGAAGAAGATACACTATCTGGTTACAATGTAGATATAGGTAGTTAGATATATGAGTACTTCAGTGCATGTGAATATTGTAAGGTGTTGCACGAACTGCACGGTGTTACGATATGATATCGAAGATGCTGTGCTCTTTAATTTAAGCTGTTCTTAAAACAAAGTCGATTTTGTCCCTCTGTCTGTCTGTAAGTATATCCACTAATTCCTCTTACACCACGCAACGGAATATGATGCGGTTTTCACCATCAGTTAGATATCTTTCACGAAAGGTTTAAATGTACCGTGGGAAGTCAGAGGAGGTCGTTTGTTAGTAATAAACTTCACAACAAACAATAGCAGAAACATTTTGTCGAAAATAGGCGGATCTGACCAAAATTCATTCTTCACACATAGCTATACTGGTTTCAAGGTTGCGCAACACTATTGTTTTATGCGGTGTTGGTATTGGACTAATTTGTTATCTTACATATTTAAACAATGTGTTGCTTTGCATTTCCGTCGAATTTAAAGAGGTAGACGATGTGGACCCCTGCCAGCCCCTTCGGGGGAAAGGCTTGACGATATAATAAACCGAAAGAAAAAGAAAGCGGTTCTATACATTTTGTCGTCGAATTTTTGAATGTTTTGTATGGAACAGCTGTTTTTTTTTCTCCATTTAAGGGTTGTCCCATACTTTATTCGTGGTCTGCTAGTGGAGTTTAACCATCTCTACCAATTCGGCAGCAATGCAAAGCAACACGTTGTATTGTAAAGGCGAAAGTTTTTGTTTGTGTGTGTTTGATTGCTACTATCTACTACATGCTAAAACGGATGGACTGATTAGCTTACGCTGAACGTTACGGATATCGCATAATTATGTCCCTCGTTCTCTGTATCTCTATGTAGAGATGTAAACGCTACTGACATAATATCGTTTATTCTGTGCTAACATGCGCTTGCAACAAGCGTCTTTCGGAGCGGATGCAGCAAACATGTGCGCTTTTTAACGAAACTTTGCACTTCAGCGAGAACACCAAGCCTGTGAAAGGTGAAGTCGATATGAGCTTATCACATCACATCTTATTACAAGGTGAACACACCAGTGACGTCTCCACTATAGTTTGCTTGTCAATAGAAAAGGAAAGCAACACCTAGCATAGTTACATACCTACATAACATATACTAGTTACATAAATACATAGGTTTAATACTAACAGTACGTACAACAATACATAGGTTTAATACTAACATAGCGTTGCGTATGTATTTAGTTTGTAAGATACATACTCGTAAAAATAACGCTATCAAAGGTTAAAGGCGTTATTTTAGAGCTCATTCTCCTTGTACTATTTAGCTTTTAGAACTTTATCTTTTCCATAGAACCTACCGTGTTTGGTTGTCGACCTTTTGTCTACAGTAATAACTGTTACTAAAAAGATCAACTAGCACTTGTTTACACGGCACAAATAAAATTTTCTCAAGACGTTTTCAACATATTACAATGACATGGGATGAACACTATGCACAGGCGTCACTAGCGATGGCATAAGCAATTTTCTTGAGGTTCATCTACTCGTATCAATATAAAAGTACGGTTGTTGATGATGTTGATAGCGGTATAATAATCATGACTACGGCTTAGTCAAACGAACTTTTGATTAGTAGCAGCAAAAACATAACTCTCCTTTTTATTTCACCGGAGTCGAGTAAAAATGAAGATAAAGACGCTTACGCCTTGCGGTCGCCAGCCTGGATATGTTCTGCGTGCCGATCGGGGATCTCTCCAACGTCTAATCCTAAATAAACCAACGAACAGTCGTAGTCGCCCTGATGTTTCGGACTAATAATGAGAGGCTAATAAAAATAGTTGATTTTCAACGACACCAGTGATGCCTCAACCAGTGGGGGATAAGACGGAAAACGTACCCATTCTTAATACCACGGTTTAACAAACCCAGTGACGTCTCCAACAGTGGCTCTAAGGCGGCTGACGTACCGACAATGCTATTACACAGCAAGAAGCGAAAGAGATAAAAAGGAAAGTAGTTACCAAGATACCAGATGCTTTTTAAAGCCAGAGTACCCAAAACCAGCCGTATGTGCAAAAAAAATCCGAAATATTTATTTTTAGGTAATTCGTCCAGCGTTGGAATAATATGGTCACAAGTGGTCCTGGTTGCAAAAAATACTGTTTTTATTTTGTGAGAGATTCGCAGTTACATGCGGCTATGATGACATAACAAGTTTCATTTTGTTCTGTACAGTGTGACGGATGCAGCTGACGACGTGTCTCCGTGGCGCTGGTCCTGCGAGGACAGGAAATGTGTCAAGACGCGCAACGATGCTCAGAGCTCAGAACCCGTGCTCAGCTTGGAGGCCTGCAAGATGTTCTGTAACGAGTATGGTAAGTACAGAATTTCACGTTTTAAAATTAATAACCGCCTTCCCGTCAATTGAATTGGGTTTTGTAACAAATTTTTAGATATTTTTGGTTTGAAAAAAAACTGTTTAAGCGATTTTGATAAAATTTAAATGGGATCTGGGAAGTGCATTCTTTGAAACAAAAAAAAATTCTACATATTGAGAACTTCCTCCTGAAGTCGGTTAAAAAGAGCTATCAAGAAAGAAATAATTCAATTTGACAATCCACAACGGCAGGAGGTCCCTGCTTATAAAGCAATCGAACTCCGACTAGTAGCCTATACATATAGGGTTCTATTCTCGGCCGAGCAGATGAAAATAAAATATCTGTATAGTATCTGAGTAGTGAATAGGTATCTCTTCTGGGTCTGGCCGTGTGGGTTTGTCCATGTCTTTGTGTAGGTACGTTCCATGGCATCCCCGACATATGGCATTCTTTTGAGCTTTAGGTGCAAATAAAAAGAAGAAAATTAAAGAAACTGGCCAAGTGCGAGTCGGACTCGCGCACGAAAGGTTCCCTACAAAAACAGCAAAAAAATCACGTTTGTTGTAAATATTTATTGATTTAAATAAATTTAAATATTAATTTAAATAATAATTACTTATTTAAATATTAGGTCCTTACGTATGAAATTAGCGTTTTGTCGTACTGATCAATTTGATCTGAAATATCTCCTCTTTGGTTAAGAATTCGAAATTCAAATTAATAAATTCATTTAGCTGGTTTTTTTTTCTTTGGAATACAGTCATTCATTTGTTATTTTCCTCATTATTTTTTCTCTGGCGTCGCTTATTACCGCGCAATGGAAAACATGAAATATCGGTATATTTACGAGTACGAGTTCTACCGTGGCACCAGTGCTGCAGAAACAGCTCGAAGAATTAATTATGTGTACGGCGCTGGTGTCGCTAAAGACAGCACGGTACGTTTTTGGTTTCAACGTTTTCGTTTTGGAAATTTCGACCTTAAGAACCAACCCCGTGGACGGCCGGAGATCAAAGTGAAAAACGAAGAATTAAAGGCCATTGTGGAAGCGGATCCATCACAAAGCACTTCAGAGATTGCAGCAGGCTTCGGGGTAAGTGACAAAACTGTATTAATCCACTTGAAGCAAATCGGGAAAGTAAAAAAACTCGAACTATGGGTACCACATGAATTGAGTGAATCGAACTTGCTAACACGGGTCGCCTGCTGTGTTACTTTGCTCAACCGACACAATAATGAAGGGATTTTAAATCGAATCATTACTTGTGATGAAAAGTGGATATTGTACGATAATCGAAAGCGCTCATCGCAATGGCTGAACCCTGGAGACCCAGCCAAAACCTGCCCTAAACGAAAATTGACTCAGAAAAAGTTACTTGTAAGTGTTTGGTGGACTAGCGCCGGTGTCGTTCACTACAGCTTTCTTAAATCTGGCCAAACGATTACGGCAGATATCTATTGTCAGCAACTGCAAACCATGAAGGAAGAACTAGCTGTTAAACAACCGAGATTGGTCAATCGCTCTAGGCCACTGCTGCTGCACGACAACGCAAGACCACACACTGAACAACAAACAACCACTAAGTTAGCTGAGCTACAATTGGAATGTCTGCAACATTCACCGTACTCCCCGGGCCTTGCTCCAACAGATTACCATTTCTTCCGGAATTTGGACAACTTCTTACAAGGAAAAAAAATCCACTCCGATGCAGCAGTCCAAACCGCCTTCAAAGAGTTTATTGATTCTCGCCCCCATGGTTTTTATAGTAAAGGGATCAATGAACTACCCATAAGATGGCAAAAGTGCATAGATAACAACAGTGCATACTTTGATTAATTAAATATATTTTACAAAAAAAAATCGACTTTTTATTCCTCCCGTACAAAACGCCAATTTCATACGTAAGGACCTAATATTTATTTTATTCTGTCTTTTAGTATTTGTTGTCACAGCGGCAACAGAAACACATCACCTGTCAACATTTCAACTGTCTAACTATCATGGTTCATGGGATACAGCCTAGTGACAGACGGACAGACAGACAGATGGACGAACAGAGGAGTCCTAGTTATAGGTTCCCGTTTTATACTATGCAGTAACTTCAGTAGATAGGTAATTTATCTATCCACATCTCATCTATTTATATTCTAGCCACTTATAATACAAGTGGTAACATGATAAGCCAACGCTGGTTTATTTAACTGCATCGAGGTGCAATTATTATAATTTCTGTGTTACGATTGGCAATCGTGTGCGATGGCCATGTTGATACTTTCGAACATCATTATCCAAATCATCATGATGAGAAGGAAAATAAACATAACAACCAACAACAGCAGTCTGAGGGCCGTATTCAGGAACTATGCTCAGCCATGAATCTCGATTTAAAACAGTTTTTTATGTATGGTACGAGTAAAAGCCAGTTTTCAATCGAGATTTAAGATAGCGTCATTTTAGCATGCGGGCCTTACTGTCTGACTGATCTGTAATCGAAGTCGGCTTCATGTTGATACTTAAATGTAGCTTTATAAATATACGTGTCAAAATTAATTCCTGTTCCCTCAGAATATCAAACTGAGTCTGTTACCAGTCTGTTAGACAAGGCTGCTAGGCATAAGTAGAAGACAAGTATAATAAAACAAATAACGATTCACACTCATAATTCTCCACTAGTTTTCCCAATGTCGGCGATGCCATGGATGGAACACACAAAGACATGGACAACTAACACCCAACATACAACAAAATTATGTCTTGTATGTAACAAACGCCGATACGCCGTTACTACTGGTCAAAAAGCTTTTAACAACCACTTCCGCGGAACACTTTCGCGGGTGTTCGCGGCAATGGTTTGAAGCCCGCTTTACGGAAACAGACAAGATGGTTAATAAATCCATTGTTCCAGGTCTCCTGTGGCCGAAGCCGACCGGAGACGCTGACCTCGGCAACTTCTTGTCGAAAATCAACGTCGAAGCCATCGAAGTCAAAATCGTCAACGAAGGACGCTCCGACAGCCTCCTCACTGCCGCTGGGAAAGTAAGAACTTCTATTTCCCATTTCTGTAACTACTCGTACATTAATAGTTCATGGTGAACTGAGACCTCGTGACACCCATATCTCCACATCCATAACACATTGACCGATTTGACTTGTACTTATTGGAACTTAACAATTTTAATAGAACTGAGTTTTATTATAGTAAGTCTAGAATCTAGACCCTAGATTCTATTGTTGGCTGGACTATAGACTCTAGATGGTCCATGGTCCAGCCAACAATGGGTTTGTATAGTGCGTGATCAGTAACCTTAGCGATTCCTCCACAAATTTGTTCAGGTTGCTTGGAAAGAAATCCCCACTTCCTGGAGGGGAGCCGCAGGGAAGGGTGCGCGAAGGTCCCATTTTTGTGTTTTTCCCTAAGATTTTAAAAATGGTATTAGTTATGAGAAATTTGTCCTAGGCAATTCTTCTTTAGAATGCATCTTGATGTTACTTTTGTTTTTAAAACTAATCGTCGTCTTACCCGAAACTAAGCAAATTATAGCTAACCTATTGCTTCCAAGATAAGATAATAACAATTGCAGATCAGGCAACTAAAATTACTATTTCTGTTTAGTGGTCCTGTTCAGCAATTCGTCATGTTCAAGAAAAACATGTTTTTGGGAGCCTCATGACAGAAAAACTGAAAAATTTCTTGAGGTTCGAAAATAACCGTGCTCTAGTTATCATTGGATAATATTGTATAAATACATACAGTAAAATATAAATGCCGGTTAGTCTCGGTCGACTCAGAGACCTTCGTTTCGCTTTGTCTATTATCTACTTCGATGTATTCTGCTCGTCATACACACACGTATCACTTGGCTATACCTTCCTCAACAAGATTGTTCAATGTAATATTACGTTTCCTAACCCTATCTTCCTTCCTCACTAGTACCAGGTGTATGAAAACCGCTATCGGAGCTGAAAACCCCTAACATATTACCTATACATAGTCCACAACCAATAACTATTAGCCATATACTTGTTATTTGGAACTTTTAGAATTTTGCAAACCAGTAATGTATCGCAAAGGTCATTTGGTAGGCGCTGCCGCGCGCGGTGCGTTGACTTCTAGCAGCTGAGTAATTTGCATTAGATTGCGCGTTAAAAGAAAAGCAGGTTTTATTAGTAATAGTTGTCTTAACTAACTACATGTGCGTCGGAAAAAAAAAGAATAAGAAAAAAAAAACACGGTCTTTAGTTGCATTGTATTAGTAATCACTAGTACTATTCCCAGTTTTCGTTTTTGAGAACGATTCTCTTACTCCTCGTACATTGAATGCGAAAGTCAGTTTCTTCGTTTGTTTGTGCTTCCACGTCTTCCACGCCTTACTACTCAACCGACCATCACGAATATTTTTACATACGCGTTGCCAGGGGTACACAAAAGAATATAGGATACTTTTCATCCCGAAATAATTAACGGTTCCTGTGGGCCCACGGGTGGAACCATGGGGCGCAGATAGTTATCAATATACATGTATAACTAAAACTAAAATTAAAACTTTTGCTTACAGCGATTCAAGACCACAGTAACGCAGGCGGTACCGAAAGGAATATCTCCCAAAGCGAAAGGAAAATCACTGACGGTTTATTTAGAAAACAAAACTCCAGATTCAAAAGGTAAGTAAAAAAAAAACATTTATAAGCACCATAATAAAGCTGGGTCTTTATTAAAAGTATCAGCATATTTAATTTGAGATGCTATTGACCTGTGCATACCATACCCGTTTAAGTATCATCAATAATAATTATTACAGCTCCATTTACGGTGACATTTTAAAGGATTATTTTCATTGGTCTATAAAGCCCGCATTCGGGGTGCGAGCTCTTGCATGCCATAGGAGCCGCATTCGAGAGAATCTCTAGCAGCGTGCTAGAGATTCTCTGTTCTCGCATTGGTCAAGGCAGGGACCCTATTCGGAGATTTGACATTCTCATCTCACTATTTCTCGTCCTTGTTGCTCTCGTTTGAAACGTCATAGGTGTGAGAGTGACCATGATAAAATCTCATCTCATCTCACGCGCAGGAATAGCCCCCCTGGCTGCTTGCGGGTAATACCCGCATGCTGTATGATATCGACCGAGGTATAGATGTCGTTACCCTGCATGCGAGGAGTTCCCTGAATACGGGCTAACGACCGACTTTTTTTTACAAACGACTGACTTATCGATTAATGAAATTTAGCTTTTAGGGATTCCATTTCAAATCTTGACACTTAATTTAAATAAGGTATTTTTATTATCAATATTTTTTACTCATGTCGTTGACTTCTACAAAAAAGAATCCAAATTCACAACGAGGCTCTGATAACGATCGGGTTGTAGGTACCGATGAGACCTTTATTTCAAACTAAGTAAGTAAATAAGAGTTGTCTGGATGTCTCGGCCACATTACCGGACAACGCCAAAAATTAGAGCGATAATGGACGTTGAACGTTAGTGTGGCAACGACTTGTCGCGTTAATTTTACAACGGCACGCTTTTTATTAAGCCTTGAATATTCGCCAAATGCGTCTATTCAACTCGTAATAGTGAAGAAGCTACGGACCCTACCGATATGAAAAAAATATCACCAATAAGATCATTCTGTTACCTATTAATCAGTCTAATTAAAATATTATATTACTTACTAGATTGCGAGTAAAAAAATATTAAATGAACGTTGTTTTCGTTCTCATGGCGTGCAATACCGTGCTTACGGAGATTACGTTACTATATATTTTTACACCTTCGGATAGGAAATTAAAAATATGATTGATCGTTCTTTTACCATATTTTTAGAGCTAAAATTGAGTTAGTTTAGTAATATTTTGTGTTATTTTGAAGTATTTCGTCAGATCACGTGACCACTGACACCCGCGAGCTCCTTTGCGGGGGACGGGCCAGTCGGCGCCAGCGCCTCACGAAGGAAGGACGTACTCGCCTTGCCGAAAAATATTTTCGCATTTTTTTTCTATTTGTACGTAAATCATCAATTAAACAGTGCTTAATTATCCAGAGCCAATCAAAAAAAGTAGTTTTTCAAGACATTTGATAAGTTTTTAGTGACTTTACTACTAGTGAAAATATTTGGACAATAATTGATCGCGTTGTGAGTAGAGGGTACAGAAGGTTGATCCGATGAAAATGGGAGATGTCACCAAGGCAGCTAGGCGTAACAAAAAAATTGGACTCCAACTAGGTAGCTAAGTGGTAAGTACCTACCTACCTATTAATATTTAATTACCACATAAATATTTTTACCCGTTTGTTCTTATTGTGTAGACTGAAGTGACTAACCCTAGTGTCTGAGTTTTTAGTGGCATATGATTCGGTCTGACGTTTGTTTTCCTGATAAAAATACTTAATAGAAAACTACAGACGTGTCCTCCGACCTATGTTAACTCTCAGGGCTTCACCGTCCATTACACCTTATTGCGATGATTGTTGGATTTACCCGCCGACGCTGTGCGACCATGAACCTTATTTTGCTGTGATACGAGCCGCGGTCGCGCAGCGTCGTGCTGTACTACAATCATCACGCCACGGCACGGGCCCCATTGTACATGTTGCTCATGATAATTATCCAAGTGCAAGACTTGTCAGAACTGTGTTTTTTTTCTTGTTATGTACAAATGTACCTATATGTGTCATATTAGTACATTGCACAGGGTTATCGGTATAGGGTGTACTAAGCCAAACGGGGGTCATTGTACTCTTCATTATAAACAACGATTACTTTTTAAACTTTTTTATTTGTAAATTAAATCGGGGAAAAAAGCATCTGCTTACATTTTGTCGACGATCGATGAGCTTTTTGTATGAAACAGCTGTTTTTTTTCTCGTGATTTCATTTGATTCAATTATTCACAAAAATTATACTAAGGTCAATATACCTAAGCCATTTCAAATTGAAGCTGTGGCATACTTGCTGATGCCCCAACACCTAGTTAATAACATAGAAATGGGGAGTATTCTATAGTTAATAATAATAAATAATCCTTCTTGAACAATCGGGTAAAAATAAAATAATGATAATTATTATGTGTACTTACGATGTCAATATCAGAAAGCGGTCGTTGCGTGCGAACGGTGTAAATGACTAATACTATTTTTTGTTTTTGGTATAGCACATTTCCTAAACTAACCTACCTAAACTAGAAACAATCACATTTTTATGTTATAGCTGACCAACCACGGTCCGCAATACATTATTATTTTTAGCAGTGTAGTGAGCATATTTTTCTAACTTATCCTGGTTTGTTAACCGACTTCAAAAATTAGGACGCACTCAATTATTACATTGTATAAATTTTACTAAATGTTTGTTGCAGCATAACTTCGTCATTTATTTTTTATTTGAAAGAATATGCTTACTAACACTCTGATCAGTCACTTTGAATAAAGTATTTTTTTGTAAAAAATAGTATTTAATACAAAAATTCAAGCATTTGCATTCAGAAAGTAGTGTTCCGAGTTATGGCCATCGAATTCGAAAGAAAAGTTATTACATTTTCTTACAACAATAACCGAGCGAGAGATCGTTAGCGAGCGAAGCGTCTATGCTTCAGATTCGACGAAAATGCTTTCGTATTTCCGAATTCCGTCTGGATTTCTGTCCGGATCTTTGCCCAGACCTGTCTTAATCTACAGGACGCATTTCTTAACCTATTCTCTTGAAACTTTGTGAGTAAGTCCGATATTTAAAAAGAATTTTCTTGTCTAGGCGGTTATTGGAAATTTTTCAATATGGCAGAGATGTGATTTAAAAAAGGATATATCTGCATAATTGGAAAATTTCCAAAAAACTTTTTGATCCGAGTCAAAACAAAAATTTATATAATTGTCAAACCTGCTCACAAAATTTCACGAGAATCGGTTGAGGAGTGTGACCTGTAGAGGAGGACAAATACAAATAATTTATTTGGGTATAAAATACATGTGACAATTTCAAATCGGACAGACATCGGTCACGAGATCTCCAGCTCACAGAGTCACTATTGTATGTATTGTTATACATTTATATTTATTAAATACAACAATTTCTTTGGTAACTGATACCAACCTGCATCTAGTCTTAATAGTTATTTTAATCTAGTCTCTATTGCATGAAGACTAGAATAGTAATATATTTTAAACTGGGATTATAAATTGGTAATTGTTTTATATTTTATGGTATCATGGAAAGAGACAAACGAGACGCTTTGCGTAATATGAATATTGTGTAATTAATATCTTTAAATTGCTCTATTTCATTTTTTCAGAAACAGAGATCAACGAAATTATCAAAGTTTAAACACAAGCGTTCAGCCAACAAAAAATGCGAGTACTGAACTAAGGTGAGTTAAAAGACATTTAACATCTTATATTATTAGGGTGACAAGCATAGTGCATAGTCAGAGCTATGCCAAGTGGAAATGCTATTGCTAAAGTTATCGTATGTCCGGCGTCCAGCGTCTGATTGCACGGATGTCCGATTGTTTTCCTCTACAGATCGCATTTCTCAACCGATATTTGTGAAATTTTGTAAATTTAGGTTTTATTTAAAATAGTGGAGATATGTAATTTGTGAGACGTTGCTCATAGAGCCACTACTTATAATCAGAGTGGCGCTGAACTGCTATGGGCATGCGTGACATTCACTTAGCGAGCGCGAAGCGCGAGTGAAGAACTTCCGTTTCAGTACTAAAAACTTATCCTATATTTTTATCTACAGATGCCTAGTTCAAAATCATCCGAAGGTTATCAGAGCATCCGAGGAACAGGGACTTTTTCACCTTCGAATAAACTGGTAATCATTTTTTTTTTGTGTACACAATGTACATAAATAAATTATTGATACGAGCGTTGGGACTTAGTATGGTTGCAAATTAATTATTATTTAATATTGTTTTTAGGAACAACAATATCAGTCTTCATTGCCGAATCTCATCGTCGAAGAAGAAGCAGAACAAGAACAGAAAGACAAAAGTTATTGGCGTATTATAACATTAGCTTCTTCTTCGTAAAATTTAAGGAAATATCAAGACACAATGGATTTGGTTGCGCCAAACAATCGATAGACTTGATTGGAGAAAAGCAAACAGGTCTTGCTTCTAAATTCACCTTTTTGTGAATAAAGAGTAACAATAGTAAATTATGTACCGAGGGCACAAAGCAGTGCCTTACGTCGCGGGCGGCTTATTGTACCTTGAGCGTAACGAGGGAATCTAGAGTTAACTCCCGATCGCAGCAAGGGAAGATGAGTCCTGAGGGCAGCGAGGGGTTCAAGCCGCCCAAGACAAAAACACTGCTTTATCCTAGAAGCGAATCCTCTCCTAAAAATACTGTCTAATATTATACTCTCTCATAACTAATAAAAAGGTACTAGTAAGGTACAGTCTTTTATTTTAAATTTCGTGCAGCTCGTGGAGCACGTGCTCGTATTTTTTTCTTGGTAGCTAGTTCAATTTTCAAATAAACTCTTCTTACAGTGCTTATTTTGAGTTTTCATTCAATGTTAATCTCTTTGCTTGGAAACTCCCAACTGCAAGCTTCGCTCGAATTTATGTTTCATCTATAAAACCAACATTTGATTTTCATGTGTTAGATTAAGGATGTGTTAATCTGAGCGATTACTGCCTTCAAAGCATTTGATTTATTGATATTTTTTGATTCTCGGTTTATTTTGATTATTTTTTTGGTGTTTGCTAAAATCTAAGCACTATACATGTATTTCAGCTACAAAAGGTTTTTCAATATCCAATCTAACACCCCTTTAGTCCAGCTAGAGAGGATTTTTTTACTATATTAACTACTAGCTGTTGCTCACGATTTCGTACGCGTAAATAAAAAAAGCTCGTTCCGTTAGTTTCTTGTATTTGTCATTCACAGGTCCCACTTCGAACCTGCACCCTTCTCTCTACCATCATCATATTGCCAGACCATGGTACGGGCAACAGTTATCTAGTTGGCATTGGCAATTGTCTTTATACTGGGTTTGGCTGGCACTGTCCGATTAAAACGTCACGCTCAGACAGGTGTCTATGGCAAGGGTAGCGGGTAGGTAAGCCGTTAACTCGGCCTCCAAGCTAAATCTAATAGGTAGCCAAGTCTAATATGGAGTAGATAGTTACAATTTGTGTAGTAAGTAGGTTATATACTTGTTGGTAATAGGTAGAAGTACTAGGAGTTACTCGTACTATGCCAAATATTTCAGTCTGAATGTTTAGTAGGAATTACCTACTACTCGGAACCAGCCAAGCCAAGTAGGTAGTATATAGATACTATGTATATGTAGTAATTAGGTAGATACTTGTAAGTAGTATCCTTCTTCTTCTACCTATAAGACTTGGCTGGCACCGACTTCAAATAGATGGGTAGCGCTTATAATAATTATATTAATTAATATTAGTGCTTATTTGTGGTTTGGAAGTCGCTTTAATTTTGTTACAATGATCACTTAAAACATCTTCTAACTTGACTTTTATTGAAAATCAGTTTACTAAAAAAATTAAGTAAACAAAATTAAGTCAAAGTGTAGTTTTTTATATCGAAAATTATGACACTTTTGTGCTAAGATCATTACACTCGAGGCGGTATTATAGCGCGAGCCGTATGCGAGCACACTAATGGAGCCAATAGTGTAAATTATTAACGCACACGCGTTTCATGTGACGTTTTTCATCACACATGCGAGGGGAAAAAACACAGACTTGCATTAGTCAATACATTTTTCTGAAAATGTATGCGCATTTTGCTGCTTTTCCACTTATCAAAATTTTACTAGGCATAATAATAAAGCGAGTACTTTGTTTAAATTATCATAACTAATTAATTGTCAATATTTTGATAAAAAAAATAATGTTTATTTACTGTTATTACGTAGTTATGATACTTTAAATCAAGAATTTAAGAAAAGTAAAAAAAAACTCTTGTTGATTTATTTAAAAAAAAGTCTAGTTTAGTTACTAGTGCGATAATGGTAAAGTAACAGCACACGTGCTTAATAGCTCGGATTATGAGCTAAAACTGATGTAATAAAGTCCTTTTTACGAGTGAGAGTGATGAAAAAGATATTAAACACAAACGCGTTTTTAACTTAAGTAGTAGAGTAGGAAGAAGTAGGAACATAATTATCAGCAAAATCAGGCAAGAAACTATCGAGATAATAATGAGGTTGTAAGTTCTAGGTCCACTATGTTTTGAATCATTTTAGTCATTTTTATACTACCTGCTGATTATGTAAAACAGATTAGTACTACCAACTCGTAGAATACATTTTTTAAGCGGGCCGTCGATTGAACAGCTCTGCTAGTCCTAGTAAATATGTTTTTTGTTATGAGATTTTTGAAATGTTGTAAGCATTGGTTTAGGATAGGTTGAGTAATTTATCCCTGGTACCGGAGTTCTTAGGATGCCCATCAGGAGCCCTATTCTTACGAAATATATTTTCTGATCAATGTCTCTCTCGTTTTAAAAATCATAGTGAGAGTGACCAAGAAACATCTCACGCGTCAAGAATAGCCCTCCAGGGCCATTCTTACGATATTATATTATTTCCCCTATTCCTACGCACGAGATATTTTTTGGTCAATGTCTCTCTCGTTTGAAAAATCATAAAAGTGAGAGGGACCAAGATAATATCTCACACTTCAGAGAGTCCGTGGTCTACGATTGTTTTTTTTAGATTTTACACGCACGACCAAAGGGAATCAAAACCTTTAGATGCGGGATATTTGTGAGTACATACTTAATCTACCTATACTTATAAACAAACTACCGCGCTCATGCTGCTTATAAGGCTCAACTTTAAAACGCCGTTGGCTTCAAATAATTTAGTAAAAAACATTACAATAAAGCATAACATCTCAGAGGGCTTTCATTTTTAGGCAAAAATATTTTTTTCACGGTGTTTCGTCTGAATTTGTTTGTCTTTGAGAAATGCTAGCTCAATGTTCAAAAGCTTCGAGCGTTGATCACTAGAGGCGCTAAAACCAGCTGAGCGCCGAATGCCAAATGTCATTGGCGCATCTTAACCCCTTAATAGGCATTGACGTAGATCGTAGACCGTTCAATTGTGTAAAATTAACGCATTCATCATCGGATGATGGGGATTGGCGTTTCCTGTTAGTGTGGCCGCAAGTAAGAAATGTTCCGACAGCTACATTTACATTGAAAATACCTGGGGGGCTATTCCTGCGCGTGAGATGAGATGAGATTTTATCTTGGTCACTCTCACACCTATGACGTTTCAAACGAGAGCAACAAGGACGAAAAAAGGTGAGATGTAAATCTCAAATCTCCGAATAGGGCCACTGAATAGAGATTTAATAATATTTTCTTTAGATATTGCATTATGTAATTAATATTTACTATCCAGTTAGAAAACATTATCACAGCTCAATTGTAGTGTTTTTTATTTCTATCGAAATTACATGATATTTTAAAAACGAAGAAATATCCTTCGCTTATTGGTTTCTTTTTTGTCTGTGCCTACTCAATTCTCACGACATGAACCTATACTGGGGGGCTATTCCTGTGCGTGAGATGAGATGAGATTTTATCTTGGTCACTCTCACATCTATGACGTTTTAAATGAGAGCAACAAGGACGAAAGAAGGTGAGATGAGAATTTCAAATCTCCGAATAGGGTCCCTGTCCTTAGTTCCTTGCCTCCTTGCCCTCTAATGACTCAATGCCAGCCTAGCCTTCAAACATGTCTCGTACCGGTACTTAGCAGTGAAACTAGCTGTGCTGTGACGTTCAACTCAAGTAGCTAATCGTATACGCGGAAACCTGTGCCCTAGATTTCCCTGGCGACTTTCCAATTTTTAGGATTCCGTAGTTTAATGTCATCTGCTGGATAACTTGGGCCTGGTGTATGGCGACAGGCTCGCCCCTTCACATTTGGGAATGAATATCGCCCGGGGTAGGGTGGGTGTTTAATTACACCTCTGTCGCATCGGAAACCCTAGAGTATTTAGTGGGTGAAAAGCCAGGGGCGGGACTCCCACATACCTACCCTACATGTCCCCAGGGTGGTGGTGGAATCCATAATGGATTTTTCTTAATTTCATACAAAGTTGTTTATCTATTTGCAAATTGAGTTTTTGGTGAAATGACAAGAAACTATGTTGTCATGCTTATCTGTTCCTACCTTCTAAACTATTATTTCTTTCTAAACTATATTTCTTTCTAGGTAGGTAGGTATAGCTAGCTTGCCTGTATTAATTAATGCTGATACGTTTTCACTTCAATTAGCTAGCAGGTAAGTACGTAATTATCTAAGCAAAATAAGTGTGAAATTAAAATTCCACGTGCTACCGGCATTGTACTTAAATTTAAACTTGATTTGAATGTTGTGTTCAAGACAGGCGCGGAATTTAGAATTTAAAATACAGAAAGAAGATAGTTAGTGTTTGGTGAAACGTTCTATTTCACTATTTGTCGAACTTTTACTTAATTTGAGAAGCAAGGCACACTGATCTACACCACACTACCTTACCATAAATTAAAAATGTTGTTTACTGTCCTAGACCTAGATACTCTCTGTAAATAATCGTCGTAAGATCTTTAAATACATGTAGATTGTTTGTGATTTACTTGTTTATTTACTAGGTATTTACTTATTATTCGTTCTTTTCTGAGCATGAGCTCACTAATTTAAAGTACAAAGTTAAAAAGTAGGTACTTTTCTTTAAAAGTAAGTATGAAATGCCATGATGTAGAGCGAGGAGCGTATATGTCGGAAAACACAAGATGTCGTGGCTCCGCAATTCGAGACATTTTCTGGTCTTTGTCTCTCTCGTTAGAAAAGTCATAGGGAGTGAAAGTGACCGGATCTCATCCCGAGTGGCAAGAATAGGTGGTCAGGGGTCCTATTCGGAGATTTGAGATTTTCATCTCATCTTTTTTCGTCCTTGTTGCTCTAGTTTGAAACGTCATAGGCGTGAGAGTGACCAAGACAAAAATCTCATGTCATCTCACGCGTAAGTATAACCGCCCAGTGGCCCTATTCGGAGATTATAGATTTTCATCTTACCTTTTTTCGTTCTTGTTGCTCTCGTTTAAAACGTCATAGGTGTAAGAGTGACCAAGATAATATCTCATCTCATCTCACGCGCATGAATAACTTCCTAGGAATCAAAACGGTGGAACATCTATTCAGGCTAGGACAAAGAGACACTCATGCCCACTTGTACTGAATACAAGAACTGCCTAAGTCCTTGCTTACCTTTACTATTTTAAATTTTAACTCCTGCGAAACATTTGCTTATTACTTATGAAGTTAAAAGTCTCCTAAGGAATGGCTAAAGGCTCGAGCAAGAAAATCTAGGAGCTAGCTAGCAGTAAGCAAGGACTTAGGCAATTCTAATATTAAGTGGGCATCAATAGCCTAGTTAGAAAAAGGCTCGCCTCAAGCCAGAGGGCGCAGATTTCATCCCAGCCGAACCAATATGAACCGAAGGCACCCACCAATTTGTTCATTTGTGAATATTGTGCCTACCTATTTTATGTCATCAGCTATACAACGTGTTGCTTTACATTCCCGCGGAATTTGTAAAGGTAGACAAACTTCACTAGCAGAGCACGAATAAACTATGGAGCAACCTTGAAATCTAGAAAAAAAAAACAGCTGTTCTATACAAAAACTCTGATCGTCGACAAAACGTATGGAACAGCTACTTTTTTCCGATTTCAAGGTTGCCTCATAATTTATTCGTGTTCTGCTACAAATTACGCGGGAATGCAAAACAACACGTTGTATAACTGGAGCTCGCCGGTATAGAGATTGGCTCGACCCCATTCACCTTTGGCATTGGATATCGTCCGGCGAAGTGTGGGTGTTGTAAAAACACCTCGGTCAGCCCTTTCGAGGAAAAGGCGTAACAACATGTAATGTTCTAAAAAAAGAAGAAGGTAGGACGATGTGGCTAACCCAGTGCCAGAGTTTTTAGGCCGCTCGAAGTCTTTTCACATAGCATTGACTTTACAAATAGTAAGAATCTTGAAGCTGTTTATTCAGATGGCGTGAAATTTGTTCGTTAACTCTTTGTTAAATTATGATTATATATACTAGGCACATACATACATATAGTCACGCCTGTTTCCCATAAGGGTAGGCAGAGACCACTTCTCTCCACTTGCTATGATCCTGGCAAACATCTTTCGCTGCTTCTACTTCCATGAGTATTTACATATACGCTCGTCGGTTAAGGGCTCTCCTGACCTTTCTTCAAAACGTCTTCGACTTGGTCAAGATACGTTCGCCTTTTTTTTTGGGAAAATCCATTATAGTTACCACCCGTCCCCGGGGGTGGTGGGGTGGTTATGTGGGAGTCCTTGCCTGAAGGGCTTTACTGCCCCGACGGGGGGCAGTAAGTGAGGTTACCCACTAACAACCCGGGATGAGCGGTCCGCTGCTTAGTCGGAGCGAGATGGGGGTTGCGCTAGCATTAACCATCTAAGATACATTCGCCTAGGTCGACCCTCACCAACTTGGCCGTTCACACTTATATATCTGTCTCTTCAATCTCCTTTCACCCATTCTCTCAATGTGTCCAAACCATTTATACTAAAATACAATTAAAAGCAATCAATCATATTATAAAACTAATACTAAATGGTCTACTAACCACACAGAGTTAGTCACATTCTTACAGACCTAGTTATAGTGGTGAACCGCGGAGATCTCGCGACACAACTAATAGGCAAGGCTTGTGTTCCAGAATTCTCCCTAGACATGGACGAGAGCTACAGCGTCAAGGTGTCCCCGGCGTCCAGCGACCGCATCAACGTCACCATCACCGGGAACACGTTCTTCGGAGTCAGGCACGGGCTCGAGACCGCCTCGCAGCTGGTCGTCTATGATGATATCAGGAATCACCTGTTGGTAAGTTGGTAGGACTCCACTGTACACCGGGCAACTTCTAAGGGATTCAACGTGACCGTCATTGAGCATACGTTCTTCGGAATCAGGCATGGAGTCGAGATTGTATCGCACGCGGGCCACGCAGCTGGGGGGCTATTCCTGCGCGTGAGATGAGATGAGATTTTATCTTGGTCTCTCTCACACCTATGACGTTTCAAACAAACGCAAAAAGGACGAAAAAAATGTGAGATGAAAATCTCAGATCTCCGAATAGGGCCACTGTGTCAACAATAGTCCAAAATCTTGTTTGCCTCTTTAGTGTTCTACTGATTTGGGAATAATAGGATGGGTGGGGCGCTAAGATGGAGGTTAATATTAGCTATTATAAGTAAAGGTAAGAGTAAAGGTACGTTTCATGCATCTTAGTATCGAATTGTATTTATTACCTACGTATTTTTCGACATACTGATTTAGATTTCGATGTCTATAAGCGGTATAAGCAATTTGCTTTGCACTATGAGACCTATTGACACCCACGCAGATGTTAGTCAATTTAATGTCATCTGTGTAGGCGTTGGTTGATCATATCAACATCTGAATCCATAACAGTTAAACACGACTACCTATTTTCACATACGTATACGTACAGTCGTACAAATACATACATAGGTACACTAGGTACACTAATACAATGGGGCAAAGTTTGTATGATACTCGTAATAAGTAAAATCTTCGGAAGTACTGGTTCAATTCCAAAAAATTCTTATACCAATAGAAAGCTACACGATCACTGAGTGCCATAATTGGCTATTTTATATTAAACTACGATGCGAGGGTAACCGCGGGCCGATGCTAAATGACGTATAAAAACAAGAACACATCTCGTAATTCTAGGTTTGCTGATGTACAAAGGCTGCTGCATTACCATATTCAGTTAGCGGTTTTTGTATCTTTTTGTCGCCAACCAGACCATTCGCATTTACAATAATAAACAACCGGTCGGGATCATTGCTCCCAAGATTTGCATAATAAGGATCATCGGAACGGACACAGGTTTTTTCTCCAAAGATATTTACTGAGGTAACTTATGAATCTCATTACTACTAAGTAGGCATACTTAATACTGGTTGTACAGCAGAAGGTCATTGTTCAGAACCAGATTTGACAGGTAGATTTATTTTATAGCAAATAAGTCCACGTTTGACCACCAATTCGCCTGTTAATGAGAGACGACGTGGTCGATGATAAAGTATACTTGTATATTGGCAATAAATAAAGCACGCAGACTTAGAAGACGTAGATTAGTCGGTATAAAAACAAACACTGTTATCAGAGTAGTCGATAAGAAATATCTGAAAAATAGATAAGAATATCGAGTAGGTGGGGCGGGCACTTACCTATTTATAAATTAGAAAAATAAATAACCAGGTATGGATAGCACCATGTTAAAATTAATTTACTCCATGATAAACTTTGTGATGCTTGTAAAAAAGTATAAAATTTCGGTTTGGTTCATTGGTAGGTTCCTACCCAAATAATAATAAACTTTGAAATTTATTGTTTGGACAACCACAACAACGCAAAATTAGCTTAGTCAGGTACTCGCGAATGATCAAAAAACGTCACCATAAAATATGCTGGTACTAAAACATTTTTGTCGTTTTTAAACGTGGACCTTATGTAGGTATTCAAGACTTCATTTGTTTTGAGATGATTTGCATGATTTCAGATCGTTCGCGATGCCGTCATTTACGACAAACCGGTATACCCGTACAGAGGAATCCTGCTCGACACAGCGAGAAACTTTTATAGCATCGAGTCCATCAAGAGAACTATTGGTAGGTATCCGAATGTGCTATGTAATTATTACCAGATTTTTGGACTTTGTGACCTTAAAAACAAAGTTGCGGGTAAAAAATTAAACGAATCAAAAAAAAAACAAGACTGCTTTGACATTTTTGGTTACTTAGCGCACACAGTTCCATTTTATAATGGCATCCACTTAAATCGTGCTCAAACGATGGTCATACATATGGATTGATGGTTAGTTTTTAACTCCCGAAAAAACGACGAGGTCTTGTAAGTTTATTGACGGAGGATTTTTAAAATTTTGAATTTATACTTGTGTTGTCTTTAATAATTTTGTTGACTATGGGTTCGAAGTTTCGAAGACAGAAAACCAAGTTGTGTAATTAGTACTAAATTTAATTTAATTCAACAGATGCGATGGCCGCCGTGAAGCTGAACACATTCCACTGGCACATCACCGACAGCCAGAGTTTCCCGTTCGTGTCGGAAAGGAGGCCTAATCTGTCCAAACTTGGAGCTCTGACACCACAAAAGGTTTCTATAATTTCAGCGAGTTTAAAAGTCACTACACTGTAAGCTGAAGGCAAAAAACTGTTTCGAACATAAAAAAAACTTTGTGCCACCTAAAATTTTGACACCTGGGGTAGTCTTTTGACACACGTCCTAAGCGATTACACATTTGGTAATTGCCTAGACCAGACTTACCAGTTGCGAGACTAAAAAAAAAACTTTACCAAAGCTTCTGACAGGATTCAAAATTTTATTTCCATTCGTCCTCCGCAGATTTACACTAAGGAACACATCCGTGAAGTAGTAGAATATGGTTTGGAGCGAGGAGTGCGAGTGATGCCGGAGTTCGACGCGCCCGCGCACGTCGGTGAGGGCTGGCAGGACACGGGACTCACGGTGTGCTTCAAGGTACGATACTCGGCCCTTTATCGTACTTACTAGTTGATTTTAGGGCGATTTATCTAGTTGTAGAGGTAATTTTTGGTCAGTCGATTAAAAATTATTGTTTTAAGGCGGAACCATGGGCGAAAATCTGCGTGGAGCCACCGTGTGGACAACTAAACCCGACCAGAGAAGAGCTCTACGATTACTTGGAGGACATCTATAGGGATATGTCTGGTGAGAACCTACCTATTACCTTAAGAGTTTTTTCTTTATTTGTCTAGCTGCTGTAATGAATATAATATGTATATAATGAATGTTACCATCCCAGACGTTTTCGTTTAAGAATCAGAATCATAGTGCTCATTGATGAAGGTATTGACTATCATTCTCATCATCACTCGTAACATCCTCGGTGTTCTGGTTAAAGCATTAGTGTATACACGAAATTAGAATAAAATCATGGTGCAAGTTGTAAGTATTATCTCCATATAGGTGCGTTTTAAAAAAATGTCTTCCCTGTCCAGACGTGTTCCAGCCGGACATGTTCCACATGGGCGGCGACGAGGTGAGCGAGCGCTGCTGGAACTCGTCGCAGGAGATTCAGCAGTTCATGGTGCAGAACCGCTGGGACCTGGACAAGGCCAGCTTCCTCAAGCTCTGGAATTACTTCCAGATGAAAGCCCAGGACAAGGCGTACAAGGTGAAAACAACTTGCCATACTCATAGCTTCCTTATAGGTTTCCTTGTGTTTCAAACCAAATAGTTCTTTAATCAAGGGACGCGAAAATTTAGAAGTCTGCAGGAAAAAAAATATCGGCGCTTGTATGCAACGATTGCAACAAGAATGAGAAATATTTACATTTTATTGAATCTGATGAAAAGCCGCATCATTTTCAGCTCAACTTGTCAGTTTCATATTTTTTAAATTTGTAAATTTACAATTTTTATTTTTATTTTATATACTTAAATATATTTAAAAATTTTTTTTTTAAATATATTTATATATTTAAACACGGCTCTAAATAATTTTGAAGGATTTTGTTACAGGCATTCGGAAAGAAATTGCCTCTCATTCTGTGGACCAGTACGTTGACGGAATTCACTCACGTTGACAACTTCTTGAACCCACAAGACTACATTATTCAAGTAAGTGAACTTCATACGCAAATCCAGTTTTTTTCTACAGACCCTGGACATCTTTCTTCTCATTTTATAATATGACATGTATAGGCTATAGGCGAAAAGCTATGTATGTGAAAGAGAATGCTCAGAATAGTCGATCAAGAGTTTGAAAAAGAATGAAGTTTAAAAATATTGAGAACATGGACGTTATCGAGAGTCCAGATTCAAATAAATGCTTAATTATCATTAACTTGTTTCGGTCTTAACTTTTTTATTGCTCATTATTGATTTTTGCTGGTTATTTCTCTACATTTTTCAGTCTTTTTATCACTTTTTCATTCGTGTCATTTCTAAAATAGTAGACGTTTAATTTATTGTTATGTTTCACCTTCTTCTCTTCAACTCTCTTACTACCTATTTCTCTCTATCAACTCAAGTTTTCTTAAATACTATTCTTCTATTGCTGTGTTCTACAGGTGTGGACGACCGGCACAGACCCTCAAATCAAGGGTCTCCTGGAAAAGGGCTACCGCCTCATCATTTCTAACTACGACGCGCTTTACTTTGACTGCGGATTTGGCGCTTGGGTTGGCTCCGGTTAGTATTTGTCTCTCTTACCGACTAAAAAACTGAGATCTCAAGATAAGTATACCGTCGTAGTCGTTGTTGGAATATTTTAATTAAATCGTTTGTGTGTTTGTGTTCGCAGGAAACAACTGGTGTTCACCGTACATCGGGTGGCAGAAAGTTTACGACAACAGTCCTTCTCAAATGGCTGGCAAATTTCATGAACAAATCTTAGGTGAGTTGGTACTTCCACAGCGGTCAACTGGAGGATGAAATTGTCGAGGAAAAACATCAATTGATGAGAATCACATGCAGTAGCAGCACTCATATCCATATGGTGTTCATGTCCCCAAAAACATCTGGATCCATAATCAACCTGGCCAATGTTTTATTCTGGATATGCCAAAGCAATTTAGAAGAAAATACAAGAACAGCTGCATTTTTACTTTTTTTTAAATTCTCAAATTCCAATAGGTTGTTTACCTTGATAAAACCGAGCCAATTACTTAGCTCTAGTTAGCCTAGCTGTGTCAAGCTCTTCCCAAACCAAAATCCTGAGTCAGTCACTAGTCTGTAGCTGTCGATGTAGGCCTACTCCAGGAAAATCTTTCTCAAGGCCATACAAAAAAAAATGTCCGCAGTAGACCTACAACTTTGAAGACATGTTCTATGAAATAATAGTAAAATAATCCGTAGGTGGCGAGGCGGCTCTGTGGTCGGAACAAGCGGACTCGTCGTCGCTGGACGGGCGGCTGTGGCCGCGCGCCGCCGCGCTCGCCGAGAGACTGTGGGCCGAGCCCGCCACCTCGTGGAAGGACGCCGAGTACAGGATGCTGCATGTCAGGTACCGTCTTTCAGCTTTAAGTTTTAGTAAGTTCGAAGCGAATGAAACTAGGTGTGGCTTTTAACTTAGCTACAGTATTAGAGCATTTTTCCTGTTATGTAGTTTCCCGGCCGCGTGCGTATTTGGTCCAAGCTCTACCGCCCACCAGATCCACACACAGAAAAGATAGAAAAGAAAGCAATCTAATGCACAATTTAAGGCGAGACTTTCCCAGAACTTTAGGTATTTTACTCTACCTCAGGCCGCACTTTTTGGGAGCGCGACGTATTCATTCACGCGACACAAAAGTTGTGTGCGATGCGCCGCGCGCACGTCTTTCACCCGTCAGTCACGTTATGGTATCGAGTACCTAAACACCCATTTTTAGGAAATCTATAAAATAATCCGTCGGTCATTGTACTCATCCATTTTATGAACATTTTTTATTTGATGACAAACAAAAAAAATCTAAAAAATGCCGTTCAAGCCAATATAGGTACAACCAATCTCATGTCCACGAGTTGTTGTATTTTTGATGTGTGAGCAGTCGTGGCATTAGTTTCATTTTACCGGTAGTGTCATATTTCCATTTTATCACACTTCACACTCATAAATACAAAAGATTGCGATTGTGTGTGGAAGTTAGGTACTTACTCGTATTTCACTTATTCACACCTAAACGGCTAGACGGATGAGGATCATATTTGGAACGGAGTTAGCTTATGCCCTGGATTGACACATAGGCAACTTGTTATCCTTATTAGGACAAATATTTATACAGGGTGTTGGAATGATTGTGTATCTACCGGTATTCATTAAATAATACAACATAGTAAATTTCATTATTTTTGGGTATATTGTATAACAATGGTAATAACAATTTTAATTACCTTACTTTACCATTAGGTGCGTACTAATAATATTGTATGGTTTGTTAAATGTTACAAAGTTAAAAAACTACACGATTCAGATATAATTTTGAACAATAATTATGAAAGAATCGAGTAAACTTATACCGGATATATAGGTATACATACCCTGGGTACGAAGTGGCGGACATTCTGCTAGTACTAACAAAACATCCAATACAAAAATATACATTCACAATATTTACATTTATATATACAATTGAGCTATAGGTACGTAGTATTATTATTTGTTCTGTGATATAGTTGTAGAATCGATGGCAGCCTAGTTGGGAGTGGCAATTTTGCTCTGCTGGGTTCGAACCCAGCCGACGGCACGCACCAATTTGTTCATTGTGTGAACATATGTGCGTATTGTGTGTCATCTGCTACATAACTGGAGCCCGGTGTATGGCGACAGGCTCGCCCCCTGTCACATTTGGGACTGAATATCGTCCGGCGAAATGTGGGTGTTGTATTACACCTCTGCCAGCCCTCTCGGGGAAAAGCGTGACGATATGTATGCATGTCTAGCCATAAGTTCTGTTACAAATGAAAATGCATTTATTTTTTTATACAGTAATGTAATGTTAATAAAAGTTATATTTACATATGTATTGAAGTCTTAACAAAAATATAACTATTATTTTATTCAAAATTACCACATTTGGCCTTGATAGAGGCCTTTAGTCGGTCTGGCCAAGAATCTATGGAGTTACGGACTGTTTCCATGGGAAATATAGCCACTGCTTGCTTCAAAGATTTCTTAAGTGACTCTATGTCGGCGTGTCGTTTAGAGCAGCCCATGCCCTCTAAACCTGACCATAATTTGTAGTCCAGGGGGTTTTGATCTGGGCTAGAGGAGGGCCAGTCTTCAGCCCTTATAAAGTCCGGAACATTGGCTTCCAGCCAGGCTTGGATAGTTCGCGCCTTGTGACCATGTGCAGAGTCTAGTTGGAAACTCCACGGTAGATTTTTAAAAAGTGTATTGCTAAGGGGTTGTACAACACCATATAAGACGGTCTCTTGATACACTTTGGCAGAAGTTTTAACCCCCTTTTCACAAAAACTAAGCTTTGTGACGCCGTGATAGGATACCCCCCACCAAACCATGACTGACGCAGGATGATGACCACGCTGAGTGAAACAGGGTCAATGTCATCCTTAGTATGATGTCCAAAAGTTCAAAATATAAAAATTCTAAAAAACCGACCAAGTTCGAGTCGGGCTCGCGCACGGAAGCTGTCGTTCAAGCTTGTTGATATGTATGTACATAATTATATAACAACTACATTATAAATAAATGAGCTTTCAAATGACACCTCAAACAACTGATTTGATGAGATAGAACTCGAGATATAAGCAATAATGTACAATGGTCGGCAGCCATCTTTGTGACGTATATACATAGCTTCGCCTGTCCCCGCTATCGCTTCTTACAACCGGCAGTTTCGAATTTCAAAGGCAACGACGAACACATCCATACCAGTCGTAGGTTTATAAAAGCCGTACTTACAAGATTTACCGAAATGCTCGATTTTCGCTAATCGTTAAAAACGAATATACAACTTTACGAGTTTTCTTCAAAACAGCCAAAATCACGTTGCAGTACTAATCAGGCCTAGATGTGTTCAAATCATACGGCTATAACTCAAACGCTACCAAACACTCGTGTAGTACAGATTGTTCAGTCAAAAATGAAAGTATGAACGACGTCCCCTATCTCACCTAACACCCTATATAATTTACATACATACAGTACAGTCAAAACTTAGCGAAGATCCGCCACCTTGCATGTTACAAAAAGAAGGTAGGTACTTACGTTTCGTCAATTGCAATGTCATCAGAGTTTATTACATTCTCTTGAAGTACTCTTCTGCAAAAAAAAAAACGAAGATAAGTATTCATGTAGGTAAGTATAACTACGTAAATATCACTACTAGATATACCACTAGGCCGGGTATTTACTCGTTGTGCAGTTCAGATTGCTCAGTAAAAATGAAAGTATGAACGTCGTCCCGTATCTTACCTAACATCCTGTATAGTCAAAACTTAGCGAAGATCCGCCACCTTGCATGTTACAAAAAGAAGGTAGGTACTTACGTTTCGTCAATTGCAATGTCATCAGAGTTTATTACATTCTCTTGAAGTAATCTTCTGCAAAAAAAAAACGAAGATAAGTATTCATGTAGGTAAGTATAACTACGTAAATATCACTACTAGATATACCACTAGGCCGGGTATTTACTCGTTGTGCAGTTCAGATTGCTCAGTAAAAATGAAAGTATGAACGTCGTCCCGTATCTTACCTAACATCCTGTATAGTTAAAACTTAGCGAAGATCCGCCGCCCTGCATGTTACAAAAGGTAGGTAGGTACTTACGTTTCGTCAATTCCAATGTCATCGGAGTTTATTACATTTAGTTGTAGTACTCTTCTGAAAAAAAAAACAAAACAAGACAAGATAGGTATTCGTGTAAGTAGGTATAACTATATAAATATAAATATCACTGGTATGCCACTAGGGCGGGTATTTACTCGTTGTGCAGTTTAGAATGCTCAGGAAAAATGAAAGTATGAACGTCGCTCCGTATCCGTATCTCACAAGTTGTCTGGGTGAAATAATAAATGGTGACCGACATAGTCAAAACTTCGCAGAACACCCGCCTCCCTGCGTGGTACAAAAGGTAGGTAGGTACTTACGTTTCGTCAATTCCAAAGTCATTGGAGTTTGTTACGTAGTAGTCTTCTGCAAAAAAAAACTGTAACTGTAGGTAGGTATAACTACATAAATATGACTAGTAGGTATACCACTAGGCCGGGTATTTACATCGTGAATACACGTAACGAGACAAAAAAATATCTATGATAATGAGTATGATATTTGAAAACACTAAAACGAATATAAGTAGGTACTAATAGATTTGTTAATACATCATCTGACTACAAAAAGCAATGCAAGAAATGTCGATTCTAGTAAATAAAAACAATGATTACCAATTTAATCTAGTAGAAGTTTATCTACTTACCGACGTTTGCTCCTTGACTCGTACGATGTTCTAAAAGTCAGACTTGAGCTTTTTTTTCGTTTATTATGTTTGTTACCCATTATGGCAAAACTAAATGCTTGGTTGGTGTTGGTGTGTGCGGCACTGCGGAGATCACAAAAATTTGGCACACGTCCGGCGTCGACGGGGTCTGCGGGCGGACTGGCGGTCACGCAAACGTGCCTTTTTACCATGAATTCGTGATAAAAAATCATATAAAATTACCATGTTAACTTTTTAACATTTTTATTTATGATTCCATTTTTTTATTGCATTGTAATTCGTAAAAAAAATAAAAAAGCAATATGATTTGTAAAAATTAAGTCGCAAATCGTGTTTAAAATACCAAATAGAGGTGACTTTGGATTTTTTTTCTATCGAGTGAAGTTATTCATTACATGTATCAGATTTATGATTCCACTTAAAAACATGCTTAAGAATAACATATTTTTTTTCGCACAGTAAAAACCATGGTTTATCTTAGAGGAAAGTTGATTCTTGCTAGACGTTTTCTGGCCAGGCTCGCCTTAAAATAAGAAATGTATTTCCTTTTTTTCAGTACTATTCTATAACTACTTTAAGGGGCAGAAGCCACTAAATATAATAAAAAACTACTTTATGTGTCTGACACACAGTAGGGTAATGATGACATGACCTGTAGTCTAGTTTTTTTTCAATTTTATCAACAGACTCATCAGTCAATATTATTTGTCTCAGGGAGCGGCTGGTGCGTATGGGAGTCCAAGCCGAGTCGTTGGAGCCAGAGTGGTGCTACCAGAACGAGGGTTACTGCTACCACGACTAGCGACTACAACTCCTGTGATCACTCTGTAGATGTCGAACTCGCCTTCACTTCACTTATTCATAAGACACTAATATCACTTTATGAGATTTTTTTAGATCGCTATTTTTGATGGAGATTAAATAAATGTGATTTTAACTTTTAGGGATAATCTTTCGTGATATTTTGAGATCACGTCTTGTGCGTATATTTAAGGTTTTCAACGTTTAAATCGAGTATTAATGATTGTATTATGATTGTATTTTGTAATAATAAATAAAAAAAAATTTAAAAATTGTAGTGATTTTCATTCTACTTCCTACTTTTTATAAATGTGAAGGCAAAAGTTTGTTTTCACCTCACAAGCTCGGAAAGGTTCTGTTTGTCCTTCGAAATCTGAGTGCAAAAGTGTATTTTATCCACTAGCGTGGAAAGAGTTTTTAAAATTAGAACCATGCAGTCCACTGAAAATGTATTGTATGTCAGTGCGCCATCCCCATTTTTAGAATAATCGTACTGGCCAGCATGAGGGCAGCATGAAATAAAAAACTTTTTAATCTTTTTAAATTCTTTTTGGCACCTAGGATTTTTCTCGCTGTAGTGAGGTGAAAAGTTGTGTGTTTCGCTCGGCAACAAAGTTATTCAGCAGTTCGTACTTTTGAAATCCTCGCCACGCTCATGATTGTAGTCACAGATCTAGGATGTAAAAGATCGACAGTGACAATTCGATAGTGATACAAAAAATCATTTGCGCATGCGTGAGTAAATTAGTGTTGTGAAAAGTACTTATTAATTTATCGATTGACCAAAAATGGTCCTCCGGGTGCTTGTCGATAAATATAATCTTTCGCATACCAATTGAGTTGTTTTTTGTTCCAAGTATAACACCGCTGCTGAGCTAAAATGAATATTAATCACTAAACGGGTGTTAAGCTAGGCGGAAGAGTTAGATATCAGTGTCACCATGTATCTAAATTAACATAAGAAAAGTAAATAATAAGATCAACATAATACTATCCTAGTAATTCGCTTCGAATTGTGACCCTTGACCAAATTTACTCGTATACGGATTAGGATAAGTAATAATACTTATCTCATTGGTTTTGTACATTTATTTATAATTTACATATATATTATTTAATTTAATTAAATATGATTAAATTAGACTGGGATGTAAGACACCCAAAATGTGTAAATTGAATTAAAAATGATGATCAGAAATTGAAGGTACATACTTTATATATAATACAAAAATGTTTTACGCCTCATCATTCAGTACAAACTCGGAAGAATGTCAATTTCCTTTTGATGGCATTGATTCAAAAATGTATGCTTTGTTTATGTATTGCACCCATCATCTACCTAATGAACTTTGATAAAAACTATCGATAATAATGACGTCATCTTTTTATCCATCTCTAGTGAAAATCGAGCGTAAACTAACTAATATTTTAATGCTGAATTTCATCACCAATTCTGCTTTCATCTAGGAAATATAGTTGTTACGAAGAAACGACAACAACATACCGCTGGTAAATCGGTTTTTGGAACCAATTTATGTTATGTTTTAGACAAAATTTAGGCAAAAACATCACAATGGAATTTTCATATTTACCCATGAAACGACAAATTTTGTGGGTTACATCTTGGATTCACATCACAATTGCTAAACTCACAAGATGACATAACTGCATTTAGTTACAATTGCTCTCTTTTGAGTCTATTTATAATTATTTTAGTAAAAATATAAATCATAGGAATTTTCGCGTGTTCCCAGGTGGCGCGCTGTCATTAATGACAAAAGAAAAATTGACTAACATTTTATTTGTAGGCGACCTCTTTCTCTCTTGTGGAGTTTACATTTCGATGGAGACTTCTCTGTCCCACGCTTCGTTGGTCTTTTGCGAAGCAAAAAAAATCTTAGGTCTGTGATTGTAGTCCTAGAATCCTTTGCTTGCCCGGGTTTTAATAGAAGTACCTACTCGCGCCAAAAAACAACTTTGCAGCCTTGCATCAAATAACTATTGTATGTCTGTGTGTTTATTTATTAGGTTGGATAACCGGATTTTGATGAGTTTTAGTATGGAGGTACTTAACTTATAATCTGGATTAAGACATACCTACTGTATTTATTAAGCACGGGTCACATCGCGAGGTGCACCGATAGAGGCGCCTTTATGTAGAGCCTTTTAGGCAGGTAGGTACTATATTTTATTCTGTGGTAGAGCTAGCAATTTTCAAAACCAAATTATAACTTAACCAGATTATAATTATGTAAGATATAACAAGGTTGGTAAACACGAAAGCCCTAAAAAGCAAACATTTTGACTATTATTGGGAATTGCTTTGGGAGAGGGAGGTGTCGAGCTCCTTAGTCCTACCGCACCCCCGGATCCACTAGTGATAATGTCCTTATGGTCAAAGATGGCATACAAGCCACCAGCGGAAACTGTCTCTCACCCCGTCAGTTTTATTGCTTTTGGCCCCCAGTGGAAGCACAAAAGGAACAACTCACTCAATCGCGGAAACTGCAGTGTTAGCTGGGCCCTAGGCTGGGCCCAATAAAAAGAATTAAAAAAATCAATGACAGCTAATACTTAGCTGTTCTGTCACTGTCAAATACAAAACTGACTGTCAATGTCAATGCCTAATCAATGTTTCATCACTATTGTGTGTGTTGTGCTCGTTTATTTACAATTTTGTTTTGTGATAGATAATTTCATTGAAAAACAAATAAAAAGACTATATTTTATAACACTTCAAGATGAGTTGCCTAGAGAACGTGACTATGCCGAGCTGCGTGTGGTTCGAGAGTGTAGAAAGAAGAAATATTGTAGCATCGATACTTGCTGGATTGTTTGTATGTAATTTGATGATTCATAGCCTGATTCTCATTTTTCCTAATTCTTCCTTGTGAAGAGCTTTTGTAAGACCGTTAAGCAGCATTTCACTGTGTTTATGATCTCCTCGTTAAGTTAGTGCAAAACTTTCTATTAACAATGGCGATGTAATTGCGACGGATGCATTTCATTACAAAGCATAGGCAATAGGCTTAGTGGCCTGCTATAGTGTCGGAATTATTAGATTTCACTCAAAGAGGCCTCTCACATGGTTTAACAATGACGTTGCTGTAATGAATCTATCTGACTTATAGCATTGCAGTGCCCAGATATCAATGCAACTTGCGGTCATCCATTTAACAACTCTATTCCTTATATTCAAATATTGTTAGATAAAATTTCTATATGGTTTTTTTATATATGGTTTTATGCCAGCTTAAAATCTGTAGTATATTCTGTAGTATATGAAAGCCTTTGTGAGTAGAAATACCAAGAATGGACCAGGTGAGTAATGATGTGATATTTTGTTTTTTTGACAGTTCTTCACTGGCTGGTGGTTCATCATTGATTCTTCGGCCGTGTACCCACATGAGCTTCCTAACGCTGCTCACGTCTGTGGGGTAATGGCGTCTCTGTCACTGATCATGGTCAATTCAGTCTCTAATGCACAGGTTTGTTTCTTATTGTTTCAGGTTTGTTTGTTATCGTCATTTCTAAGACAGGCACCAGCCTAGGGCAATTAAAATGATATCTTACCTCTTATGAAACTCATTATTATTAAAGTGAATTAGTTATGTAATGACTTTGTTTACGAGGTGGCAGTAATTGGTGATAAAAAGTGCATTTGATAAGTCGGGGCATATCTTTCACATTGGAAAGACTTGAGGAGTATGAAAAATAAAAAATCATAGGTCAGGCAACAAGGTACAGATGCATTTTAAAATTTATTATTATTATTAGCTGAAATATCAGCTCATTCTCACATCCGGCAAGATTGGAGCTGCCATACTGTTGGCTGTCCCCGTTCTTTCTAGCTGCACACTTGCAGAATGCAAACAGACCTTCCCCCAAAGGTCTTTCTGCCAAGGTACCATGTGGAGTGCTTTAAAGTAGTGTCTACAAATTTTACCCACGTTGGCAATGCATCAACAGCACGGCTAGTATTGTAGGTGTCCATAGCCAGCGGCTTTGCTTTACCATCAAGCAAGCCGTCTGCATGTTTGCACTCTTATGAAAAAAAAACACTGGCAGCTTTAACCTTGTAACTGCTGAAAATAGTATCCAAAAACCCGTGATATACTGTAACTGATTATCATATTTCATCTAGATCCATTCAGCTATTGAGCTGTGAAAAGCCTACAAACAGAGAGACAGAGTTACTTTGATTTGATAATACTAGCTATTACCTCGAATTCATTCGCATTTATTTAGAAAAGAGTATCGAAAAACCTTCCTCATGATATACTGTAACTAATGATTAAATTTCATCAAGATCCATTAAGCCGTTTAGCCGTGGAAAGCCTACAAACTGATAGACTTATAGACAGAGTCTCTATCGATTTGAAAATATTAGTATGGATTTGTGGTTGAATGTGCAGGTGCGGGGCGAGACGTACACGGGCGGGTGCATGGGCCCGCGCGGCTCCCGGCTCTGGCTGTTCTTCGGGTTCGTGGTCGGATTCGCCTCGCTCATCGCTTCTTGCTGGATACTGTTCGCTAACAACGTCAATGCAGGTGAGTCTTAAGCTAGTACATTTACGTCGCGATATCCAAATTCCCTTTCATAGTCAGAATTTTTTAGGCACCATCATGAATCCCTATTATGAATTTAAAACTGGTTTTATCATATAAAACCAGTTTTAAATTCATAACCAGTTTAGTTTAATGATAAAACCAGTTTAACCCAGTTTAATCGAGATTCAAGACTGAGCGTCGTTTTAGCATGCGGCTCAGTACTTGTGGAAACTAATTTTAAAGAGAATTAAAAAAATAATACGATTCACACACAAATACGAGTAGCTCATTGATTAGAATTGAACCTTGAAATCTGAACAAACCTCGCTATATAAAAGTAGTCAGTTGTATCCTATTATATATATACCTATTAGTTGTATCACTTATATGCCGTAAAAGGACGCGCGTTCTCCTCGATTCTCTTAGGATCAAATTATACAGGCCGGACGTAAGGCGAGATTGCGGCGCGGACAAGTTTCAGGCGCGTTACCGCTTTTTCATATAAAATGTATGACAACAACGTGTTTTGAATTATACACAGGCGACTCGGCGCAGGCACACCGCCTCACAGTTGTCACGCCGTGTCCGCGGCGCATCCTTGTCTTACGTCTGGCCTGTATAATTTGGGCCTTAGAGACTTTCTCTCCACACCCCTGTACCGCGCAGGCGAGAATTCATTTAGGGCGCTCTATTATCACAAAACTGTCATATCAAATCGTCTCAAACCGGCGCATGTGATGCGTAGCGAGGGATGTGTTTGTTAAGAACCAATAGAATCGCTTCATTTGAGCGAGGCTAGGTTAAGGAAGAGATTTTATTAGTACTTAACAAACACATCCCTCGCTACGCATCTTCACACATCTCTGGTGTAAACGCAGCGTAAAAACTGTACTGTGCATATCTACTCCTCACACTGTTTACAATCAAAACTAACGTAGTATATATCACTTTCCAGAGGGGAAACACACCTGGTCGGGAATGAGTCTGTTCCTACAAAACGCGTTCATCTTTGTTGGCTCGCTGATGTTCAAGTTTGGACGCACCGAAGAGCTGTGGGGTTAAGTCGCCGTACCAATTCCAACTTAGAACCTTGAGGATAAGTCTGTTTTTCTACAAACTTGGTAGGTAACTGGTATTCAAAATAAATTAGATTCTACGATTTGTATTATAGAGATTAAAAAAGATTGGTAGTAAAAAAAAAGACGACCGGCATTAGCGATCGATTTAAAACAAAAATAGTCGCAAGCATTTGTGAAACTAGGGATTCTTATCAATTCTTTGACAGCGACTATTCGTATTAGCTATATAGTTAATTAGAGACTGCGAACCGGAACCAGACTTCCCGCGAAGGCCGGCGAAAGCGCCGAAACGCCGTGCCTTTTGGTCAAAAAGCTTTTAACAACCAATGGCGCCAACCAATAACAACTATCGCGGGCGTTCGCGCCTTCGCGGCAATAGCCAGACTATAATTATTGCCGGCTAATGGCTTAGTGCACACTGGCGCGAATCCCGCGCGGAACGCGGGATGTAGATAATGTGGTCTCTGTGCGTCCATATATAAGATGAACAGGAACGCTACTATTCGCGTGCCGCTCGTATCAGTCTGTAAAGCGTATCTACTGAAATCAAGCTTAATTTTTTTTATGAATTTTGGCATTTTAATACCTACTCATTAGTAGTGTGTTTTATTTTTTGTCCCTTACTAGGGTAAAAAAATAAGACCCACTATCATTGGTTGGTCTTTCATTACTTTCAATTCGTTGATTGTTTCAAGATTGGTTATGATTAGATTATCTATTGTGTAAAATACGTTTGGAGGTTTTTCATTGAATATAATATTATTTTTCTAATTTTTAGGGATAGAATAGGGCTTGCTTGGAATCGTTTGTCAAACTTTCGTGTCTGTGAAAATATCGTTATTTCAAGTGAAATTTAAAAAGGGTGTAGTTAAACCCTTACCACGTGTTTTGTTCGTTACGAAAACATTTTTCGTTTTGCTCCATACATTTCAATAAAGCGCCCCTGGCGGAAACGTTAAGGAACTAGGTTCAATGTATGGAGCCAGACGAAAACGAAAATAGTTTTCGTAACGATTAAAGCTCGCGGTAAGCCCCCGGTCACAACTACTGGTAGGTTTTTAGCATTAAACTGGTGTCCATTTTCACTTCAAGCAAACATCATGAAAACTTTACAAAAAACCTAATAGAGGAATTATGTAAATCAAAAAGTACTTGGTAAAGATAATTTTATTATTGTTTAAATAAATAACTTTATTGCTTTGGTATAAATAAATTACATTGGTTGTAGCAAATAAAGATCTTACAGTATGTTATAAGTATCTATTGTTTTTATTAATAATTAATATAGCTTAATCTTAGGTATGTTATTTTCACAAGATATTGCTAGTTTATTCTTAGGTATATTAGCATGCTTAAAAAGGTTTGGAAACCCAAACTTTAAGCATAATTTATACAAACTTAGTTTACAAAAATGCATACAAAGACGAGTCTCGGGCGACTTATAATGGTAGGTAAATAGGGACAAATCCAGGGAGAAATCCAGAAATGTTTTTTGAGCATTTGACTTAATTTTATTGTGCAATTTATGCTCAACTTATGAATCAATCTGCATGATTATTCTCTGTGGCACGTTTAAGGTTTGTGGCACACATATCAATTCTCAAAGGGATCGTCACCTCACGCCTTACCTCACTGAGACGAGGCGTTTACGTTACGATTCCGATTAGTGTGCGTTGCAGTAGGGAGTTTCATACAAGTAATACTGCACGGCTAGAGTTGATACGGTGACGATCCCTTTCCGAGTTGATATGTGTGCTGACCTTTAGATTTACTATGCCACAAACTTATCTGCGAAATGGTCACTTAATAGAACTAATATATCTCAACGAGAGGCCACGAAAGATGGTCAGTTATGTATCGAAAGTACAGTAGTGGCTCCCTCGCTCATTGCACAAATAAGGTGGCAGCACTGTCCACCAATCCGCACTACGCTAAGGTGGATAACAGCTCAGTCAACCTCGACGTAGGGTACGTCGGAGTCCGTGTAGTAGAAGGCAGTGAAGACTGTAATGATGACGTGGGGTCGGTCGCGCTCTGAGTACTCGTATAGGTATCTTCAAGGCTAGAGTGAACAAGTACCTTCTAGGTCTGCGTGCTCCATCTTAGACCACAACGTCGCTTATCATCAGGCGAGTTGGTGGTTAAACGTCGACCTATTTATTCTACATTTAAAAAAAGGCGTCTTTATTTATCGGACGGGTCACCCCCCCTTGTCGACTCCAGTACCATTTAAATTTCGTTGTAACTGGTGTCGCCGTCGACACAGGTCCTGCCGCCCTGTCCGTTGGGCAGGCAGAGCTGGCCGGGCCCGCAGCCGCCGTTCCGCTGCGCACAGGCGCTGGAGGCCGCCGGGCACTGCGCCGGCGCCACGGCCAGCCCGTAGTGCCGCCCCGTCACCGCCACGGGCAGCGTACTGCGCACTTGCCTACTCGTGTCCGCGTATTCGATCTTCAACCTGGGGATAACGTGCATGTTGAATAACGGAAATGTCGTTGACGAACAGGAGGTCCAATTTGGACGAGATTGGCATCGGGATAAGTGTACGAGAAGAGAGGCGGCGGGCGATTATGGGCTGATGATGATGTTAAAGAACTGAAAATTACTCTTAAAAAGAAAGAAGGAATAAAAGTCTGTCTAGCATTATACTTACACTGACAAAAATAAAACAAAATTTTACCAGATAGGTTGCTGTACTTTATTTTAGTTCGATACTTACGTTCGCCAATCAGTCCAATAGAAGGTATCGCCATTGACAGCCAAGCTGAAGGGATGGCTGCAGGACGCTGCTATCGTTTCCCTCTCCATAGTGTCGATGGTCACACACTTGATGGCCAGCAGACCAGCGTCGGCGTAGCAAAGCCTGTCTCTGGCCCAGTCGATGGCTAAGGAGTTGGGAAGCGTCACGTCACTGGCGTCAAGGAACACGCCTCGTTGACTGCCGTCCATGTTCGACCACTCGATCTTGGGATTTGATCGCTTCCAATCCGACCAGAAGATTTTTCTGTCAAGGATGTCACAATGTTAGTTTTGCAGCATCCAAGGTGGAATAGGTAAATGGAATATAGAGCGACAGTGCTAAAAGTGTAATTGGTATATATGAGGCTTTCCACTCTGTTTATTTGTACCTATTATTGTGCTATGTATCTACGTATAAATATGGCAAGAAAAGGCGTGGCAAGCTAGGCATGGAACAATCCCTAAATAATTTCCAACCCGCGTGTATCTGTTTAAAGATCTAACAGATAGAAAATGATGAATATTCCTTACCCTCTTTGTGGATGTACGGCAATGCCTCTAGGATTCGAAATTCCATCTATAGAAAACAACACTTTTCGGACTCTCGTGTCTAAGTTGGCCACTTCGATGGTCAACTTCTTTGAGTCCGTCCAAAAAATGTTTCGCGATGACCAATCAACTGACACACCCTCTGGTGACTTGATACCTAGAATATAAAAATAATGTTATTGGAGAAGACAAAGAGTTTATTACCTATCTGTAATGATGAAACATGTTGAACAGATTTGTCGAAGAGATCCGAACTTACCATGTCTTATAAAGGTTTCGTAACGTGATCCGTCGTAAGCTGCTCGATTTATCGTGTTTCCCACAACATCTCCCCAGTAGATGATGCCCGACACGCAGTCGACGTCTATGCCCACGGCGATTTGATCGGTTGCGCTGTTGAACGGAGTAGCATAGTCTCTGGAGGTGATCTGGAAGGGCACACGGTATATGGTCGCGCCTTCGCTCACCACGAGGAAGTTCCCTGAAAGTCTAGGGTTGGCTTCACAGTTAACGCCATCGCCCGTGTAGCCAGAGTTGCATTCGCACACATAACCGTCGCTTCTCTTCAAACATGAGGCCTGTGCGCTGCACAGGAAAGGATTTGTTCGACAGCTCTGTTCCAAAGTGCAAGTATAACCGTCGCCTGAATACCCGTCCTTACAAACGCATTGATAGGAGTTTTCGACGAAAGTGCAAATGGCGTCGACGTTGCAGTCGTTAGTTATGTCACAGGTGCGGCCCGCTTGTACGCACTGCCCTATTCCATTGCCTTCATACCCAGCGTCGCAGTGACAGAAGTTGATATTAATAGATTGGTCGTACAAGCAGGAGGCGTGCTCAGCACACAGAGCTCCATTACACAACTGCCCGTCGGGAATGCAAGCATCGTTCTGATCCTTTATGTATCCTTCAATGCATTGGCAGATGTACTCCCCGGAGACGGTGCTAGGCCTGCACTCGGCGTTGTATTCACAGTCGGAGTTGTTGGTGCAACTGAAGTTGGGTCGGCAGTTGTAGCCGTCGCCTTGGTATCCAGAGTCGCAGACGCAGAGAAACTCGCCTGCCGCGGTGTCGACACAACGCGCGTTGAGGCCGCAAGAGCAACTGGGACCGGTGCGCTCGATGCACTCGTAAGCGTCACCCTCATACCCCTCTGGGCAGACACAGGTGCCTACATATCCACCATCTCCGTACGAACACACCGCATTTGGTGGACAGTCTGAGTCAGTTTCACATCCATCTGTAACATAACAATATAGGAAGGTACTTATTCGATGCGATTTAAATGGACTAAACCAAAAAAAAATCTGCAAAATAACGAAAACTCGATTGTCAAGGGTTTGGCACTTATATACCAATTTGTATGTAAGTAATCTACATTTCAAACCCTATTATTCAACAATAAAAAAAAAAGTTGGGCTATCATTAGATTCGTGCTCAAATTCCTAGCCCACTGTACTGTCCGAAGTAACTTTCCGCAGTGGATGCGTCCCTTAATCCCCCATCCAATGGGGATTGGGGGCCTCTGCCGAGCACAGCACACGCACAAGTATCCTTAGAAGCACAAGTAGATGTATTCACAGGCAAATGGCCACTATTTGTAAAAAGTTCATGGGGGTATAGTGAGAAGTGACAGTAAATATTTAAAATATTGATTAAACAACACTTTACTACCTTATTAAGAATATTGTAGGTACTTATTAATATTTTTTCATTTTATTAGTTTTGTATGATTATTTTTTTCTTTAATTTTTAACGTTATTTTTTTTATTGTTGTTGATTTTAAAAATTGTTCTCAATTCATAATTTATTAATTTTTGTACTAAGATAATGTTTGTATTAGAGTAGGTAGTAAATTTAGATTAAGATTTACGTTTTGGTTACGTCCAGACTGTCACGTAGCTAAATTTTGGTTGATTGATTATGATGTGTATTATATATATGTAACATACAGATTGTAACCGGTAAGTCTTACCACAATAGTCCTTTTTACGATTTTAGTGCAGAAATCTAAAATTATGTGATTGGAGGAAATACTTACAAGTTTTGTCGTCTTCAATTGGTGGTGTTGGGGCAATTGTGGGTCCGGTGTAATTTTCGAGCCGGCATAAGTCGTTATTTCTTTCGTCTCTATAATTCACGTATCCTTGTGGACAGATACAACTTTGGGTGTCACAAGTAGGCAACACAAAGGTTTCGTTATACTCGGCTTCCTTGGTTGCTGCAGTCGTACTCTCGTAGTAGTAGTAAGAAGTTTCTGTGTATGCAGGAGCTGGTGCATCAGAAACTGGGGAATAGGACTGTACAGGGTAGGAAACTGGAGGATAAGAAACAACGTCAGAATCTGGAGTTTGACCTGGATGACCAAAATTAAATAAAAGTGTAGGTTTATCTTCCACGCACTGGTAACCGTCACCAGAGTATCCACGGTTGCACTGACATATATAGCCGTTATTTGTGGTGGAAAACTGGCATGATGCTAATGGGGAACATTGAGCGCAGGCTTGTTCTGGAATCTCATAACACCATGTACCGTCTCCCGTGTAACCAGAGTTACAAATGCAGATTGGTCCGTCTGGAGACTCTGCACATTGCGCGTTGACATCGCATTTTCTGTCCTCACATCTGGACCGTTTAGTGCACATGATGCCATTTCCATTGAAACCTTCCTTGCACCGGCATTGGAAGCCACCATCGTGGTTTGTGCATTCGGCATTGGGATCGCAATTGTGTGTGCCGGCCACACACTCATCAATGTCAACACACGCTACAACATCGTTTTGGTAAATATTTGTATAACCAGTTTGGCAAACACATGCAAAAGAATCTCCTTGAACTACGCACGAGCTATGAGGACCGCAGGTTTCCCGACCTCTGATGCAAGGATCTTCTTGACCAAGAGGTACAATTTTGTTGCTTGTTCCGTATCGAATTATGTTTTCTCTGATTTCATATCCGAGATAATTTTTGGACACTTTTAATGTTAAAGGTAGAGAAGAGTCTTCTGTCAGGGGAGCGTTTCGGCAGGAATGGAATGTAAATGTTTGTGATATTCTTGCTTCATACTTTTCACCGGTAATTTTGTTTGTGAATGTTCTGGACGAGTCTGAGCGTATGAGTCCAGGTTCGACAATCGTGTATTGTTCTTCATATTCTGTTACCTCTAGCTTAGTTTCAAGCAACACCACCGGCAGATTGCCTCTGATGTCAGTGTCAGTGGTGATCTGGTCAAATACGTCATGGCCATAATATTCCTGTTGGACAACCACTCTGTCGTTTGATGCAGGGAACCAGACGTCTGCAGTGTGATTGAAAAGTGATCCCGTCAGTTGGTATCCATTCTTTGCATTTCCTAAGGGCTTAGCGAAGAGCCATCCAACAACGCTGCCGAGAACGTTGAGTAGCTGCAGGCTACCGCCAAGAGATGGTGGTGCGAGCGAGAGAGCGGTGTACGCTCGACCGTCAGCTACAACCACATAGGCTTGGATATCAGCGTCGTTGATATGAACATCGTTGATTATGCCATTGAGCTTCCCGTGCACTCTCAAAGGAACATCGTCTTTGATGCAAGATTTGCCATTTCCGTAGAAGCCTTCGTTGCACTGGCAGCAGATTCCGGCTTGATAGTCCACACACCTGGCGTGAACGTGGCAGACGCTGGGCCCGCTCAAAGCACACGTCTTGGATTCCTCCTCTACCTCCACTTCGTTCTGATCGTATTGATCGGGAACGGCAATGTTTTCTTCGGGGGATATAACCCCCACTCGGAATACGTACTTCCCGGGCTCGTGTGTATTGGACCATCTGGAATTGACGAAAACAATACATTACTTAGGTAAGTACTTTTTATGATTTTTAGTAGAACTACAAAAATGTTCTAATAAATTAAAAAAAAAAACATCATAGTATGGAAACTTACGAAATGATATTCCTGATCTGGTGACTGCCCGAGCCCCTAAGAGTGAACATTCTCCCATCTTCAGCGATGAACCCAGCTTGCGCTTTAGCATCGGGTAGTTGCGACGATTCAGTTTCCCTTTGAATCCACTGAATATCTCGTTCAGGGTACAGGAGTTCGACAAAGCTCTCGGTTCCATTGCTTATTATGGCAACTTGGAAGCTGTTCTTGCGGTCTCGGATCTTGCTCGTATAGGGGACATCTAGCCAGGTAGCGATGAAAACACTGGTCGGTTTGAAATCGTAATATTCGTGGAAGTTATTCTGGACGCTCTCTTCGGCTTTAGAGATGACGTGGGGCTCGTCAGTCTCGCGGAAGTAGACCGCGCCTTCTTCGGAAGTGTCTACGTTGGTGTAAAAAGCTGCTATAGAGGGGTAGGGCAGAGGGAACTCAGTGTTTATGAACGATGGGATGTCAGCTCGGAAAGTCAAAACCCCGAAGTTGTTGACCTGGAATCAAAAATAAGGTTTTTAGAGGATTCGTTCCAGACACATGTCAGCTTAAAAGCTTTGAAGACTATTGCGAAGTAGGTACCTACAACTACATAGCTGTGTTGTAATTCTCGTAGTAGTAACCAGTTCAAAGTGCTACTGGCAATTATTCGCTAAAACGTGTATAGCAACTGTTGTTTATGTTAAAATCTACAAATAGTAAGTTATCTATCACGATTAGGCATATTATATAAAGTGTCAGCGACCCTACGATTGATAACAACTATCGTGTCGCTCACACGCCTGAATATATTCGAAGAAAAGGTCCTGACACTTGCTTAACTTTGGAGATAAAATTCTAATCGCTCATACTACCGCTTGTACTATGATAATTATGTAAGCTGCTAAACAAAATGGTCTTGCAAACGAAGTCCATCATTTTACCTCCACTCTCAGGGGGTTTACCACGAGTTTTGATTGTTAACGAAAACTTGTCTAGTTTTCGGTTGGCTCCATACGTTTCACCGTTTCCGCCAGTAGCGCTTCATTGAAATGTACCTATGGAGTCAAACGAAAACGAAAAAAGTTTTCGTAAAGAACTATCAAAACTCATGGTAAGGGTGCAGAATACAGAAAAGAACCTTTCTGTCTTCTGAGTCTCCACTACTAAGAGCTGAACATTTTAAAAATATCGACTCAAAAAAGATACGGTTCGTTTAGTCATCTAGGTATAAATATTTATTAGTTGGTACCTACATTGTAAGTTAATTATTATTATAATTATTTGTGACCTAGTAGGTAGGTAAATTATAAAAAATCTTTAATCGTTTTTGCAGATCATAATGGTGATGTTAAAATGCATTACATTTTTGCACTCTATGGCGGGCGAACAACCGCATCTTGGGGTCATACAGGGCATTAGGTCACTCGCTAATACACAGATGACACATACGGGTACATAAATTCGAGAACATTCCCGTTGTTGAACGAAATCTTGCGACTAAAATGTTCTAGAAAACAAAGATTCTTAGTGTGATTTTGATCACATCAATCGTTACGTTATGATTGGATTTTCTTTCGCGTTCGCCTTTGGCTTGGTGTTGCGACGGCTTAGGCAATTTTTAGCAAAGAGATGCATAAAAATATCGATTATAGTTTTTTTAAGAGGCTTATTAGGTAAACATCGAACAAACAGACAGATATCAGATACGGATTAGAAGCAAGTTAGAGTCAGTGACCGAAGCGGTGATAGTCGCCCATGCACTTCCGTTTGCCTCAATGCGTATCATGTGCAAATGTTTTAGGTACCTACTTATTGGCATAATTTATATTTGCCCTTTGACTTTTGCAAGTTTCTTCCAAATATGCAAGTTCCGCTACAATGTGCTTTGCCCAGCTGGCTATGCGTGTCATACATTGCACAACTGCTGAAGTGCAGAATAAAAAAATACAGTGAGCGGAGCGTATTTACTACTAGGTATTTCTAACCTAGGATTAATTACAGTGATTTACAATTTAACTGTACGTGAGTAAGTATAAACTAAACCTAGTAAATAAACTAACTAACTAAAACCCTTTTTATAGCTGATATCAAGTAAGTAGGTAAGTAAGTAAGTATTTACTTTGCTAATAAAAATTCAGGAAGCTTAAAATTACAAGTAAATAGTACTTATATGGTATATGGTACTTTATAAATATTGAACAGATACCTACAGTGATTAGCAATTCAACAGTAGGTATATTAATTAGTGAAGTGATAGTCATCGGTGACCCCTAGGGCTGATGTCATACATTGTCCTAAATTTCAACAGAATAAGGGGACATTGTAAGTTTTTAATAGATTAGTACATTACATAACAATGAAATAACTAATACATACTTAGTCTAGCCACTCGTATCTCTTCGGTATTTTTTTCGGTAGATAAGACATTTCTCGTTGATTTATATTTCTATATCAAATCAAATCAAATTTATTCAAGTAAATGTTGACAATTTCACTTACAGATAAACCTTAGGTTGGGTACGTTAATAGCGGGATAACATTTATTAATTTGTCTTGTAGCACATACACTAAGAATATAAATATTCTTGTGTTGAGGTGACTACATTCCTTCATATTTCACAAAGTGTAGGCGTATGTACAATGTGTGTACAACTGTGTGTGCGTCAGTGTGTGTGTGTGTGTGTTTTATAAATACATACTTTCAAAAGTTTTGGTATTCAGTTGCAGGCAATATTTACCTATTTTACTGTGTAGTGTCCGAACAGTGCTCACTGAACTAAGTACGCACATACTCAGTATGTCTTGCTGACTTAGCATTTTATTTGCTACAGTTTGCCGCATGTTTAACATTGGAGTTTGTCCAATACGCGACTCATAGTCAGTCAGCGGACAGTCAGCCGCTCACAGTTTGCATAGGTCGAAGCCGAAGAAACGAATAAGCGACATAGGTCAATCAATTTTAAATCGATTTGACTTTGGAGCTTTGTTATTACTACTTTTAGAATTATGATGTAATTAAACTATCCAGTTCAAAATGGCTGATTGGTTTTCTTGGAACAAAACCATGCTTAATTTTTAAATTAACGGAGACTAGCCATTCTAACTGATTAACGTAGACACGAAAGCTTAATTTATTTTAGCTACCTACCTAGAATATACGATTTTAGTGTCACGTCTACGTACTTAGAGTCAGTTCATTCTTTTGGTATTTTTATTTTATTTTTTTAAGTAGAATAGGTCGGCATTTGACCACCAACTCGCCTGATATTAAGCGACGTTGTGGTCTAAGATGGAGCGTGACGACCTATAAGGTACTTTTTCACTCTAGCCTTGAAGTTTTGTAGAGTGAAGAAGTACAAAGACGGCAGTTGAGTGAGGCGCTACAAGTGCGCTACTGCTCAGACCCGTCTTCGGAACGGTAACACCGGACTAGGTACATCCCGAAACACGACTAGGTCATTTCACGGCATGGCTTGTCCGCTGGGTGGTAACTAGCCACGTCGTAACTGTAACGTCGGTTTACGGACGATAGTTTAACGTGACAACGTCATAACAAAAGAAGAGTGGTAGAGAGATAGATGCGCCCCAAGCCGAACGCTCAAGCCGATCGTGCTTTTCGCTCGCTAGTGTAGCGCTCTCGCTCCGATCGTAACGGGACAATGAGTCATCCATTTTCGTGCGTGCAGCCGGCGTTCATCGATTTATTAGACGTTGTCACGTCAAAATCACCGTCGCATCAAACATTTAGTTACATCGTTAGATACATTGTCCAACCAGTTGCACGACCCTTTCAGAAAGGTTGGCAACTGTGTTGAGAGAACTAGGCATCCACCCAAACGAGTGGCTTCGAAATATTAAAGTTGGAAACTAAAACAAACTGCATTATTAATAATATTATTGTTGGCATGAACTCCCGCTAAATGTAGACAGGAATTCCCCAAGTTGCATTTAAACGAGGTTAATATAAAGATGCACACGCCGAAACTATAGAGCACGGAGGAATTCAAAACATCGAGTAGGTAGTTTTGTCGGTTTCAAAATATCGTGGAAATACAACACTAACGATGAATCAACAGTAAAATGCTAGAAAGTTCGGTTATAAGCTTTGGGTAAAGAAGTTTTTCAAGAGAAGTTTTCTACTGTTTCAGAAGGAATCGTAATGAAACAAGTTTTTGAAAAAAATATATAGGTATGCCCCTCAGTTTCTTGCCTGTTCTTCTGGTTCACTAACCAGAAGAACAGAAAAAAAGAGTCACTGCTCTTTTTTAAAGAAGGTTGTAGGGTATTTTTATAACTTTGGCGTTCATAAGATAATCTTCGATAAGGACCCAATTATTTAAATACATTTGATGATTATTTATCGAACGAGCGAATGTCAGTGAGCGAAGAAAGATTTTTTTTTTGTCTTTTGCTACGACAAAAATACTTTCGTATGTCCGAATTCTGTCTGGATCTCTGTCCGGATCTTTGTCTTCGTCTACAGGTCGTATTTCTAAACCGAATCTCTTGAAAACACAGGGACATCATAAAAAAATAACATATATCTGCCATTTTGAAAAGTGTCCAAAAACCGCATCATAAAAAAAAAACATCGAACCTGCTCACAAAATTTAATGAGAATCGGTTAAGGAATGCGACCTGTAGGAGAGGACAGACGCCGGTCGCGAGGTCTCCATATCTAAGCTGTACACTTTTTAAGCACGGGTTACACCGCGGGGCTACAATACCTAACGCTCTGATAATATTATTCGGACTGATAAAACGACAAGGCGCTGACAAGTTATCCGGCAATTAGATAATGAGACAATGGTCTTATACGAAATAATAGATACTTTTAGAAATCGTATTGTTCTAGAACACATAATAATAATAAATAAATAATAATTCGGGATACTTGCACACACGGCCGTCTGACCCCAAACTAAGCAAAGCTTGTACTATGGCGGGCATAAACTGATATACATACATATTCAATATTTTTAAATACATACTTAAATAGATAATTAACACCCAGACATAGAACAAACACAAATATTCATCAATGTTTGCCCTAGGTGGGAATCGAACCCACGCCCCCTAGCTCAGAAGGCAGGTTCACTACCGACTGAGCCACAGAGGCATTCAAACATATATTTGTAAATTATTAAAGCAGACTTAACTTACTTATTAATAAGTCATAACAGTCCAATAAAATAACAAGAATTAGTTACTGCAATCTATTCCAGATACTTCTGTACTCGTATTACATGAAGCTGAATTTAATCGATCGGCGATTGACAATTACCCAAGCACTATTGTGTGGAGGCTTTACTCGTCTGTACTTGCCGATCATTTTCTATGCATTCTCATTGATACGATGATCATCGATTGTGAAGAGGGGGTGTACAATTACACAAATTGTTTATTGGTATCATAAAACCACATTTCTGAGATCATAAAGAACCATCTATCAAACTAGTTTAAAACTGTATTTCAGAATCTAATAGCCGTTGTATTTACACGCGCAGCTTGCAGAATGGCTACATAAACTTACAAAAATCCGGTGAATGGCAATTTGGAATAGAAAATTGGTTGCTGAAATCAACTTTTGCAAGTTTTTGCTTCTATATTTTATTGAGACTATTGCTAGCAGCTTTGTTAACTTTTCATAGCCTTACCTAGTATTTAGAGAAAGAATTTTCAAAATCGGACCATCATTTTCAAAAATTGGCCTCCTAAGCACAAAAACTTTACCCCTTTGTGTAATCACACAAAGTGAATGTGAAACTATGTGAAATCACACAAAATGAATGTGAATGTGTGTTAGTTTGTTACTTTTTCACTTTTTCACGCTCATCCAAATCGGATGAAATTTGGTTTGGAGGTAGCTTAAACCTTGGATAAACACTTATTCAATAGATTCCTTTTTAACACGGGTAACACCTCAGGGCGCGGCCAGTATTGAGTATAGATAGATACGCACTAATTTTATAAAATAGAAAGTAAGCCTGTCTGTCTGATTGTAGGCTTTTCACAGCTAAGCCTCTGTACGGCTCTTGATGCAATTTAATAATTAGTTACAATGCCAATATCACGAGAAAGGTTTTTGGACATTTTTTTCTGAATAAACGCGAACGAGATCGTGGGTCAGCTAGTCATAAATAAAACACCAAAAATGACACTTACAAAAACAGAATCGTAGGACTCTCCGAAGAACTCCACAGGAACTTTGAGAAAGATCTCCGGGGAAGGTACCTCGTGGCCTTTCGGTAGCTTCTGGTCCAAGCCGGGCCCGTGGGGGTAAAACTGATCGCGCGTGATCGCAAGCGCGCACGTCGCGAGCGCAAACACTCCCGCGCACGTCCACATTCTAACGTCCCCACAGAACTACTGCCCCATCCACTATCCACACACTCGTCGCATTCAATCTCTACCTACCTATTCCACATTTTACTCGTAGAACCCGCATTGTCTTTATAGATACGGAAATAAACGGGAACGTGTCACTAGTCCTTAATGAGAGGATTTAAGGAATGGTGTATTTTGATTTTGTATGATGGTTAAGATTTAAAAGAATGCATAGAATCGTATTCGTGTCAGACGAAGGTATGATTTGATGAATTCTTTGACAAAGAGCCGGATCAGCAAACCAATTGCTCGGGCCCTTGGGCAGTATGGAAGGAAGGAAGGGATAAGGTAAATGAAAAGGAGAAGAGTTGAGTATGTTGATGTGGTTATTACGACTAGAGTCTAGCTAGAGTTATAATTCTCAGTCAGGAGAGTCTGTCAAGTTATTCCACACTTTACTCCGTGTCTGATATGATTTGCCTTCAGACACTTCCATAGGTGCTATGTCAAGTAAGACAACATCATTTATATTTGTATTTATACCTTTGTCTACGGATTCATTTTTAAGGTTCAATTTTTTGGTGGTTTCTGAGATTTAGGCCCGTATGCTAAAAGACGCTCAGTCTCGATGAATCTCGATTTAAAACAGTTTATAAGCATGGTAAAATCGAGATTCATGACAGAGTGTCGTTTCAGAATACGACCCTTAAAGTATGGATCGTGTTTTGCTAGCTAGCTAGACATCTTTTGTTATATGTACTCGTACATATATGCTAATCAGATTTTCTTTCTAGCATCGCCTTCCAGAAAGCATCATATTTATCTCATGCCTTAAAATTATGTCATAACAATGTACGGAGTGCATAACACTGCCCCAGGAATGTTATCTATTAAGTCAGTAGCTCTTTTGTTTGTTTGTCCTAATTAATGTGCTCTATTAACGAGAGTACTTAGACGCTGCATCTGTTAATTACTTTATTTATACGAAATTGTTGAACACAATGGGCTTTTAAAGCTTATTGTTGACATAGTTATTTGTTGTAACTACTACGTACTAATGTTGCCTACTATTTTTTTCCTGTGTTTGTTAAATCTGTACTCACTGGTTATACTCGACTAACATCTTAATTCGAGCATTGGGATACTCTAAAAAACAGCTGGAAATAAGCTGGCCAGCCTTCGCAATACATTGCTGAGAATATCCCAATAGAAGATAGAATAGAAAGAAGCAACAATTTTAGTTTGGCAACTAAAATTGTTGCTTCTAATTTATTTTTGTTAAGTAGTTTCTTTCTTTTTGTCTTTTTTTAAAATTTTTAGTTTTGGTAATAAATACCTTTTCATTTTATTTGATTTATTTATTTGATGGTCCCTATAAGTTCTTAGGGCACTCCTAGACGAGCCAAGTTTTTACGGCAATACTGGCCCGGAAATACAGGCAATATTGCCGAGTCTAGCCCGGCCATCATCAGTCATGCTAGAAATGTATGACTATATGGCCAGATCACACGCAAAATATTGCCGGGCTAGAATTGCATCAAAAATATGGTCCGTCTAGGTGCGCCCTTAGCATACGTGGATGTAGGTAAGTAAGTACTTTCTATTTCGATACTGGGTACAAATATATTAACGGAAATTTGTCTTCAAACAAGTAACATTATTAATTATTTTAAGAAAAACAAAAAATCTGGCTGCAAAATGTTGTACCTTACGGCACTTCCACTATCAAGACGATTCAAATGGTACCACACATGTCAAAATCTATGAAGTTGTTTAGGCTGTAAGGCTCGAAACCTCATACATACCTACATGTAATGAGTGTAAGTATGTAAGATGTAATCATCTTACATACTTACACTCGAAAAACATTGCCTCCTTTTAGCGCAGTCGGGTAAAAATAGATAGATAGATAGATAGATAAACACTATTGTTCACACCAGAAATAACAAAAGAACAGAAAAATCTTAAACTGTAGTGTAACAAATAGCGGCCTTATCACTAAGAGCGATCTCTTCCAGGCAACCTTAGGATGGAGAGGATACTTATGAATAAGTATGGGACATGGGTGTGCAAAAATATTTAAGACAATATGTAGATAAGGTGGAAAAGGAAAAAGGTGTAATTTGTCTAGGTCCTTACATGGAGTGTGATCTTTTAAATTTAATCTTCCTTATTTTGGAAAGGTAATTCCAATTTAATTTAAGTTGATTATTATTACCTAACTATTAATTATTTTATTGAAGCTTTGTTATAAATGTCATGAAAATTGTATGAAAATTATCGCTACCGCACCTAACTACCTGCCCTCGTGAAGCAATCCCTCTCGCACCTTTCCCGCTTTTGCTTTTTCTAATCCTCCTGTCCTACTTCCATCCCGCTTCCGTATTTCCCTTTTGCTTGTACCATTATTACTTATCTATTCTGTGCATCTAGTGACTGTCCCACTAATAGCTTTGGCGATCAGCGTTATTATATACTACAGTATAATTAAATCGTCCCTAATCGCCACTTGCACTGAATGTAAGAATTACCTAAGTTCTTGGTTAAATAATTTATTCTACTCCTAGTTCCTACGAGCCTTAAGCCATTCCTTAGAATAATCTTAACTTTATCTGTCCTTTTTTTTTTAAATAACTTAATAGGCTTGCGTTTGGCCTCCAACATGATGATAAGCAGTGATGCGGCCTACGATGGAGCACGCTTGCCTAAAAGAAACCGATTCACTCGAGACTTGAAGACACCCAGATTAAAAGTGTCATTGAACACACACTCTGGCAGAGTATTCCACACTCTAGCGGTCCGTATAAGAAAAGAGGAACCAAAGCGTTTCGTGCGTGTTGTAGGTATTTCGACCATAAAATGATGCCGCTTTTTTGTACTCTTGGTTGTTTTATAAAAGGATGGGCTATAGGGAGAATAAGGTCATGCAATTCCGATAAGCGAATGTATCGCTAGGATCAGTTTAAAACTAGTTAAGCAAGGACTTCTTCTACTTTAAGGCAATTCTCTTAGCGCAAGTGTCCTAAGGCGCATAACCGGAGAAACCGTGACAGTTTAAAAACAGTGTTTATTTTAGATCTTGCACTCAAATCCGAAAATAGTGATAAGAATGCGACTGAGTACCTACCTACCAGTAGATTCAGATAAATATCAAGACGCAGAAATATCTCTGTAATTTGGGAACATTGACCCCGTGGGGATCGAGAATTACAGTATGCACGCAAAATACATTCTCTGGCAAGTTGCCTTCTGTATCTGGGTACATGTGGTGCGCTTCGAGAAGATCGCTGGCAATTTCCTACACCTGAGATAAAGCGAACAATCGCTAAAAGGTCTTAGCAACTTAGCAAGCAGTTTTTTAGAAGTTTTTTTGTAGGATGAGTTGTTATAGCCCAAACCCGATATAACGCATTTTTTTGCTTGGTTATGGGTCTAAATAATTTTATTTAACAAGATGCCGATGCAGATTGATTGATTTTTGATTATGTAGGTATAGAAAGATCTGGGTTGGTCCTCTTGTTCCCCATTTTTCCTTAGTACCTACCTATATGGCAATAGCACATCTCTACATAGTACAAAAGAGAGACGCGGGAAGCCGCGTCTTACTGTCTCTCTGTCTGAATAGGTAGGTATATCCGCTAACTTCTAGACCGCACGGCACGCAACGGATTTTGATGCGGCTTTCAAGTGTATTAGTAATTGAGTATGCTCAGTTGTTCACATATTTTAAATAGATCTTGACTAATGCTGTAATCCATTAACAGGAATTAGCCGTTTGTGGCAGACGTCTAGTTACCTATAGTAATTGTATGCATTTAAGTACGAGACTTAAGTAGGTATATGTTTTGTAAGTATTTTAGTACCTACAACACATTGAGGATAATACGAATTAAGCATACTTACAATTAGCTCTGAATTCTATTTCATAGCACAAGTAGAATTAAATGACAATTAAACTTCCTAATGACATCTTAATATATATAAATCTCGTGTCACAATGTTTGTCCTCAATGAACTCCTAAACCACTTAACCGATTATAATAAAATTCGCACACCATGTGCAGTTCGATCCAACTTGAGAGATAGGATAGCTCAAAACGCGAACGAAGTCGCGGGGTGACAGCTAGTAATAATATATAATAATTATAATAAAAGTGAAAAACCAGAACGAGATAAAAACGCAAGATGGAGTGAGATGGCGCTCTACAAAACTTCCTTTACATGTTTCTCCCAAACAACTACCTGTTTTTCGGGAATTTGCATGTAATTCGATTCCTTGACCTCGGGAGTAGCGACAAACTTAATATTTATGGTTTTGGATGTGTAATTTTTGTATAATAAGCAAGATAAAATCGCAAGTTCAAATTGAAGAGAATACTACCTCATTGGATAGTTTCGTAGAAACTATCTTATTGAGGAAGTTCTTTTTTAAACAGTGTCAATCCAGCAGTGTCAGTGTGAAAATTCTATTAATGGCTAATGTCTGTAATTCTGTATAATATTAAATAAAGCCTGTTAAAAATAACGTGTCGTGCTAATAAAGCAGATATTATTGGAAACCTTGCTCCAACATAAGGTTATGGGCCATTTTAAAGGATAAAGGTGAGAAAATAATATATCAAAAGTAAAATGTACACAAACGTCAATATTTTGCCAATACTAAAAGGCGAAAATTATTCTAACTGGAAGTTTAGAGTAAAATCCTTACTAGAAGAAAAACAGGTTTTACAGATATTAGAATACGAAAATAAAGATATCCAGCATGAATAAAAACTAAAATTAGATGACTCAAAAGCAAAGGCTATAATAATTCAATGTATAACCGACAAACATGTATCGATCATACAAGATTGCCAAAACGCAAAACAAATGTTTGAACAGCTAGATTCTGTTTTTCAACGGAAAAGTGTCTTTACAAAACTAACATTAAAAAGGAAAATAAAACAACAAACAAGAATACTTATGTTTTTGCTCAACATTTTATTATTTACATCACTGTACTATTAATTTAGTAGGTAACTGTTACTTAACCACTAAAACTACTGAATGGATTTACATAATAGGTAATTAATTGCTATGCAATAGATTCCACGCGGGCAGAGCCGCGGGCAAACTCTAGTATAATTATAATAGTGAAAGTGACGCTTTGACGCTCTAACTACTCAACCGATCCTCATCATGAAATTTTTTCTGTACGTTAATAACGTACAGAAAAGGACAGAGTACCTTTCATCCCGAGAAAACGGTTCCTGTGGGACCGCGGGTAATAATGTTATAGTTGAGAAATATAATCATTTAATTGTTATTTGGCAAAATAAATTAGCAAAAAATAGAACATAAAGACAATATTGAGAAAACCAGAAATGTTATTAAAAGTAAAACAAAAACCCGGCTGCTAAATGTTGTACCCTATGTCATTTCCACTATCAATACGATTCAAATGACTATAGGCATGTAGGGCATGCCAAAGAAACAAAATACATCCATACCCACATTTATACTGACATATGTACACTCGAATAACATAACCTCTCTTCTTGCGCAGTCGGGTAAAATATAGAGTTGCTATCGTGAACACGTTTTGTCGAACGGCCATCATTCACGCCAGGAGCACGAGGTAGTGAATATTTTTGCGTGATGTTTTCGAAAATTGCAACTTACCTAATAGGTATTTGTGAAATGTGACTCCGTCTTTTATTTAATTTTCCTTTTTTGGTTGACGTAATATTTAACACAACTAACTACGTAGTGCCTAACTACGTGTGAGTGAAAGTGTGCTGGCTAGCATCCTCGCGTTATACTACGATGCCAATTCGAGATGTCAAGTTTAGTATGAAAATACATACATATAATTATGTATGTTACAATATAAATTATAAGTAACTGCAACATAAGCTCAATAAACTATTAACAAAAATACATTAAAGCGGCAGACGACGTAAAAGTAAACCGCTTATGGAGTAAATGAAGAAAAATGTCCCTTTCTCGGGGCACTACTGTTTGTGTACGTTCGTCTTCGAGTCGAGATGGTTTAAAAATAGTGACTTTCGCCTTCGTTCATTAACTGTTTCAGAAGATTAACGAGCCAACTGCTCGCTCGGATTGATTAATGTTGGTGCATTTCAGAAAAACTTAAAAATACAAACATAAAAAATAGGCTACTGCAATAAAAATAAACAACGATACACTGTTTTAAATAAGAATCCAATAATTTGGAACAGCGTTTTATTTAGAAAAACACATTACGTACAGGCATCTTAAATCATAATGGCCGAGAGTGATAAATTGCCACAGATGCTATAATATTACTATAGACTATAATTATTAAAATTTCCACAGATTTTACAACATAGGTTTACTTTTTATTGGATTGACTTTACATTTTTTAAGATTTTAAAAGATTTCAAATTGTTTAAAAAGAGACTGGATTTCGTGACACAGGTTTGCCTAGTGCGAAATCTAGGGTACTTTAGTCATATTGTCTCCCTTTACTGGAACCTTCATACCTTAGATATACATTATATTTGTACCCACTTACTATGTTTATTAAATAAATAAATAAAGTTTAGCTATCTTACTTCACCTAACTATAACTTTGGAGCTTCGCTAATAGCATTTGCTTTGTAAGTTTTTGAAGATACGAGTATATGTATTGTACTTTTTTTTTATATAGTGGCTTCTGCCCCTTAGGATGAGTATATGTACTTACTGCACTTTGTTTTAACCTAAGTATATATTTTTTAATTTTAGAGTTAAAAAAAATAAAAAGAGGTATAATGTATCTATAATAAGTTCGTAAAGTTTGAATGGCTAGCCCCAGGTAGCTAGTATTTTTTTTTAAAGTGTTTTTAGATGTCAGAGTTTTTAGGCCATTTTTAGGCTTCTTAGGGCCGCATTAAAAATGACACTCAGTCTTGAATCTCGACTTGAAACTGGTTTTAAGCAGAATGATAAAACTAGTTTTAAATCAAGATTCAAGACTAAGCTTTGTTTTAGCACGGCTAGATGGTTATAGCTATAGGACAGAGAAGCGTCTTCAATTTAACGTGTAACTTATTAGAGTGTCTCACAAAATTTCAAGAGAATCCAGAAAGACAAACGTCGGCCGTTAGTCTACACCTCATAGAGCCACCAGTTTTATACCTTTTTTAGTAGAGTAGCACTGTCAATCTAAAGCTGGCAATCAAATGAGTTTTGAAGTTTTCGTATTCTGAAACAGGTAGTAGGTTCTATAGAAATTAATGCTTCTGTGACGCGGAGGCTCAGTCGTCTCCCGGCGGGGGTGCAATCTGATGGCCACTCCGGACAGCTAAATAGAAACCTTTTAAAACATTTTCCTCGTATTTGTGGACTCATTTAAGAAAAGAAGCTAGGTTCTCAATATTGGGACAAAGTAACATTAACATTGCGAACAATAATTTATGTAAGAACAACCTGTGCCCGCAGATTCCCTGCGGTTAAAAATTTGAAGCGATGATAGCCTAGTTGGAGAAGGCACGCCTCTCAAGTCAGAGGGTGCGGGTTCAAACCCAGCCGACAGCACGCACCTATTTTGTTCATTGTGTGAACATAATTATGTGCGTATTGTAAGTACATACTCGTATGTCATCGGCTACATGACTGGAGCCCGGTGTTTGGCGACAGGCTCGCCCCCTGTCATATTTGGGACTGAATATCGGCGAAGTGTGGGTGTTGTACTACACCTCTGCCAGCCCCCTCAGGGGAAAGGCGTGACGATTTGTACATTAAAAATTATCCTATGTTCTTTTCCAGAATATAATCTATCCCTGTGCCAAATTTCATCCAGATCCGGCTGAACGGCCGTTCTGGCGAGATTGAGTAAAAAGATTCATCCATCCATCCATCCAATCTTTTATTATACATGTGATGTAATTTTCGTCGTGTGGTTGAGTTTTGATAAGAATATACGATGCTGGCTCTTTAATTCTACGGAGATGACGGTGGCCCTACATTGCAAGTTGCAAACTGTTAAAAGGCACTCCTTTAAGTTCGTAGACAATAAAATGCCATATATTTAGATAAATTATAAATAAATAAATAAATTCGGGATATTTTCACACACGGTCGCCTGACCCCAAACTAAGCAAAGCTTGTACTATGGCTGCCAGAGACTGATATACGTACATACAATATATTTTCAAATACATACTTAAATATATATTAACACCCAGACATAGAACAAACACCAATGTTCATCACATGAATGTTTGCCCTAGGTGGGAATCGAACCCACTGAGGCAGTCAAAGCAGTGAGGTAGGCAAGATTTATTAATTATTATGTTAAATAGGACCGTTCTTTCAATTAAAATTACAATAAAAATCCTTTAAAATTGTTTCGTATTCAAAAATATTAACAAACCATTCAATTCATCTTGAAACAAAGACTTTTCATTACCAAATACTGGGAGTCCCTTTGAATATTATTTATTGTCGAAGTTTTTCGGTAGGAGATTAATTGAATGGTGGCAGAATGGTAGAGTTCCTGCCAAACTTTAGGAACGCTCTGCGCATGGAATGCCAGGAACGCCCTATGCTCATGCATGTTTACTTAACTTGTTTGGAATAAAAAAGTGTCCTATGTGCTATTCTACACTATAATCTATCTCTGTGCCAAATTTCACCCAGATCTTTTCAGCCGTTCTGGTGTGAAAGAGTAACAAAAGTCCATCCATCCATTCATCCATCCATCCATTCTTACAAAATTTCGCGTTTGTAATATTAGTAGGATGTCGCAGCCAGCTAGCTTAATTCGACGTTCAATTAACAGTCTAGCATTATAACTAAACGGTGCCGTCCAACTAGCTTCCTGATGATATTCAGCCATTCAATCAAACGGCTAGGCAAGATGGCAAGAATTGACATCGTTGACTACTTTCCTAGCCAAGTAATTTAAGTAGGGGTTGTTACGGGTTGTTATAAAAAAATAACCACTAAGGATAAAGCGTAGCCGCCGTAGCCTTCTAACCTAACTCTCAATCTCGTCTTCTAACTCAATCCAGGAGGGCTATTCCTACGCGTGAGATGGGTGAGATTTTATCTTGGTCACTCTCTCACCTATGACGTTTCCGACGAGAGCAACAAGGACGAAAAAAGGTGAGATGAAAATCTCAAATCTACGAATAGGGGCACAGGTCGGATTTGCCCTGATAAAGAACTCGGGCTGGAGAGGTTTTAGGTTATTAATTTTATCAGGTCTATCATAATTGCGGTTTGTATTTCTGATTTTCGGATTTTATTTTTATCACAGTTAATTCAAACCACATTTCTTCGGTCAAAATTAGCAATTTTGGCAAATAATCACCCTATGAATGGCCTAAGCATCAGCCAGCCTGTTTATTAAATGTTGTATTAGATGCTACGGCCGAATACCGTTTAGGAAGCTAGTTGAACAGCGTCATTTAGTAAAATGGCTAGGCTGTTAATTGAACAGCTGATTAAGCAAGTTGGTTGCGACAGATACACTGTCATGCATAGCGGCAGATGCGATAGTACTTGCAATATGAAAATGTGTCCTCGGTGTGAAGCGGTGCTCTATATTTTTAAATTGGAAGGATGTCGGTATACTTTACTATTTAAATTAGTTAGTAGTTCGCTTCGAGTGGAGACTTCACATACCTCCATAACTTCTCGTCCGATTTCGCTTATTAAGGAACTTAAAAATAGTATTTGCATAAACTACCTTATTACTATTATATTATAACTATTATAATGGCATCCATCGACGTGTTTTGTCGATCATACTTGCGAACGCTTAAATATTTGCTAAAAAAGTTTTTTGAGTAAGTCCAGAGTGGCCTTAAATTTTGACAGCGGTAGATTCAAAATGGCGGAGAAACTGCGGGTAGTTTGGGGCGCGTGCGGCGTCTCGCGCCACTTCCGGTCTGCGTTGAATGATTTCCCGCTTCCTGTTTGCGGCGACGGACGCCGTTTAACGATACTCTTTGTGCAGCTACCTTTGGGCGCAAGTCTGCGACGACCCTTATTTATTGCGTCTATCGACGTAGCTTTGTTTTGTCTGTTAAACAATCTGCTTAATTTTTTTGGAAGCCAATATACGGTAGCTATTTGTTTTGGGTGCAGATTTTTTGGCCAAAGTTCACTAAAACTTATATAAAGAAAGAATAATTTTGTAACAGACTGTTTTTGACAGCTGTTAAATAGGTTAATGTCAACAATGGACAGATAAATAATCAAATTAAGTTCGGTGAACATGGGCCTCAATGTCCTATATTGTTTGCCTAAATTAGATTGCACTTAGCGATTATTTCGTTTCTTTATTGCTATTATTTTCCAAAGAATTGTTTATTTGTCTATTTTTTTTGGAAAAAAAACAACCTTTTTTCGACACGACGATCACGACATCGACAAAAAAATAATTAATTGGACTAAACTGACTTTAAAATGAGCTCCTAGAATTAAAATTAAGTAAGTACAAAACTTAAATTATATTTATGTCATTTGCTACATACTCGTAACTGGTGCCCGGTAAATGGCGACAGGCTCGCCCTCTGTCACATGTGGGCCTAATATCGTCCGGCGAAGTGTGGGTGTTATAATAGACCTCTGGCAGGGAAAGGCGTGACGATATTTTGTGTTATGTTATGTGAATGCTAGAAATAGTAAAAATATGACATACTCCACCGTAACGAAGCAATAAGGAAGTTGCGAGCATAACGAACTCGCAGGGGTGTCCGCAAATAATCTACTTTGGTCGCACGTGACCACGTCTGTGTCGCCTAATTAATACAAACTGGCAACCCTGGGGAATAGGTGAACTATTGTGGAGATATGAAATTGAGACTTACTGTACTGGGATACGTGATAAGTGATATTTAACGCAATTTTTACAAGCACCTACTATACCTGTACCTACAACCTACCACGTATAAGTATTTATTATATACTTACCAATGCTCCAGTAGCAATAAGTATACTCGTAATTTCATTGTTACCGACTTTAAAAAACGTGAAGGTTCGCAATTAGACTGTGTTTTCTTTATACCATTTAAGACCTGATCGATTTCGAATGATTATACCAAAAGATGTCTATTTTTTTTCATATCTAAAAGCAGGTGATTAATGAAAAATTTTACTACTTTTCCAACATGATGTACCTATAAGTGAGTGTTTGGGCAGAAGCCAATAAAAAGAAGTAAGTGTTTATTAGTTGTGTCATCAACCAGGATTATCTCTCTCTACGTTAGCAACCTACCTCCTTTCTCACTGTTGATGGCAATTGCCCCAAGCCCAAAGGGGCAGTAGCCATAGTAGACATATAACTTTTTCAGGCTCTTTTGATAAATTACCTTTCTCTATTGTTTGGTTGTACTATTTAAGTAATTTATTTATGATTTGAAAAAATAATGCCCCTCAGTTTCTTGCCTGTTTTTCTGAGTAGAGGCTCTTTGTCCGAACAAGGCGATCGAGTCTATTTAAATAACTTTGACGTTCATAAGTGTATCTTTGATACCTAAATTGAATAAAAACATTTTGACTTTGACTTTATTTATCATGAGAAAATTTACACATTTTTTTTATAACGCCTTAGGTGACTCTCACACTGCTCTGAGTCATGCGAAGCGCAATGTTAAAAAACTTGGACCTTTCCCGGGTCCATGTTTTTTACCCGAGTGCGTAAGGAGGGTTATGTTTTTCAAGTGTATATATATGTATGTATTTATGTATATTTGTAAGTGTGTTTGTATGTATGAGGTTTTTTTAGAACGCTCTACAGTTTAAACTGCTTGATGGATTTCGATATGTGAGGTGTCATTTGAATCGTCTTGATAGTGGTAGCGACATAGGGTACATCATTAATTGTATCCAGAGTGTCAGGCTACATTTTGCATTCGGGCTTATTGTTTTACTTTTAGTAACGTTGCGCCCGGTTGTACTGAAGTAACTCAGCTCAGTTTGTATTTATGAAGAAAATTCGGGACACAGCACTACAACTCCGCTGCAGGAGATTTGCGCTTCGTCCCGCATTGTCCGTCGCTTGGCTCGAAGCAATGAGAGAATCGCCTACCCCAAATACGCACGACATTATCAAACTGATAGTGAATATCGTTGACCTTGCGTGTCATAAGTAGGTATTTTTAATTCTTGTATGAAATCCACTATCTTGTTTCGCAGGTTCATTACACGACCCCGGGTCCCGATGATTCGATTTCAGAGTTCGTGGACCCGACGGACGGTGGAGCTGTCCGGAAAACTGAGCGCTTGTTTTAAATTTATTATCAATTTTATCATACTTTATGTATGTATTTAACTAACATTTCTTTAAAGTGCTCATTACATATTCCAATTTGCAGTACGCTAACTGAGCTAGCGTGCTTAAATAGGATAGTGCAATGGCTGTTGAACAGTTAGTTTACCAATCTAGTGCGGTCGCGCTGGTACTGCCTCTATCTAGCACACTAGATGACTAGATCTAGTGTGCTAGCTAGTCTCAAAAATTGCATCTTGATGTGCTTAGTGCAAATTAAATAGTGCAAATACTGCAAATTGAATAGTGTAAAGGCCGCTTAAGTTTGTCTAATTATATATAAAATTAATTAATATATATTGTAGGTACCTAGTTGAAATTCTTTATTTTATTATAATGACCTATAAAGATAGGTATTGGTAGATATACCTAAGCACCAATGACTTGAAAGCATCCATTTCAATTGAAACATTTTCAGATCACTGTTAGATTTTAAAATTGTTTTCAATTTGTTACACTAATACGAGTATATTATAGTATAGGATCCCGTTATAGAACGACCTTCACCGAGATGCTCATTTGATGAAATGTATTTTATATTTAATTTAACATGTCAATAAATATATTGCGGGTTTTCTAGAAAAAATTTTGATAATTGCCAGCCTAGTTGGGAGAAGGTCCGCCTCTCAAGCCAGAGGGAGCAGGTTCGAACCCAGCCGACGGCACGCACCAATTTGTTCATTCTGTAATCATACGTGCGTATTGTATGTCATCTGCTACATGACTGGAGCCCGGTGTATGGCGACAGGCTCGCCCCCTGTCACATTTAGGACTGAATATCGTCCGGCGTAGTGTGCGTGTTGTATTACACCTCTGTCAACCCCCTCGGGGGAAACGCGTGACGATATGTTATGTTATGTTATGATAATGATAATGATTACTGCTATCCATTTCAAATCCGGACTCATTTTGTACAACTTAACTCATAACACACAATAACGACAAAGCAAATAAAAACGCAAAACAAATAGATCCCTGAAACACGGTCCCTCATAAATAGAATCTATCTATTGAGCAACCGTTTTGTGAAATTCCGTAATGATTTTGCAACATTCTAATTTGTGAAGCGGAGGCCGCACGCCGCTCCGCCGCGGGCAATCCGGGAATAATGACAAATAAAATAAATGCATGATTTTAATCTCGGCCTCTGGAGCGACTCGTAAACTGTTTACGAGCGACCACTTCGTGTTTGGGGCATGGAACAAGTGAACAGAGTGTAAAAGGTACCTATAAATTGATTTGTTTTTTGTTCACAAAAAAAAAAACAGAAGAAAAGTATATTTAACGTTTAAAACTAGCATATAGAACTGACAAAACGAAGTTGAACAGATGAAGTTTATCTCAGATGTGCCGCGCAAGATTTTGAAGTTTAAAATGTTGACTGACAAACAACTTACCTACTGGTAACAAGAAAAATAACTTACCTACTGGTCTCTATTTTGGAAGACATGCTTAGGCGCAAATTACCAGGCTGGACAAGGCGAGGATGTAGCGCGGACAGGTTCAGGCTCGGTGCCACTAATAAAATGTATGAAAGCAACGTGTTTTAATTATTTGATATTTAAAAATATCTAAGTATGTATATCAGTTATTATTTATTTATTATTAATGATACACAAGCGATGCGGCGCAGGCACGCCGTTTCACAGTTTTCATCCCTGAACCGTGTTTACGCCGCCTCCTCGCCTTACGTCCAGCCTGTATAGTTTGCGCCTTAGATTAAAATAACATGAAAAATATTACAAGCCAAATAGGATGCAGTCTGAAAACATTAAGTAAAATCAAATTAGCAAATCTCAGCGTGAAATTTAGTGACTCTGATGTGATGTAGATTAGTAGCTCTGAACTCGCTTTGACTTTTATAAGCTTAAAAAATAAATTAATTGATGTAACTGTTGGAGAAACCCCTCTTCTCTTAATAAGGTCGTCTCGTAGTCTGGGTAATCGCGGCAATAGTCTTGCTATTGCCGTTCCTATTGGTCAATTGGCTTTTGACAACCACTAGGAATACTTTCGCGGGCATTCGCGGCAAAACTCTGGTTTCGGCTATAAACTTGGGCCACACACCACGTCACCACACAGTACGCGCGAACGACTCACCAACCCTTCGCTAATGCGCTTCCCTTTACGAGTTCCTCGCTCAATGTCGGGACACACCCGTTGATTGGGCGCGTATCTTGCGCAATAACACAACCCATTCACGGTTGACGAATCACATCGTCACGTTTTGCAACGGTTCTGTCAACTTTGCTACCAAAACCACAGCAGTTGGTTTGACGGTTATAAAGTTGGAGAGCTTGTGAAATATCCACTGAGCTTGAAACTATTATAAAACACCATTTTTCAAAGACAAAGCGTTACGAGATGTAACATTTTTTTTAAACGGTCTAGGCATACGTTTGTCCACTGACTCGCCTGATGGGAAGCGCTGACGTGATCAAAGGTGTAACACGCTTGCTGGAGATCCCTATTCACTTTACTCTTGAACATCCCGGATTGTATTTAGGTTTTTTAGGTAGAATAGGTCGACGTTTGACCACCAACTCGCCTGATGTTAAGCGACGCTGTGGTCTAAGATGGAGCACGACGACCTGGAAGGTACTTATTCACTCTGCCTTGAAGATGCCCAGGTTGTAGTTAGTCGGGAATACAGATGATGGCAAGGTGTTCCATTCCCTAGCGGTTCATATCAGAAAGGTAAACTGTTGAAGGTGGAAAGGTGAAAAGACAGAAGCAGCCAACGAGTTCCACTCCTTTGCAGTTAACGGTTAGTTCGGCGTTTTAATTCTGCAGTAGGTATATATAGTACAGGGTTTCGAATTTAAATGTCTGAATGGCACTAAAACTCTCAAGCCAGAGGGAGCGGGTTCAAACCCAGCCGACGACGGCACGGACTAATTTGTTCATTGTGTGAACATATGTGCTTATTGTATGTCATCTGCTACATGACTGGAGCCCTGTGTATGGCGACAGGCTCGCCCCCTGTCACAGTTGGGTCTGGATATCGTCCGGCGAAGTGTGGGTGTTGTATTACACCTCTGCCAGCCCCTTCGGGGGAAAGGCGTGACGATATGTTTATTTTTGTATCTTTTTATCTTCATCAACATTGTAGTTCTTATATCTTGTATCTTCTTCATTGTAGTTGCGCCCCGCGATATCACCCGATGTCCCACGGGAACCGTAATTTTTTCAGGGTGAAAGGTGCTACCCTGTGTTCTGCACTCCTGGCAATGTATATGCAAATTTAGTGATGATCGATCGAGAAGAAAATCATAACAAACAAACAGTTGGCGATTGGCTGGAGGTCGGCCTTCTTCCACTAGTTTGAGAACGGCCTCCTTTACATTTTAGAAGTAATTTTATGTTTTGAAAGCAGATGAAATTTTTTTTGTTTTAGTGTTCGTTTCGTTGTCTGTCACAAAAAAGCCCTGTTCCACTGATCTCGTGTAATACAATTTAATTTATCACCATCGTTTCTGTGGTGGATCTCCACAACTTCGCCTAAATAAAACTCCGTGGGTTCGATTTCAATGGACTGTATTTCTTTCTTCGGTACAATGGTGCTTACTTGCTATCGCTTCTTACTTGCTATTGCTTCTTACTTGCTATGGCTTCTTACTTGCTATTTCTTCTTACTTGTTTTTAGTTAGGCCGCAAAATTAGAAAAATACTTTTTTTTTTTTTTTTTTTTTTTGGATGACTCTATGCTGTTGGCCACTGAGGCCTCGACAGCGTACCGGGCATTAGGCAAGCGCAGATGGCGCAGGGCCTCAAAAATGCTTACAAACTATGGGCGACGAGCGCAAGGGCACCTCTGAGGTACGGCCTCGGCTTGGGCTGTCGCCGAGGGAGGGGCGTCGAATTGCCCTGGCAGCCCAGAAGGGGCTTGCTCTAGGGCCCTAACGGGGACGGTTGAAGTTAAGGTTAAAAACAAAATAAATTATTATTAACAATGACTCGACCGCCTTGTTCGGAAAGGGAACCTCACCTCAGAAGAACAGGCAAGAAACTGAGGGGCGTAAAATAAGCGAACACTACGAGCTAACTAACCGATCTTCTAACAGACCTTGTAGGCAGTCTTCGACCTCGCCGGCGAGGTCGGTGTATGATAGTGTGCCTTTGGTAACCGACGCCTATACCAAAAACTGAATACTTCCTGTTGCAAGGAGCTGCCGGGTCGGACGACCCCAGCGCCGCCGACGTGACGACGGCGATGGGGTCGTCCGGGTCGCCTAGGATGTTCCTAGGGCGCCTACGGAGAGGGGGAGGGTCTGTGGGATCTACGGAGTAGTCCACGGTGCGAGTGACAAGAGGGTTGGGGTGGTGAGGGGCTCTATCAAAGTAGCGCCGGGAGAGAAACTTGATGTACTGACGGATGGAGGGAAGTTCGAGATCGCAATGCAGGTCGGCGTTACGCTGGTACCAGCTAGCTCCGACTGCCTTGCGAATGAACCTATTCTGAAGGACCTGGAGCTTGTCCAGGTCTAGGGAGGAGGCATGAGCGAACACTACTGAAGCGTACGTCATGACGGGGCGGATGCACATTTTGTAAATAGTCACCTTATTCCTAAGGGACAATTTACTCCGTGTGCCTACGAGGTGGTGGAGTCGGCCTAGAATGAAGGCCGCTCGGTCCCGGACTATCTGGATGTGTTTCGAGAAGGTGAGTCGTCTATCGAGGGTCACGCCAAGGTACTTGGTGGAGGTAGCCCAAGGGACGGGCTGACCGTGAAGCACGAGTTGCTCCCGGTTAAAGGGCTTGGTGGGGTGAAAGTACATAGCTGCACTTTTGTCGGGATTGACCGTTATGGCCCACTTCTTGAACCAATCGCCAAGCTGGCGAAGGGCTCGCTGAAGTCGGCCACGCAGGTGGAGGGGATTCCAACCTCTGGTGTAGAGGGCAGTGTCGTCCGCGAAAAGCGCGAACTCTACTTTTGGAATCCGAGGGATGTCGTGAGTGTAGAGAGAGAAGAGGATAGGGGCTAGCGCTGAGCCCTGAGGGACGCCGGCGCTGATGGGATGAGGGGAGGAGCGAGTTCCATCGACGCGGTAGCGGAAGCTTCGATGGGTGAGATAGTCTTGGATGATGAGCACAAGACTGTCTGGGAACGCGAGTTGATATAGCTTGTATATCAACCCGTTGTGCCACACCTTATCGAAGGCTTTCGCGACGTCGAGGAAAACCGCTAGGGTCCCCTGGGGCTTGGGAGTGGTGAAGCCACAAGGTCTCTGATTGAAACCTTCTAGGATGTACTCCGTGATGCGGTGTACTTGTTGGACGCAAGAGTGTCTGGACCTAAATCCAAACTGCTCGTCTGGGAGAATGTGATTCTCCCTGACATGGGACCAGATGCGCTTCAGAAGGATGCGCTCGTAAATCTTCCCAATGGAGCTGAGAAGACTGATGGGACGGTAACTAGAAGGCTCGGTAGCCTTCTTGCCTGGTTTTCGAATGCCGATAACATCGGCAGTCTTCCAGGGGTCGGGGAAGATGCAGTTGGTCATGGCGGCATTGAAGATGCTTACTAGGAGATGGATAAGGGCAATGGGGAAGAGTTTGAGCACTCTGTTGGTGATACCATCTGCACCTGGGGACTTCTTGGCGTGGAGGTCCTTGATGATCGACTCAACTTCCGAAGCCGTGACCGGCTCGAGGGAAGAGAGGGGAGGGAGGGAGGAGACTTCGTCGACTACCGCGTCCACCGACTCGCGATGAGCGGGGTCGACTTGGTCTAGACTGGGGCTGCACTGCGCCTCGAGGCTGTCGGCCAGGCACTCGGCCTTTTCCACATCCTCGAAGGCGGGTGGGAGATTGGGTCGTGTCAGGGGGGGCATGGATGACGTCTTGTCGGATTTCATAGATCGCACCAACTTCCAGTAAGCCAGATGAGATGGTTCGATCTCTGAAAGAAGTTTCTCCCACCTCTGATTACGGAGTTCACGTATGCGGGTCTTTACGGCACGCTCGTAATACCGCATAGTGACTCTGTTCTCTTCGGTGGGAGTCCAGTCGTAAGCCCTAATGGCAGAGTGTTTTGCTCTCAATAGCTCCCTCACGTCCTCGGGAAGGGCCCAGCGTTGGTCGCCCTCGACTGGGACCTGTCTCGAGGAGCCGCCAATGGCGGTGTGAAGGTGACTATTGAGCGCATCGAGGGAGAGGGAGACATCGTCTGGGGTGACGATGTCGTCGGGGATTCGGTCTAGGTCGGGTGAATTGGTTTCCTTTAGGCTCTCACCTAAAAGCTTCCAATTCACCACAGTCCTAGTCGGGGGGGTACTGATGGCTGAGTCGGGGCCCAGGGACATCAGAACCGGTCGGTGGTCAGAGTCAAGCTCGTGTAGCACTTCCAACGAGCGTAGCTGGAGCGCTATGCCTTTTAGAAGTGCTATGTCGAGTATGTCTGGCCTAAGGTCAATGTTGAAGGGGAAGTGGGTCGGGGAGGACGGGGGAATGACGTCATAGCCCAAGTCGGTGGAGAGAGTGTCCATAAGGGACCCTCTCGTGTTAGTGGCGTTGCAACCCCACATGGTGTGCTTGCTGTTGAAGTCGCCCGCCAGAATGACGGCGCTTCCGAGAGAGAGAAGTGACTCGAGATCACTTCTGAGGAGAGGTTTGTTACCAGAGTGATAACAAGACGCAATGATGACGGACTGATGGCCCGTCATCGAGAGACGGCAACAGGATGCCTCCAGGTTCGTGAGAGGAGGAGTGTCGATGGGAATGCAGTGGAGAGATCTTTTGTAATAGATCAGGGTACCGCCCCCGCGGGCGGTAGTCCTGTCATTACGAACCAGAGCATAGTTTGCGACCCTAGGGTCCCTCATGCTCGGTTTTAGAAAGGTCTCGCACACTAACATGACGTCGACCTGATGGGTCGTGAGGAACTCGTGGATGAGGGGACGTGAGTTCCCCGAGGAGAGGCTGTTGGCATTGTAAAATGCCAACGTCAACGCGCGCGGCTTCACTTTCGTCGTTGTACTATCCATGACAGTTACGACGAAAGGACGCGGGGAGCGAAGTGGTTCAGAGCGCGGAAGAGCTCGCAGTGAGCCGCCATGATGCCCAGGAGGTCACCAGGGCGTTCACGGACGAGTTGAGCCACCTCGCGGACCTCGTCGAGGTTGAAACTCGAGGAGATCTCCGTGAGTAGGCGGAAGTCCTCCGTGAGGCTAGAAGAGCCTTGGGCGGGCATGCGGGGTGCAGGAGCCATGGGTGGGGGGACCGGGCGGCTCGGGGTAGCAGCGGGGTAGGGGAGCTGCACTGGGCGAGACACCGGTGTCTGGAGCAGGGATGGGGGTTTCGACCAAGCGTTGGTCGAGGGACGGGGCGCGTCGACGAATTTCGGCGCAGCGGGGGCGGGTGCTACCCGGAGTTTGGCACCGGTGCCTTGGGACCGGGGAGGGTTGCGGGAAGGATGGGTCCTTTTCGACCCAGCCGCGGCCTTCGGGGCCTTAGGGCAACCGCGATAATTCGCAGTGTGCCCTTTCGTCCCACAGAGGACGCAGCTGGGCGGACTGGGATCCCCCTTCTTGCGGCTGCATGCTGCAGTGGCATGGTCACCCGCGCACTTTACGCAGCGGAAGGCCGCTTCGCAAAAACGCGCGGCGTGGCCATACAACTGGCAGCGGTGGCATTGACCCGGAATGCCTTTGGATCGGGGAGCCTCGACCTTAAGCCCGGAGAGGTTGAGTACCTTCTCGACTGAGAAGATTCTCTTGCCCTCCTGGTTGCGGTCGAGGATGACCAGAACGAGGTCTATGGGGGCCTTGGTGCGACCGTTGGTCATACGGTGCACCTGTTGGACCGGGAAGCCCTGGGACTCGAGGTCAGTACGGATGAGGTCCGTACTGATCTCTTTGGGGAGGCCGCGTATCACTACGCGAAGGACTTTCTCGTCCTCAAGGGGGAAGGCGTGAAACTGTATCTGAGCTTCACGTAGGAGACGGGTAGCGCGACGGTACTCGTCGGAGGAGGGGATGGCGACGGAGACACCGTCCTTGTGGCTCTTACCAGAGCACCTGATGCCCTGGTCGGCGAAGATCTTAGAGATTTCCGGCCAGCGCTGCCTGTCCCTAAGGACAAAGGGTCGGGGGGGTCTCGGCGGTCTGGGCGCGGGAGCCACGTCCATCTCGTCCGAGTCGTCGGAAGACGGAGGAGTGCCTGCAGCGATGCAGGAGGCTTTGGACGGGGGAGGGGGAGAGTAAGCAGCGGCGGGGCGCTTCTTCCCTTTGGGAGCAACGAGGGTGAAGCCCTCGTCGCTTGGGCCGGCCACGTCCATCTCCGTCGAGACGGCAGAGGCCAAGGAGGTCGCGCTCTCTGACCTGACGGTCAGGGCGAGACGCGAGCGACTCCTATGACGGGAGAGAGAGCGGCGATTGCCCTCTCGCCCTTTTCGAGATCGTGCCTCGTGCGAGGAACGCTCTCTTACGGGCGAGCGGGCCTTCGGGGTCGGGACGGCCGTCGGCCCTCTGAGGGAGGGCGAGGGCTTAGCGGAGGAGGAGGAGGTGCCCGGTAAAGGCTTAGGCGCAGAGCCTGAGGCCTTAGGGGCAGGGTTGGAAGATTTTTTGGCCTTAGGGGCCTTAGCGGGCTTTGCCTGAAAGGCAGGGGTGGGGGAGGGGTAGGCCTGAGGGGCCGCCGCTAGCAGAGAGGCTGCAGCGGCTACCGGGTTGCGTACGAAATCATCGTACGCACTCGGATTGGAAGCGACTAAGGCTCGGAGAGCAGCTTCGACGCGGCTGACGCCGTCGTCGAACCTGGCCTCCGACCCGGCAAGCTCCATAGCTAAGGGAGCGAGAGCGAGACAGCCGGTGAGGGATTTTCACCGGCGGGAAAGAGAGGGCATGAGCCTCCCTGCCGGGTATAGGCAGGGAGATGTGTACCTAGGTGTAGCCCTAGTGTGTCCCGGCTGCCGATCTTATTGTGCAGCCGGTTGTGTGCCTACGGCCCTAGCTGCCCCGGGGGAGAGACAGGGACTCCGGGGAAACCGGCCGTCCAAGCCAAACACACACCCGAGGGATAGGAAAAAGGATGGGAAGGGTGGGAGGGAGATGCTTGGTGTCGACGAGGGGCGTCCCCAAGGCCGGTGGTTCCAAGCCCAGCCGGATTCCGTTGTTCCTCAGAAGGAGGAAAAACGAGCGCTCCGGGTCCACGCTCCTAACCACGATCGGCTTCGTTGGCACCGTTATAAGTATCCACCGATCGACCACTAAGCGTGGATTTTGCAGTGAAACATTAGGACGCTCTGAAAAGAGCGGTTTGATCACGCCGTATCAAGATACGGCGTGCTTTCTTCGTCCGGTGGCGGCGAACACGGCGAGACGGCGATCTCTGCAGTCGGTACCTCAGTACGTTGTATTAACGAAGGACGTGTAACCAACGTTAATGCAACGAAATCGATAGTGTTAGCGAAGATACGTGGCAACGCTAACACCTCGAAGTCGAGGGACCGAAACAGAGGATCGGACGTCGCAGTCTTGCGGCTTCTGTCTTCTCAGGGCTTGCTGTGTTGAGACAGCAACAGCGGCGTCAGCAACAGCAGGCTTGAGGGAGACAGCAACAGGCTTGAGCAGGATGGCGATAGCGGGCAGCGGACGGTAGTCGGAGACGTCCGTACGGTGCGACGGATCGGAGCGGAATGACTGAACGACTGGTTTGAATAAAGTTCCATACAAAATGCTCTACTAATATTACAAATTTACGTCGGCAATTAGTACATAGGTCAACAAGCTAACGTTGGTACTGTAGGGCCAATCACAGTGCACTCGCGTGCTCAGTACTTTGGTTTGTTTACATTCATTGAGAGAGAGTGATAGACAGCTACGTGACTCTACTATTTAATTTACAATTTTTAATAACAAAGCAAGTTCGTCCGCAACAGACTCCCCCCGGCGTAGTTTACGAAGCCCCTTCTTCCCTGGGTAGGACGATCAGCCTGCGAGCCGGCCTTCTGAAGCTGCCACCCCGCGTCCTCACCTCCGCGCTTCGCACAACACCATCCGGTCCTGGGTAGACGTTAGTTACTCTGCCACGCGGCCACAGATTACGTGGTAGTAAGCCGTCCACGATAACCACTATGTCACCGATCTGAACATTGTTCTTGGTCGAGGCCGCTTCTCCTCGCGGCGCTAGCGTAGGCAAATATTCTCTTAACCATTTTGCCCAGAACATATCTGCTAGCGCTTGCGTCGCTCGCCAAGTCCTTTTGTCGGCTACGTTGCACTGCCCGACATATGGCACGCCATCCGATGATCCGAGCAGGAAGTGATTTGGAGTTAGCGCTTCTTCGTCTTCCGAGTTGACCGAGACGTGCGTTAGAGGGCGTGAGTTAACCGTATACTCGACCTCCGCCATCAGGGTCTGCAAGACTTCCTCCCTGGGAGCTCTGTCTTTCAAGACGCTCGCCAACGCTGCCTTGACGCTCCGAATCATCCTCTCCCATGAGCCGCCTTCACACGGATTTCCCGGGTTTATATATCTCCACGCGACCCGTTTCAGCGTAACATATTCCTTCAGTGCCGGTAGCCACTCCTGATAAGCCTTATTTAATTCGACGTCCGCTCCGTGGAAATTAGTACCGTTATCTGAGATGTACACTTCTGGCCAGCCTCGTCTCGCGGCCATCCTGCGCATGGCCATGATGGCGCTGTCCGTACTCAGACTGGCTAGAAGCTCCACGTGTATCCCGCGGGTTACCAGACAGGTGAAAAGCATACCCCATCTCTTTTCACGACGCCTTCCGATAGTCACGAGCAATGCTCCAAAACAGTCCACTCCACAGCGTGAGAACGGCCGCGTGTAGGCGCTCAGCCGGGCTTCGGGCAGGTTTCCTTTTACCGGAAGCGCGGGTTTCGCTTTTCTCGCTCGGCATTCCGCGCACTCGTGCAGAACGCTGCGAACCGTCGGCCTGAGTCGCAACACCCAATACTTCTGACGCACGTTGTTGACCACCGTCTCTCTTCCCGCGTGACTATTTTGCTCGTGCTCTCGGCGAATCATTAATCTTGTTAGGTGATGTCTTCCATCCAAAATGGGCGGAAATTTTCTCTCCTCTGGTACGAAAGCTGCGCTTATCCTTCCGTTTAGGCGCATGATCTTGTCCGAGCCTAATAACGGATCCAGTTTTCGTATGCGGCTGTGTGTTTCCACAGCTTTTCCTTTTTCTAAACGCTCTAGTTCGCTAGAGAAACTTTCACGTTGCGATTGCTTCACGAGCAGTCGCTCCGCTCGTTGTAAGTGACTTGACGTTAGCTCTGTCCCACTACGTCTGCATTTTTCGATGAATAAAAGTACATATCCCACCGTGCGCACCAGTCTCTCGTACTTTGAGAATCGCGTCATCGTAATCCACGGCGGCTCCCTTTCGATACGGTTTACTGAGGCCTCCTCGTACTTCGGGTATGGTTCCACTTCTTGTGGCCACACTTCTCTCTGTTGATACAAAAACGAAGGTCCGACGAACCATCTGTCCCCGGCTCGGAGCTGTGCATGTCCCGGTCGGGTGGCGTCATCCGACACGTTGTCCGCTGTGGGGACCCATCTCCATTGGGCAGCGTCGGTCAATTCCGCTATTTCACTCAGCCGGTGTGCCACGAAATTCGTATATTTTCCTAAATCGTTGCGAATCCAATGCAACACCGTTTTGGAGTCGCTCCAGAATGTCAGCTGTGTGTCCTGACTCACTTTGAGCTCTTTTACTACCTCGGTCGCGAGCCGTGCTCCGATAAGCGCGGCCTGTAGCTCCATCCGGGGAATGCTCTGCGGTCTAAGTGGCGCCACTTTCGCTTTTCCGGCCACTAACACGACTTTCACCGTCGAGTCTTCCCTGACGAAGCGCCAGTAAATCGCGCACGCGTACGCCTGATCGCTCGCGTCGCAAAACACATGAAGCTCTCTCTGGTCGATTTTATCCTTTTCGTAGCACCGTGGTAAACGAAGTTCCTTTATGAAGCTGAGATCCGCTAACCATTCAGCGAACTCCCGTGCCTCTTCCGCAGGCAACTCGTCGTCCCATCCTAATTGTTTTTTCCATAGTCCTTGCAGTAAAATTTTCGCGGTTATGGAATACGGGCTGAGAATCCCTTCTGGATCGTAGAGCGACATTACTGCTCCCAGAGTCTCCCTTTTGGTAGGCGTTCGCTCGCCGCGCTTCACCTCGTCCGGTACTCGATGCATGTGGGTATTGAATGCTAGTTCATCGCTTTCCGGAATCCATATTACGCCCAGGGTTTTCCCGTACGCGCCAGACACTAGCTCCCGCGGTGTGAAGGCTCTGTCTTCGTCCGGAATTCCCCGCAGTGCCTCTGGATCGTTGGACATCCATCCTGCCATGTGAAAGCCTGCTTTCCCGTGCACCTCTCGTACTTCGTGTACCGTGCGCGCAGCTACTTCTCCCGTATCGAAGCTGTCGACCCAGTCATCCATATAATGATTCTCAACTATAGCGCGGTACGCGAGCGGATGTGTCTTCTTGAAATCCGCTGCGTTTCGATCCCGCACGCTGTGCGCCATAAACGGCGAGCTCCTGGCTCCAAAAATCATTGAAGTCATCACGTATTTTTGTGGCGGCGTTTTGCGTTCGTCGCCTCCCCACAGGAAATGTTGAGCCACGCAGTCTTCCCTTCGGATCCTTACGCGCAGGAACATCTCTCTGATGTCCGCGACCACGGCCACTGACTTTGTCCTAAATCGGAGTAAAATCCCGTGAAGCGCCCTTAAAAGGTCCGGTCCGTCCAGCAGTGCGTCGTTGAGGCATACACCGTTGACTCTGGCGGCTGCGTCAAACACTATCCTAACCTTTCCTGGCTTGTTCGGATTTGTCACCGCAAAGTGCGGCAAATACCATAGGTGTGGATCTTCGGAGTGGTCTTCGTGGCACCGTACCGCATATCCCTTTTCAAGGAGCTTGTTCACCTGGTCCGTGTACGCCTTCCTGAGCTGCGGGCACCTATCCAGTTTGCGCTCCACTCCCCGCAGTCGGCTCACAGCCATGTCGAAGCTCGGTGGCAACGTCACACTCTCCGATTTCCACGGCAGTCCTACCTCGAACCGCCCGTCGACCCGTCTCACCGTTCGATCAAATATCTCCACGGCGCGTTCCTCCATCGCGAAGGGCTTTCTCTTCTGTGAAATTCCTAACGCGTCCAGATCGAAGTGAGACTTCACGAGTTCGCCTAACTCGTTTTCCCTGTAGCTGACGGCTGCATCACTCCGGGCCATCTCCTGTGTCGTGCGCACGTGTAATACGCTCTCCTCTTGAGTTTGCATCACAATCCGCCTCGGCGTAGACCCGTGGATAATCCATCCTAGCTCCGTGAGCGACGCTATCGGTTGACTCCTCGTTCCCGTCAACAACCTTCGGGATACAATTAGATGCCAGTTGTCGGCACCTATGAGTACGCGCGGTTGCCCGTGCGCGTAACATACCTCGTGCGGCTTTAGCTCCCGCAGATGCTCTCCCTTCAGGAGGTCTCTGTTGACTGACTGCGTTCCTAGAGCGAGATTCTTTACTGTTCGCGCTCGGATAGACTGGTAACTGTCCTGAGTTCGGCCTCGTATCTTTAATTCCACAACTCGGCTTTCAGGCTGCTGCTGGCTCGACGTGACTCCGTGGATGCGTAGCGGCCGTACCGGGCCCCTAGCACCGATCAATCCAGAGATCTCCTCGTCGACCAGTGTTATCGTCGATCCCTCATCTAGCAGTGCATACGTCTCGACTTCCTTTCCGTTGCATCCTTTTACAATAATCGGGCACACCTTCAGCAGTACTTGCGCTGACTCCCCGGAGTGGTGCGCTGCAGCTGCGATCACGTTTTCCTCCGGTACAGCTTCTTGTACTATTTCCCGTTCCGGTGTGTCTCTCCGCGGCGAGTGTAAGAGTGCGTGGTGTGCTTGTTTACATTCACCGACCCCACACTTCTTACTCTTGCATTTGAAGCGCCTGTGTTTACTGTTCAAACACTGGAAACATACGCGCGTCTCTTTCGCCCACTCCCAGCGCTTCGGCACTGTCATGTTGCTTAACTTGCTACACTTTGGTGTGTCATGTTCGCTCCCGCAAGCTAAACAATCCTTCTTGGGTTGAGACTCCGTTGTCGCGTACACGTTCGCTCCTTTTCTCATTTGGTTAGTATTATTTCCAGATTTTGCGGCGGTGGCGCCACCCTTGCTCCCGTGGGCGGCGCTGGCGTTAGTCATCGCGTTGGTGTATGTGTAGCGCATGGATCGGTCCGCTTCACGCGTTAAAAATGTTGACAACAATAGAACCTCTGCATCTACGTGATCTCTCCTTGCCTCGATGTAATCACACCACCTGGACTTTAGATGCGGTGTCAACTTTTCCGTGATGATCCTTGCTAACATAGGATTTTGCAGATATCCTTTCTCATCGATACTGCCAATGGTGAGTATTATATTTTGTAATTTAATCGCAAACGAGTTTAGTTCCGCAGCGTTGACGCTAGCACTGAGTTTCGGTAGTCGCTTCATCTCCTCCAGTGCATTGTCGATGATCACTTCTGGTCGACCGTAGCACTGCTCGAGAGTGTTCATTATCCTGGCGGGGTCAGTGGCGGTGAATAGTAACGCTGAGACTGTTTGACGCGCTTCGCCTTTCAGGCACGTTCGCATTCGCGCTAAATTTTCCGCTGGTGAGAAGCCGTGTAGTTTGGTGGACTCCTGCATCGCGGCCTTGAACGGCAGCCACTCGCCGACGGCGCCGCTGAAGAAGGGTAGCTCCTACGTCTGCCTCGGCGGTGCCCGGTGTCTGGCCATTCTTTCCAACGCCTCCGCTAAACGATCGATGCCCCTGTCTCGTGATCTCGCAGGTGTCGGCGATCTCGCACGCGCTTGCTCTCTCGTTACTTGATTCGGATGTCGCTGTCCCTCCCGAACGTCTCGCGTTGTATGCAGCTCCCCCCGTAGAGGAGTCTGCCGCAGCCATGCGTCAATTCGCTGACTCGTTTCGATGTCTTCTTCGGCGACGGCGCTCTCCCGGTCGGTTTCATCTCGGATCGTTGCTATGTCGGCGGCTAGTCTCCTTTTTACCAGCAGCGCTTGTAGCTCGAGTTGGTCCCGACGAATGTGGGCGAGACTCTCCTCCGCCTCCCACTGTCTCTGTCTGATGCGTGCCTCGATGCTCTTGTTCGAGTGCACTGATGCGGCTTTGGTCACTCCTTGGTCTCGCGGCGGTGGTGGCGGCCGCGGTGCTGATTCCCGTTCCGGTGGTGGGTTGTGCGTAGCATGTGGTGAGTCCGCAGGTGGTTGGGATGCTATGGCTTCGGCGTCCGTGGCAGGGTAGCTGACAGACTCAATCGCTTGAGCCCGCCGGTCAGCTTGGGACCTCGTCTTCACTGGGCTTCTGCTGGTCGGCATCTTCAGCACTTGTTGCCCCTAACCGGCCCTACCTCCCTATCCGTCCCTACGGCCCTACGGCCCTACGTACCTTCCTAACTATATTAGGTCCCGACGAATCCGGAACGGCGTCGCTCGGTGACCCGACGCTCAGCACGCGACGCTCCGCACACGACGCTCCGCACACGACGCTCCGGACACGACGCTCTGCACACGTCGGTTGGCGCTCGACGCTCAGCACTCGTCGGTCCGCGCACGATGCTCAGCCCGCGACGCTCAGCACACGTCGTTCAGCACGCGACGCTCAGCACTCGATCGTTGCGCCGCAGCCGTAGTCCGGACGCACGGTTCTGCGCCCGATGTCTCGACCCGTCGCAGCCGGCTTCCAGACGCTCGATGTTGCGCCCGGCCCGGAGTCTTGACACGTCGCACCCGGCAGACCTCCCCCCTTCGGCCACTTTGGAAACTGAGGGTTGGAAACCAGCTTCCAAAACAGAATTATTTTTCTTTTTTGGGAACCGGGTTTCCAACCAAATATAATTATTCGTTTTTGGAAGCTGATTTCCAACACAGAATAGTGAATCTTCTTTTGAAACTTTTTGTAGGTATGTAAGTAGGTAGTAGTTTCTACAACTCTTTGGTTGAGATAATCTGGCCACTTACAATGCAAGGTAGTTGAATGCAAACAAGACAAGACGTCATCAGCGCCCTATCAATATTGATAAGTGCTGTTGATTTATGAAATTATTATTTACATATTTTAATTATTGGCCGTGAGTCAAATTAAAATGGAAAATGAAATCGAATTCATCGCTACAAAAAGAGGAAGTGTTGCTGTACTGTTCGGTGCTCGAAAATATCATAGGAAAAAAATATATACTACGGGTGACTCATTTTGGTACTGTGATAAATACAAAATTGGGTGCAAGGGAAATATTACACTAAATGTAAAAAATGAGATTATCAATCAAAATGACCACGCATCTTGCTGTGAAGCAAATATTATAAAAACTAAGTTTCTAAAGAGTTTGGATGTCCTAAAAAGCAAAGTGAGTACCAATTTTGAGTCAGTCAAGAAACAATATGAAGATATCTTATATCTTTAAATGAGCAATTCTTGTATATATATATATATATATAATTGGAATCTCGGAAACGGCTCCAACGATTTTCATACAATTTAGTATATAGGGGGTTTCGGGGGCGATAAATCGATCTAGCTAGGAATCATTTTTAGAAAATGTCATTTTATTCGTGTTTTATCGATAATCAATCTCAACTGAAAAATATGACTCTTCCTGACATCTATTGGCGAACAATAATACAATTTGTGAGCAACTACGAGTAATTGCTTTAACGGCACAACAGCAGATGGCGTTGTTAAGTAACACGAAGTCAATGAGACATGGACAATTCAGGGATCAGTATACCGAATGATTTACCACGATTCGAAAACGTAAAAAGCGGCCTTTACAACGAGCGCAATAAAGTATTGGGTGCTCCGAAATTACGGTTTAATGAACCCAGTGAAGTAGTTGTACCTAAAAGGCGAATCAAGTTTTTTTGCCTCACGTATTAGTGACCACGTAGACGTGACCACGACTCACGTAGAGTGAGTGATTGTAATGGTAATAGCATAACTTTATCTCAATGCTAGGGAAGACGTTTTGAATGCCTCTCATAGCCGCTCTTTCAAAATCCAGTGTAACCTTTTCAGGTGTCCATGATGGAAACTGCGACTTCATTATACTGAATAGTATTTCATACGTTTCCTTCTTCTTATTTTCAAGCATTGCAAAAATCAAGGGAATAACAGTTCCTGTTTCTTCGTCATACCCGTGTATGGAATAGAGTTGTTTGAAAGCCTGCGGGCAAGACTTGAAAGTGCCATCGCACAAAATATGTTTAAATTTATATATAGTTTGCCGCGCATTTTTTGAGCAAAATATTAACATTCTTTGACTTTCATCAATGTAATCTGCCAAAACCATATTTTGAAACTTTTTAGGTACAATTACTTCACTGGGTTCATTAAACCGTAATTTCGGAGCACCCAATACTTTATTGCGCTCGTTGTAAAGGCCGCTTTTTACGTTTTCGAATCGTGGTAAATCATTCGGTATACTGATCCCTGAATTGTCCATGTCTCATTGACTTCGTGTTACTTAACAACGCCATCTGCTGTTGTGCCGTTAAAGCAATTACTCGTAGTTGCTCACAAATTGTATTATTGTTCGCCAATAGATGTCAGGAAGAGTCATATTTTTCAGTTGAGATTGATTATCGATAAAACACGAATAAAATGACATTTTCTAAAAATGATTCCTAGCTAGATCGATTTATCGCCCCCGAAACCCCCTATATACTAAATTGTATGAAAATTGTTGGAGCCGTTTCCGAGATTCCAATTATATATATATATATATATACAAGAATTGCTCATTTAAAGATATAAGATATCTTCATATTGTTTCTTGACTGACTCAAAATTGGTACTCACTTTGCTTTTTAGGACATCCAAACTCTTTAGAAACTTAGTTTTTATAATATTTGCTTCACAGCAAGATGCGTGGTCATTTTGATTGATAATCTCATTTTTTACATTTAGTGTAATATTTCCCTTGCACCCAATTTTGTATTTATCACAGTACCAAAATGAGTCACCCGTAGTATATATTTTTTTCCTATGATATTTTCGAGCACCGAACAGTACAGCAACACTTCCTCTTTTTGTAGCGATGAATTCGATTTCATTTTCCATTTTAATTTGACTCACGGCCAATAATTAAAATATGTAAATAATAATTTCATAAATCAACAGCACTTATCAATATTGATAGGGCGCTGATGACGTCTTGTCTTGTTTGCATTCAACTACCTTGCATTGTAAGTGGCCAGATTATCTCAACCAAAGAGTTGTAGAAACTACTACCTACTTACATACCTACAAAAAGTTTCAAAAGAAGATTCACTATTCTGTGTTGGAAATCAGCTTCCAAAAACGAATAATTATATTTGGTTGGAAACCCGGTTCCCAAAAAAGAAAAATAATTCTGTTTTGGAAGCTGGTTTCCAACCCTCAGTTTCCAAAGTGGCCGAAGGGGGGAGGTCTGCCGGGTGCGACGATGAAGCGACTACCGAAACTCAGTGCTAGCGTCAACGCTGCGGAACTAAACTCGTTTGCGATTAAATTACAAAATATAATACTCACCATTGGCAGTATCGATGAGAAAGGATATCTGCAAAATCCTATGTTAGCAAGGATCATCACGGAAAAGTTGACACCGCATCTAAAGTCCAGGTGGTGTGATTACATCGAGGCAAGGAGAGATCACGTAGATGCAGAGGTTCTATTGTTGTCAACATTTTTAACGCGTGAAGCGGACCGATCCATGCGCTACACATACACCAACGCGATGACTAACGCCAGCGCCGCCCACGGGAGCAAGGGTGGCGCCACCGCCGCAAAATCTGGAAATAATACTAACCAAATGAGAAAAGGAGCGAACGTGTACGCGACAACGGAGTCTCAACCCAAGAAGGATTGTTTAGCTTGCGGGAGCGAACATGACACACCAAAGTGTAGCAAGTTAAGCAACATGACAGTGCCGAAGCGCTGGGAGTGGGCGAAAGAGACGCGCGTATGTTTCCAGTGTTTGAACAGTAAACACAGGCGCTTCAAATGCAAGAGTAAGAAGTGTGGGGTCGGTGAATGTAAACAAGCACACCACGCACTCTTACACTCGCCGCGGAGAGACACACCGGAACGGGAAATAGTACAAGAAGCTGTACCGGAGGAAAACGTGATCGCAGCTGCAGCGCACCACTCCGGGGAGTCAGCGCAAGTACTGCTGAAGGTGTGCCCGATTATTGTAAAAGGATGCAACGGAAAGGAAGTCGAGACGTATGCACTGCTAGATGAGGGATCGACGATAACACTGGTCGACGAGGAGATCTCTGGATTGATCGGTGCTAGGGGCCCGGTACGGCCGCTACGCATCCACGGAGTCACGTCGAGCCAGCAGCAGCCTGAAAGCCGAGTTGTGGAATTAAAGATACGAGGCCGAACTCAGGACAGTTACCAGTCTATCCGAGCGCGAACAGTAAAGAATCTCGCTCTAGGAACGCAGTCAGTCAACAGAGACCTCCTGAAGGGAGAGCATCTGCGGGAGCTAAAGCCGCACGAGGTATGTTACGCGCACGGGCAACCGCGCGTACTCATAGGTGCCGACAACTGGCATCTAATTGTATCCCGAAGGTTGTTGACGGGAACGAGGAGTCAACCGATAGCGTCGCTCACGGAGCTAGGATGGATTATCCACGGGTCTACGCCGAGGCGGATTGTGATGCAAACTCAAGAGGAGAGCGTATTACACGTGCGCACGACACAGGAGATGGCCCGGAGTGATGCAGCCGTCAGCTACAGGGAAAACGAGTTAGGCGAACTCGTGAAGTCTCACTTCGATCTGGACGCGTTAGGAATTTCACAGAAGAGAAAGCCCTTCGCGATGGAGGAACGCGCCGTGGAGATATTTGATCGAACGGTGAGACGGGTCGACGGGCGGTTCGAGGTAGGACTGCCGTGGAAATCGGAGAGTGTGACGTTGCCACCGAGCTTCGACATGGCTGTGAGCCGACTGCGGGGAGTGGAGCGCAAACTGGATAGGTGCCCGCAGCTCAGGAAGGCGTACACGGACCAGGTGAACAAGCTCCTTGAAAAGGGATATGCGGTACGGTGCCACGAAGACCACTCCGAAGATCCACACCTATGGTATTTGCCGCACTTTGCGGTGACAAATCCGAACAAGCCAGGAAAGGTTAGGATAGTGTTTGACGCAGCCGCCAGAGTCAACGGTGTATGCCTCAACGACGCACTGCTGGACGGACCGGACCTTTTAAGGGCGCTTCACGGGATTTTACTCCGATTTAGGACAAAGTCAGTGGCCGTGGTCGCGGACATCAGAGAGATGTTCCTGCGCGTAAGGATCCGAAGGGAAGACTGCGTGGCTCAACATTTCCTGTGGGGAGGCGACGAACGCAAAACGCCGCCACAAAAATACGTGATGACTTCAATGATTTTTGGAGCCAGGAGCTCGCCGTTTATGGCGCACAGCGTGCGGGATCGAAACGCAGCGGATTTCAAGAAGACACATCCGCTCGCGTACCGCGCTATAGTTGAGAATCATTATATGGATGACTGGGTCGACAGCTTCGATACGGGAGAAGTAGCTGCGCGCACGGTACACGAAGTACGAGAGGTGCACGGGAAAGCAGGCTTTCACATGGCAGGATGGATGTCCAACGATCCAGAGGCACTGCGGGGAATTCCGGACGAAGACAGAGCCTTCACACCGCGGGAGCTAGTGTCTGGCGCGTACGGGAAAACCCTGGGCGTAATATGGATTCCGGAAAGCGATGAACTAGCATTCAATACCCACATGCATCGAGTACCGGACGAGGTGAAGCGCGGCGAGCGAACGCCTACCAAAAGGGAGACTCTGGGAGCAGTAATGTCGCTCTACGATCCAGAAGGGATTCTCAGCCCGTATTCCATAACCGCGAAAATTTTACTGCAAGGACTATGGAAAAAACAATTAGGATGGGACGACGAGTTGCCTGCGGAAGAGGCACGGGAGTTCGCTGAATGGTTAGCGGATCTCAGCTTCATAAAGGAACTTCGTTTACCACGGTGCTACGAAAAGGATAAAATCGACCAGAGAGAGCTTCATGTGTTTTGCGACGCGAGCGATCAGGCGTACGCGTGCGCGATTTACTGGCGCTTCGTCAGGGAAGACTCGACGGTGAAAGTCGTGTTAGTGGCCGGAAAAGCGAAAGTGGCGCCACTTAGACCGCAGAGCATTCCCCGGATGGAGCTACAGGCCGCGCTTATCGGAGCACGGCTCGCGACCGAGGTAGTAAAAGAGCTCAAAGTGAGTCAGGACACACAGCTGACATTCTGGAGCGACTCCAAAACGGTGTTGCATTGGATTCGCAACGATTTAGGAAAATATACGAATTTCGTGGCACACCGGCTGAGTGAAATAGCGGAATTGACCGACGCTGCCCAATGGAGATGGGTCCCCACAGCGGACAACGTGTCGGATGACGCCACCCGACCGGGACATGCACAGCTCCGAGCCGGGGACAGATGGTTCGTCGGACCTTCGTTTTTGTATCAACAGAGAGAAGTGTGGCCACAAGAAGTGGAACCATACCCGAAGTACGAGGAGGCCTCAGTAAACCGTATCGAAAGGGAGCCGCCGTGGATTACGATGACGCGATTCTCAAAGTACGAGAGACTGGTGCGCACGGTGGGATATGTACTTTTATTCATCGAAAAATGCAGACGTAGTGGGACAGAGCTAACGTCAAGTCACTTACAACGAGCGGAGCGACTGCTCGTGAAGCAATCGCAACGTGAAAGTTTCTCTAGCGAACTAGAGCGTTTAGAAAAAGGAAAAGCTGTGGAAACACACAGCCGCATACGAAAACTGGATCCGTTATTAGGCTCGGACAAGATCATGCGCCTAAACGGAAGGATAAGCGCAGCTTTCGTACCAGAGGAGAGAAAATTTCCGCCCATTTTGGATGGAAGACATCACCTAACAAGATTAATGATTCGCCGAGAGCACGAGCAAAATAGTCACGCGGGAAGAGAGACGGTGGTCAACAACGTGCGTCAGAAGTATTGGGTGTTGCGACTCAGGCCGACGGTTCGTTGCTAGTTGCCGCAGTTGTTGCTTCACTGCTACTTTGGCCCGATGGCTTGATGCTCGAACCCGACGGCACTTCGATTGCTCCTTATCCGGCGACGACAGGACCAGCAACTTTGTGGTGGATCTCCACAACTTCGCCTAAATAAAACTCCGTGGGTTCGATTTCAATGGACTGTATTTCTTTCTTCGGTACAATGGTGCTTACTTGCTATCGCTTCTTACTTGCTATTGCTTCTTACTTGCTATGGCTTCTTACTTGCTATTTCTTCTTACTTGTTTTTAGTTAGGCCGCAAAATTAGAAAAATACTGAACAAAGTTCCATACAAAATGCTCTACTAATATTACAAATTTACGTCGGCAATTAGTACATAGGTCAACAAGCTAACGTTGGTACTGTAGGGCCAATCACAGTGCACTCGCGTGCTCAGTACTTTGGTTTGTTTACATTCATTGAGAGAGAGAGATAGACAGCTACGTGACTCAACTATTTAATTTACAATTTTTAATAACAAAGCAAGTTCGTCCGCAACAGTTTCATTTCATAAAAATAATTACCTATAGTCCACACGTCCTCAATACAAACAAAGTGACTTTCGCATTTATAATATTAGTTAGGATTTACGTTATTTACCGCTAAATCCGTTTGTTTTTAGCTATATAGAAACTCTCCCAGCGTTACTAAAATCCTACTTAATCTAAAACATGCAACAATTTCACGGACGAGGCGCCGTAGTAAGAGCATAATGTAGAAGGCTAAGAGCTTGAGAGAGCTACTTTAGAATGCATCTAAACTGTGGCAGTGTTAGTCCACAGTGCACGGGTGTCGCCGTGTTGACATAATTTAATACGTATTCCTACATGGAGCCGTAATCTGGCGCTACTGTGAAACAGAAAACACAGAGCTTTTGAAAAAGAGAAAAGCACAGAACTTTGCTTTGTAGCTATGACAGCCCACAGAATACGCCTTAAATAACATACATATTGGATCCGATTGCCATGACAGCTGCTTAGGCAGCCCATACACCTACAATAATTATTGCACAATAGTTTTATTTTGCGTCAAGTTTTATTTTCAATACTACCCACCTTTAATAATATTGTCCAACATTTTTTGTAGGTATTTCCAGTCCATATATTTAGTACGTCCATGTAGTATGTCTTAGTTCTCTCAGTTCTAAACCAAGACATGATTTGGCACGGCACGAGTTTCGTAGTACTCCGCCATACGCGGCGTGTCGTAAACTGTAGTTTATGGACACTTCCCGAGAGCGACGCTTGATGTCCCGACACTTCGCCTGATGTCCGTCACTCACTAGATTTCATTTAAAACTCTGTCCAGACTACGCTTTAGTACGTAGGTTCTTAAAGTTTGCCCTTACACCGCCTGTCTATCCACTACTCAACCTCAAGCTACATATAGGTAACATATATCGGCCAGCTTCTTCCCCGAAGGGGCCGGCAGAGGTGTATTACAACACCCGCTCTTCGCTGGATGATATTCAATTCCAAAAGTTGGCAGGGGGCGAGCCAGTCGCCATACACCAGTTAAATAGTAGACTAGGTGTGCCCCGCGGTTTCACCCGCGCTTAAAAAGTATCCTATGTGCTATTCTAGACTATAATCTATCTCTGTGCCTAATTTCATCTAGATCTGTTCAGCCGTTCTGTCGTGAAAGAGTAACAAACATCCATCCATCCATCCATCCATCCATCCATCCATCCATCCATTCGTACAAACTTTCGCGTTTATAATATTAGTAGGATGATGACACGTGGCACATCAAGAACACAGATGATGACATTAAATACGCACGCGCACATCAAAACATCTCAAACTTACGAGCTAGTGCTTGTAATTTGTACAGATATAGCGTTGTCTGAAGAGGACTCGATTCACCGACATGATGACACCCTCTCTCTAACAATAGAGTGTCTAACTATCAAGTTTAACGCCCTCGTGTAAAAGATTTTACGAGCAAAGATTTAGCAATGGTTTTAATATGAAATGAAACTACAGCTCGACCAACTTTCCTACATAGGTGTGGAAATGAGAAAACTAGATTTTTACTCTGCCTCTACTCCACTAACTCAGTTTTTTTTTCAGAAAACGAGGAAGCGGGAAACTATGTAGAGAGCTTTTTTGGTGAATAAAAAGTAACCCTGTATTGCAGAATTACTTTGTAAGCTTCGTTCTTTGCAAACCGCTTGTATGTCGGTAAAACGACGTGAGTATGTACTTGTGAAAACGCCGGAATTTGATATGTTTGGATTTTCTCGAGTCTCGTGAAATCCATCGTCTTTATTGTTTGAGACATAGGATTTAGATTCGCAGCATAAATCTTCAATTCATGCGTTCTCATTCTCTGGACACCCGCTTTGTGACATAAATACGTATTCATACGTATTTTATAGTCTAACAAAAGTTTCGTCAACTCTAACCCGACGCCGACATCACGATCCGGATCAGAATGAGGTCGTCAGCGTGAAGAGAGGATGCTTCAACAAAATTGAGTTTTAAAATACATACGTTTTGTATAAGCTAGGGCCTCACCGCAGATGACAAGTTCACTCACTCACTCACATGACTCACCGCTGGAATTACATGGGGGCTGAGCTACCCACGTCCGTAGGAGCGTACTCTATTCTGATTCCCTACACGTGGTCCCCGGGTAGTGCTAACCGGGTAGCAAACTCTGGTGGGAGGCTTCGACCGTGGCTAGTTACCACCCACCGGACTAAGCCATGCCGTGAAATGACCTAGTCGTGTTTCGGGATGTAGTCCGGTGTAACCGTTCCGAAGACGGGTCTGAGCAGTAGTGCTCTTGTAGCGCCTCACTCAACTGCCGTCTTTGTACTTCTTCACTCTGCAAAACTTCAAGGCTAGAGTGAATAAGTACCTTATAGGTCGTCGTGCTCCATCTTAGACCACAACGTCGCTTAACATCAGGCGAGTTGGTGGTCAAACGCCGACCTATTCTACATAAAAAAAAAAAAACATATTCGTCAAAACTTGACATTTGAGCCCGCGTCCTTAGCCAACAGTGTAGATTGTCAAAGTATCATCAAATATCAAAGTATATTCAAAGTCAAAGTCAAAATGTTTTAATTCAATTTGGGTATCAAAGATACACTTAAGAACGTCAAAGTTTTCTAATATACTCGACCGCTTTGTTCGGAAAAAAGCCACTACTCAGAAGAAAAGGCAAGAAACTGAGAATGAATGAGAATTGATGTTACTACGTACTACTGACTGTCGTAGGAGACTACGACAGTCAGACGACGAGTGATCGAGAGATCACTCGTCGTTTTTATTAGTAATTTGAACCACAATTATTAAGATACTAAATGATAGATAAATCACTAATATCACCAACAAACCAACTTTCACCTTCATGTAACCTCTGTTATGTTCGTGAGGACCTCGATGGGATTAGCGATCCCACTTTGTCCACCACGGGTAGCTCGACCTTGCTGATAGCTGTCAGCCTCTCAGCGTACCCGCGGTGTATCCCTGGCCTATATAATTAAATCCATTCGCATTACCTCCGCAATATTTGTGCTGAGAGTCCTGTGAAATTGATGAACAGTCCTAAACAAACTGAAACAAAAAACTGGAAAAACTCGAAACATTCGAACGGAGCTAACTAATCTCATCTTTGCACTCTATTTCACTTGTCGTAAAGGTTAATTTCGATTGGGAAAAGCTAGAGTGGAATATGAACAAACTTCGCGTGACCCAGTGAGAGGAGCATTCGGCCGGATCCTTTGTGTTCGCTTTATTTGCTCACGAAAGGTATTCGTCGATTGGAGCGAGCTTAATCACGAATTCCATACATCTTTCAACGATCGTTCTGTAGAGAATTATTACATGCGCTTCATAGCGAAGAGCGTTTTGACAGTGTTTTTGTGTTTTTTATTTTCTTTCTTCCCCATTCAGGGGAGTTTGGCGTCGCACGTCATGTGCATTTGCCAGTGTCAAGTACTTATCATTCGTTTTCACATAAGATGGGATGATGATGGTGAGGTGATGATGAAGATGATGAATCCCTCCCTATTCCTGTAAAGTTATGGATACTTTACTGAGACTTTAAGTGAAGTTTTGCAGAGAACACAAACAGTCGCGTTTCGCAATGTTTGTATCATTTGCCCACACTCGTGCACGTTGACGAACCGGTAAACGGTAATAATCCACCATTAATATTTCACCATCTAGAATCACAAGTTTTAGAAAATAATACAAAATCACGACACCATCTTTTCGGTTCCCGCCAAAACTCTTTGACAGTGTTTTTTGTAACCTGTGTTTAAATTCAAACGCCTATAAGCTTTACAAAAAAGTATGAGTTTCTATTCCAGGCGTGTTTACATCGTGACCAGACCGTCACCAAAATTAGGCGAGATGTATAGTCAAACGCCTCGCTTTTTCATAAAATATGTTGTTTTGAATAAAATAAATAACTGTATGTTAATTTTTTGTGGATTGTTGATAAATAATAATATTTATTTCCATCGAGAGCTTATGCTCTCTTAGAGAAAAAATTGTCCATAATATTTTTCTTTTAATATCTACAAAAGAAAACCTTAAAAGCTGGCTACGAATAAGATATTATTATACCACAGTATTATACTCATTTCGTATTTTGGCCGGACCTGACTTCGGAGAAATTGTATTTACATTTGACAATGTACTTTCTTATGTTTTGGTTGGTTTGTGACTGATAAATCTTCCAGAAATAAAATATTGGTTCTTTTCTTGGAAAGTAAATATTTGAACTGAAGTTCTAACTCATAATGGGTACACTAATGCATCTCACGCACCCATTGCCTAACTTTAATTTTTAATTATTCATAAATAAAATTTACTTTTATTTTCAATTCAAGTTAATTTAATTTCATTCAATTTTACTCCATTTTGTTTAATTTTATTTTATTCGATTCTTGTTTTATATTTTTGGACTATTGTATTTTAATTTTAATCAGTAGTACACATTACATTTAATATTGAAATAATTTGATAAGTAGATGCAAATCTGGAAAATAAACAATTTCATTTTCATAATGGGTGAGGATGCCGAGACGGGCGTGTAATTCTATAAAACACACTGAGAGCGGCGTGACGGAAGCGTGGCATGAGCGTGGTGGTTTACTTCACGCTTGCACTAAAATTTAGAATCCATACAAACGATGTGTGTTCGAAGTTCTCTAAGGGCTACAGAACGGCTGAAGCGATTTTGATGAAACTTTCTGCCAAACTTCAGATTAGCCCAGCGTGTGACCTGTGAAGTTGAGAGCGATCTGATCAACATAAATCGAGGTTGCTGATAATTCATAAAAGGGTAGATATTTTTCTGCATCAATATAAAATAGTATAACGATGATATCCTAGTAGGATGAGGCTCGCCTCTTGAGCCAGGGGGAGTGGGTTCGATGTCAGTCGAAGGCACGTACCATGCAATTTACTCATTGTATGAACATAAAAATGTGCGTATTTCATGTCATCTGCTACGTAACTGGAGCCTGCTTAGTGACAAAAAGCTTGCCTCCAGTCATATTTAGGACTGAATATCGTTCCAGGAAGTGTGGGTGTTATTAAACACTTCTGCCAACCCCTCGGGGGAAGAAAGTGACGAAATGTATGCAATATAAACATTACTTGCTGTATTTTCTTAGTTGCATATCTACTTTAGCTTTCTCTACTGTTGTTTTTACGACTCGCGCCTGCCTTGCAGCCAAGATCTCCCTAACCTACCGGATTAAATACTAAGGCGCACTTAATTGAAAATGTTCTCTGTAATAACATCAAGTTTTATTGGCGGTCAGCCTGTTTTACATTCCCTACACTCCGACCAACGCATCTGTATAGTTGAAGGGGGAGCTATCATCGTAATTCCTAAACAAAATAACAGCCACGCGTTGATCATTTTTAGTTCCGTCATTTGGCCACTTTAAAAATAAAGTTGGTAGCAGTAACGGTAATGTCGATGACCTCGCTCAAGCTTTATTGCATTCTGTAATTGGCTATTCTTAATTTCTAATGTTCGGAAATTATAATAAGTTTCAGCTAGCTTGCTTCTCGTTAAGAATATCTTACGTAATTTCCCTTCAAAGGCGTTTGACACATCTGACCAATGAAACTAAAATAATACCAAAATGGTAAAAATGCTACGAAACACACCTGTCTACGATGATCTACAATGACCGCGTAGCTTTCGTAGCTGCGTAGCGTAGAGCCTTTCTACGAGCAAAAATTAAACTAATGTTTCAATTATTTTGTAAACCTTCGATATTTACGCGTAAAAGCTTACTAAAAATCATTTAGGGGTAAAAAAATTGAACTTGTACTAAATTGAATCCTATAAGTTTCCGGAAAATAGTTTAAAAATCACAACGGATCTTTAAAAGACTCCTCCTTTCATATATCTAATTACTCTGCTAATGACGTGCCCTATTTCTGTCTCATACATACAAAGTTAATATTCCGTATTCAACCCCAAACAAGATGTAACGTTCTAAACAATACATACAATGAAAACAACAAGATTATCCAATTTGCTCAAACAATACCACCGTTTAACTTTGCCCGTTATGTTCCTTTATATTCTGCACCAGATGTTAAATGTTAACAGTAATAGAGGACAAAGGTTTTGGAGACTCCCGTATTATCAGACGTAAACTCAACCTTAACTTTACCTCAAACCTTAACTTCGAGAAAGTAGTTTTAAAACAGTAGCCGCCGCATTCAGAGATAGTGAGTATCCATATGGATAGTTTGCGTCTTTGAGTGGACGGTAACAGTTTTAATTTTAAGTTGGGACCTGTGTGCATATCCCATATTACATTTTTTTTCAAAACTATAGTAAACGAATGCGTTTCATTTTGAAGATAGGTACATGTTAGTTTTGCGATAATTTAGTTATACGACTTTTCTCACCCATGAACTTTACCAATAGTAGAATATTGAAAATAGTAACCTGATTTTCTTTCGTTTTACTCGTAAGTAAAATGAAACTATTTCTTTACAAATCCCTAGTGTATTTCCGATTTAACTAGAGAGATCAGTTTTGAAGATTCATAACGCAACGTAACGCCTTAATCTATCGTTCTAAAATAGTTAGTAGTTTTTAATAATCGTTTGTGGTTGGACGGTTGAGTTAAGCTTGAGGTTGAGTAACTTCTAAGAATACGGCCTATAATCGCGAGTGTGGCATTCCATATCTTGCGCCAGACATCAAGAGGCGGAGGGCTCTTGTGAGGAGTGCTCTTCGAACTAATAGATCGGGAGGTACTTGGGGGTCTCAGACTTGCGATATAACTGTGCTAGATTTGGAACGAGCTTTGAGGATTTTCGTAAGAATTTTTTATTCAGTGTATCATTTTATGAACTAAACAAAATTAAATTCTGAAGCTGTTGCCATTATTTTCTTGTGTTAAAAGTTTGTTAAAAGTGTGGTGTTATAAGTTTGACGTGTGTGTGCGTGTGTATGTGTATGTGTGTGTGTATGTCTGTGGCATCGTAGCTCCCGAACGGATAAAGCGATTTTGATTGTTTTTTTGTTTGGAAGGTGAATTAGTCGAGAGTGTTTTTAGTTAGGTATCGGGGTATATTTAATTTATACTTGTTTAGAGAGTGTTACGAAAGAACACGACTGAACATTACTGTGTTCCGTATTGAAGGGCCATGTTATTAAAGAAACTGCTAGCCACAAAGAAATTTAACAGCTAATATCTCAAGTTGACGAGCGCAATGCATCGCCGTGCAGGATTTTTATATTCTGGGTGGTACTAAACTGTTATGGGCAAGCGTGACGCTTACCATCACGTGAGCGACTTGTTCGTCTTGCAACTAAGTCTAAAAAAATGAACACCTCCATGAATCCATGAATGTCGAATTGTTTGAGGTTAAATGATTGACTTTAATAAAATTCTCTTCAACAAAAAAATAATAATATTTAAAACACAATTCAACTTCTGGAATGAGAATGAAAATGCCAGGTTATTATATTTTCAAATTGCAATTACATCCCTTCCGAAATAGTGAGCTCAACTAACCTCACCTTTTCAATTTGCGTATGAACGAAGGCGAGACGTGGCCCCAGGCGGGAGAAATTACCCCAGCCTCATGAGATGGCAAATCCTTTATCTACCATCTCTCTCTTGCATTTAAAGTAGCCCAACGATAGACAGAGATGGCGTAAATAAAATTTTCCGGAATGGGAAAATGGAAGGATTGAAGAGTAATTGGAAATACCTCTGCACTGAGGTTTGGCCGATACACCGAAGGAGCCTTCACCAGCCTTTGTATGAATTTGATCGGATTCCTGACGAGCTTGAACAGTTAATTGCTTTTAGTGAGGTTTTGAATAAATAAATTACTATTAAAAATACTGTTAACTTTATAAATATATATTTTTTTAACTACAATGCTTGGTCAAATACGGTAAGTTCACGCCTGACCTAAAACAGAGGATTCATTTCTAGTGAGGCTGCCGAAAAACTTTGCTAGGCGTTTGGTTACGGAATTTCAACTTTTTATCTTAGTTTGGAAATGGACCAAGTTTGAAAGTAGACCAAACTGACCGGAGGGATTTGCTTCACAAAAGTCAATTATCTTTTTCGATGGAATTGGTGTTTTTTGCTCTTAATTGAAGAGGATCAATCTCATTCATAATGATGAGTACTATAACCCTTTTCCGGCTTAGAGGATACAATAATATGCTGATGTGTTACGTCACCAATATATCCTCCAAGCTCCCATAACCCTCATCAAATCGTACTGCAATACAGTTTATGGTTTTCCCAATACGGCACTTCATTTTACCACCGAACCTGTACACCCCATCAATGATACACCCCATAAAGTTCCCTCACCACGTGTGAACTGCACACCTTTATTTTTCACTGAATTAAATCGCAAACTCCATAAAAGGTCCGGCAAAGTTGTAAAATGCAAATAAAGGTACCTCGCAGGGGAAGGTGGGTAAAGCCCAGAGGGTCTATTGATAATTATTACACGGTAGTACCCTCGATGATCTGAGGTAGGGGCACATGGGAGAGGCGAAATGTGGATGCGGTACCTACCAATGTAGATAATTTATTTTGTCTCTTGTCTTTTGTTTTTGCTAAGTACATACTTTTAAAATTTGGTCTAACCCATGATCTAAATATCAAGGTCTATAATTCCGGGAGCCAACACGTAATGACGTCACTCGTTATAGTCTCCTTCGAACTATTTGCAAATTTAAGACATATTTCGGTGTTACTACGTGTTGCCCACGTGACCATTTTTGACTCGGAATGCTACCTGGCGGACCTGGCGGAGTGTACATGGTCCAACCAAAACCGAAATCGCTTCGTATATAAGTCTACTTATAGTAGGTATTATTACGTGACGTATATAAATAGACATGAGAATTACTTAACTTAACGTTCCGAAGACGGGTCTGAGCAGTAGCGCACTTGTAGCGCCTCACTCAACTGCTGTCTTTGTACTTGTTCACTCTACAAAACTTCAAGGCTTGAGTACCTTATAGGTCATCGTGCTCCATCTTAGACCACAACGTTGCTTAACATCAGGCAAGTTGGTGGTCAAACGCCGACCTATTTATTATACATAAAAAAAAAAAAAACTATTTAATCAATTTTGATGAAATTTGTCAAGGGATTTCTCAGCACCAATAGAACGGTCATAAAAAGATTTTCTATTTAAAAAAACTGGAAACTTAGATGCAGCTGCTAATATTTATTTATTCCTCAAGTATGGCAACTTGCTCCCGTGTCTTCTTAAATTATCATATCCATTCCCCCCGATCTCTGGCGTACCTCAGGGCTCTAGCCCGTCTTCGTCTAAGGGGTCCCGAGGGCGAGGGATTATGCCTCGTATTAATTAATGTAGAAAGTATCTTTCACGTGACTCGGTGCTTATTTGTTTTGTACATCCGACGGTACGTGAGACGGGTGCTGAGTGGGCTAGTTTCTACAGACTTTCTTATGTAATTTAGTTACAAATTACATAAGAAAGTCTGCGCTAGATTTCGCTAACTTTCTTTTATTTGCTTTTAAACCTGAAGTCAATCAAGATTTTCAGTTTTTTTTGGAATTGTAGTTTTGTCAGGGTTTTGATCAATGGGAGGCACAATGTATGTTCAAAATCAGAATCATAATTATATTGTTGAGTTGTGTGGATGTTAGCAAAACCTTGTCACACTAAATATTAGTGTGATAAGAGCGAAAACGCTCAAACAGATGGACGGATGATGTGATGAAATTTGGAATGGAGGTAGCTTATAAATATACGGGATAACACCGCAGGGCGCAGCTAGTAAGTATTTTTGGTTTTAACAGCTTCGTCCATAACAGACACACAAGACATACATTCTCTTAATACTATGATGTGAGAAAAAAAATATACATTTAACCAGTTTGAAAATAACTTTTCATGAAATACATACCTAACCAGTAACTTACCTTGGTCAGTCAATAGTCATCATATGAGTCTTGCTTACATTAAATCCTTCCTTCATCTTACATTAGCAGTAACAGCACAGCTTAAAGCAGATCCTGTAAGATTTATGTCCAAGAAGCCATTCGAGACGATCACTAAGGGACTGACCAATGAAACACTCACTACTAGACTTAATAAACAGGCTGGATATGCGAATATTAACTTTATTGCCACGAAATAAGACGACTTCATGGTTTCACATAACCTAACGAATGGTAAATCCTACTTGCAAATCCCAAGTTGTAACTGTTTGATTGGGCCGTCTCAGTCATAAGCGGATAGCGAATACCATTATCAGCGATCTGTGTCATCCATACAAATATTGTAAAATCGAAAGTAATTCTGTCTGTCTGTCTGTTTGTACGCTTTTTACAGCTAAACGGATCTTGAGAAAAGATACAGTATTTCAGGTGAGTAATATTTCATAGAAATTCAAAATACTAATTTAAAAAAAATATATATATATTTTTTTTAAATTAGTATAATATGTCGGTCGGCGTTTGACCACCAACTCGCCTGATGTTAAGCGACGTTGTGGTCTAAGATGGAGCACGACGACCTATAAGGTACTTATTCACTCTAGCCTTGAAGTTTAATAGAGTGAAGAAGTACAAAGACGGCAGTTGAGTGAGGCGCTACAAGTGCGCTACTGCTCAGAACCGTCTTCGGAACGGTTACACCGGACTACATCCCGAAACACGACTAGGTCATTTCACAGCATGGCTTGGTCCGGTGGGTGGTAACTAGCCACGGCCAAAGCCTCCTACCAGAGTTTGCTACCTGGTTAGCACTACCCGGGGACCACGTGTAGGGAATCAGAATAAAGTACACTCCTACGGACGTGGGTAGCTCAGCCCCCTAAAATCTATAATTCTATTAATATATCTAATAGAATATACCACGTTATACACGTTTGACATAATCATAACAGGTATAATAATAAAAACAAATAATTTGGTCAGTAAAATAAAAGACAAAATGTAAACTCCGCAAACGATAAACCAATATATAAACATAAAATACACCATACTCTATCTTTGATATAATCATCAAAGCTATCAAACAAGTTACCAATCGAACAAGTTATATTGTAATCTAAATTAAAGCAATAGTGTTTTATGTTAAATAATTATTATATCAAACAATTGGATGTAATCTGAGTGGTATGGCAAAATAATGGTATGTAAGTTGATATTATTTCAGCTAAAGATTATATCAAACGTTGGTTTACATATAAATGTTAGATACAGAAAAAAAACTTATGTCAAATAAAATTATTAACACGAATCGGTATGTCAAATGTCTCTTATTAGCATAAGCGGTATTGAAATGAAAATATGACAAAAATATTTCGATCAAGTTTGACGAGATGATTTCACGAGAAACGTTAGATACTATTTTCTGAATAAACGCGAACAAAGTTGCAGGTAACAGCTAGTAACTTCATAGGTCTTTTTGTTGGGTTTTATCCTATATCTAGAAATAACAGGTATAAGAGGTAGAGGTGTCTTTTTTTGTACAAATATACTTGTAATGTTGTAACGAAAACAATACTTACTATAGTGGCTCTGTGAGTCGAAGACCACGTAGAAATGCTTTCGTAGGGATGCCTGGCGTCTGTCCTCCTCCACGGGTCGCATTTTTCAACCGATTCTCGTGAAATTTTGTGAGCCTTTATGATCTATAGAGGAAGACAGTTGGACAGACCGGCCGGATTATGATTTTTTCAGTAGAGAATGAGAAACCTGGAGGGCTATTCTTAATACGGAGTGAGATTCAATCTCATAATTTTTCGTCCTTGTTGCTCTGGTTTGATTAGTCATAGGTGTGAGAGTGACCAAGATAAAATCTCATCTCATCTCACACGTAGGAATAGCGCCCCTGTGTACCCAACGGTTCAATAGGTACGCCTCGATCAGCTGTATCTATACTATGACAGTTGTATGTAAGCACTTTTTTAAACGATCGTCTCATTTTAGCTCATCGCGTCAACCTTTATCTGTTTCCTTTCTCAATCTAGTTATCTCGCAAAGTTTAACCCTTGCACCGCAGCTCAAGGGTCAAAATGGTATACGTCATTAAGTCGGCCACCCGACTCCGCGCCGTAAGTGCGGTATCAAACTGTTTTATTGCGGTCTAGGCATGATTTAATGAAATCTTTCATATTGGAGATAAGGCGCATTGCTCGTAAATCGCCCCGGGCAATACGGCTACCCTATACGCCTATATAACTACCTACATAACGGTGTTACTGTATTATAATTGCGAAAGTTTGTCAGTCTGTAAAGGTTTGCGCGGGGGTCGTGAGTCTAAGGGCGGGGGTGTCTAAATTTAGAATTAGCCGGTGAGAGATGAGAGAAGAGAAAAATCACCAAGTCAAAGACCAAATAAGAAGAGAGGCATAAGGTAGAGTGGACAAAATACGCGAACTCTCTTTGTCGGTTGTGTCACGTCTGACCGGTTTAAGCAAAATTCTAAAAAAAATTAGGTCTGTGGGTATTTTAAGTCAATTATTGTTGTCAAGCTTCATAATGGCTAAATACATGGTATATAATTCCGAGTCAAAAATGGTCACGTCAACAACACGGAGTGACGTCAATCGATGCTTAAGCAAGACTGAAATAAATTACTTACAAATATAATAGTTCGAAACAGACGATGAGAATGACGAGTGACGTCATCACGTGTTGGCTGCCGGAAGGCTCTAGCCTTCTCTAGCTCTAAATCCATTTAGCCGTTTTCTTCATGGCTAAATGAATTATCCGTTTTTTGCCATTGCTCTGATGCGAACTCCTAGGTCGTCTTTCGTCTTAACTAAATCAGCAGTTTGGATACTCCCAGTAATAATTATCGAGAAAATCCGGAAAAAACAAAAAAGTTGTAGAAACCGCGGGGCGTAGCTATCGTTTGTTCGCGACATCGAATAATAACCGGCGACTTCCGCATGGGAACCGGAAGTTTTCGTTTGAAATGAGCGCCGTTTATTCATTGACTGGCTCAGGCTCGCGGTTTTTAGTAACTTACTAGCTGCGCCCCGCGGTTTCACCCGCGTCCCACAGGAACCGCTATTTTTTTCGGGATCATTATCCTAATTTTTTCTTTCATAAGATCCTCCTCCTGGCAATAATTAACACAACAAAAAAAAAACAGCGAAAATGTTACACCTGTTCACGCGTGATGCGATTACCAAGGGAAATAGAGGTTCATTTTTAAATTAGATTTAATTGTGTAGCGATAAGGGTATTGATACAAACTATTAAGTTTTTCAATACTTTGTGTCTTAAAATGTATATATTTTACGAAAAAAAAAAATAAAAAAAAAAAAAAAAATCTTTTTATTATTATTATTAAGATATTTTTTTAAAAAGGATTTTTTTTTAAATATCTTTTAATTTTTTTTTTAATTTTTAAAAGGACTTTACGAGGGATGAACAACCCGACTCCTCTACTTACTTTATCAATATTATTATATTCTTAAACTTTCTGTTGCACATTTGACGGTTTCACTGGTTGTGCCACGGATTTTTTTAAACTATTGTAGAAATAATCGTGACGGTTTTAACGACCATCTTGTAGTCGTGTTGTTGTATGGATGAACCAAACTTTTATTAAGTACAACTTAAACAAGTATAAGTTAAAGATTTAAAACCCCCGGCACCGATTTTCATCAAACAAAGCTAAGAACACTCCCGAACACACCTTTCAAATAAAAAACAGAATCAAAATCGGTTCATCCGTTCTGGGCTATGATGCCACAGACAGACACAGACACGTCAAACTTAAAACACCCCGTCGTTTTTGCGTCGAAGGTTAAAAAACAGGAAATTAAAGAAAACTAACTTAAAAATACCATTAAGAGAAGGAACGGTCCCCAGAATTGCGGCTGGCATTACCGCGTTGAATGGGAGTGCTCAATATCTGTACGGAGTAAAAACCAGCATTCTGGACACCCGACGCCTTTACCAAACGCCTGGCCAAGAAAAAAACATTACAAACATAAGAAGATAAAACATTTACAAGTAACTCCTAAACAACAATAATACTAATAAATTATTTATTTGCCAAAAGGTTATAAGCATCTTTCTTGTAACCTTTGCACTAGGAGAATCGCAGGGGCCACGTCTGTGGCCCTATTCGGAGATTTAAGATTTTCATCTCACCTTTTTTCGTCCTTGTTGCTCTCGTTTGAAACGTCATAGATGTGAGAGTGACCAAGATAAAATCTCATCTCATCTCACGCGCAGGAATAGCCCCCCTGGTACGAGTTGCCAAGTGTTGAGATATACGGTGAGGTGATTAGTTAAATAGTTGATTGAATCAGGCGTTACTTTGCAGAAGTTCATCTTCAAAATTGTTAATTGAACTAATAGGCAAAATAGGAGAACATATTTTAAATAACTAAGACCATTGTAATACCCTATTTTTAGTGAATAAATTTCATTTAATTTCAATAGTAACGAATTGTTACTTGTACTAATATCTAGTGTATTTCCGCTTTAACGGAAATACACTAGATATTCCGGTTAAAGCGGAAACACACTAGATATTAGTTCAAATAACAATTAGTTAAATATTTTATTTTTTACTTTCTAAAGAATACAATATAAAAACGAAGAAAGATGTTGTGAAGTATAAATGCATGAAGCATATTAATGCTATGAAGTATAAAAAAATCACAAACTGAGTATTATTTAGTAATATTACTTACAGTAATTTTGTTCCATTATAAAGTAAAGATACCAAGTTCTTAGGTTTGTTTCCTTTTGCGATTCCATTTTAATAAGGCTTTTGTATATTTGTGGAAATGAAATCGGCTCTTGGGGTCGTTTTGTAGGGTCTTAATGTCCCTCCTACGCTTTTATCAAAGAAACCTCAGAGAATCACGGGTTTAATGTCAGAAGGAAATTCTTGTTTTGGTTTATTGTTACACAAAATCATAACTTTAAAAGTAAAAGGCTTAGAAACTTATGAAATCAAAAGCAAAATATAAATTAAATGCTTTAAAGTACCTACATACATTCTGAACTTACTTACTCTTACTTGTTATGGAGCTATGATAGCCCAGTTAGAAGAAGGCTCGCCTTTCAAACGAGAGGGTGCGGATTCGATTTTTCTTCTTAGCTCTTTCGATATAACATAAGATATCGTCACGCCTGTCCCTCGAAGGGGCTGGTAGGGTCGTACAACACCCACACTTCGCCGGACGATATTCAGTCCCAAATGTAACAGGGGGCGAGCCTGACACCGGGCTCCAGTAATGTAGCAGATGACTTTAAATACGCACTTATGGTCACACAATGAACAAATTGGTGCGTGCCGTCGGCTGGGTCAGAACCCGCTTCCTCTGGCTTGAAAGGCAGACCTTCTCCGACTAGGCGATCATCGCAACCTCTTTCGATATTTGCGTATTTAATGCCATCTGCCAATATAACTTGAGCCTGGTGTACGGTGACATAGGCTCGCCCCCTGTCGCAGTTGGGACTGAATATCGTCCGGCTAAGTGTGAGTGTTGTTATACATATCTCTGCCAGCCCCTTGGGGGGAAAGGCATGTACCTATGTTATATAATGTACTTACCTATTTGTACTCCAAAGTTTCTTGCAAAAATGTCCGAACTGTTCGTGAGACATGCCAGCTGTGTTCCCTGAGGCAGTTCCAAAGTAACTGTCATTTTACCTACCCCTGACCTGCCCCGTTTTGTAAATCTAAAACCGTGTTTAATTTAAGAAGGCCGCGACGCTCTGAAATTTCCATACAAACGCGCTTCTCAAATTTCTTGAAAACTATGTGTCAGATCATGATTAAATTTAGCATGTACAATTAAATTAACAATATATCCGGCCCTATGTTCTTGGTTTTTTTTAAAAACGTTCTCAAGTGAAAATAGAGCTATGAAAAATATCCGCATTTTTAAGGGGTCACCTTTGACTGATTTATTCAATAGGTAGACAAAGCAAATCAAAAATTCCATTACATAGGGAGGTTGTCTACATCATTAGCTGTTAAATGAATCCATAATACAAGAGAAATTCTTAGTCATTTAAGAATGATTACAGAAGTGCAAAGTCATAAAAAAAAAATTGCACTTTGTCACTCTGTAGGTAAGTTTAGAGGCTCGTCAGTATCATTACTCGCTCTCTTCGTTCGTCTTCTTTTTCTAGACGAAATGGCTATAGAATACCTTAAGCCAATGCGAAGTTAGTCTAAAGTGGTCGCCGGACTCTTAAGTGCAGTGGTCTGAAACACCAACATTTATAGTAGAGATATTTTTGTTCTAAGAAATTGATATTATTCTTACTCACAACAATAAGCTGGATCCACAATCACATGTCGGAAACGGCATACAAATTACACCCTACTTCGTTAAATGAAATTTGGTTTTTAACCCCCGGCGTAAAAACGACGGCGTGTTAGAAGTTTGTCGTGTTTGGTATGTGTGTGTGTGAGTGTGTGTGCGCTCCCGAACGGGTGAACCGATTTTGATTTTTTGTTTGTTTGAAAGGTGAATCAGTCTGAAGTGTTCGTAGTTAGGTTTGATGAAAATCAGTGATTGTGTGTTGTGATGACAGAAGATTATTGTTAGGCCTGAATTATACAGGCAGGACGTTAGGCGAGTATTCGACAAGGACACGATTCAGGCGTGAAAAGTCTTCCTCTACAGGTAGCATTCCGGTCAAACCGGTTCATGAAATTTTGTGACTAGGTTCAATAATGATCTAGAACTTTTTGTCAAGTCAGTTTTTGAATTTTTCAAAACAATTTTTAGTGCACTAAATAGATATGTACTCCTTACTTCATCGAACCTTCTGATTCCAGATTTAAATCAAACCCAAAACAACTTTTCCATGCACTTTTCCCCAGCCTCCCCCGCTCATAAAACGCTCCTAACCGTAAGTACCGTCTCGAAGACAGTAACGATCGAAACTGGCTATCTCTTAGCCGTAATGGCTGGAATCCGATACCGGGGCGATTGTAGGCACGTGACTATTTCGACAAACTATGGGTTAAACCAGAGCCGGCAACTCGCGGCCCGCGGGCCCCATGCGGCCCTCATCCCTTATTCCCTCATCCTTTATTTTTGTTATTTTTTGCACACCCTGTCCCAATACTCATTTGTCGTATCCTCTCCATCCTAAGGTTGCCTGGAAGAGATCGCTTTTAGTGATAAGGCCGTCAGTTGTTACACTATTTAATAAGTTTTATCATTATTTTTCTCTTGTTGTTTTGTTATCTGTGGTGTGAACAATAAAGAGTTTATCTATCTATCCCTCCTCCTCGCGGCCCGCGAGGGTTTTGTAAATAAATAAAAAAATCGGGGCATTTTGCTCACACGTCGTCTGGCCCCAAACTAAGCAAGGCTTTTACTATAGCTGCCAGAGACAGATAAACATTGGTTTTTAGAGATCAGATAATACCTACATAAATAGATACTTATGTTAAAATATGTATAGATAGAAACCTGTTGTAAATTTTTTGAACAACTGCGGCCCTGCGTCTCTTGCTTATTTTGGCACTGTGCGGCCCTAGCCTGCCAAAAGGTTGCCGACCGCTGGGTTAAACGAAGATGCTACAATACTCTTTGAGGCAGTTCTTTGAGATGTGTGGCATTTTGAACCGACTTGAAAAAAGGAGGAAGTTCTCAAATCGAATGTATGTATTTTTAACCGAATTTAAAAAAGGAATAGGTTCTCAATTTGACTGTTTATTTTTAACCGACTTCAAAATAGAAGGAGGTTTTCAATTCGATTGTGTGTTTTTTTGTATGTATGTTACGGTATTACTCCGTCAATTGTGATGATTCTTTGCTTGTTTGGTAGATCATACTTTAGAGGTAGTCCCATATAAATTTTGTCGAAAACGGTAAAGTAGTATTCAAAATATTAACAAAAGAAAAAATTTGTTTACATTGATGACGGGAAGTCGGTTTTTTTAAAGCTTATTATTATTATTGGTTGATTAAAGTCAAAGTCAAAGTCAAATTGTTTTTATTCAATTTACCTATCAAAGATACACTTATGAACGTCAAAGATAGTTAAATAGACTCGACCGCCTTGTTCGGACAAAAAGCCTCTACTCAGAAGAACAGGCAAGAAACTGAGGGGCATTATTTTTTCAAATAATAAATAAATTACAGTCTCACAAATGTTGGCTTACAACTAGGTAATATCTTTAAATACTAGTGGCTACTTGACGGAAGTGGAAGGCTCCAGACATCTTTATCTTCTAAATAATTCTTAACCTTATAATATCCTCTTTTCATTAATGTAGTTTTTACATGTGATTTGAATTTTCCCTCGGTGAGCCCTGTTATATTTTTCGGGGATTTTATTGTAAAAACGAACACAGTTGCCTAAAAATGACTTATTTGACTTAAATCTCGGTACAGCTATCCTATCCTTATTTCTAGTGTTTAGATTGTGATAGTCACAGTTATTAGTAACATAGTTACACAAAGTAAACATATATATCATTAGATAGGTATATCAGTGGTATGATAGACTTCCTAATCTGATGCGTAAGATATTATCTCTGTCACCCTTACACTTATGACTATTCAAAGGAGAGAGAAAACGACCAGAAATAATTATAAGAATAGGGCCAAAGGGTCGTTTCTTTCCTATCTAGCTATAATTGCATATATAATAATATATAGTTTGACTGCCTCGGTGGCTCAGTTGGTAGCGAACCTGCCTTCTGTGCTTGGGGGCGTGGGTTCGATTCCTAGGGCAAACATTTATGTGATGAACATTTGTGTTTGTTCTATATGTCTGGGTGTTAATATGTATTTAAGTATGTATTTAAAAATATCTAAGTATGTACTCGTATATCAGTCTCTGGCAGCCATAGTACAAGCTTTGCTTAGTTTGGGGTCTGGCGACCGTGTCTGGAAGTGTCCCGAATTTATTATTATTATATAATTAGGGTCAACTGGGGCAAATTCGTCTGTGGGGCAATGCGTCTTTGGAGAATTACTGACAAACCCTTCACAAATTAGGCGCTATCTTCATCTTTCTTATATCTGTTGACCCTACATCTCGCAGGATCGTAGTCATTTCACCACCCTAGCCCGTTATTTAAAACACACGTCATTTATACAAGACTTCAAATAGGTATACGAAAACCGGATCTACTTTTGGCTATGCCAATGAAATAGTTGTAGTGCAAAATAAAACTGAGACTCTTTATTTTACAACATTTCTAATCATAATTTATGAAACGGGAATTACTCACGTACGATTTAGTCGATTATTCCGACTATAGTTTTAACCGCATTCAGTTCATGTCAGTAGGTACTAAGCAAGACGCAGCCGCGCGCGCACTCGCCTTGAGAAAGACCGCCGAACGCGGTTGAAACTATAGTCGGAATAATCGACTAAATCGTTCATGAGTAATTACCGTTTTATAAATCATGTGTGAAAACCACGTCAGTTTCCATAATAAAACTAATTTCATCCAGATCAGTTCAGCCGTTCTAGCGTGAAGGAGTAACAAACATCAATCCATCCATTCTTACAAACTTTCGCGTTTATAATATTAGTAAAAGTAAAAGTAAAAAAGCCTTTATTTCAATTACACTTAATTTCAATTAATTAATTATAAATGTCCATTGTCACATAATGCAGTCATGTGTAGATGTCGCCTCCTTGGTGTAGGCTTCCCCTATTTTTGTCCAGTATAATATTAGTAGGATGTTGTAAAAAAAAAGTGAAACAAATGTTGTGTAGGTAAGTATTATTTTTTATTTTTTATGTAGAATAGGTCGGCGTTTGACCACCAACTCGCCTGATGTTAAGCGACGTTGTGGTCTAAGATGGAGCACGACGACCTATAAGGTACTTATTCACTCTAGCCTTGAAGTTTACTAGAGTGAAGTAGTACAAAGACGCCAGTTGAGTGAGGCGCTACAAGTGCGCTACTGCTCAGACATGTCTTCAGAACGGTTACACCGGACTACATCCCGAAACACGACTAGGTCATTTCACGGCATGGCTTGGTCCGGTGGGTGGTAACTAGCCACGGCCGAAGCCTCCCACCAGAGTTTGCTATCCGGTTAGCACTACCCGGGGACCACGTGTAGGGAATCAGAATAGAGTACACTCCTACGGACGTGGGTAGCTCAGCCGCCATATAGTAGATTCTATACATTTAATTTTAAATAAAAAGTTACTTTTAAATTGTATTGTATAGGTTTGTCTTTACGCCAAACTATCCTCCAATCTCCCCGACTCAGCAGACTACAACTCGACACCGATATACGATAAGGGCGCGTCCACATTACCGTTTATCCGCCGCTAAGTGCATTATGTGGTTGTGGAAATCTCCTGCCGAAGCACTTGTCTACACGTGCGGCTGTATTACGTGTCATGTACAATATGTACATGATATGCATAGATTGTTTACATGTGAATCGTTTTTGAATTGCTAAACCTATGCGTGACTGTACATGTTACATAAGCATAATTAGTACTAGTAGTAGGTAGTTACTTAAGAATATTTTAGTGGTCTAGTATTAGTATCAGGCATAATTATTTTTCCAATAAACGCATACAAATAGTGAATGGTGGGTATATCGTTGCTATATACCGTTTTAGTCGCTACTGAAAAAAAACAAACATGGCATAAAACTCTAAGTTAATCGGCAATCAATTATTTAGAGATGGTTGGTATGTAAAAATATATTTATAACCAATTTAAATTTATGTTTTTCCATCCTAACTGTTTGTCTGGAAAAGATTGCTCTTAAGCGAAAAGACCACCCACAGCACCTATATTTTGAGTGTTTACTTTAGTTTTATATTATATTTGGTGTCAATAAAGAGTTTTGCATTGTATTGTAATGGCCATAGAAATCGACATAAACACGTTAAGTCAATTTCTTTTGCTATCTGCATACGTAATAGCAATCTAAGATTCAATCCTATACAGCACATCGAGAGCTCCTATTTACATAATAAAACAAACGGGGAAGGAGAAAAAGCCGCGCGTATCGATCCGATCCTACTCCTTCAAAACTTCCAACTACTTCGAAGTACCAACATTGAAGTTATTCCTTTAGTAGGTATCTATTAATGTCAGTCAGACGTTGTTTCCATAGTAATTATATTTCCATAGTACTCAATCATAAAAATTTAAAAGGACATTTCAAAAATTCTGTAAACGTTAGATACCTTCCTCAAGGGAGTTTTTATTGATGTTCAGATATAAAATCAATCAAATCATTTTGAAAGATAAATAGTGCTATGTTCTTGAATCATAAAAATAACGAACCTTGAATGACCTATCCTCTATCTACAAACGGGAATAGCTTCGGAATAGTATCCAGTGTTTTGCGTTTTTGATCGAGTTAGAAATTATTAGAAATGATTCAAAATAAATTTATGACAATTTTATTTATGATAATAAATAATTATAATAATATTTAAAGAAATAATTCTAATAAAATTAAAATTTAGTCCAATGTATGACGACAGACTCGCCCCTTTTCACATTTGGGACTGAATATTATCTGGCGAATGTGGGTGTTGTATTACACCTCTGCCAGCCCCCTCCGGGGAAAAGGCGTGACAATTTGTAGAAATTTATAAGAAAGAATAAGATATATGATATATATAAGACTGCCTCGGTGGCTCAGTTGGTAGTGAACCTGCCTTCTGAACTTGGGGTCGTGAGTTCGATTCCCACCTAGGGCAAATATTTATGTGATGAACATTTGTGTTTGTTCTATGTCTGGGTGTTAATATCTATTTAAGTATGTATTTAATAGTATATATGTATGTTTCTCAGTCTCTGGCCGCCATAGTACAAGCTTTGCTTAGTTTGGGGTCAGCCTACCGTGTATGTAAGTGTCCCGAATATTTAATTATTATTTATTTATTAGATAAAACAGTGTAAACTATTCCGAGATTATAGAACATCGGTAATGGAACTAGTGTTTATATTTCAAAGGATTACTTATAAAACGATGTCAAGTAGTTAGCTTTAGTCAAAGGCAGCAGACGAATGTTATCTTCAACAACACTGTCTAGCGTAATAAAGTGCTATCAATTCCACATCGCATATCGGCCCCCAATACTGCAGCCTGTAATTCTGTCCCTCTGTTCGTTGACTAGAGGGACAGCTATCTGGATCTCGCTAGGGATGTCGAAGCTCTATGTAAAGTCATGGGTCAAGAGACGAAGCCGAACTATTTAGCAATAGAATCACAAGTACATTTGCTAATATCGCGAGCTATCATATTGATCACGTGATAATAAGGTTCAATATTGAACATTTCAAGTCAAACTTCAAGTCAAAAGTTCAAAAGTCAAGTCAAACTTGGATCCAAAGTTAAACAAATTTGGATCGAAGTTTGAGTTAAACTTGAAACGTTTAATATTGAACCTTATAATCGCGTGACACATACATTTACGTTTTGTCCAGATACATTGGCCAGACACTTTGGCCCCAAGACTACATTGGTGCAAACATGATTCTGCCTCTTCTGCATACAAACTGCTACGCAGTTTGGCAGAGTTGTATTTTAAGGATATACTTTATTTGCAACAGGAAACAAAGAAACACATAACAAAAAATAAAGAAAAAAAACAGGTTTCTTGCCACAAACCGGCTCCAACTCAGCATAATGCTGGCTAATGGTGGTTAACCAGCGCTGATCTTCCGTTGGAACCGGCGAGTGACGTCACACACGTCACAGGCAAGGCACAAATTAAATAAAATAATAATTTAATGCATATGTGTGTTATTAACTTAAATAAATAAATAAATAAAAAATGACAAATGTGTGGCCGCCGCAAAAAGGTAATAGTTACTAACTCACAGTTTGCGTAAAAAGATTTAACTCCACATCCACTCTCTCACAGAGCTATTTACTGATAAAAATATCATAATACCTTTTTTGAAATAGGTAGAAACTAAATAGGTAGAAACTTTTCATACAGAAAAGAAACACATAAAACTTATTGATAACATTGTGTTCTGTGCACACAATGCGTTTGTAAGATACTCGTATTTCTCATAGAACAGGGCGCATCCCTACCTAATGCCAAGTTAACTTCTTGTTGTCAAGCAAGTAGGATATTTTTATATCGATTTATACTTCTATAGTAACAAATATAATGTTAAATTAGTTAGGTTCAAACTACAATTATTAACGGTTCGGTTGCGGTATAAATTCTTAAATAAGTGTAGGGTCAACTGGGGCAATTGCGTCTTTCGAGAATTACTGACAAACCCTTAACAAATTAGGCGTCACCTACATCTTTTTCTATCTTTTGTTGCAATAATCTGTACAAGATGGCGTTAGTTGCCTAATTTGTGAAGGGTTTGTCAGTAATTCTCGAAAGACGCAATTGCCCTACAGACGCATTTGCCCCAGTTGACCCTATAGTTGTAAACATAAATTTGAATTGTGGCCAAAACAGAAAATCTTAGAACTTCCCTCCCTTCCACAATTCTCCGGACCCCTTTCGCCCCAAGACTGTTTGCACGTAAAGGATTGCAACCCTAAATCAGCCCTTAGCAGACCGGCGCAGCCTTCGAGTGGCGTTTTAAAACGGATTTGCTGAAATCGGAGAAAAAGGGCGCACTTTTTCTATTCATACTGTAGGAGGTTGAGTTTAAAATATGTTGTTTTAAACGTTGTGGACGGTCTGGCGTGTTGCTTTTTTATGTAGTTATTAGTTAGTCTTACTGTTTACTTGTTTTAAGGTATTTCTGCCTTATTTACAGGGTTATCGGTGTACTAAGCCAAAAGGGGTCATTGTACACTAATCATTCTGGAAAAACTATTACTATGGAGCCAACCCATAATCTCGTAAAAAATAAATTAGCTGTTCCATCCAAAAAGTTTATTGATCGTCGACAAAATGTATGGAGCAGGTGGTTTTTTTGTCTCGATTTCAAGGTTGACCCCATAGTAAAAGTTGTGTATAATGATGTGTACTCAGCATTATTATAGGGAAGGAAATATATTATAGGAAGCCGAAAGGGGGTCATATAATATTGTTTATATGACCCCCCCCCCCTTTCGGCTTGGTACACCCTTTCCTGATAACCCTGTATGTAAGTGCTTTAATTACATTAATTTGAATCTTCATAGAATTTTCTCCAAAAACTCCTGCCTCTTTCTACAGGTAAAATACTGCAAAAACTCTTCAACACTTTCTAATTTTTTTCCTTGTTTTCCAAATGTTTTCCCGTTTCATCTCGAGCGAGCGAGCGCATCAAAAAAGCTGTATCCGACTTGAGTGACGTTTTAATGGAGCCGGACGAATTTATTCACCGGCCGGCATGTCCGGTCGGGCGGTTAGGATACAGGAGACGACAGCCCGGGTATTGTGTACTTCGGAAAGTTAAAACGTGGAAAAAAGATGCTTGTATCGTAGACTTTATTTTTTAGCTTTCAAATTATTTGGTAGCTTCTAAGTTTTATTTTATGAGTCTCAGATTAGGTTCTTGCAAGCCAAATCAGAGTAAGTTAGGATTTAGACACAAGGACGTTGAGTTTTTTGTCAAAGAAGTATACGGATGGTTTTAGTTCTGGGAAAACTGCCCACAAATTCTACTACCCAATTGTTATTAAATTTTAAAAGAATTGCCTCAAATCGACGCTTTTTGTATGCCAGAATTGTAAGAAATAGACATTTTATTAACATTTAAAAACAATAGCAGAATCGAGGTCCAGGGCGTCGATTCTATTAAGCAATGGTTTTTAAATTGTCTGTTTTTGACGCTTCTGGCATAGAAAAAGTGTCAATTTGATGCAATTAATTACCAATTAAAAAACAACTAGCTGTTTTGCTCACATTTTATAGCCTATGTTGATCAGGAATAACTTAGCTTTCTAATGGTAAAGGAATTTTTGAAATCGGACCAGTCGTTTTTAAGTTAATTCGTTTTTTTATTACAACAGACTAAGAATGCGTTTGACCACTGGCTCGCCTGATGGGAAGCGTCGATGTGATCGAAGGTGTAACACGCTTGCCTAGAAGATACCTATTCACTTTAATTTTAAACACGTTACAAACATACTTACATACAAATCTTTCCTTTTTATAATATTAGTAAGTATAGATTGGTTAGTAGAATTGGAGGGTAGGTTTTAGGTAGCTAGTAGGTAGGGTTAACAGTGGTAGCACAGGTTTGTTAGTAAAAAGTTGTTAGATTTCCAAAAAATGGATTTTGGTTGATTAGCTTTGTGTCCACTACATTTCTCTTTCACTTTAACCTTTCTTAAAAAGCATGATTGTATTTGAGTTATCCTACCCCCAAGCTTCAACCATCCGCAGTAACTGTAGAGATTCCACTGTCACGTAAAGCATATATTTCGGCTCGGATGCGTCGGCCGATAAAGACAAACCGTATTTTGAGTAGGGTTAGAGCCGATTGACCGCCCTTCCGAGGTAACTTACATAGAACGTGGTAGTTACTGATACGTCACTATATTCTGTACATACTCTACTGGATAGGGTATCAAAGTCACTCAGCTGCGCTTTTTGGGAAAGATGTATTCTGAAATACTTTATAGAATATTTAATAACAAAGTTTATTGCTTCACTTAAAAATATCCCTATTAAAAACTAAAACATCTTGAATTTCATAGACATAATGTGTATTTCATACTAGACTTGACATCTCGAACTGACGTCCTCGCAGTGCTCTACTAGAGCACCGCGAGGATGTTAGTCGGCACACTCTCAATCACACGTAGTTAGGCACTATGAGTTAAACATTGCTTCATCCAAAAAAAAGGAAAAATAAATAAAAGACGGAGTCATTTTTGACCAGTAAGATCCAATTTTTGAAAAAATATTTGAGAAAATATTCACTGCATCGTGCATGAATGATAGCCGTTCGAAAAAATGTGCTCGCGATAGCAAGTCTATTTTTTTTCTCAATGTTTAATATCTGCTTTGACTCTTAAGAAATTCCTACATCTAAATTAGAAAATAGCAACGTCAACAGAATTTTATCCGATATTCCATAAAGTTCCATATTGCCCGGACTCATTACTCCTATATTAGTAGTTGGTTCCTGAAACTTTTGATCAAACCAAGTTGCCACTCGATATCAGTTTTTAATATTAAAGCTTGTGTAAAAAGAAGACTTTATACCCATCAGGGAGTTTATGACATGAACACGATAAAGTTTTACAAGTTTCCATAAAAATATTCGAGGGCGGTTTTTAAAAGGTTTTTTTAGTAATTTTTAGTTGGATCAGAGAGTTTGTAGTTTAGCAGATATTCTGTTGGGCTTATCGAAATTTAGCTGCAGAGATTTTTAAAATATGGATTATCTAAATAGTTTTAGAAAGTAATTTGAATCTGTTTCTGTTTTTACAGTGTTGGCTCTGAGATCTCGCTTCGCTTGATCGTTCGAGTTAGATGAAATTTCTTACTTATTGTCGTATCGGGATTTTAAGTTTGGATTACTTTGAACTGGGTTTATTTTATCGGCTTTATTAAATTTCAGTGTTCTGAAAAAGCCACAAAGGCTTAAAACGCTATACACGACCTTCACTCTAATTGACAAACCCCAAACAGCCTGCTGCCAAACACAAAATGCCTTTGCTTTTCATTTTTACATAAAATAAATTCACGTTAACTTGTACAGCAAAAATCACGGCTATAACGACCCATTTCTAACGCCAACGACCTCCATACCAGCATGAAGCCTGAAAATAGTGCGTCCATTTTATTAAATTTATTTACCCGAATCTATAAATCAGCAGTAGCTACAAGTAGAGTACGTTTATTACAGAATAGATACAATTTATACACCGCAGACGTGGGTACTGGGTAATTAGCGAAAAGCTGGGTAATTAGGCCCCGTGCCAGGACACAGGACACAGGGTTTTTCCATTGATTCAGTGGACGAGTGAATTCGATAGCATTTGGCTAATCTACGTGTTTGGACGGGATTGTACAGCAAACTTGCGTTGGCGGGGATTTTGAGTGTTAGGATTATTTACACGGCATTGTGCTTAATTAACTAAAGTACGAGTTCTTTAATGGTGAAACAAGTGTATATATAACATTTATGTAGCGTACCAGTACGTATACACTAACATTATAAATGCGAGAGCTTAGTTTAGTTAGATGGATGTTTGTTACTCAATTACGCTAGAACGGCTGACCGGATCTGAATGAAATTCGGCTCAGATATAGATTATAGTCTACAATAGCGAATACGCTTCTCAACTTTGGGTAACACCGCGGAGCGATTTGCTTATGTTTACTCGTTTGTCAGAACATCTCGTGTAAGTTTGAGGAAGTGTTTTGAATGGCTATAAACAATATAACAAGTGGAGGTGTTACAAACCGCTGGGTGAAGGAAAATGGTGGTCGTGATTTTCAGACATGAAGGATCGACCAGAGAGAGAAGGGTATCATTATCATTTGCATGTAAAAGTTTGGCACTTGTACCATCAATGATACTAGTCAATGGTACTACTGACGTTCAGCCGTATATTAAACTTGTAGGTGTCCTATGGTCGTGCCATGGCTATTACAGTAAATGAGTAATATTTCTTTGATAAATTTGTGCCATTATCCTGTTCTCGGTGAATTAGGAACTTCTGATTCTACTATACATATGTATAAGCTCCCTTCGTGGGGGTTAAAAATTTAGAAATAGATAGAGACTATGCTATTTGCGGGAACTCTTGAAATCTGTCTTAAGTCTGTCATTTCACCATCCTTGCAAAGCAGTCCGCCGGGCCATCCTGCCTAGCATCTTGCACTTGCATCCTGCACGTCGTGACTGGACGAGAAGCAGGCAGCGACAACATACACCATCCTGCATGTAGCGGCGGACTGCGGTCTGCTAGTCAAGATGGTGAATGGTTACCTTTAGGTATTTCATCTTTTCAGTGACTCGACATACATATATATCACTCACTCATCTAAAACTTCCGCACACATTTGAAACCACCGTTGTATATGTAAAAATGCAACCCAGTTCAATTCAAATGAACGTCACATTTCAACCATCACATTTAAATGCGCTGACGTTTTTTCACAGCTTTCAAGGTTTCAAGTACTCGCCACATCTAAATCCGTAGAATTTGTAGATTTTTCCGCTGCGCAGTGGGCAGACGACGGCCGCACTAACAAATCTAATTTGACCGCCTATCGGCACGTCCGACTTTTGATGGAGGACTTTGGAGTACCCTCGGATCGGAACCTCGTGTGCTCAACTGCTCACGAATAGCGCATTTTTAGATAAAGTTACATGATGTTCAGAATTGATGACAGATTTTTTTTGGGTTTATGTTCTTCATATTTATTAGCAGATACAAAGGCCATGAATAAGTATACATTGAGGATTAACGAAAAGGAAAGGCATGTAAGAAGTAGTGAAGGAGATAAGTAAGCAAAGATTGTCAGAATACAAAATAAACCCCGAAGAATAGGTAGAGATTTCTCTCTACCTACAGTTTTTCTCTTTCGACAGAGAAAACATTGCCGAAAAAAGGGAAAGGGAGATAGGTTCATAATAAAAAATAAAAAAGTAGTAAGTACATACAAGGTAGAAATACAACTATCAGATACAAAAAAAAATACAAAGAACAATATAACAATTTTGCCTCAACTAGGTAGGTTTGTTTGTCAGGCGAAAACAAGGCACTATCTTTGGCTAGAAATAACTACTGGTTACTTACGTAGGTATCATCAAATTTAATACCTAATTATATTCTCAACTAAAAATTAAAATTGAACATACAAATTAATCACAAGCAATTTGCCACTGGTTGTTCGTTAAATGGAACATTGATTGAAAATTAGATGCATTTCGAAGTTTTCCCCGAGCGTAACCAATTTGACAACAGATAAATTCGCAATAGCTAGTTTGATTTAATCATAATGAATACGAGTATAGAGGTGTGAAATGGGTGAAAATTGATTACACCCTGATGTATCAAACTTCACACTACAACTGAACGAGGAACATCAAGCAAAATTAAACCTAAACCCCAAAATGAATAATGAATAACTCCATATTCTGACCTAAATCCGTCTTAAGATTTCCAAAGCTGAGGGAATAGTTAAGCAGGGTTATGGGACAACATCGTGCGTGGTAAAATATTAATGACTTACCCGGCTCAATCAGGGGTAGTGTATTACAGCTAATATTATGACGTATAGATTATGACACACTGATACATGTATACTTATACCCTACTGTATTGCGTAGTACGTAAAAATATGAAACAGCGCTAAAAGCTGATGTTAAAGAAAAAAATGTAGATATAATTTATTTCACTTAGGTGAAGTTAAATAAATCTGCCAAATAGTGAAAACTAGCTTGTCAGACTTTCGTAGCATCGTAGCATGGAACCCATTACAACTAGGTATCTCTAGAACAAGAACAATTGAAAACAAAACTATGAACATTCACTGTGAGACATAAAGGTGCCTCGCCCGAGATGATGGCCCATTTTCAATAGTTGCTGTACCAAAAGACCAATCCAGAGCAGAATAACAAGTTTCCCAAACATTTCCACGGCTAATATAATTGCGGTGCTCCATTATTTTCCCAGGACCGTTGATTAAATAGTCCATTGTTTATGTAGGTGAAGGTAAGGTACTGTATGCAGAGTCAACACCTCGGGCTAGGCGTGTGAGAGTTCACTTTAGTAACGGTAGCTGTTTAGGATAGGGATCACCTTAGGAAGGTTTCTGAGCATAAATATAGTATGGAGCATGATCACGCAGCAAAATTAAACGAGGGAATGCTTGGTATCCACTGTAGTTGAGCTAAGATGTTAATGATGCGAGATGAACGAAAAAGCACAAAGTGCGCCGCGCGTCGAGCCGCTGTGTTGGTTAAAGTCATATCATTCTGGGCCCCTATTTTTGACGCTTGAAATGAGATCTGGTCACTTTCACTCCTATGACTTTTCAAACGAGAGAGACAAAGACTAGAAAATATCTGGAATTGTAGGAATAGCCTTCCTGGTCAGTTCCGCTCTGATTTGGTGCTCTCCGGGCCCAATGTTTAATGGAGTTGGGTTGAATTCGCCACCAGCTAGAGTAATTGTAGAGTATAACTTGGTAGGTCAAACACGACCTTATAGCAAGATTGACTCAATTGAGCAGGACTTGAATGGCTGAAAGAAGAAAAGCTCAGCTGGAAGCAACCACAAACCAAAAATTTTAATTACTGATGCTCTTTCAGCAGATTATAGCTATTAGTTACTATGTCAAGCATTAAATATCTCAAGCGAACATCAGCGCATAACTTGACCCCAATCAATACGGCCTATTTAATTTTAGGAAACTATACCCACTACAACAAATGATTCCCAAAAAACGTCCGTGTCGGTGCCGGGTCCGTGCCGCGCCGTGCTATCGATCGTGCTGAATAATGCACGCCGTGTCCGTCCGCCGGTCAATTAGTCGGTCCGGTCGCGCCGGGCCGGAATGCACTCACTCATTGTTCTCGACGGATTTTCACCAGTTTCAGGTGTATTAGATAGTTGTAGGACAGTACAATAAAAAATGACATACTAAAAGAAAGACCTTTTACATTTTGACTATTTTTCTTTTTGCTGTTTTCTAAGTTAGCTTTTATCATATGTTATGTTTTAATTTTTCAGTTTTAGTAAGTTAAGACGCGGTCATACAACGATTTTCTACCCAGGCACACGTTCACTAAAGCTGCTTCATTTAGAGTTGAAAATCGTACATCATATTTGACTTTAAAATGAGATCGGCGCCCAGATTTTTTTTTAATCGTTTTTATTGGTATTAATCGTAACAAGGACACAAAAAACAATAAGAACGTTACTCGGTTAAATTTTAGAAAACTGATATTTAAATGTGTCGTAAAAAAGAACCACTATCAATAAGGTTTTTTAAGATGATACTTTTGTGATTTATTTTTTCCAAACTGATAATGATTTTCAAAATCGCATTCGATTAAACTGTTGTTGGTTGTTTTTTCTACCAGCTGTATTTTTTTGCAACTTGATCATCATAATTCTTCACATCAAACAAGGCGCAAAAAAAAACTTGTTTTCGTTGATTTCGTGTAATACCGGGCCTTAAGGAAAAATAACGCTTTACATACATAGCTCTCCACTACAATGATTTGTGCTGGGGATGCCATAGAACACACACATAAACATAGATCTGGGTGGACACTAACACCTAGACCCAAAACATACATTAAATTCATCATTCGGACGTCTGCCCGGCCGGGTATCGAATCAAGAGCCATGCAGTTGCTTGTAAAACAAATGCGCTTCCAACTAAAGTCAAAAGTCAAAATGTTTTTATTCAATTTATTTTAATTCAATTTAATTAGTATCAAAGATACACTTATGAACGTCAAAGGCTTTTTTAAATAGACTCGACCGCCTTGTTCGGATAAAGAGCCTCTACTTAGAAGAACAGGCAAGAAACTGAGGTGCATTATTTTTTTAAATATAAAATTAAATTACAGTCTCACAAATTTTGGCTTACAACTAGGTAACATCTATACATATACTAGTGGCTACTTGGCGGAAGTGGAAGGCTCCAGACATCTTCGTCTTCCAAATAAGTCTTAACCTTATGTTTCCTTCAGTGAGCCCTGCTACGAGTATATTTTCTAAGCCGACTGAATCACTTAAATCTTCAGTTTATAAACTTACGCAATAATTGACAACTACCTGTACATCTACCCTACTCTCTACCTGTATTCCCATTAAATAACAATAATTAAGATACCTAACAAAAGTCACGGTCTCCGGAGTCTGTGGAGTGTACTTACTCGTAATTTAAAAAAAATACCTACGTTATCGTAACTCAAGTGTTTAAGCCACATTTTTTTTTTTTTATGTAGAATAGGTCGGCGTTTGACCACCAACTCGCCTGATGTTGAGCGACGTTGTGGTCTAAGATGGAGCACGACGACCTTTATTTATCAGACATTATTTTTAAAATCGATGTAAGTCTTTGCTTTCTGCTAAGTTTCTGGCTCTAGTTTCTTATAGAGAGCCTTCATATTGATTTTGTAGTCAACTGGGGCAAGTTAAACTCTAGTTAAACAGTGTTAATTGACATTCGGATAACTGTCAGCAGTCAGAGTTTGCGAAACCGGCGCGGGGTCGTTATTCCGTGAGTGTACTTCCCGTGTCGTAGTCGCTGAAAATTTAATTCCATATTTTGGAACCTAATTATACATACACTATATAGATATGTGATTAGCGTTTGGAAGCTTTCAACTTTTTCTTTAAAATAATTGTGCTGTTGTTCTGTTTTAAAGCAAAGGTGTTTTTCTAATTTTCCAGTATATCAATGTTGACCAGCTTCACAAATATTCATAGCAAATCTGTTGGTTACACCCGTTCTTTAAACAAACATGGAAAGGTCTATATGGTAGCGATATAGCGATGATAGCCTAGTTGGAGAAGGCCCGCGTCTCAAGCCAGAGGGAGCGGGTTCAAACCCAGCCGACGGCACGCACTAATTTGTTCATTGTGTGAACATATTTGCGTATTGTATGTCATCTGCTACATGACTGGAGCCCGGTGTATGGCGACAGGCTCGTCCCCTGTCACATTTGGGACTGAATATCGTCCGGCGAAGTGTGGGTGTCATATTACACCTCTGCCAGCCCCCTCGGGGGAAAGGCGTGACGGTATGTTATGAGGAAAGGTCTACTTATAAGGTGGACCGATGATCTTGTGAGGGTCGCGGGAAGTCAGCAGAGCCAGTCCGGGCATTATGGAGATCATTGGAGGAGGCCTTTGTTCAGCAGTGCACGTGTCCCAGCTGTGATTTTTATGATAATGATGATGAGGTTGAAATAAATTTCTACGCATGTTTGAACAACTATTGTCATTGTTCTAAAGAACCTAACAAATAGAGGAAATCCAAATATTTTCTGTCTAAACTCAGTAAAGTTATTTGATATCACATATTCTCTTAGCGTACAATGCAGGAATAACCGGCATCGATCCAGGCTCGTCTGCTCTATATTTATCGCCGCAGAGACCCGAATAGTCAGACACTTTGTTTGTAGTTCTATTTTGGACGAATTAATTGTCCCTTTCCGGGACGAAGAGTTCTGTATAGTTTGAATAAACGGAGAGTTATAATAAGAAGTTTTTAGTTACGGCTTTATTCTTTTTGGTAAGAGCATAATTTTATAAATGAACAAGTTAAGTAAATTCGTAAAAAGCAATTGGTTGTTACAATGATATTATTAATCAGTACTTAGGTACCTATACTATAGAATCCACAACAATTTCTCGTCGCTCTATCACAACATTATACGAACATTGTTGAAGCAACAAAAGCCAAGTAACAGAATATCGTAAAGTGTATTTAGGTACAACGGATCCATTTTCAATAAACAATTTCGCAAACCACTAAAACTTTCATTATCCCATCAAACTATAAAAACATGGCATAAAATCCATTTTACGACACGTAAATGCTCGTCTAACGAAGTTTAAACCCTATTTACTTTAGTTCTACCCTCGTAAGGGTCCCAAAAATCGCTTACACTGTGGCATCAGCATGGCCCGACCTCGAATCCCTGCCTTATGATTTACCTATCACCGGTCCACTTTACCCTGACTTTCGCAGGACGTAGGCTGGGGAGTTGTTTGGTGTAGTCTCAGAGGTGGTGGAAGATGCATGGGGGTCTGGGTTGAGTGGTCAATGTAAATCCAGGTACTGCGACATTTGGCGGAGGTTGAGCCGGGGCGCAGGGATGGTATGCAAAGCTGTTGTGTGGCTCACGAGATAGGAACGAGCGATGTCGATTGTATTTTTTAAAGGGATACAAGACTTTCGAAGTGACTATAGACTGTTAGTGTAGGTAAACCCGTTGGCAAGGAGTCGTTTCAATTGATACTAACATTAACATGAGATGATGATATTTTATCCTGGTCACTCTCACACCTATGACTATGACTATTCAAACGAAAGCAACAAGGACGAAAAATAGTGAGATTGAATATCACTCCGTAAGAATAGCCCTGCAGGACACAAATAGTAAAGCTTAAAATACCGACTTCCCGTCATCCATGTAAGCAATTTCTAGCTGATATTTTTACAAGCAACTTTTGTTGAAATTTTCAAAAGTTCCTGACCGATTTCGATACAATGTATAAAAAACTTCTTAAGTATGATCTACCAAACAAAAAATGATCCATAATTTCGATTTTCGGCCGAGAAATCGCGTAACATACATACATGCAAAAAAACATACATATAGATATACATATAGACATAATTATATACATATAGACATATGGAGGAGCCCTTGATTATTTAAGTCGGTTAAAAACTTTGAAAAGAGCGTCATTTTTATAAATTAAAAGCGATGGCAGCCTAGTTGGGAGAAGGTCTCAAACCAAACTCTCAAACCAGAGGTTGAAAGGGTTCGAACCCGGCCGACGGCACGGACCAATTTGTTCATTGTGTGCAACATCTATGTGCTTATTGTATGTCATCTGCTACATGATTGGAGCCCGGTGTATGGCGACAGGCTCGCCCCCTGTCACATTTGGGACTGAATATCATCCGCCGAAGTATTAGTATAAGTAATACACCTCTGCCAGCCCATCGGGGGAAAGGCGTGACGATATATTTTTTTTAACTTATACGAGTCACGTGAATCTGCTGGGGTTGGAGTTATCAATACATTATGATAGCTTCTTAAATGAAAAATTTAAGAAGCTATATCATCTTATTTATTTGGTAAAAATCGCTAGTTTTCAGGCTATCATTGGTTTTTTTTTTATGCAGAATAGGTCAGCGTTTGACCACCAACTCGCCTGATGTTAAGCGACGTTGTGGTCTAAGATGAAGCACGACGACCTATAAGGTACTTATTCACTCTAGCCTTGAAGTTTTGTAGAGTGAAGAAGTACAAAGACGGCAGTTGAGTGAGGCGCTACAAGTGCGCTACTGCTCAGACCCGTCTTCGGAACAGTTACACCGGACTACATCCCGAAACACGACTAGGTCATTTCACGGCATGGCTTGTTCCGGTGGGTGGTAACTAGCCTCGGCCGAAGCCTCCCACTAGAGTTTGCTACCCGGTTAGCACTACCCGGGGTCCACGTGTAGAGAAATTTGGTGTGGTATTGATTTTAAATCATCGTTTGCTGGCTCTCTAGTCTTTTCTCCCTTGACCCACAACCACAAGATTCCCAAAGGTTGGTATCGCTACATTGCCTATTGCGGTCATCACTCATAATGGTAACGGGGCTGTTTATAATCATTGTCAATTATTGTACAGCCGCGGTGGGACCATCCCACGGCGTAGCATCAAATGAGATGCGGGTTTTATGTCTTGAGACATGCGGAAGGGGGTTAAAGTTAGGGAGGTTATGAAGAATTTAATATGGAGTGTTGGTATTTATATGCGCAACTAGCTGCGCCCTACGGTGTTACTCGCGGTTAAAAAGTATCTTATGTGCTAGTCCAAGCTATAATCTATTTCTGTGCCAAATTTCATCCAGATCCGTTCAGCTGTTCTGTCTTGATAGTAACAAACGTTCAAACATCCATTGAATGAGATATCCATTCAAACTTTTTCATCCTGCTAATATTATAAACGCGAAAGTTTGTATGTATGGATGGATGGATGGATGGATGTTTGTTACTCTTTCACACCAGAATGGCCGAACAGATCTGGATGAAATTTGGCACAGAGATAAATTATAGTCTAGAATAGCACCTAAGATACTTTTTAACCGCGGGTGAAACCGCGGGGCGCAGCTAGTTTATAATATTAGTGAGATTTCTTGCTATTTGATGCTCTGAATGTGGTTTTGCTTGTATAGGTGCTTAGCGCAGGCAGTTGGGGCAATCAGCGTTTTTTGTTTGTAAATATGCATATTCGGCCGAGCGAGCGTCACCGAGCGAAGCGTCTATGCTTCAGCTTCGACAGAAATGCTTTCGTATCTCCTAATTTTGTCTGGATCTCTGTTCCGATCTTTGTTTTCTTCTACAGGTCGCATTTCTAAACCGATTCTCTTGAAATTTTGTTAGTAAATTCGATAAAATAATTATCTATAAAAAAAAAAACAGTTTTTGGAAAATTTTCAAATGACGGATACATGATTATTAAAAAAAATCCTATTTACGCAATCAAAAAACAACAAAAATTGACTTATCACAAAAATACCTCTATAATTATCAAACCTAAAAAACAAAATTTACCGAGAATCGTCGGCCACGAGGTTTACCCCTCACAGAGCTACTAGTATTTTTAGATACTTTATATTGGCTTTTATTTTGTCTTTCTAATTTTGAGCAGCTTTACATACAAATACTGCTCTATGGGTAGTAGTAATCTCATTTATCGTTTGTTAATTGGAATCGAATTTTAGCAAAACTTATTTTTGCTAAAAATAATTATCCTCCTACGGTCCGACTATTGTTTCTACCACATTCAGCAGTCATGACGTTGAAAATGTTGTTGGTACCATCCAAAAAAATAAAGGTCTAGCATTCTGGGAGCAAACACATAATGACGTCACTCGTCATCCGTCTCTTTCGAACTATTTGTAATGACTTAATTCAGTCGACCGTTACTATATGTTGCCCATGTGACTGGAATGCTATGCCTGGCGGAGTTTATTATTATACCATGGTTGGTACATTCCGACTTGACACATGTGACTTCATTCATTATTGAAAAAAAATTGTCAACTCCGTGAGCTCCTCTCATAACAAATTGGACAAGGTTTTCCCGTTTAAAAGGGCCGCGACGCTCTGAAGTTTCAATACAAACGCGTTACTCAAATTTCTTGAAAACCATTTTTCAGAGTTTGATGAAATTTAGCATGCAAAATTAAATTAACAATATCTCCGCCCCTATGTTCTTGGTTTTTTTTTAAAACGTTCTCAAGAGAAAATAGAGCTATGAAAAATATCCACATTTTAAGGGGTCACTTTTGACTGATTTATTCAATAGGTAGACAAAGCCAATCAAAAATTCCATTACATAGGAAGGTTGTCTACATCATTAGCTGTTAAATGAATCCATAATACAAAGGAAATTCTTAGTTGCTTAAGAATTATTACAGAAGTGCAAAAGTCATAAAAAAAATTGAAATTGCACTTTGTCACTCTGTAGGTACACTCGCTCTCTTCACTCGTCTTCTTCTTCTAGACGAAATGGCAATAGAATATCTTAAGCCAATGCGAAGTTAGTCTAGGTCGCCTAGGTCGAAGTTAGTTAGGTCGCCGGACTCTTAACGTCGTCGCATCTGCACCGACGTATGAGTAGGAATCGCCGGTCGATTTTTCCATGATTGTCCATCTCGCGCTCGCGAGTCATCGCTTTATCCTCCTCAATAGGGGATAATAGAGTCCGCCAGATGATTTGTCGGATCGGGCCCTATTTTAGGAAATTGGATTTGTAGATCGGATCCGATAAGGGAGGTCGGATCGCTCCGATCGGGGAACGGTAAAAGTTTAGATGCCCCTGTTATCGCTGATTTGCGTATATCGATTTTGGTTCGTAGCTTCTGTGACGGGGATTTATATACTTTTTAGTAGACTTGAGGGGAGCTTAAAATGTTTCTTTGGAAACTTCGGATCGGATTCATCCTTTCTTCGTTTTATCACGTGCTTCGTTCGGTTCGATGTAGGTGGGCTTTGAAGGTGGTAATGATGTTAATCTTCATTTCTATTCATCTTACTGGAGTGAAGTTATCTTGTGGAACTTAACTTTTACGGAGCGGAATGAGATGATGGGACTACCAAAACACGACATTTTGCAAAAGCATTAAATGTTGTAAATAAATGAAAAAAAATATTATGAACTGTCATTTTTTTTTGTACAAAAACTGTCGGTGTTATAATTTGATTATTATCTGAGTTTTTACGTTTAGAAATGAAAAAAAAAATATCTTCTACCATCATTATTCATACTTATAGCAATTATGACTAAGAAAATATAAAAAATAAAGTGTAAAAGAAATAAATAAATTTGGAACAGTTCCACACACGGTCGCCTGACCCCGAACTAAGCAAAGCTTGTACTATGGCTGCCAGAGACCGATTTACAAACATATATATTTTTAAATACATACTTAATTGGATAATAACACCCAGACATAGAACAAACACGAATGTTCACCATATAATTGTTTGCCCTAGGTGGGAATCGAACCCACGCCCCCAAGCTCAGAAGGTAGGTTCACTACCAACTGAGCCACCGAGGCAGTCACTTTTTACTTACACTGTTAGTTCTCTTCATCCAAAACTTTCTAGAACATGTCTTTGATTGTGTACTAGCCCACGTGATCATAGCACCTGTGCAATCGGGTTCAATTATCTCAAAGCGCTGTAACCACAAACTAAAACCCTTGTTCTACACGGGCTGTACCGCTTTATACTGCTTTATACCGGTTTTAACAGGCGGTATCGTCGTCTATTGCCTCTTGGAACTTTGATAAAACTTTGCACGTGAAAATTGGCTCCTGAGGAGCTTGAAAATGACGTTGTTTTTGGGTAAGGAGATGGCTTGTTTGAACTGTTTGATAGCTTGTTTGTTTCTTAAATTCTATTAGGTCTTTTGACTGTTAAGGTGCTGTATGCAATCGTGATTAAATAATTATCCCAATATTGGGTAAAAACACTGAACTAGCAACATCAATGTTACTGATTTGTTAAGAAGTAGTCTAATGAATTAGCAATTTGAAAACGAAAAGCGTGTCTGCCACGTTTTCACGTTTCTATAATTTGCGGAAGCAAAATGTCCTATGTGTTTCTTTACATAATATAAATAAAAATTTATTTGAGGAGGAAGTAGGTACCTACTATGTATAAAATAATTTTCATAGCCACCATATAGCCACCCATAGCTATTCTAAAAAGGCACTCATAATTATTTACTGATTTGTAATAAGTATGTTCCTAATATAAGTAAATTGATAATTCATAAAACATATCGTCACGCCTTTTCCTCTGCGGGGGCTGGCAGAGGTGTAATACAACACCCATACTTCGCCGGACGATATTCAGTCCCAAATGTGACAGGGGGCGAGCCTGTCGCCATACACCGGGCTCCAGACATGTAGCAGATGACATACAATAAACACATGTGTTCATACAATGAACAAATTGGTGCGTGCCGTCGGGTGGGTATGAACCCGCTCTCTCAGGCTTGGAGGCGGGCCTTCTCCAACTAGGCTATCATCGCTAGAAAAATCGCTAAATTGAAATGTGAATATTTATCGTCCAAAATACTAGTATCTACTAATAACTATAATACTGGGAGGCAATTGTTTTTGTGCTTATAATTTACTTTAAATTTCACAATCGCTTCCTCATTTTGTGAAAAACACTTTAGTGAAGTACCCACGTTGTTGTCCCCCAAGTTTTCCTGTTTAGTCCCCTATTGAGGCAACAAAAGGAAAACCGTTAAAATAATAGAAAGACGTTTACGTTCGGGTCACGTAGGATAGTCATTTTAAACGGAGTCGGATAAACCTCAGCGAGGGTTAAACAGATCGCGGCTACTCGCGGTCCAACGATGTCGGCGAAGGTAGACACGCTGCTCCCTTAGTCACTGTTTGAAAGGTATCACAGCTTTATCTACTAGGTACAATAATATACCATTCCGAGTCAAAATTGGTCACGTGGGCAACACGTAGTGACGTCAATCGATGCTTAAGCACAAAAGTAAGACTAAATGTAGAATAGGTCGGCTTTTGACCACTAACTCGCCTGGTGATAAGCGACGTTGTGGTCTAAGATGGAGCACGACGACCTATAAAGTTCTTATTCATTCTAGCCTTGAAGTTTTGTAGAGTGAAGAAGTACAAAGACGGCAGTTGAGTGAGGCGCTACAAGAGCGCTACTGCTCAGACCCGTCTTCGGAACGGTTGGAACGGTTCGGAAAGGTTGTTCGAAAGAGACGATGACGTCATTACGTGTTGGCTCTCGGAATGCTAGACGTTGATTTTTAGATCATGAGCTCTTATTTTATCTGTCTTACCAGTACAGTCGGGCGAGCATCGTCTCAAAATCCCCTTAGACAATCCCTTACGAAGATTTTGAGACTTTAGCATGGCGTTCGAGGGGCAGAATGGGGTGTTTAGGACAAAGGTTTTCGTTCCTAAATCCCCTTTCAGCTATTTAATTTCGTCGGAAGAAGTGGTCAGGGGTATTATAAAACACTTTTTGTCTTCTTCCTTCTGCCTCACATTATTACACGATCTTTTCGCTTTCCTCTTTTTTTTCCGCTTTTTATTTGACAAACTTATTTGCAGTTTTCATAATTAATAATAATTTTATACCAAATTAATTTGTATATATAAATTTTACAGTAAGTAAAAATCAGCTTGGCACCGGGTTTTAATTCTTAGTACCTCTTAGTCTAAAACCGCGCGAGGTAAGCGAGCAGATGTCATCAAAACGACAAGGTATGGAAGGTAAAATGTATTAAAATGTATTTTTTATTATAACATTGTTTTCCTTTCCTTTATTTGTCTTTCTTAGGATGTTCCGAGTATACTTGTACAATCAGCGTAATAAAGACCTCAAAATTTTATTGTCTTTAAGAATCATTAGAGTCAATGAATAGCTGAGCGAGCGCTTCGTAGATGGAGTCCTCACTGGAGTCCTCCGAATCATCCCTGGCAGAAGAGTCGTTGTGGTGTTCCGAATCATCCTCGCTGGAGTTATCGGACTCTTCCTCCGTGGAGTCAAAGGATTCTTCCTCGTCAGAGGAATCTTGCGCAATCTCGCTGGAGAGATTTGACTCGCAGTTCGGCACACACATTGCCTGTGGATGAATTATTTTTAAATTAGTTATATGACAGATTATTAAGTTATCAGATTATTAATAGATCACGCTTGCCCAGAAGAAACACTATTTCTGATTCTAGAAACATCAAGAACCTTACCGGGAATCTTGCCATCGGTTGGGGTCTTCTTCTGTTTGCTGGTTCCTGCTCCCCATGTACTGGGTCTGAAATAAATAAAAACCTAATCAGTGCCAGTTAAAAAAATTGTTTCGTTCCTATAGACTTCATTATCTTGTGCCAAGCTAATTTTACTTAATCACGCTCAATAACGTTTTCACACCACCTGCTCGACAATGACTATTTGCATATCACGTATTCTCAACGTAAAGTAAAGCATCGCCTGAAAATCCCAAGGGAGTTTTCTAGCAAAGAAGTTAAAATTGATTGAAAACTGCCATAACAAAAACAGCACACGGAGAATTGTAAAAAGAGTGAATTGGAAAAAGTGTACTGGCCACCACAAAAAACAATGAACGCTACTGCATCGAAAATATTCCAAAAAACTTTACGAAATTTATAACAAAAAAAAAGATGGTGTTTGGTGTAATACAACTGTGAAAATTTTTTCACAGTTCATTTCTATTACGTCGCAGTAGGTGTGAAAAGTAGAGTATAAAACCTCTAGAATAAAGAAGTGTTTTCGTCTTGGGCAGCTTAGCATACCTCGCTTCACTCTAGACTCCATATAATGCTTCGCTCGGGTGCTAAGTTAAATGTCAAATCTCCCTGTTACGCTCAGGATACAATAAGCTGCCCGTGACGTACGACACTGCTTTGTCCCCTCGGTGCATAATCTATTATTATCACATCTGACTCAAGTTGCATTCGCTTTCAAACTATTATATTTCTAAAATCTCTATCATTCAAACGCCAGCTGCTCATTGGATGAAATGCCACGTGATCTTATTGTCAACCTATCCAATCAGCTGCTCAAGTTTTAGCGTACTTGGAAGCAAGTGCGACTTATCACGGGTATAATGCTTATGGTCTAAGGCGTCTAAACTCAATTGACACGAATGCTTTTTATCTGTGCACTACGAATGTTGTTATCTATATCTGCAGTTTTTCCGAAAACCACAGACAGGTAGCATCTAAAATCTATTAACATTTAGCGTCTCTTGGCTGCTCTCACGCATTTCTATTTCATTTCTTCCCTGGCCTGTGGCAGTGAGACTGCTGCATACCGTAGTTGTTATCGCCGTTACAAAAAGTAAACAAAAATTTTATCACTCTTATCCAAAAGAGGCTGCAGGTTTTATGATATCGGGCATGGAGTTGTAACGGGATTTATTTTGTCAGTGTATGTACCTTGTGGAATTCGAGCCAGACGATCAGGTATGTAATGGAACTGACGCGGCACGCTGCATCGGTTGTCGGTCAGCATACGCACTTGGAAAAATGCGATTATAATATCATCTGACATTCTGTCACACGGCGGTGTTTTGATTGTCATACACGCATAGTGTGTACGTACAATTTGCGCTGTGTCCCTCCAACGCAGTATATTCGAAGCATCATCATTCTCATAAAACACCACCTCTGTGTTGTTTAGTTCTATCTGGAATCCATGTAAAACATTTATCAATTGACAACTTAATGACGAGCCAATGACGAGGCTTGATTGTAAAATTGACCACATCAGAGCGATAAGTAACACTTGGCCCGTTACTTGGGCCATTTTACGACATGTCTTAGTTACAGTTGCTCTACAGGTAGGAGTAGGTGCTTTATACTTACCCTCTGATCTAACTCGATGACGACTGTCTCTCCGCCTCTGAACGAGCTCGATAAGTCCGAAACCCATCTTATTTCTAGCAAGTCTGATGGAACGTTTTCGTTGAAGATAGGCTCGGAAACGACAGGTGCCAGCGGCATCCATGCATCCTGACTGATCTGTAGGAACACTTGAAACGCTAGTCGCACTGCGTGTAGATCCCCACTACTAAAATCAGCTGCATGGTTAAACCCGTCTGTAAAGATTTAAATGATACTAAAACTATGACGGATTGGCACAAACTGTGCATTCGTTTGTGTCGGTTAGTTCAATTAAGTAAAAAGAGGTGGTCAAACTCTTCGGTTCACGAATTTACCCTTCTAGTTCTTCTAGCTATCAGTTCAAGTGTATAATGGTCATAGTACTTGTGGCATCGATACATATGTACTAGGTACTAGATTTCATCATCCGAACATTGACTTTCATCCTTGACATTGTTGATTCATGGACATTGACATTTTTGTGTACGGAGCGAGAAATCAGCGCTAGAGCGCTGTCTGTTTTAATTGTTGTTTTACCTCTGTAGCAAACCAATAGTCAATTCACGCAGGCAGGCTCCGCTGTCATAAAGTTACATAAAGTGTTTGGAACAGCTTCTCTAGTACATAGTACTTATATCTCAATGAAAAGAAGCCCTTAAAAAGATACTTACAGCCGAAGGGATCGATCTGCAGATTTGGATTGACCTCCGATACACGCACCGCGGCACGCGCTTCCAGCGCTTGACTGATCTCAGACTTTGTGGCCCGATGGATTCCGATCCCAATGAGCTGCAACTCATTGGTTTCGTTTAGCTTGCATTTGCACACATACAAGCCGTCCCTGGTGTCGGGGCCAAACAGTTTATGTGGGTGTACCCTGCCAATACACATAATAATCTTCTTATTTCACCTTACGGCTTAGGGCAGCTAAACTCAGGTATGTGCTGGAGCCAACTAGCTTAATTAGCCGTTCCATTAACAGCCAAACGTTTTAGTAAACGGCATCGTTCAACTAGCTTCCTGATGTTATTCAGCCATTCAACCAAACGGCTAGGCCAAGGCTAGGCAAAATAACTTGGATCGACAACGTTGACTGCGTCATTTTAAGTAAGGAGTTCACGTTGTTTTAAAAAAATCTACCTAGTGCGAGTCGAACATGCACACGAAGGATCTTGTTCAGGAAGCTAGTTGATCGGTGCCGTTTAGTAAAATGGCTAGGCTGTTAATTGAACGACTGATTAGGGAAGTTGGTTGCGGCAGCGATATATGCATGACAAACGTGTCACACAGGCGGATGGACGCGGCGAACTTATAAAGTTACATCGAAGGCTTTTTCTACCATGCGACTAGCATTTTTGTACAACTTAAGGAAAAGTATTAAATGTTCGCATTACATTCATATTTGTATTATTCAAATGCTTTAATTTTTATTTTACATACTTGTATGGTGCGTTTTTGGTAACGCAGGACACGACGAGGATTGCGGTGTCGACTTCCAGCCCGTTGTGGTTAATCTCAACCGTTGGATACGTTTTATTCGCCGGTGTGCTGTGAACGCCTAGGATCGAGCCTCGGCTTCGGATATGCATCTCTGAACTATACCTAAATCTGGTAACAATACTTAATGTTCAATTATTTGTTGCAATCTATGTAGATTCTTACTTACGTACTTACTTACTAATGTAGCGAGGGTAAGTAGTTGCCTTGACTCAATTTAGTAAAAACTAACTGATCCTCGAAACTTCGTAGGTGCCCGGTGTAGTGCAGTTAGTACCTTCGGCCTCGCAGGTTTAAAGGTTCAGCTATCGACAAGCCGGTCCGACCAAGATCAAGACGTGTGCTTATTCAATGACCACCATTTAAAGGTCGCTGCATACATGATGGGATTTTACTCAGCCCGAACGGAACGGAGCAATTTTTAAACATCGTTACATACAAAAGATAAGTAATAAAAGTTTGTTAATAAGTGAATGTTGTGTTTGTTACTTCTCACTGTTGAAATGGCATGCTGGCGCAAATGAAATGGATAGAGTCCCATCCCAGAAAGTGATGGTGATGATGATGACGATGATGATCCCAGAAAGTAATGCTGTTGTACTAACCGGCTCCTATGTGCTGTCTCTACAACTATTTTTAGGTAAGGCAGCGGCTGAAGTTGCTGTAGTAGTGACGATGGTGGCGACGGCGGCGGTTCTCCTCCCGGATCCCGATCGTCTGATTAACAATAATGTTGTGAGGGGTTAGACAGTATACTCGATTTAATGTGAACGAGACAGAAGGTAGAACAAGAGGCCGCTAATTAGCAGTGGGACAGAGAAGGCTGTGGATGATGATGATAATAGGCAGTTTTGAAGTTCATGCTTGTATCCACCCATAAACAAACCCCTACGAATAGTGTTGTTAATTTCGAGAAATTTTGATTTGCTGTCTGGAATATGATTGAGAGATTGGAAGCCGGGCTGGGTTTAGGTATGATCTAAAAAACAAGGTCTAGCATCCCGGGAGCCAACACGTCATGACGTCACTGGGCATCATCATCGTCTCTTTCGAACTATTTGTAAATGACATAATTATCTCGCCTTTGCTTATGCATTGATTGACGTCACTACGTGTTGCCCACGAGACCTAGCTATACCTGGAAGAGTATATTATTATACCATGGGTATAGGTTATAATATTGTGATAGTCATATTGGTAATGGTGATGCAGTTTCTAGGTGTGTGAAAATTCAGCAGTCAGTGTAGTAGTCGTTCGTTCAACTTAGTTGTCCTGATTTAGCGTCAAATGACTCTTAACTGACTTACTCTAGAGTCCCTCGTTACGCTCAGGGCTCAAGCCGCCCGTGACGAAAGACACTGCTTAACCCCCTCGGTGCATAATCTACTGTTGGATCATGGTGATGATCATATTATGGACCACCTCAGAGCATGACAATTGAAAAATAGGTTACAGATTACTACATCTTGCTAATTAATTAATTCTGAGTATCTATGTACCTGCTATGTTGGTATGTAAAGTTTTCAGACATTCCAAATCCATATCCAAATCCAATGGAACGAGATTTTCGATGTCACCATCTGGAAGCAATACAAACAAAGCGTAGGATTTTTATAATATTATTGTACAGAATTTTTAATGTTTAAATTTTTTTTTGGAAATTTTAAGATTCAGATTAGATTACAAACAGACGTAGATTTTATATTTTTTGGCCAATGCGTCCAAAAATACACCGCTCGAAAAAAAATTATAATCATGGTCTTCAACTGTTGAACAATTGTAAACTAAAATTATTTTTATTCTAGATGTTGTACTATCCATATCAACTATTGTAAACTATAGTTATTTTTATTCTAGATGTTGTACTATCCATATCAATGTGTTAAGAATTTATTTGCGACGACATGGTCGTCCTCAGTCCTTCGATCAAGGGGTTGAGGAAGCTGCTTTCAATCTGTGAGCATTATGCTAATGCACATGGTTTGAAATACAACGCTTCCAAAACCGAAATGATGGTGTTTGCATCTGGTAGGGGTCCGGATAATGCACCCAAGGTGTTTTTGAGTGGTATGACAGTCAGGGTTGTGGAGCAATTTAAATATTTAGGACACTTGTTGTCGGAGCGACTCCAGGATGATGCCGATATTGAGCGGGAACGAAGGGCTCTTGCCATCGGGAGTAACATGCTCGCTCGCCGTTTCGCTAAGTGCAGCAATGACGTAAAGACCACACTCTTCAAGGCGTATTGTCTATGCATGTATACGTCCCAGTTGTTAATAAAGTTCACGCGGAAAGCAATAAACACCATAAGAGTCCAGTATAATGACGCATTCCGGGCTCTTATGAGGCTACCGCTATGCTGCAGTGCGTCGAGCATGTTCGCCGAGGCGGGGGTACCTGACTTCTTTGCCGTTATATGATCCAGGGTTGCATCGTTCTGGCATCGCCTGCGTCGCTCCGACAACAAGATACTTGAGGCTGTCTCTGATGATATACGGAGTCCCATGTTCAGGCATTGGATATCTGCCCACATGGACAAGAACAAAAAGTGACAACATATAATTATGGCGATATTTTTACGGACGCGGTTGCACCCTTTTTACAGGTGTAACTATTTTATGTGTTTAATTTTTAATTTTTTTCTTTTAAACTAAAATTTAATATAATTTTAAGCTCATTCAATTGTTTGCCTATGGGTTTTTTATACCTGCAATAAACGACTTTATTATTATTATTCTTATTAAAGGCCAAAAATAATAAGATCGATGATGTATTAATAAGATGGACACATCATCATGTAAAGATATTGCCTAGATACACAATAGCTCATCGACAAAACTCAGTGTAAAAAAATATAACGCAATTACCCGAGATGACCCTAATGGATACTAATCTCCTGCCTAGTTTACTATACGGTTGTCAAGCATGTACGAGTATACATACAAACAAGGTGAAACAAAGAATAAATACCTGCTATGCCGTCCATCACACAATGTTGCAGCAGATCGTAATCAAAATCCAATGGAAAGAGATTTTCGACGTCACCATCTGAGGTCAATAAAAACCAAGTTAAAGATTTTTAAAATACTAAGTACCTATTGTACTGTTGATAAAAGTATGTATTTTGGAAACGACTGCCAATTTTAGTATGGGAGCTGGCGCACGTTTTTTTACTAGCGTCCACATACTAAACATTGACATCACATTTTGTTGTGATTGTTGTATGTCTATCATTTCGCTGTTTACTTATGTTGTTATCGTTGTTGCTCGTAGTCGTAGTCCATGTAGCTCTTGCTCGTGCGTGACGTCACCCGGTTTGTGGCAAAAAGCCAAGTTTTCACCTTTTTTTTATTTCGTTAAGTTTTTATATGTTCTATTCTATGTGTTTATTGCCACAAATAAATAAACGATTGATTATATCAGTCTCTGGCAGCCATAGTACCAGCATTGCTTAGTTTGGGATCAGATGACCGTATGTGAAAAAGTGTCCTGAATATTTATTTATTTTAACAATGAGATATTATTATTACATAACATGACGAACACCATGTTTTAACGGTATATCTCCACGCTCAACCCGAACGGAGTTATGAGGATCAGAAGTTACGAGTACACATAATCATTGCATGCTTAGGCACAAGAATAGCATTCTAATTTATTGTGTTTAACCCACTTTAAAAAAGAGTAGGTCCTTTGTTTCTGTTTTCGAGCTTTTTATTTTTTTCTTGCGGCCGTCAGCCGAACATTGAGATATTGTTTATAAACAACTTGAACAACAATTTTAACATGAACACTTTTTTCTGAAAATATTTCAACCCTCATAACTAATTTCCGACTGAGCTTCATGTTTTCTACGCTTTTTTTCTACGTTCATGATTCCGACATTTGTTTAAATTTTTATTATCTAGAAACGATTTCACAACGTTTGATTGATGGCCGCTGTATAAAAACTACTAAAAATGTAGGAATCTGTTTTCTTAAAATATTCCAACCCTATGTTCTAACATTCTATTTGTCATCTAGAAACAAAATTACAGTGTTTGGTTGATGGCCGCTGCATAAAAACTTAAAGAAAAAAACGAAATCTGTTATCCCCTCGCTCCTTCTGGCATGAGAGGCAAGCCTTCTACAGCTTGGTCTATAGTCTATAGTTGGCTATAGTTGGTCTACCAATAATTAATATTTACTGTAGGTACAATGGACTTGACCATTTGATAGTTACTTACAGTTATTACTCATTGCGAATGTTTGACTTTTCCTTTCTGTTCCTCAGTTACCACTACATCGCGTTTAGAATCCAAACTTTGTTAAAACTTCTAAGGAGAGAACGAGGAAAAACCAACTTTACTTCCACAAACAACAAATATCTAATAAAAAATATTTGTTGTTATAAAATTTATAATAAGTAACAAATGTCTATGAACGTATGTTAGTACTTTGAGAATTACCGAACTGCACTGGGCTTCAAAAATATAAATATTATTCTACTTATCACTGTTTATAAACAGGGCGTTTGAATAGATTACGGAAATAATGGAAATAAAACGATAACACTGTGTAACACGTTGTGTTCTAGACAACATAAAGCTGCCTACTACTTTAGTATTCAATGAAAACAAATGTTATCTTATGATTTTCTTGCGTATTTTGCTTCAGAGATGTCATGTTGTAATGTCCAACTGTATTCCATTAACATTATGTGGATTTTACTAGCTCTGATATCAATTTTAATTTTTAGAAATTTAATTATTTTGTAAGCATAATGGCAGTAGCCATCGTATGCCTCCACGCACACTGGTATGACACGAGGAGTTGACGTGAGTCGATTGACACGGCTAATGATCAATTACATTATTGTCATTATGCGTAGGCAGAGAAATAACAATAGACAAGACATCAGCGTATGCAAATGAAATAGCTATAGTCAAGGTACTATACATTAAGATTGCCGTGTTAAGAATTTATTACCGCGCATTGACGGGTATAACACTGTACAACTATTCCGCGGCTATACAACGTTTATTGCTAAGGAGGTAAATGTTCATTTCAACAGTTATTTATTGGCTATTTAATTTTCTTCTAGCGAATAAAAAGCTTACAAAATCAATGATTGGCATATAACACTTGGATTTGTCAAATTTCACTCTCGCTGACGCCTTACGAAGTGGACAAGGGTTCAGTAGGTAACATTCCAAGTGGTTTACTAGGCCCCAATTCTGTAGACGTAATTGACTTCTCTAAACTTGCTAAAAATATCGATGTCCTTTTCTTGATCGATATCGATTGCATCAGCAAAAATGACAGCTATATTAATTTTAAATTAGAACACGTGATGTTGTACTGATGTACATTTGATGTAGGTGGTTGTCCAGATTAAAAAGCTGAAATAGGACGGGACAGTCTTTTATGATAAAAACTAAAACAGTTACGTACTAAATTCACAGCATTTAATCAATAAACAAATAACAAATATACACATAATAAGTTTATTTATTTTAACAATTCCATGTTTATTATATGTTTTATTGATAGCTGTGGATTTTGTTGAAATAAAAAACAAAAAAATAAAAAAAACGAAAATATACTGCTAGTTTTTTTTCAACGTGTTCACTAATTAAAATTAAAACAGTTGCATAGAAGTGTACATTTGGTTATATTTGATTGACGGCTAATTTTTCCTTTGTGTTTTAACGTAAATCTTTTTCATTTATGGAATAAAAAATCGTATAAATCATAATACTATTATGATTTAAACAAGGTATCACTTTAACGGCTGGGTGTATTTGGATTAAATTTGGTATGTCGCTAGACGAGACCCCTCAGGAGGACTTTTAAAAAACCATATAGTAGGGCTTTTTAACGGAGAAAGTTGAGACTTTAACCGAACGCTGGTAGAAGCGCTGAATCTTAGCATGCATGTAGCTTTCATATAAATATTGTTACGAGCTGGATAAGAATAAAAGGAATAAACAGTCGATGTATCCGAAGTTCACTTTATTCATCAAGTACACAAACACTGTTACACTTAGACTAGTAGACACTTGCACTATAACACTCTGAACACTACTCGTACAAATTACTTTGAGGTTAGCACTTCGAATGCTTAATCAAAACTGACTGCTGAGTCGTTTTTTTTTTTTGAATGGATTACTCTATGCTGTTGGCAACCGAGGCCTCGACAGCGTACCGGGCATTAGGCAAGCGCAGATGGCACAGGGCCTTAAAACTGCTTACGACTATGGGCGACGAGCGCAAAGGCACCTCTAAGGTACGGCCTCGGCTTGGGCTGTCGCCGAGGGAGGGGCGTCGAATTGCCCTGGCAGCCCAGAAGGGGCTTGCTCTAGGGCCCTAATTGGGACGGTTGAAGTTATGGTTAAAAATAAATTAAAATAATTATTAAAAATGACTCGACCCCCTTGTTCGGAAAGAGAGCCTCACCTCAGAAGAATAGGCAAGAAACTAAGGGGCGTAAAACGAACGAACACTACGAGCTAACTGACCGATCTTCTAACAGACCTTGTAGGCAGTCTTCGACCTCACCGGCGAGGTCGGTGCATAATTGTGTACCTTTGGTAACCGGCGTCTTTAATAAAAACTGAATATTTCCTGTTGCAAGGAGCTGCCGGGTCGGACGACCCCAGCTGCCGATGTGACGACGGCGATAGGGTCGTCCGGGTCGCCTAGAATGTTTGTAGGGCGTCTGTGGAGAGAGGGAGGGTCTGTGGGAGCTACGGAGTAGTCCACGGTGCGAGTAACATGAGGGTTGGGGTAGTGGGGCGCTCTATCGAAATAGCGCCGGGAGAGGAATTTGATGTACTGACGGATGGAGGGGAGTTCGAGATCCCAATGCAGGTCGACGTTACGTTGATACCAGCTAGCTCCGACTGCTTTGCGAATGAAACTATTTGACTGCTGAGTCGTTTTTTTTTTTTGATGACTATGCTGTTGGCCACTGAGGCCTCGACAGCGTACCGGGCATTAGGCAAGCGCAGATGGCGCAGGGCCTCAAAAATGCTTACAAACTATGGGCGACGAGTGCAAGGGCACCTCTGAGGTACGGCCTCGGCTTGGGCTGTCGCCGAGGGAGGGGCGTCGAATTGCCCTGGGGACTGCTGAGTCGTCGGTCGTCCGCGTATTTATACAATTTTAAGATATCCAGAACATTCGATTAAACAATAGCGCTAGGACACTAAAAGTGGTTTATCTTCCGGAGTCACGCGTTCGGTCTAGAATATTCGGACAATACAAAAGATATTTTAAGATCTTATTTTTTTTTAAACCATATCTCTTTTCTACATATTTACAATTATTCATACTTAACAAAGGCGCTTCCCACGTCTGTCTTTTTCTATATCTGGATATCCGCTAACTCTTCCTAAATCACGATCTAATCAGATTTAGATACAGTTGATACAAATTATACCCGAAATCAATGCTAAAAATGTCGAGGTAAGAATGACCAAACGAGTAGCGTAGTTTTTTTGCGTCAATGTGTGCGTGTTGTGTACATACACGACAGTAGCGTATTTTTTGGATGGATTTTGGCTTCACCTAAATCATACACCGTGCGCCATCTTATTCTCTAGGTTGAACTATGATGACACACGTCTAGTTTACACGCTTAGGCGTCTCCTAGGCAGACGCGGCTTGTGAAGCCAATGGGACACACCTTAAAAGCTAACGATTTTTTCATTTGCTTCTAAACTCGCTCATTGGCATCATGTCACAAGACTATCAAAGCCAACGAGAAAAGTTAAGAGCCGGACTATGTTACTCGCATGTTGGTAGTGTACTCGTATAATCAGCTTAACAAAGACTTCGAAATTGTATCATCCTTAAGAAACGTTAGAGTCGATGAATAACTGAGCGAGTGCTTCGTAGATGGAGTCCTCTGAATCATCCCTGCCAGAAGAGTCGTTGTGGTGTTCCGAATTATCATTGCCAGAGTTATCGGACTCTTCCTCGGTGAAGTCAAACGGTTCTTCCTCATCGGAGGAATCTCGCTCAGTCTCGCTGGAGAGATCGGGCTCGTAGTTCGGCACTTGTATTTCCTGTGAATAATCTGTAAGATAAGAGTCGTTGTGGTGTTCCGAATTATCATTGCCGGAGTTATCGGACTCTTCCTCGGTGGAGTCAAACGGTTCTTCCTCGTCGGAGGAATCTCGCTTAGTCTCGCTGGAGAGATCGGGCTCGTAGTTCGGCACTCGTATTTCCTGTAAATAATTTATTTTTAAGTTAGTTAAATGTGTTACATGAATAAAATCTTAAAAACATTTTTACATGCATAAACCTATAACTAAATTCTAATCTAAAAGGCCGTTGGCAGAGGGAAAGGTGCCCAGAATGCTAGCAGCATTGCCAATGTGTGATTATTAAGTTGAAAATAAAACATTATTTATAACCAGTTCCTGATTGTAGAAACATTAAGGACCTTACCAGAAATCTTGCCATCGGTTGGAACCTCCCTCTGTTTCTTGGTTCCTGCTCCCTATGAATTGGTTCTGAAATAAATTAAAACATAATCAGTGTCAGTTAAAAATCTGTTTTGTTCTTACAGAATTCGCTATTTTATTCTTAGCTACATAAACTTAATCACGTTCAATAACTTGATTAAGTTTATAATCTGACTCTGGGGTTATATCTAAACATGGTTATATTTCTACAATCGCTTACGCTCAAACAGCTAAAGCTTACGCAAAACAGCTGCTGATTGGTCGAAATGCGAACATACAAATTTCACGTGATCTCATTATCAACTTGTCCAATCGCCAGTTAACGTGCGGGCGTGCTTGAAAGCGATTACGACTTCTCTAGGGCCTCTGATCTTCATTGACACGGAATGTTTTTTATCAGTGCACTACGAGTGTTGTTTTTTATTTATACTCCAAAAATCCAAAATTAATTGTAACTTCTATAAAATTTACGTTTTCTTGATTTAAATCTAAAATATTCAAAATGTATTTCAGTTATTTATATAATATTAACTAGGAAATTAGCTTCTCCGCTGTTGACTGCTCTCACGCATTGCTGTTTTTTTTTCTACTCGCATCCTTAATTGCGGCCTTAATATAATATTATATAATAGTAGTCTGTGTTGCTAGCCTTTGGCAGATCTAAGAGTTCCTGCTGCGTACTGTGGTTGTTGTCGAAGTAACAAGAACAAAAAGTATACAAAAAAATAATCACTCTTATCCAAAAGAGGCTGTCGGTTTTGTAGTACCAAGTTGCAACGGATTTTATTTTGTCAGTGTATGTACCTTGTGAAATCCGACCTAGCCGGTCAGGTATGTACTGGAACTGACGCGGCACGCTGCATCGATTGTCGGACAGCATTCGCACTTTGAAAAATGCGATTATAATATCATCTGACATTCTGCCACACGGCGGTGTTTTGATTGTCATACACGCATAGTGTGTACGTATGATGTGTGCTGTCCTCGTCCAAAGCGGTACATTCGAAGCTACATTATTCTCATAGAACACCACCTCTGTGTTGTTTAGTTCTACCTGAAATCAATGTAAAATGTCTGTTACTTGACAACCTTTATGACTATGTCGGGGCCTGATTGTGTACAATCAGGCCCCGACATAGTCATAACTGGTCTCATTGGAACTATCTGAACAATTTAAAACTTGAACTATTTTATGACATACTCTAGGAACAGTTACTCTACAGGGAGGAGTAGATGCCTCAAACTTACCCTCTGATCTAATTCGATGACGACTGTCTCGTCGCCTCCGAACGAACTCGATAAGCCCGAGACCCATTTTATTTCTAGCAAGTCTGAAGGAACGTTTTCGTTGAAGATAGGCTCGGAAACGACAGGTGCTAGTGGCTGCCATGCACCCCAACTGATCTGTACAAACACTTGAAACGCTAGCCGCACTGCATGTAGATCCCCATTACCAAAATTAGCGGCATGGTTAAACCCGCCTGTGAACATGTACATAAGAATAAACTTAGACGAATTAGTACAAAATGGGTTTGTGCCTGTGTCGGTTAGCTTAATTAGATGTAGAGAGGTGGTCAAACTCTTCTGTCGACGAATTTGCCCTTTATCTAGTGATTGCTATCAGGTCAAGTGTATAACGTTCATAGTAATGGTGGCAAATATTTTTTAAAAAAGCCCTTAAAAAGAGACTTACAGCCGAAGGGATCGATTTGCAGATTTGGATCGACTTCCGGTACACGTACCGCGGCACGCAGTTCCAGCGCTAGACTGACCTCAGACTTCGTAGCACGATGAATTCCGATCCCAATGAGCTCGAACTCATTGGTTTCGTTTAGCCTGCACTTGCGCACATACAAGCCGTCTCTGGTGCTGGGGCCGAACAGTTTATGTGGGTGCACCCTGCCAAATCACACAATAATCTTCCTATTTGCTGTATCATACGAAATATTAACATACTATTTTACTATTTTAACTCACGTGGTTTTGTATGCGTGAAAAACGTTTCACACAGGCGGGTGAATTTGTACAAACCTAGAATTTCTTGTACAACTTTAAGAAACTTATTGAATAGTCGAATTACATTCTTATTCAAATGTTCTAACTTTTACTTTGACATATTTAGCTATGTAGTAGGGAGTATTCTGTACATACATGTATAGTTCGTTTCTGGTGACGCAGGACACGATGACGATAGCGGTGTCTAGCCCATTGTGGTTTATCCTAATCGTAGGATACGTCTCATTTGTCGGTGTACTGTCAACGCCTCGAATTGAGCCCCGACTTCGGTTGTGCATCTCTGTACGATACCTGAATCTGGTAACAATAGGCAGTAGGATACTCAATTATTTGTTGCAATCCATGTACTACATTACACAAGTAAGTAAAACATATATTACTTACTTGTGTAATGTAGTATGTGTATTGGGTTGTGGTGTGTGTAGTTGACTTGATCTATATTTAGTAAAAACTAGCTGATAATCGGAACTTTGTAGGTACGCGTTGCTGTGCACTTGGCCTTTGCCCTCGCAGGTTTCGAGGCTCAGCCATGCTCAAGACATGTTTTTGTCAAAACAGCTTTTAATTCTAATATTATATTATAGAGATTACGAGCATATTGGTTAAGCACCTTAACATTATAAACGTGAAACTCTGTGATTAAGTGAGAATTGTGTTTGTTACTACTGAAGGTTCTTATAGCTTTCATGCACAAAAAAAGGCACGAATGGCATTACATGGATAGTCCCGGAATGTATAATGCTGTTGAACTAACCGGCTTCTTCTTGCTGGCTGTTTAATTATTTCTACGTAAGGCAGCGGCTGAAGTTGCGGCGGTGGCGGTAGCGGTGGCGGTGGCGGTGGCGATGCCGGTAGCGGTGGCGGTGGAGGTGGCGGCGGTTCTTCAATTCGGTTTAGTTCTGCGTAATAACAATAATATTATAAAGACATAAGTAGTATACTTGATGTAATGTAACAGAGGCAGATGGTAGGACGAGATAGAGGCCTCTACTCAGCAGTGGGGCAGAGAAGGCCGTGGATGATGATGATGATAGGTATTGTTGAAGTACAAAGTAAATGCTTGCTAAAAACCTTTATACAGTATGTTACACAACTCTGTTGTATATTTAAAGGGCGGGTGAACACAGTTGTTAGTATTCATGCAAAAACACCAAAAAAAATGCACGTTAAAAATAGCAAGAGTTATGAACGGTTTAAGAACGCAAGAAAAAAATGAAAAATTGCACAAATCTGTATCATAATTACTCGTATGTCAGCTGCTTTTAATAATTTTAGGAAGTAGCGGAAAGACGCGAATAGTTTACAAATAAAATCGACGCCATTACTGTCTACGTTCACGCTTTTGGGATGTTGGAGTGCGATGTGTGCTTCATTTTTTTATTTAATATTTAGTTAAAATAGTATAATTGCATCCTCCAGTCGATACCTACTGGATGCGGACGTCGCGGATACAACAGGGTTATAGTAACACCTGTATATCATATGTATATTTACGAATATATAGTGTTGATTCCCATACATTTTGATTTCATGTCTAGTATAATTATTGAGAGATTGAAGGCAGGGGTATTGGGAATAACATTGTGTAAAGTAATGTAGTGAGTAGTCTCTATGTTTGTTAAAAGCAGCAATCGGTGTAGCAGTCGTTTGTACGAATTGGTTAGCTGGCCTAATTGAGTTCAATCCTGTCCAATTAAATATTGCAAAGTCAAAGTTCAAAAAATATTTATTCACTTAAATAGGTAAGTACATACAGTTCTTCAATATATAATTTAGTTCTGCCTATTTGTCAGATGACCTGATATGTGAATATGTTACAATTAATATAACCCTTGTACTGCCGAATGATATTTTATTTTTAATACTTATTCTCTTTATGTTTGTTTTACTTTGTATTTTTGGTGTGCAATGAAGATGTATTGTATTGTATAATTACAATCGAAATATTAGTATAATAAATTATTTAAGTTAAATCAGTCAATTCAAGTCAAATTTAGAAATTATATTATTTTATTAAATTTATTTAGTTTATCCATAATATTCTAAATTAAATCTTATATTAGGTAACAACTATATTTTAAAAAGTCTTTAATACAATAGAAGCATTTGTCTAATAAGCATGTTTTTAATTTTCTCCGGAAGATTCCGTAGGGTAGGGAATGCAGATTTATGTGTCAGAATGGAGTCGTATCCGAAGCGCAAGCGCCACCTAGTGGCACTCGATGAAGTCAGTGACGCGCGTGCCATCATACTGTACTCATTTATTTATATGATTAGTATAGGTACATCAAAGGCTAAAAATCAATTAATTTACAATCGTAATAATAAAAAAATAATTGAATTCATATTGTAGTAAATGTCATAAAATAATAATAATTCAAATTCAAATTATTATATTCAATTTCAATTCAAAATAATATTCAATTTAATAAATTAGGTATCCTAGGATTTCACTTTTCGTATTAAGAATTCTTTTTCAATGTCATAGAACGTTTGAGCCAGCTTTTCAGTTTGGTCTTAAATAAAGTTAGGTTGGACGCCTCAATAATGTTTACGGGGAGTCTATTGTAAATACTAGTGCCCATGACAATTATGAGTCAATTTATTGGATTTCGCAAGTGTTCGCTTTAAAGGTACGAGTCTGTGCTTATGGCGAGTAGTGCGCTGCTGAGATTTCGCCCAGCACTGTGTACATGCTGAGGTTCATGCGCATATATGTGGCAACTTTCATAATAAGTATTGATGGCAAAGTGAGTATTCGTCATCGAGGCAGACATTCCATCGATATGTCGTCAGCTTTAATAAAGCCTGCACGGAGCGCTTTCAAAAATCCTTACTAATCAGAACTGCCAAGGAGTGGAACGCGCTTCCTGCCTCGGTGTTCCCAGCAATGGATACAACCTGGGTCTCTTCAAGACAAGAGTGAATAGGCACCTCATGGGCAAGCGTGCTCCATCTTAGACCGCATCCTCACTTTCCATCTGGTGTGTTGTGGTCAAACGTGGAACCATTCAATCATAAAAAAAAAAAAATCTGTTGGCGGTCAGCGCGAGCGGTCACACTGAACCATCGCGCTTTCTACGATACGTACCGGCTGAGTTATACATAATGTGCATATTTATCCACTGTGCTACTAATTGTTCGAATTATAATTTGATTAAGTGTACGAGCGTGTTTCCTTCGTCTAACACTACCCACCAACGCCCACAGTTAAAAGGATGAGTGCTAAAGATGATAATGAGGACCGTCTTCTTCCTCCGTCATATAGTAAAATGAGTATTGAGTTACCTTCTAAGAGTGCATCTATATATTGCAGATCTTCGTCATACGCGGAGAGCCATGAAAAAAGGTTGCCGTTGTCGCCACCGTCTGGGAGAAATACAAACCATGTACAGTATAAATATTACACATCGACTTTTGGAAAGAGACTCGGCTTCGTAGAGCGTTATCTCTTTCGTACGACAGTTTCGTTTAGTGTGCGACAGAGATAACGCTCTACGAAGGTGAAGTCTCTTTCCTAAGGTCGATGTGCAATGTAATATATTTTGCATGTACTGTATTTATTGTGTAGGATTTTTTAAATACCAAATCCAATTTTGTACTGTTAATGTTTTGGTTGATATTTTATAAATTTTAAAAGATGATATTAGATGTTCCACCTTTAGTAAAATTAATATCTACTGAGATAGATAAGGTACAATAGGCTTGACCATTTGATGGTTACTTACCGTTATAACTCATCGCGAATGTTTGACCTTTCCTTTCTGTTCTTCAGTTATCACTACATAGCGTTTAGAATCAAAACTTTGTTAATACTTCTCGGACGAGGAAAAACTTCCATAAATACCCAGTAACAGATATAATTAAAGTATAGTCTGAGAATGACGGAACTGGAATGGACATCAAAAAATTTTTTGACGAATATTGTTCTACTTATCACTGTTTATGTACAGCGTTCTCAAATAGATAACGGACATAATGACAACAATACGATAACATTGTGTAAAAAAAACTGTTTTGTATGTAATACGTAACTTAAAAACATAGCAAATTGTCACAATTTTCCTGTTGAAGGGCCTGATAGAGGTGTATTGCAACATCCACACTTCGCTGGATGATATTCAGTCTCAAATGTGACAGGGGGCGAGCTTGTCGCCATACATCGAGCGCCAATTATTTAACTGAAACGTTCAGAACAAAGTTAAAGCATAAAATAATAATTGTAATATTTCAGATACAAAGTAGTTAGATGGATCAGTTTTATTGTATTTTTAATTTTCACTAAAATATAGTTTAGAAAAAGTAATATCGACTGAACGAGAGTTAGTGAACGAAGCGTCTATTCTTCAGCATCAGCAAAAATGCTTTCCTATGTACGAATTCTGTCCGGATCTCTGTTCTCTTCTACAGGTTGCATTTCTCTACCGATTTTCGTGAAATTTTGTGAGCAGGTTAGCGGAAAGCACAGAGTTCCTAGTCTTATCTATTATGTTACTTTATTTTAGTGATATTTGTAATAATTAGTATATTTTATCAACTAAAGATATTTTAAGTATTAGAATGTATGTATGTTTATGTAAATATAATTTAAATAGTTTATGACTGCATAAATATCACTCGATGTTTGTTTATATTATCAATCACATGTTTATTTTTGTTAATTTTGTACACCCTGTCCCATACTCATTTGTCGTATCCTCTCCATCCAAAGGTTGCCTGGAAGAGATCGCTTTTAGTGATAAGGCCGCCAGTTGTTACACTTTAGAGTGTTTTTATAATTATTCTCTTGTTTTTTTTTGTTATTTGTGGTGTGAACAATAAAGAGTTTTTCTATCTTTCTATCTAGTCTTCTCATTATTTCTTGTACCCATATTTTTATGAGTGTTACACTTGCCCTGCGATGTCGATTTATATTTCAAGAAATATATTTACGTTGTAATGACAATAGATATCGTGTGCTCTCACGTCCGCTCGGATGACACGAGTAGTTGGCGTAAGTGGGATGACACGTAATGTTCAATTATTGTCACATTATTATACATAGTCTGGCCATAAGTTCTGTTACAAATGAAAATGCATTTATTTTTTTATACTGTTATGTAATGTTAATAAAAGTTAAATGTACACATGTATTGAAGTCTTAACAATAATATAACTATTATTTTATTCAAAATGACCACCTTTGGCCTTGATACAGGCCTTTAGTCGGTCTGGCCAAGAATCTATGGATTTACGGACTGTTTCCATGGGAAATTTAGCCACTGCTTGCTTCAAAGATTTCTTAAGTGACTCTATGTCGGCGTATCGTTTAGAGCAGGCCATGCCCTCTAAAACTGCCATAATTTGTAGTCCAGGGGGTTTAGATCCGGGCTAGAGAAGGGCCAGTCTTCAGCCCTTATAAAGTCTGGAACATTGGCTTCCAGCCAGGCTTGGGTAGTTCGTGCATTGTGACCAGGTGCAGAGTCTTGTTGGAAACTCCAAGGTAGATTTTTAAAAAGTGTATTGCTAAGGGGTTTTACAACACCATCTAAGACGGTCTCTTGATACACTTTGGCTGAAGTTTTCACCCCCTTTTCACAAAAATGAAGCTTTGTGACGCCGTGATAGGACACCCCCCACCAAACCATGACTGACGCAAGATGATGACCACGCTGTACCTTTCCAACCACTTCCGTAGCTTCTTTAGAGCTGTGAGCGTACACTTTGTCGTTTTGCTTGTTGTAGTGCTCTTCTATGGTGAAATTTTTTTCGTCGGTAAAAATAATATTTCTGTAACTTTCAAGACGTTGTGATCTATCCACTCTCTTTAACTGCAGCGATTGGTTAAGGGCATGTCCTGTATGTCGGCGATAAGCACCAAGCTTCTGGTCTTGTTTTATTATACGCGATAGAGTCCTAGCGGGTATTTTCATTTCTCGCGATAAGATTTTTTGTTTCCTCATTGGGTTTTTTTGGAATTCTGGCTTTAACAGCATTAACAGCGTTAGTAGTTCTCATCGCACGCGGCCGCCCCGATCTTTTATGGTTTTCAACAGAGGAAGAGTCGGTATATCTGTCGATACTAAGATAATATACGAACATACGGCTGATACCAAGATTTTGAAGAGTCTTGAAAATGACCGACGGTTCCATATCCACTCAGTGCAACGCAACCACTGCAATCCTGTTTTCTTTAACACCTCATTCCATGTTGTAAATTTCATAATAATCACGAAAATTCTATGTACAATGGCGGGAAATTGATTGTAGTTTTCAACATAATAAACGCATTCCAAATTTAAATGCAGAAAAAAAAATTAACGAAGAAGTTTGTATTGTAACAATATTTATGGCCAGACTAGTTATTATCTCTACATACTAAAACAATGTCGCTATCCACGTATGTCTGTCTCTCTGTCTGCATATCTGATTACTCTTTCTAAATCACATAACAGATTTTAATGCGGCTTTACCCATCAGACAGATAATTTTCCATGGAAGATTTATTAGCACCGCGCGAGGCCCTGGGGCAGCAGATCTATGTGAGGCCTGGAAGCAGCAGATCCTTGCGAGTCCACGGGGCGGCAGATTTTTGAGAGTTCATGGGGCGGCAGATCTTTGCGAGTCCCTTGTTCTTCATGTAACTGATGTAAATTGAAACGAAGTATTATGTTGAATGATGTTTTAATCAGTCATCACAAAAATAAATCCTTAGATTTACGTATACGTTTATTTACAAAATAAAACAAAGAAATGTTAAGTTTATGTTTTTCAAATGTAAGCACCACTCAATGCCACCTCTGAATGGAAATATACCTATTGTCTTACGAGCTCGCTATATACATATATACTAGCTGCGCTCCGCGGTTTCACACGCGGTTAAAAAGTATCCTATCTCTCAAGTTGGATCGAACTGCACATGGTGTGCGAATTTTATTATAATCGGTTAAGTGGTTTAGGAGTTCATTGAGGACAAACATTGTGACACGAGATTTATATATATTAAGAGATATATATATATTATACTATACTTTTGACTCTATACTCGCATTAGTGTGATGAAGAGGATTAATTCAGTAATGTATCGACCGCGCGAGCGTTAGCAAGCGAAGCGTCTATGCTCAGCTTCGCAAAAAGCTTTCGTATGTCTGGATTCTATCCGGATCTGTCTTCCTCACAGGTCGCATTTCTTAACCGATTCTTACTGTACGAAAAAAAGAATAATTATCGAACCTGTCCAGAACATTTCACGAGGATCGGTTGAGAAATGCGCCATGTAGAGGAGAACAGACGTTGGCTGCAAGGTCGGCTCACAGAGCCACTCGTAATAAATACTTTAATAACTTTTTTGTCTATTTAATGCTTAAACAGGGTTATTTGTACCTAATCAAAAACCTCTTAAGGGTTCATTGTACTCATCAGTACGAACAACTTTTACTATGGGGTGAACTCCGAAATCGCGTAAAAAAACCGCTGTTCCATACAAAAAGTTCAATCACCTTTGATAAAATGTGTGGAACAGCTGATTTCTTTTTCGCGATCTCGGAGTTCGCCCCATAGTAAAAGTTGTTCATATTGATAAGTACAATGAAACCTTAAGAGGTTTCCGGTAAGTTACTAATAACCATGTATATCGTCACGTCTTTCCCCCGAGGAGGTTGGCATAGGTGTAATACAACACTCACACTTCGCCGGACGATATTCAGTCTCAAATGTGACAGGGGGAGCCTGTCGCCATATACTGGGCTCCAGTCATGTAGCAGATGACATACAATACGCACATATGTTCACACAATGAACAAATTGGTTCATGCCGTCGGCTGGGTTTAAACCCGCTCTCTCTGGCTTGAGAGGCGGGCCTTCTCCAACTAGGCTATCATCGCTTTAATCCCTTCAAAATCTTATTCTCTACAAACTTGACTACACTCTACAGCGAGTAGCGCCTACTATTTTCTTTTAGACATGCTTCGGACGTTGTTCTTGCATAATACATAGGAGTTAAGTCCCTAACTCAGTGAGGGCTTCTTGTAGAAGCTCGGGCTACCTTAAAAAAAACAAACTCGTACTCATCAGAGGCTAAACTTTTAAATCATCTAGCGCCATCAAGAGTACAAAGCTAACCTTAAGGCTCGGCCATACCACGATTGTCTACCCACACACACTTTTACTTAAGCCAATTTATTTAGAGTTGAAAATCGTCTATCATAATACGTATGATGGTAAAATGAGATCAGCGCGTAAAATTTCATTTTTTTGCCGGTTTTATTGGCATTAATCGTAATAAGAACACAAATATGAAAACGTTAGTTAGTTAAACTTTAGGGAACTAATCTGGCTGTTTAATAATCCAAAAAAATGTCTTGTGCACTGATCTTGCACCTGATCATCACAACTCTTCATATCAAACTAGGCCCAAAAAAAAAAATTAATGTTTTCGTTGATTTCGTGTAATACCGAGCCTTAAGTTAACACAATATTAGAGTAGCATTTATAACATTTTAAGTACAATATTAAATTTGTAAGTAAACAGTAAATTAACCCTGCCGTTAAGAATTCTAGACTAATCGTTCAACAAGTTTTGGGAGAAGTAATCTTTTGTAACCAGAATGTTGAACGACCAGAGGTTTCAGTCATAGACATGTTATAGGGAGTATTCTGTGGTTTTATGCTACTAATATTATAAACGCGAAAGTTTGTAAGAATGGGTGGATGGATGGATGGATGGATGGATGTTTGTTACTCTTTCGCGCCAGAACGGCTGAACAGATCTGGATGAAATTTGGCACAGAGACAGATTATAGTCTAGAATAGCACATGACACTTTTAACCGCGGGTGAAACCGCGGGGCGTAGCTAGTTAGTTTATATAAACTGACATTACCTACAAGAATTCTTTTTAATATTTCTGTGTGTTTTTTTGTTACTTCTTCATGCTCGAACAGATGGACGAATATTTATGAAATTTGGTATAAAGTTAGTTGGTAGCTTATATAGCGTGGATTTACACATAGGCTTCATTTTAACCCTGTATAACATCGTAAGGCGCAGCTAGTTGATCTTAATTTACAGTAAATGCAGGTCTTGAAGTAAACCCTTGTAATATCCCAAAAATGATGTTTAATAAATTTAGTGATGTTTAGTGATGAGTTGATTGAGTAACAAATATCCATCTCCATCCATTCATCCATCCATTCAAACTTTCGCATTTTTAGTTATTAGTGTGCTTAATGATGTGATGTAAGTGTGACAGTGTGATGAATATCTCTGATTCTGATTTTGATTCAGAACCTGCTAGTCTAAGACGTATTTTTCTCTAGATTTTTTTTCTGAAGAAAAATAGTATCGCCCCAGTCTCGAAGCGAACAACTACTGTTATCGAGCTGAATGCTCGACTGGTTCGTTTATCTGCAGTATTCACTGTACCTGCATAAATAGCTCTAAATTTGGAGCATTTGGTCCGTAAAGCGGCCCATTTCGGGCCATTAGCTCCGTCTGGGCCGGATCCGATCGATTGGTCCGGCATAAAGTATGCCGGCGACGGTATAAATAACGGACCCTGCATGCCCGACGTGCAGCGGGATGCATTGGGACGGTTGCAGTTTACAAAATGTAAGTATTGTCAAGGTATATTTACGAGTACGAGTATATTACATCTTTTACTTGCTATGTAAAACTGTATTTTTTTTAACACAAACTAGGGTGGTTTTCAGAGTAAGGTTGCTTACTTCTAAAATAACCTTCGTTTTTGACTTAAGTAGGTTTTCGTATTAGGTATATGGCATTTAGTTTTTTAGGTAAATCGTAGAAATGTATAAGTAATATTTCATTTTTTTTCACATAAACATCGTCACGCCGGAGGTCCCGAGGGGGCTGGCAGAGGTGTAATACAACACCCACACTTCGCCGGACGATATTCAGTCCCAAATGAGACAGGGTGTGAGCCTGTCGCCATACGGGCTCCAGTCATGTAGCAAATGACATACAATACGCACATATGATCACACAATGTTTTTTTTCAACTACAAAATCATTCATGCCATTCAAGATTTGAGGTGGTTTGAGCAAGCAAACAGGAACCGTTGAATTGAGAAACTTCTCTTATTCTATGAAATCAGTTTAAGTAGTTTTCTTTTATATTAACTATAATTACGGTCTCTGCCCTAAACTTGTCATATTCACTAGTAAGGAGGTATACATACACAGAATCGTCTCTATTATAGCCCTTGGTAGTATAAAATGCTTAGTTTTCTAAATCAAGTTGTCCGGTAACAGTTACAATAGGTGCCTAGACGGTGGTAACCATTGTGCGGTCCGTTAATGAATAGCCAGATTTATGCAGGTCTTTGTGCTAGGCTGTGAATAGGAGATGTATGTCTTTGAGTGTAAGTCTTTAGTTAATTTAATAGTTGCTATTGCTACAAGGGTTAGATCTATTTAGTTTACTTAATATTTTATAGAGGAAAGATTTCTATCTTTGTATGTTTGTAAGGAATAAACTCAAAACGACTAGTCCGATTTTAAAAGTTCTTTCACCATAAGAATGCTACATTGTCCCTGAGTGACATCTAGGCTATGAAACGCAAGCAAACCCGCGGGCAAAAAAGCTAGTAATTAATAATCCTACTTCCACTTGCATTATACTTACATTAGTTGTGCCCGCGACTTTGTCCGCGTTACTCCGCGTTATGGTCCGGTCATACATCCTGCTTAAATTATACTAAAAATCCTACTAATATTATAAACCGCGAAAGTTTGTGAGAATGGATTGATGGATGTTTGTTATTCTTTCACGCCAGAACGGCTGAACAGATCTGGATGAAATTTGGCACAGAGATATTATACTCTAGAATAGCACATAGAATACTTTTTAACTGCGGGTGAAACCGCGGGGCGCAGCTAGTTATTAATAAATTATGACGGAAAAGTTAATTAATTTTCCAACTATAATTTTGTTACTTATGTTATAGAGCCAAAACTTTGTGGGTGTGTGTTTGTCTATTTTTTCAAACTCCGGATTATGATAAATTAAGATCCAAAAAAACAAGGTCTAGCATTCAGCAAACACAAAATGTCGTCATCGTCATTCGTCTCTTTCGAACTTGTTGTAAATGACTTATTTCGGTCTTGCTTAAGCATGGATTGACGTCACTACGTGTTTCTGAATGCTATACCTGGCGGAGTATATTATTTTACCACGGATGTGGTATAATGGCAACTTACACCTAGGATATGCGGTTACATAGGATATATAAGATACGCGAGGTGAGGGTAGGAAAATGATAAATAAATATTTTATTTAAAATCACACAGACAACATTACATTAGACCTAGTCTAGTTCCCACGAAAAATACATAGTACGTATTTGATAGAATAGTGTATGAATAACTCAGTCTCCATTTATGCCCGATACTCAGATCAACCTAGAGAACAAGATGGAACACTGCGTTATGTCTGGCTGAAACCACTTCTTTTTAAACGTGTGCGCGTGGTAATGTTGCAATGAAAAACATTTACAATTGCACGGAAACTAAGATCTATTCCCAAACTCTACGTTAGCTATTTCCGTTCCAATATACAACCTTAGTAGATTTAATATTCTAAAACTGCACATATTTGTTAGAGTTTAATGTTACGGCTTTTTCAAAATTGACTTGTAAAAAAACTGCACAGTTTTTAAAAATAACCTCAAAATGTAGTCCTGGCCACACTTTTATAATGCACTATGTATATTATGTACACGAAATTATACCATAAAGCAATGCACATAATGTCCAGGTCAGAATTACAAAGCGAGTAGCGTAGTTTTTTGCTTCAATGTGTGCGTGTTGTGTACATATACGATATTAGCGTAGTTTTTGGATGGTTTTTGGTTTCATCTAAATCATACGCCGTGCGCCATCTTATTTTCTAGGTTGATCTGAGACCCGATAAGACGCATTTTATACATTTTGCTATCGAAATATGTAGGTAGGTAATATACGTATTAAGTTAAAAGAATGAAAGTTATGCTAGTAGTTCAGATACTATAATATACTTAGGCCCGCATGCTAAAACGACCCTCGGTCATGAATCTCGATTTAAAGCTGGGGCCCTATTCGGAGATTTGAGATTTTCATCTCGCCTTTTTTCGTCCTTGTTGCTCTAGTTTGAAACGTCATAGGTGTGAGAGTGGTCAAGATAAAATCTCATCTCATATCACGCGTAGAAATAGCCCTTCTGTTTTTATGTATGGTAAAACCAGATTTTAAATCGAGATTCAAGACTGAGCGCCGTTTTTGCATGCGAGCTTTAGTATATGATGTATTGTAGGTTTTTACAATTGTTGGCGGCTTTATACCTACTGACTGTTGTATTAGATTTCGCTGACGCTGACTGATGAGCGCTGACAGTCTAGTTGGATAAGGCCTGCCTCTCAAGCCAGAGGGAGCGGGTTCGAACCCAGCCGACGGCACGTATCAATTTGTTCATTGTGTGAAAATAATGTGCGTATTGTATGTCATCTGCTACATGACTGGAGCCCGGTGTTTGGCGACAGGCTCGGCTCCTGTCACATTTGGGACTGAATATTGTCCGGCGAAGTGTGGGTGTTGTATTACACCTTTGCCAGCCCCCTCGGGGGAAAGGCGTGATGATATGTTTATGTATTAGATTTCTCTGACGAATTAACTACAGACTTATTGGAACATGTAGAATGAAAAGCGGAGTTTTGGTGCTCGACACAACAATTTTCATAACAAAGTTATGATTACCTTTTTACCACCGATATAAAATACAGGCTGATAAAATTTACAGCAGCCCTGAGGGAGGTGCTAAAATCAAGCGCACATGTACCAGGTACGTATATAATTACAAAGTAGCGTTTATGGTAAAATTTTACGGTCGTTATTCGCGTCTCCAAACTCATCGTCCCATTTTATTATGCCCCTTATTGTCTTCAATAAAAATTCTAGAAGATAGGCAGTAAAGTTTAACGTCGTCGGCTGTAAAACCCTTACGATTATGTAGGCCCCTGTAAATAAGCTCGAATCGCGGTTGAGGGAAACCTTATGAAAATTTATGTCATTTCAAATGAGTAAAGGGATTTTGGTTGGTTATTTTGTATGTGCGTTTTATGTGAGCTTGCATAGAACTACCTATTGGTTCGAGAGAGGGGGGAGGGGGAGTGGAGGATCCTTTAGCCCCCTCAAAAGGTATCTAATTCTCACTTAACAATAGTAGAATAGTCTGTTTTAAAATGCTTCTGTGTTTACTTACCTCTCTTCCAAATCAAAATCATACCTACCTTGGTAAAGCTTATTTTTATCCAAGTCGAGCAGCCCCAAACCAATATCCTGGATACGCTACTGTTTTAAAAGGATTTTGCCTTCCGTCGCGGGTGTCGTGTAGATCTTCTCTTTCTCTCGCAATCTCTGAGGTCACGGGTTACAATTCGCTTTTCCTTTTTTTTCTACAACAAATCTATTTGTTTAATGTGCACAAAATTATTTAATCATCTACCAGATATAATTAAAGTTATGACTTATGGGAAAGGCGCCTGGAACATATGGTCACGCCTTTCCCCCAAGGAGGCTGGCAGAGGTGTAATACAACACCCACACTTCGCTGGGCGATTTTCAGTCCCAAATGTGACAGGGGGCGAGCCTGTCGCCATACACCGGGCTCCAGTCATGTAGCAGATGGCTGGAGCCCGATAAATTAAAGTCATGACCTTTGGAAAATTTAAATATAATCTAACAAACTACTAATTGACAAATGTTATTAAAATATTGACAAATAATTATGAAACCTTTGATGTTCCAACCAAAGAAAACACTAAATGTAATTGACATTTTTAGAATTGTATCTTTAACTAATCAATTCTTGACTGATCTCTCAGAATATTGTATGCTCAATAACGCTATTGGCCCTAGCTGTTGAAGCCTTTACTATTCTATGTGACCTGTAATTACACAGCTGATAAATGATAAATGATTATGAATTTTGTACGAAGTAAAAAGTATTTACAGACATAAAATACTTTGCCTGCGGTAGTTAGGCAAAATTGGAACAGCAAGTAACTACCTAATATGATTGGTGTTACCTAAAACTCAAAAGTAAAAAAAAAAATGGGTTTTATGGAAGTGACTAAATTTTTTATTGCGAAAACTTATGTTAATCTCTAACTTATTTATTTTTGTTCTTATAGGTATTTAGGCATTTAAATTTGGGTATTTTCATCGATATGAATTCTTATATTGTAAACATAACCATCGAAATAATTTACCTAAGGAAGATGATACAACTAAGTATACACACATAAAAATCCAAATATCTTTATTAGCCAACCATTTGCACAATATATAAGCACTGTGTACCCCACACTTGGGAAAACCAGTATCGTGAGCGTCCACTTGAACGACACATTAAATTAAAGGCAGACTAAATGAATTTTTGAGATATAATCTAAATGACGTATATACTATATAATATAACTATGTATATAACTAGATCTACTAATACTTTATTTTCGATCGAAGATCTAAATGGAACGTTTGCTAGAATAAACAAAAGCCTATAATCACAGATTTCCATAAAAGATTTATTTACTATACGAGGCACAACGACCCCAAAGAATAACCATTTTTTCAAGTTATAAAATCTCGCGCGTGTCTATAAAATGCGTCAGTTTGTATAAAATACGGGGTTTCGCTTATGTTTCAAATCTCAGCTTACGGTTTGTAGTGCAGAGTACGCACAGTAGAAAGGCGATAAAATTTATTGTCACCCGCGCGACATCTGGTGCCTTCCCCTTGTGGCTGGCGCAAGTGAGAAGCGTGTAGCCCTCCCTTATTATTACTAGTGACTCGTTGGTGCTCATTTGCTGCATTAGCGTTAATACGTATCGCGTTGTCGCGCTAAAATCAACGTTCTTGTTTAGGCGATATTCTTATCTACATTAACGGTTAACTCGTTGCCTCTCTGCGGAGTTGACGTGAGCGATAATTCGCTTATTACACCGCCGAGTGAGGAACTAACCGGCAACACTTGTCACGATAGCACGAATTATCGCCGAAGGCCGCTAATGGAGCCGTACCATGTGAGCTGAAGACCTCGTGAGCGTCCGCCATTTTGAAAACGCTGTTCTCAAATACAACGTGATGCTTTTGGGTGTAGTAATACTTCAGGGAGTTGTTCTATCATATTATCTGTTATATCATCTATATATTATTATCAAAGTGAACAACTTTTATAACATACGTTTTTAAGATTCGAAAGAAAAGTAACCGAGCCTCCATACAAAATAAGTCTAGTCACGTGATCAATTTTGTATGAAGTTTTTCAAACTAATGTTCTCGTTGTTCACTTTGATGGGCAGAACAACACTCTGAAGTATTACACCCAAAAGCAGCACCCTGTATTTACAAACGAAATCGATGCACTGCGCCACCAATTAAAAAAAAAAAAAACTAAATTTATTTATTTCAGGCATGACCCATAATAGCACACATTGTAAATTAAATAATATTACATTCGATTTAGTATAATTGTAGGTAATGCGTAAAATTAAAAACTGACCTTATTTATAACAATTACATGATTGTGAATAACAAAAAAAACAATCAATAATTATATAAACATGTCAATTACAATTAAAAATAAATAAATTAAATGTCAAATAATATAGTAAGTGCATTAAAAATTCAAATGAAGTCTAGGAAGAAATCAATTATACCATACTCTTATTATTAATTACTAGTGCTTTCTCTCCGGCATTGGTACCACCTCATCGCCGCCTCGACGCTTGTTCGTGTAGGCTACCCTCTAAAAGCTTATGCCTTATACGATAGAAGGGGAAGATGAACGCAAACTGTTTCCGTAGTACTCTACATTCAGAAGAATGGAAACGGTGCGTCGCTACACACACCTATAGAATATATATATAGACATCGTAATAAAGTTATTTTAACTTTGGAATGCAGGTGTTGTAATAAAATAAGAGTTATTAAATGCGAGATACTTGCTTATACGAAAATAGGTAAGTACTTACTCACAACCCGTAGAAACAATATTGTTTTGTAAGCCTAATAAAATAAATTTGCTAAGCCAGTTTCTTTTTTTAAGGGGTTTTTACACAAAGGGTTAAGCGGAACCCTATTACTAAAACTCTGCTGTCTGTCTGTCCGTTTGTCACCAGGCTAGATGCCATGAACCGTGATAGGTAGATAGTTGAAGTTTTCACAGGTGATGTATTTTTATTGCCGCTAAAACAACAAATACTAAAAAACAGAATAAAATCAATATGTAAGAGAGGGCTACCATACAACAATCCTTATTTTTTTTGCCGTTTTTATAGTTTTTATACGGAACCCTTCGTGCGTGAGTCCGGCTCGCACTTGGCCGGTTTTTTATCTATCACAGCAAATAAAAACATCGATTAGCATAATACACAAAAATGATTCACACAATCGAACACATAACCTGTTTTTTTAAAAGCTTAAAAACTATACACTAATATTTGTGAACCAATTTCATTCAAGGCCTCTTCACATTGGGGTACTGAATTTTAAATGAAATAAAAATTTCAACGCTGCATAAAGTTGTTTCATTTTACAAAGCAAAAATATTCGAAGAGGTGTCGACGCGATGCCTGTTTTCTCGAAATATTGCCTCTGCAGGGAAGAGATAAGGAAAATTCAACTCATTCCAATACGGTTTTGCATATTAATTGAATTTTTTCACTGCGATTTTACTACTAAAATGCAAATTTAGAAAGTATTCTGTACACAGATGCTTTCATTAGAGTAACAACTTACACTGTTTTCCTGTCTTAGAATCACAACCGTTTTTGCATTTTTATTTAAATCTATTGTAATTAAAAATTAAATGGTTATTGTTATTGTTATTTTTGTTTAATGTTATTTGTTTGTATGTCTAATTAATAAACTGAAATAAATGGGAAGCTGTAACATAAATAAATATTTATTTTAAAATAAATATTTAAATACCACGCCAACCAATGAACCAAGAATTTGTCACTCATTATCATGAGTAATTTGAAAAATTTAACTTTTTGATAAAAGAACAGATGAACTGAAAAATCATTGCACGGGCCAAAAAATAACAACCAACTGTTAGGTTCTAAATGAACAAAATGTATGACGCAACCCTAGTAAAAGACGTACCTAGCACGCATACTAAAGTTTAAAAAAGTTTCTGTCCCTATTTGTTCATAAGCAGTACGGAACTCTCTCTAGACATATAAGTACTCAATAACAAAACATATCGTCACGCCATTACCCTGAAGAGGCAGGCAGAGGTATGCAACACACACACTTCGCCGGACGATATTACCATACACCGGACTCCAGTCCAGCTCATAACATACCCACTTATCAGTTGATATAGAGCAAAAATCTTCATAGAATAATACCTACTTAATCATTTTAAAATACAACTAGCGACTACCTAGTTTTTAGCCGTGGTCCCGCAGGAATTTACCAATCCCCGTAATGGGAGGTTTTCACTGGCGACTAAAACCGGACGATTTTTGCCGTACGGCTAAACGTCTAAATGGCAATTCGGCTAAGTCGCCAGTGACTATAGCCAAGTAATAAGTCAGAAGTGATTTGTGAAGCGACTAGCCGCACGGCGAAAATCGACTCGTGTAGATCGATCATCAGTATTCATTATAAATTAGATGACCCGGCGAATTTAGTACCGCCATATTTTTTGTTCCAAATTCTTACATTTTCTTTTTTATAACCTTATCACGATAAATAACGAACGCAATCGTTCGCAAATTATGAACGTCCATGCATTTCGGCGATTTAGTTTTAATTATATCGATACTAGTGTTTTGCGTGGCTGCGCGGGCCGCTGAAGCAGCCCGCGGTCGTGCTGTGTGGTAGTCTGGTGCTGGTAGGATAGATATTAAAGAAAACTTTTAATGACACACATTACAATCATTCTCGTAGTTTGTATTCGTCTTAAATTACAAGTCAAACGTGTAACCGCTACAATATATATACACACACTAAATAAGAAGTGTAGTAGGTATGTACAGCGTGTGTATCATCAAGTTTGGATGCAACTGAACTGGCCCAAATTAAAATATGTAATTATGAAAAATTTCATCAGAATCAGAATTATTTATCTAACCATAATTAACAGTCAATGTCACTGAAAGTCATTTTTACAAAAATATCTTAAAATTAGGTAAATAGTTAAAAATAAAAAATAACATACTCGTAATTGATCGCTAATAAAGAAAGTTATTAAATTATGATGTCAAAACTTGCTCCGTTTGATTTCGGTTTGGTAATTTATTGTAGGTACATTAAAATTTTAGCACGGCGGCCCTGCTTCTTAATTTTAACTAACCTAGTCCGCGGTACAAATAGCTTATCTTTATTTCTTAGGTTGTCTGGATATTTATCTTTAATTTTCATGACGAGCGGTTGAGTAGTAAACGCGTGAGAGCTTCAAACGAACAAACTACTTTTTTTTCGTACTTAATATATTATGTTTAGTTAGGAAGATTAGGAATAAAATATTTAGGGTTAAGAAGTTAGGATTAGGAAATAAAAACAATTTTACAATTGAACTAGCAAGAAGGTATTCAAAGTTACCAGGTCTAATTTTAAATTTTTACCCATATTGATTTTAGCTTAAAATAATACTATTTTCCCAAGCCCCCTTTCCCAAATACTATTTATCGGAAAAAAAGATTTCTTCCCCAAAATATTTTTTCACGACATTTAAAAAAAATCATGAGTAAAAATATGACTTATGAATTTTCATAAATTTAGGAAATAAAAACCAACAGGCAATCTTTAAGAATGTTGCAGCGAACAATAAAAAAACAACTTCATGCAGATGTACTCGTATCGACCTCCTATTAGGTATTCATAAATGGTAGAGTATGTTACTTTTATCACAGAACATTATAATGTTCTGTGATAAAAGTAACATACTCTAACATAAGAAGATTCATTTCTCAGAAGATAATAGGGTAAACAAAAAATAAATTAACAAGTAACATTAGTATAAGAAAACCATAAAACTCGGCTGCAAAATGTAGTACCCTATGCCACTTCCACTATCAAGACGATTCGAATGACACCTCACATGTCCAAATAAACTATCCATCAACTTGTTTAAGGCTGTAGGACGTGCAAAAGAAACCTCATAAATACATACGCTCGAAAAACATAACCCTCCTTCTTGCGCAGTAGGGTAATAAATAGAGGTCGATGACGCAGATCAAGACGTGAGTTCCTGAACTCTATGCGGCCGATAAATAATGTTATTCTTTTTCCGATGCTATGACACTCCGGGCATTTAAGAAAATCTAAATGATAAAATTAAATGACACATTGTTCATTGTTCGTTTACGACATCCCCAATTCGGTGGCTGGGTGTTACCCAGCTGCTCAAATTCCCGTATCTTTGTGCGTGATTCATGGAATACCCTATAATATACATAGTCTAGCCATAAGTTCTGTTACAAATGAAAATGCATTAATTTTTTTATACAGTAATGTAATGTTAATAAAAATTATATGTACACATGTGTTGAAGTCCTAACAAAAATTTAACTATTATTTTTTTCAAAATGACCACCTTTGGCCTTGATACAGGTCTTTAGTCGGTCTGGCCAAGAATCTATGGATATACGGACTGTTTCCATGCGAAATTTAGCCACTGCTTGCTTCAAAGATTTCTTAAGTGACTCTATGTCGGCGTGTCGTTTAGGGCAGGCCATGCCCTCTAAAACTGACCATAATTTGTAGTCCAGGGGGTTTAGATCTGGGCTAGAAGAGGGCCAGTCTTCAGCCCTTATAAAGTCCGGAACATTGGCTTGCAGCCAGGCTTGGGTAGTTCGCGCCTTGTGACCAGGTGCAGAGTCTTGTTGGAAACTCCACGGTGGATTTTTAAAAAGTGTATTGCTAAGGGGTTTTACAGCACCATCTAAGACGGTCTCTTGATACACTTTGACTAAAGTTTTCACCCCTTTTTCTCAAAAATGAAGCTTTGTGACGCCATGATAGGATACCCCCACCAAACTATGACTGACGCAGGGTGATGACCACCCTGTACCTTTCCAACCACTTCCGTAGCTTCTTTAGAGCTGTGAGCGTACACTTTGTCGTTTTGCTTGTTGTAGTGCTCTTCTATCGTGAAAATTTTTTCGTCGGTAAAAATAATATTTCTGTAACTTTCACCTGCGTAACGGGGTAGATGACGTTTTGATCTATCCACTCTCTTTAACTGCAGCGATTGATTAAGGACATGTCCTGTATATCGGTGATAATCACAAAGCTTCAGGTCTTGTTTTATTATACGCGATAGAGTCCTAGCGGGTATCTTCATTTCTCGCGATAAGATTGTTTGTTTCCTCATTGGGTTTTTTGGGAATTCTGACTTTAACAGCATTAACAGCCTTAGTAGTTCTCATCGCACGCGGCTGCCCCGATTTTTTATGGTTTTCAACAGAGGAAGAGTCGTTATATCTGTCGATACTATGATATACGAACATACGGCTTATACCAAGATTTTGAAGAGTCTTGAAAATGACCGACGGTTCCATACCCCCTTTGTGCAACGCAATCACTGCAATCCTGTTATCTTTGACACCCCATCCCATGTTGTAAATTTAATAATAATCACGAAAAATATATGTGAAATAACGGGAAATTGATTGTAGTTTTCAACATAATAAATGCATTCCAAATTTAAATGCAGAAAAAAAAATAAACGAAGGAGTTTGTATTGTAACAATATTTATGGCTAGACTAGGTATACACCTTGTGTGTCAGAAGCGACGGACATATTCTAGGACATAATTGTACTTATCATTTTTACTCATGTACTTGTCATTTTACTTATCATTATGACGTCATTCATAATGACGTCATCGTCATCCGTCTCTTTCCATCAGGTGTGTGTTGTGGTCAAACCACAGAACATAATAAAACTACGAACAAACGTAGGCCTTTTCAATCATTAAATAAATAGAGCATTCGATTTAAGGTAAACGAAACTCTGACCTCAACAATCTTATCTCGTCAAAACTTGCCGTCGCCGTCCAACTAAGCGGTCGGCAGTAACCATTACGTAGATTCCTTCCTCAGCAGTTAAAATTAAAGCTAATTAACTTTTTAACTCTCACCCCCGCGTCGCGAGCGTAATTAAAACGAAACAAAAGTTAACTTTATACTACCCCAAGGAGTACCTTGAGCTTTTTCTGACGTGAACTTTACGTCCGGCGCCCGTCCACGTACCTATTTAATTAGTTAATTAGCATTAGACGTTGTAAAAGTGCGTCAATCATCAGAGCGCAGTTAAATTTCACGGTGGTATAATGAAAGTTGGACAATCAAGTTAATGGTGGTGTTGACGATAAACAATGCAGACCTTATTATTTTGGGGCAACATAATAGTTTAAATGAATAAAAAGTCGATATTGATTACCAGTCTGTTAAACAACCTTGTATATGTTTTTAAATCTCGACGCGATATTTTTTATAACTGCCGTTATTCTATTTAGAAACTAGCTGAGCAGTGCGGTTTCACCCGCAGTTAAAAAGTATGCTCTGTACCATTCCAGACTATAATCTATCCCTGTGCCAAATTTTATCCAGATCCATTCATCCATCCATGCAAACTTTCGCATTTATCAAATTTATAACTTTATAAGCGTGATGGGAATACAGTGATATGTTGTTAGTCATCTGAATAAATATTTATATTTTAGGTTCATAGGTGTTGTTAATTGTAATGATAATTGTAACATAAGTATAAGTGGATAACCTACTGGTTATCCTATCAGAGTTCATTTACATTAATAATGGGTTTTCCCAGTTTACTTTGAAGTACCTATATGCTGTATTAACAAAGGAACGTATGTATTGAATTTTATCAATGCAGGGTATACAGCCAAATGTATACGCAAGTAACAGGCCTCAAACGTCATAAATACAGTAGGTACATCACCACACTGGCGATTTGCAAGCGAGGAGAATGCGTAACGAGTTCGCTGCGAGCTCGTAGAGCGTTTGCCTCGCTCACAAATCGCCAGTGTAATAGAGCTATTTTGGGATTTCCTATATTATCTCAACGGAACTAATTGATTTTACAAATGTCTTACATATAAATAGCAGAGTTTTTGTGCTTATCTATCGTTTACAGTATAACAGAGCAGCGAATCAGCATATATAGCCGGACATTGAGATAATTACAATACTTTTTAGCTCGTAAAATAAAACAACTTCAAACGATTTATGTTTTGTTTTTACACGAGGGTGGAAGATATATTTTATATTTTCACTTGCACTAGTTGTAAATGTTGTTTAGTTTTATACATAACAAATGACCATTAAAAAAAAAAGAAAAACATAAACTAAATACGAAAATTAATTGGTGATAAATAATATTTAAGTACATAGATCAAAATTGTAATTTTTTTTAAATAGGGTTTTTTTTAATTTATTTTTTTAATATTGTAATTTTTTTTAAAATACCCTTAAAAATAACCTTCGTGTTTGGTTCTTAGTTTTTTCAAAAATACTTTCTGCGTGTTTAATAACTACCGTTGATAATGAGTGATAGCGGTAAGCAAACATGTTCTTAAAAACACATTAGAGTTAATTTGGTAATTTTAAATTCTAATTCAGCTTCACGGGTCAAATAATTATTGAAAACCGTCCAAATTTCGTGTGTTTCGTGGTACTCCAAATTATCTTAACCCAAAATTGGTTAAGCCATTCAAATGATAGCAAGTTACACGTAAATAAATAAGAAAACACTGTTTATGAATGTGTAATTAACAGTAAATAAACTACTTTGAATTTTAAAAAGATCCAATTTTTGGGCACTCGGTGAAAAACAAGGCATAAGCAAATGGTTTTAATTTCTACTTCTGTCCTCAGAGAACTTTAGAAGAATGTCACCGCTTTTGCGCAGTGCATATGAAAATATCTGCCCAAATGTAAAGATAATCGCGCAGCCAGCAAGCAAGGTCAGGTAAGTGAAAAAAATTAAATGAAAAAATATTTATAGCCAAGTAAATACACAATATAGAAGTCAGTAGTTAGATGATAAATATCATTAACTCGGAAAATCACGTGTGATCCTATGTGTGCAAGTGTGATCCTGCGAGTTGGGAGCGAACACGTAACTCCTATAATGTATGTGACCATACCAAATCTACACGCATTTGGGTCTTAAATCCTAAAGGACCTATCTCACTCGGACATCATGGTGGCAGTGGTGCCACCACCTGTCGCGCCAATTGTAGCAAACGCCAGGATTGACAGTTTCAAAACAGACGTCGAGAGGTTAACACTGCTTTTACTATACGTACAACCCAAAAAGAAATTCATTGAAAAAAACCAGTGGTTCATTCATACTATTTTGGGATTTCTTTCTAATTCGTGCGGGCGTAGTGCAATTAGTGGCCTAGTGAGTGAGACGCCAAATATTTCTACACACAATAATGGTTGTGCCATCAGCGGGTGATTCGGTTGCCGCTACAAATTAGTGGCGCAACCAAGCGGACACCAGGTGAGGTATCCTCCATATACATTTTGTTGGTGGCACTACTGAGCGCTGCCGCCATGGTGACCTAGTGAGATAAGGCCCTAAGTGTGTGGAGTGTGGGTTCACTTTACCTACTAGAACGTATTTTTTTTAGTCGGGCAGGGTTTTAACAAGATGCCGCCAGCTTGGGTAACGTGGGAATAACACTGCCTAAACCCCCTAACTTCCCTTATCCAATACCTTTTCTGATTGCATGACGGATTCCCAAGAATTTTTGAAATACTAACCAACGCGTTTATGAGCATTTTCCGGTATGAAAAGATACGCCTGAATGAAAATATAGACTACATGTGTTTCCCCGGGATCGTTGAAGTCTCTCTTAAGGGTCCAACGACCAGTTTAGATTAACTTTGCATTGACTAAAGGTTTTCTATTACCATTTCGCCTAGACGAAGACGACGAGCGAAGAGAGCAAATAAAGATACTGACGACCCTCTAAAGTTATCTACAGAGTGACAAAGTGCAATTTCAATCATGTTTAATTAATTTTGTACTTCCCTAATCAATCTTCATAATTAAAAATTTCCCATGTATTATGAATTAATTTAAAAGCTAATGATGTAGACAACCTCCCTATGTAAAGAGATTTTTGATTTGCTTTGTCTATCTGTTAAATCAATCAGTCAAAAGTGACCCTAACAATTGCGGAAATTTTTCATAACTATATTTACTCATGAGGACGTTTTGTTAAAAAACCAAGAACATAGGGGCGAAGATATTATTTTATCTTCGATAGATATATGTTCTAGGTTTTTAAATAACTATAGTTCATTTAATCGTACGTGCCAAATCATCATAATCTTACAAATGGTTTCTAAGAAATTTGACAAGTGCGCTAGTATGGAAAATTCAGAGCGTCGCGAAACCCTTAACGATCCCAGAGAAACACATGACTGACATGACATGATATGATATGACACTAAACAGTACTACCAAACTACCAACCATTTACTTACAACTACATTACTTATAACTACAACTTACAACCCTTACTACCAAATTAACATTATAAATTGATTATCGATTTCAGATTCAGATCTATCTGCGAACAGCGCACAAGTTTCATCCGAAGCGTAAACAGCACGATTCCTAAAATAAAAATAAATGACCACTACGGACCGTCTAATGATATCGTCGTTATCGTATCTTGTGTCACTAAAGATCAACCATACAGGTGAGAATATGGGAAACATAACTTTGGCTTATACAATAAAATAAACATTTGAAGAAAATAGCTAGCTTAAGAATGCTTTACTTAATAGCTTGGAGTTTTGCGAAATTGAGTGTGAATTTATTTTGTGATCTTCTAGGGCCAGGGCCAGACAATCCGTGTGGATGCCCACACGGATTGTCTGGCCCTGGCACCAGAGACGGCTTCCTCGTGGGCAGGCCTACTGTATCCAATGAGTTCGAGCTTATTAACATCGGAATCCAGCGAGTCAAGTTCAATCAGGTCGATCAAGCCCTGCTGATGCGAGCACAGAAGCGTTTACCGGAGCTCAAAATACAAAGCTCTGAGCTGCAAATAGATTAGCCATGGGTAACTCAACAGATTTGCTTGAGCCATGACTCCGGTTCAGGTCAGCCACTTGAACCGGAACCGTGAACCGGCTCACAGGTCAGCTCAAAAACCACTCCTTTCTACGTAATATGCGTCCTGACTCAAGTGAGTCATCTAGTGAGTAACGAAGTAAACTTCGAACTCAGCTCAGTTTGGCTCACACACATGCTTTGGTTACCGTTCAAATAATGTTTTCCCGCGATGCGAGTCGGTGAGACGTATATCTCTTTCTCTCTTTTCCCCGATATAGGTTTGTCTCGTTCTCGTATACGTTGGTCAAAAATCGACTGTTCCTACGTACAGTATCGAAACAAAAAACTGCATATTTACAGGAGAGCAATTTAATATCAAAAGACTTAATTAAAAGTTAAAATATGTGGTAAGTATCAATTTTAGTACATTCAAACCATGATAAAAATTTATGTTTTTTTTAGAACTACTATAGTATTCGTTTTCCTAAAATTATATTTAATATTCATATAGGTAGGTAATTGGTACAATGAAAAAGTCATGATTTTGAAAAGAGGAATTGTTTTTTTTAGCATTCAATTTAAATAACTGTGATTAAATATCTACCTACTACCTAGTTGTTGGTTTAATTTAATTTCTAAATTTTGACTTGTAACTAAACTTACGTACACACTCTAGTAAGTATATATTAATAGATATAAGCTTGTATTTCCAACTTTAATTTTATGAGAACATTAATTTAATAAAATCTAACATTACATTTTAATAATAAGTACGTCAATAGTTTATTTTAGCATTCCGCTATCACTGCGCGTGCAGGCATAGCTTTTCTTAAGAATTTGTCTCCTTCTCTTTCTGTGGTATAGCTTTGTTTCGTCCATGCTCACACTACAATACATTTCGTATTCGGACTTGGAACACATCGCGTCAAATCGGCTCTCTTCGTTCTCGCGTTCGTTTTGATGAATGACAAAATCGTTTGAGTCGTTCGACTTGAGCCGCCTGTTTCAGAGTTGAGCCGCGGCTCAAGCGAGCCAAACCAAGTGATCTGAATTTTTGAACCGGTTCCGGTTCGAGTTACCCACGACTAAAATAGATCCTTTTGGGCGTTAGTATACTATAACAGCACTTGTTATGTTTTGAGTTTTGTATTTTTGAAAAGAGTGTAATGGACTGCGCCTTCCGATCCGGAGGTCGTGGGTTCGATCCTGGCTTTGCACCAATGAACTTTTGTTGTCTCGTTGAATAGTTATGTGCTTTTGAATTTGACAAGTGATCCTATGGGGAAGAAAATCAACGTGAGGAAACCGACCTAGAATTAGAAATTCGAATGTCATGTGACATCCTCCAACCCGCGTTCAGCTAGCGTGGTGGATAATGGCTCAAATAGGTCAATATATAGTAATATGTAGAATAGGTCAGTGGGACGTAAAATACTGTAAAAATGATACTTTTGCCTTCAAAAGTATCATTTTCCATCATTTGCCTTGTTCCAACTATGTCAAATCCCATTAAATTTATGTTAGCTCTGTTTTGCTCCAGTCAGGTAAAACATTTGTGTGTTTTAGTGAATTTCAGAATTTGTAAGCAGTGCAAGCGCAGTTGATAACATTATTTAAAATTTTGCAGACGGATTCGATCACGCAAAAGATATCAGGAGAGAGGATTTGTACGCAGTGCGGCTGGCGTTTCAAGTATTCGTACAGAACAGGCAAGGGATTTGGGAAGCGCTAACACCAGCTGTTTCAGATCCTATACATGACATGGCCGCTCTCTCTGATTTGCTCCAAATAAGATGGCTCTCGGACTCTTCGGGCTCGTTCGCAGGAGGCGAGACGGTCGCTATTGAATTTGATAAGAAGGTAAATAATAAAAAAGATGAAAATATAAAACAGAAGCGTCTGCAGTGGTCTGTGGTGGCCGTTGATGTCTGCTAAATTAACTATTGTAATGCTAGTCGTGAATTGATAAGGACAGGGCCTCTAGCTGAGTTGCATTCATTCGCTTCTCATCATTCATTGACTGCCTCGGTGGCTCAGTTGGTAGTGAACCTGCCTTCTGAGTTTGGGGGCGTGGGTTCGATTTCCACCTAGGGCAAACTTTTATGTGATGAACATTTGTGTTTGTTCTATGTCTGGGAGTTAATATCTATTTAAGTATGTTTTTAAAAATATCTAAGTATAAATATCAGTCTTTGGCTGCATAGTTTGGGGTCAGGCGCCCGTGTGTGGAAGTGTCCCGAATTTATTTATTTATTATTATTATATGCAGTTTTATAACATTGCTGACGTTAGAACGTTACCTGCTGATCGATCGAGTCTAGCTATAGAAATGTCACGTGATCTTATCTATCAGCAGTTCGAACGAAAGCGATTGTAGAAATAACGTCGCTTGGAAGTAAATGCAACTTGGTAAGAAGCCCAGGCAGCAAAAACACAGTGAGAAGTTTGAGTGAAAAGCTCCACTGCCAAATACTGTCAGTTCAAAAAGTAGATAGATAGATAGATAATCACTTTATTGTTCACACCAGAAATAACAAAACAAAAGAACAGAGAAATCCTAAACTGTAGTGTAACAACTGGCAGCCTTATCACTAAGAGCGTTCTCTTCCAGGCAACAATTAGGATGTAGAGGATACTTATGCAAGAGTATGTGACATGGGTGTGCAAAAATTAACAAAAATAAGAGTGTTGATACACCTACTTAAACTATTTGAATTATACTTACATAAACAGCGTTTGAATCTAGGACAACTCGAAAAAACAATGATTAAAATGTTATTACGATAAATCAAAATCGATAACCTAATGCAATCTATCTTTCATGGACTTCAGGTGGGAGTAAACACTGAGGTGGTGTTCTTCGAGCCATATGGCGTCGGTAAATGGAAATGGCAAAGAAGAGCGACTATCTTGGCGGTGCACCATAACACTCTAGTGTTTAAGACACCCCTGTATGATGAGAGAATCGAAAAGGATGAGAATGTAAACGTATTTTTCGTAGTACGTAGATTGTCCGACAACCTGTGCAGCATTCCATGTTCATTTCAGTACTTACTCAAACCCCGAAGTACACCACCACAAAGTAAGTAAGTAATTAAGTATCATTGACTTGAAAATAATCTCATTTTATCTTTTTTGTGACATTCAAAGCTCAAAATCTTTATACCTCTAAGGCCCGCATTCTAACACGACGCTCAGTTATGAATCTCGATTTAAAACTAGAGTCACCATCCTTCTTTACCTTTATCTACCTGAATTTCGATAGATAGACTAATAAATCTAAATTTCGTCTATTTCTTATTAAATTGGTTGTACCTACTTAGCAGATTAACTTTAGTACTGTAGAAGTAAAAAATGTTTGGTTTTGTTGCAGTGTTGCAGACGAGTCAAGAATCAAGAATTCTCCAACATCAAACAATATCAAGCGTAAGTATCCACTTTTCATTTTTAGATCTTCGATCAGATATACATAGATGTCAGGTCTCATTAAAAATCATCTCAGCCTCTATAGTAGCACCGCACCGACATATAGCGTTCTATTAAAAATGATCAAAAATAAGCCTTATTCCGCAGTAACGTTGACGACATTTGCTAAAGTGTTTTTATCACATTTAGGCTTCGTGACACCGACGCGATCACAGAGCGACTGACACCGAAACAAGGCTTATACTTGATCTAAGCCTTGTTTTCAAGGTGCCATTTTTCGTACTGAGACTTGACATCTAGTATAGTAGTCGTAGTAGATCGAAGGTTTAGTTGATTAAACCTTAATCCACCCACAGATGCTCATGGATGAAGAATAGCTACAAGACTCTTAGTGAAGAGCTCGCGGAACTCTCCACGAGTGTCCTTCGAAAAATTAAGACAGCACTAACTTCAATCTTCAATCAATATAATAATATGTGACTGCTAATGAATCCGTTGTATAGTACTGGATTTTATGCATCGTCCTTTACTACTGAAGCCGTGCATACTTCATAGTTTTAAAACGCAGCTCAAAGTGTTCTACTTTTCCAAACTGGCTCATTATAAGCAAACTCGTTTCCTTTTTACCATTTTTGAAATTGTAATGTATGTATTTATATGTTTACTGATTTAGGTACTTGTGTATGTTTATGTAAGTAAGTTTATTTATAATTCTCAAAATTTTGTCAGTACGTTTAATAAAAAAATTACCAATATTTTTTTCTTTAGCACACACCACCATCCATGCTTAATCGTAATGTTTTAATTCCATCCAAAGGTTGTCTGGAAGAGATCGCTCTTGAGCGATAAGACCGCCCATGCTGCATCTATGTTTTTGAGTGTTTAGTTAAGATTTATTTTGTATTTGGTGTCAATGAAGACTGTTTGGGTGATATTGTATTGTATTGTGAATTAATTCTTGTTTGTTAATATAACTAATTATGTATATATAACACAATTTTCTATTCCTAAGTAATTAATTAAAGTGAATGATTAATTCCAATTAAAAAATAATAATGACACCGCAGAGGTATTAGAACGAAATCGATGTAATCAAAAAATAATTGCCAAAAAGAAACATACCTAAGCAAGAAACTAGAAAGAACGGGATTTTTTTCGATACGAGATGTCATTAAATACCTACAATTGTTCACAATTTAAAAAAATGTGCATGTTTTCGGCTGGGGTCGACCCACGAACAAGCGTTTCCTTTTAGGTATTTTCGGTTTTTATTTTTACAAAATCAAAAAAATTAACTAATTCAAAACACATTTCCTTGGTCGAGTTGTAGGTATTTTAGTGAAATAGTACTCTTTGTATGAATGGTCTGAGCATCAGCCAGCCTGTTCATTTAAATGTTGTGTTAGGACTCTACTGATAGAAATGTAATTAATAGAATAGAATAGAAATGAATTTATTTTGAAACCATATATACAATTAACAATATAAACGACAAATAAAAGCAATAAAACAAAGTAAATACTAATATAAATAACAAACAACAATAATAAATTACAATTATGTATGTGTTTCATAATTAGGCTGAATATCTTTCAGGAAGCTAGTTCGGCGCCGTTTAGTAAAAAGGCTAGCGTTAGCGAGCGAAGCCTGTATGCTTCAGCTTCGACAAAAATGCTATCGTATGTCCGAATTCTGTCCGGATCTTTGTCTTTCTCTACAGATGGCTTTTTTAATCGATTCTATTGAAATTTTGTGAGTAGGTCGATTAATTTGTATTATTCCGAACCTACTCAACTCTGCTGGATCGGTTGAGGAATGCGAACTGTAGAGGGCGACTACCATTGGCCGCGAGGTCTAAAGCTGACAGAGCCACTAAGTTTAAAAACTAATTAAGTTAATACTAACGGCTAATTAAGCTACTTGTATAATACGGCATACAAATCTATAATACGTGAACGAAACCACAGATAAAGAAGCTCGTACTTTTTATTACCTTATACTTCCCTTTTTATTCTTAAACCTTCACTGCTTTACATGCATACAAATCGTAACACGTTTCCCTCGAGGGGGCTGGCAGAGGTGTAATACAACAGCCACACTTCGCTGGACGATATTCAGTCCCAAATGTGGAAGGGGGCGAGCCTGTCGCCATACACCGGGCTCCAGTCATGTAGCAGATGATATACAATACGCACATATGTTCACACAATGAACAAATTGGTGCGTGCCATCGCGTCGGCTGGGTTTGAACAAGCTCCCTCTGGCTTGAGAGGCGGGCCTTCACCAACTAGGCTAAAAGCTCTGCCTTACAGATGCATAAATATATAAATACTAATATTAAAATGTTAACACTCAACAGCATCATTAGGTGTACATATAGACGGCGGTTACCGTATGTCATCAGGCGGGCTGTATGCTTATATGCCACTCTTATAAGAAATTAAACTAAATTTTGTATTCAAAATCATGAAAGCCTTTACAAAATCGGTACTTCATAAAGATTACGTAGGTTTTATCGACATAATCAGGTTATTCCTTCGTAAATCATTTTAATAGCGTACTTTGGGAGAAATCCTCTTCAATCTTATTGATACGGCTTTATTCGTAATCCGATTCAGTATCTTATCTGTGTCTACAGCGTTTTTTAACAGAAAAAAAAAGAAAAAAAGAAAAGAAAATTACCCTACCAAAATATTTTGGTACAGATTATAAATGGTATAGATTGGTACATACACATTTTGGCCATGTATTTTTTAAAGATTTTATTTTCTTAAACACAAGTTACATAATATTATAGTGTTTCTTATTCTAGGATATCATCATACTCATTATTAAGACCAACTTTTGCTATGGGGCCAAACTAGAAATCGCAAAAAAAAAAAACAGCTGTCTCCTTATTACAGTTTCGGTGGCTGTTCCATACAAAAAAAAGTGATCATAAAACATATCGTCACGCCATTGCCCCGAAGGGGCTGGCAGAGGTGTATAGAACACCCACACTTCGCCGGACGATACTCAGTCCCAAACGTGACAGGGGGCGAGTCTGTCGCCATACACAGGTCTCCAGTCATGTAGCAGATGACATACATACAATACGCACACGATCACACATCGTACAAATTGGTGCGTGGGTTCGAACTCGCTCCCTATGACTTGAGAGGCGGGCCTTCTCCCAGCTAGGCTGCCATAGCTTTATAAAAAAAAATTATGGCCGACAAAATGTACAATAAATAGCTGTTTTTTTAATCGACAAAATTAAGTTTTTTTTTCCTAGAAAGAAACGTACGAGTTAGTTGTAAAGGTTAGGTATACATACTCGTAGATAAATAAGAGGCACTCTCATTTGACACTTAACTAGGGATCTCTTTGTTTAGTTCTGTGCTCTACCCTTAATTCTATCAGTCTATTTAAAAAAAGTCTTTGACGTTCATAAGTGTATCTTTGATACCTAAATTGAATAAAGACATTTTGACTTTGACGTTGACTTTGACTTGCCTGCCACTACTTTGGTTTGGCAATTCTTCAGGCGATGATCAACGAGTATGTAGTATACTTATACAGCATGTTACAAAAACCCTGTTGTATTGAAGGGCATCTACACACTTATAAATATTCATGCAAAAATACCAAAAAAAATGCACGTTAAAAAGAGCAAGAGTTAAGTCCGGTTAAAGAACTCCAGAAAAAAAATGGAAATTATACAAAAATGTTTACAAATCTGTATCATTATGTTGGCGGCATTTATTCTAAGAAAGTAGCGGCACGAGGGTAATAGTTTTCAAATAAATCAAATCAAATCATTTATTACGCAAAACATGGGTAAATTTTACAATTTAAAAAAAAATAATAATAAAAGTAGCTGAGCCATGTCTTAACCTATCGGTATGCGAAAATAACATTGTCAGTGTATAGAGTTATTACATTAAACATTACAGAGTGTATAAAATGTCATATGGGCAACGGACATGCAATATTATTTAATTTATTTATAGAAGTATGTCATAAAATGTCAATAATAATGTCAAACAATTTTAATGTCACAAAGTTAATGTAAGTGTACATTAACACTGTAAAATATTCCAAAAATAATATTAATTTAGCGAATAATTAAATTATATGTCAAACCGACAATCAATAAAACCGACGCAATTAGTGACTGCGTTCACGCTTTAGGAGGGCGGAGCGTGATACGTGTTCAAAACTTTTGAGAGTCAATATGTATTTTAAAGTAGCATAATTGCATTATTGCTGTATAGATCTATAGATAGATTTTGATAAGTGTGAACATCGTTCATTACACTACAACTTCAAGAGTTTATCTTCGCAGTTAAGATGTATTACCGGACCCATATGGCCAAATAATACTAATACGCCACGCCAAAACACAATAAGGATCAAGTCCTTTGATCCGCCGTAAGAAGATTACATCAAAAATAAACCTTGTCTTCATCCTTTATGCCTCACCTCTCTGTTTGTTTAACAAAGTTGTAAAGTTTTCCATCGCCACTGCAAACAGAGTGGCTTTTGATAAATCAAAAGGAGATACGTAATCTACTGTGGCTGTAGTTGTTGGTTCTTTTGTGTACTTACGTAAATATTTTCCTATCTTTGTTGTTTTGTTAGAAATTGTTATTAAATGAAAATAAATTGTTATTTTTAGTATTTGTTTGTGCTGCGTTAGTATTAGGTAGGTATAAGTACTTATTTAATTGTAATATGTAAAAAATAAACGGATCTTTAATCAAGCCAAGTAATGTCTTATTCCTTTAGCCAAGTATTTTTTGTCTTTTTTCTCGTTTTACTGAAGTCTAATAGGGTTTCATGTTCTAGAATACTACTGCTACCTTTACATTACAGTAAAAGTAAGCAGTACAGCATTAAGTAAGTAGTCCTGTACTGCTTATTTGAATTAAGAAAAATTAAAATTATGAAAGTACTTACTTAATAATGAAAAAGTAAATACTTTTTTTTTAAGTAAGTACTTTATGAATTATGATTTTCTAACCTGACGGGGCCAGGATGTGTCTACGTGTAGTGCTCTATTAAAACTACATGGATACTACATGGATCAATTGAATCTTAAGTACTGTTGTAAAACGTACTTATCTTCCACCTTGTTTCATCAAGGGTGTAAAATAGTGTAAACATTGTAAAGTGTAAACAGTGTAAAGTGCGTGCGGCGAGTTCGAGCCACGGCGCAAATCCTGAGAAATCGTTGCGGCGAGCGGCGTCTTTCGACACGTCTTTATTTGTGGCCCAGGACATGAGGGTTGGCGTAGTTCTTTTTATTTTATTTTTATTTTTGGGCCAATGTTTCACTTATGGCGCGAAATTTGAATTTTAAACAGTTTTTTTTTTGTTCTTGTAGCTAGATCGGGTAACTATTGTAAATTATAAAAGAACTTACGGTTAATTAGACTATTTCTCTCGTTATTTTCCAGACATATTCGATAAATACGCACCTGATTACATAAAAATTAATAATAAATTAGGCTTCTTAACTTTAACAAAAGCTATATTTTGAATTCTGAGTTACATTAATATTGTTAATGCGAAAGTTTGGATGGATGTATGGATGTTTGTATCTCAATCACCTGCACGGCTGAACAGATCTGAATGAAATTTGGCACAGAGATATGTAACCATATGTATAGACATAGACACATGTAACCTCGCTAAGCGCAACTAGTATTTTACAAAACTATTGACGAGATGGGAACATGAACAGTATCAGCCCTATATTAGCTATTTATCGAAATGCCTCTCCAAGACCACGCACAATGGCCCAATCAAGTGGCTGAGTGCGGATAATGCCCCGTCAAACAAACAAGCCTCTCCAAGACTATAGCCTCCATCAGCCCACACTTGCACCAGAGCAGCATAATGCAGATTGATTCGACTCAACTCGAAGAAGACAAATACGATTTGCGCGGTAACCCCGCTCGGCTCGTGGATATATTGGTCTTGCATAACGCGGACCAGCTTATATGTATGGATGGTGTCATCCAATTTCCGTGGATCGTGCTCGCTGAGGTGATAACCTAATTTATAATTCGTTTTAAAGCGCTCGGATCTGTTCGTGATTGTCGGATTTCGAGATTCTCAAATGAGTTTGGATGGCTGTAGACTCTACTCGTAGTCAACTTATTTGAGTGGAAGCCTTATAATTATGTTAACACACAAGCAAGTTCTTAAAGGCAAGCTCTAGAGTGCTTGCCATCCTACTAATATTATAAACGCGAAAGTTTGTAAGAATGGATGGGTGGATGTTTGTTACTCTTTCACGCCAGAACGGCTGAACAGATCTGGATTAAATTTTGCACAAAGATAGATTATAGTCTAGAATAGCACATAGGATACTTCTTAGCCGTGGGGCACAGCTAGTTTATTAATAATTCTACTCAACCTACTCAACCTACTTAATCTACTTAAACCTATAAATGCGAAAGGTTGTGTGTCGAATTTTGATGAAATTTTGTGTGGAGGAGCTCATGTCCTAGAATTCGTAGATTAACACATAACAAGGCTTTTTTCAAGGCTTTTTTTTTTTTTAAGGCTTTTTTTTTTGCTTCAAGTCGAAAGTGTTCGACCAGTGTGTGTTACCAGTGATGACTTATGGCACTGAAACGTGGTCTCTCACTGTGGGCCTTATAAATAAGCTTCTAGTAGCCCAACGAGCTATGGAGAGGGCTATGCTCGGAGTCTCTCTGCGAGATCGAATCAGGAATGAGGAGATCCGTAGACCAAAGAACCAAAGTTGCCGACATAGCCCAGAGGATTGGCAAGTTGAAATGGCAGTGGGCGGGGCACATAGCACGAAGGACTGATGACCGATGGGGTCGAAAGGTCTTCGAATGGAGACCACGTTCCGGCAAGCGCAGCGTAGGTCGTCCACCCACAAGGTGGACAGATGACCTTGTCAAGACCGCAGGATCGCGCTGGATGCAGGCCGCTACCAACCGGTCTTATTGGAGGTCTATGAGGGAGGCCAATGTCCAGCAGTGGACGTCCTATGGCTGATGGATGGATGATGATGAAGGCTTTTTTTGCAAGTAGCACCGCGGAGTGCAGCTAGTATAATATTGACACAAAGGTCTCGTCCGTATACGCATCCGCTGAACGATCGTATTCGCAAATCTTACTAATATTATAAACGCGAAAGTTTGTATGTATGGATGGATGGATGTTTGTTACTCTTTTACGCCAAAACGGCTGAACAGATCTGGATGAAATTTGGCACAGAGATAGATTATAGTCTAGAATAGCACATAGAATACTTTTTAACCGCGGGTGAAACCGCGGGGCGCAACTAGTCTAAAATATAGGTTGTAGGATTTCGTGTTCTGCAGTTTGTTGTTGATGTTTTACCTGGATTAAAAAAAAAAAAAGAGATAGGTAAGGTATCCATACATTTTTAGGGACTAATTGAGATCTTACGTCTGATGGTAAGACCTATATACGCTTCATACGCTACGAGCAAGCTAAGAATATTCTCTCGCATCGCCACTGAACTTTATATTTTTTTAATGATACTTAATATTTTGCCTGCATTTCCCTATGAAAATATTTCGTCTCTACATTACCTAAGCATTCCCTCGCGCTCAGTAAGCCCGTCCCATATTTCAGTGCAATCATTTTACAAATGCGAATTCTGCCACACACGACTACCCTTGCCTGCTTGGAACTGGCTACCTCACAAGCTACCGATAACGCGGAGTATTCACGAAAACAAAGAAAATGTTGCAAGTCACACAATTTTACCCAAAATTACACTTCCGCTGCCATGTTTAGTCATTATTTACCTACAGCCTACATGTATATAAGACATGACTCATATACTAAAGGGTCTGCCAGATAACTTTTTTTTTTTGAAAATGCTACAAAAAAATCTACTGAAAATTTTCTCAAATTTCTTTTTTTATTTGAAAGTACAATCCTTCCGGCTAATAAGGTTATAATAGGATAATCATAGGTTTTTTTTTCCACCTAGTGCTTATTTCGTGAATGGTAACACTTAGCTCATGTCTGATTTATTATTTATTTTCATTTTATTATTAACCGGAAGGATTGTACTTTCAAATAAAAAAAGAAATTTGAGAAAATATTCAGTAGTTTTTTTTAGCATATTAAAAAAAAGTTATCTGGCGGACCCTTTAATATACAAAAAATAGAGTAATACCCAGACAATAAGATATAAAAATTAAAAATGACTATGTATACCTTTTAATGGTTTCATCCTCAGCAACTCAGTCAAAAGATGTCCACTGCTACACAATGGGTCCTATCGACTCAACTTGGTCTGACATTGTCTACTCGTTTGCAAAAAGTTACTTTCCGCCCTTGTATCACAATGCACTATTATAGACCAAGCAAACGTTAGCGAGCGAAGCGTCTATGCTTCAGCTTCGACAAAAATGCTTCCGTATGTCCGAATTCTGTCTGTAGCTCCTTCTGGATCCCTTTTTGTATCAACTGGTCGCATTTTCTAAGCGATTCTCTTGAAAATTTGTTCTAGAACCTGCTCAATAAATTTCACGAAAATCAGTAGAGGAATGTAACCTGTAGAAGAAAGCAGAAGTCGGCCGCGAAGTCTACAGCTCACAAAGCCTTATTCTTGTAGTTATTAAGAAACGCGACCTGTGGAGGAAGACAGAGATCCGGGCAGAATTCGGACAAAACCGCGAAAAACCGAAAACCGCGCGAAAGTTGTAGTTTTTAATGAGTTTTTATATCTTATTCCTAAAAATGAGTTCTTTAAATCAAGAGATGGAAGAAACATTATTTTTCAATTATTTATTATTGTTTTTTAATTGCTTTCGGTAAATTGATTTTTATGTATTCAAATTTTTTAGTCATCAGCTTTTCACACGCCTTGGCGTTGTTGTAAGTGTGTTAAGTAATTGTTAATAAATGAAATGAAATGAAAATGAAAACATTTGTATTTTCAGTCTTAATTTACTTTATTTTCCCATTTTCTCGTAAATGTAAAGAAAAACTACTTGTCTTGCACAAGCGGAAAGCTTATTGCAAACTCGTTGACATTATCAACTTGTACTCGTTTGTAATAAGCTTTCTTCCGCTCTTGTATCACAGTGAACTAATAATTAGAAAAGATAGAAAAGCTTAAATTTATAATCTCAATTTTATCCCAATACCACCATTCTTTCCTATACGTCAGGCCCCTAACCCTTGCATATTCGCAGCACGTTGCTAGTCCCAGTAATGTGTCCCGGAAGCCCATTTTCAAGAAACAAAACTTGGGGCAGGGAAGCGGGACATTTGACCCACTATAGTTGTGCAAGAATGACGCAGAACATCGCTGGGACGGTGGCATTTAGAGGGTTAAAACGGTGTTTTAGTTTAGAATTTATTCGTGAGAGTTGAGAAAAGATCCCAAGTGAAAATATTTGTCATCATTTGTTGTAGTTAACTTCTTAGAATGCGTGTAATGCTTGCTTCGTAAAAATTTAATAACAACCGTAGCTCTCTCTCTCTCTCGCTGTCTTTATACTACTGTTGGGATTATTCCGATTTATCCTCATAATTTGTGGTTATTTAAAAGACAAAGACCCAGTATTAAGAAGGTTAGGAACTATGCAAATTTATGTAAACGTTATCGTAAACGTTGACGTATGTAAACATCGATCGGGATCGTATTTTTTCATTCAAAAAAAAAGCGATGGCAGCCTGGTTGGGAGAAGGCCCGCTCTCAAGCCAGAGCACCACGCACCAATTTGTTCATTGTGTGAACATATGTGCGTATTGTATGTCATCTGCTACATGACTGGAGCCCGGAGTATGACGACAGGCTCGCTCCCTGTCACATTTGGGACTGAATATCGTCCGGTGAAGTGTGGGTGTTGTATTACACCTCTGCCAGTCCCCTCGGGGGAAAGGCGTGATGATATGTTTTGTTATGTTAAAAATCTTCTTTTATTCAATTTTTCAACTTAAATAAATAAACTAAAAAATGGCAAAGAAAAATTCTAGCAAAACTATTTCGTTCGCTAAAAGTTCCATCAAACATTTTTCACGATATGAGCAAGCCATTCGCCTGAATATATTTTACTTGCAATTTGTGACATCATCCGCGTTACACAGCGTGGTAAACATCACTATTCAAATTGATTAAAAATGTCGCCCAAATTTCCGTGAAACAGAACAAGGAAAGTACGTTCTTTCGTAGAGGTGGCTATTCACGATCATGCTATGACGTCAATCGGTGTGATACCAATCTAAAATTTGATCGTGAGTGTAGAATCTATATGGCATGACGTAAAACTTTGGATTTACATTTATCGCTAAGCTATCAAGCTAAACATCCCGTAAATACGCAAACTGACATCAATTTAGAAATAAATGATGAAATGATAAAAAAAAATCGGAGTGATCGTGAATAGGCACTCGTACGGCGTTAATTCATTTGACTTTAGAGTCAAACCATTTGTAGCCACGCTAACTGGCGCGATCGTGAATGCCCACCTTAACGTTCCTGAGACTTTCATTTAATTTTTCAGGAAAGCCACCCGGATTGATTTACCATTTCGCTATTTCACCTCGACAAAAATAATGCTTTTTCGTTTTGTTATTATTTCCTTTCGTCTCACGTCCCAATGTTTCAGACATAACACCATAAAGTTTAGCACCGAATTTACCAATTTTCAAGCCTTCCGACTGGGGTTATATGGTTCAATTTGGTTTGTGTTTGAGACAGGTTAACGATTAGGTGTTCGCCTCACGTCCGGGCCGAGCCGGGTCGCGATGCGTGTCTTGCCTTTGTTTCTGCTATTATTTTTATCCGCATCTTGTGCTTATTGGGGATGTATTATGTGACACCGGTGTCCGTTATTAAAACTTGTGCTGCTCATTTTGTTCGGGATAAATGGAGGAAGTTTGGTCATTCGTCTTCCTATCTGATGTTTTGTAAAAACGTGCAGTGTTTTCTTAGTAATTGCCTTTGAATACAAATAGTTCAAGTACATAAACTACATAAGTACATAAACACATACGTGGGATCAACTGGGGAAAATGCGTCTGTCGGGCAATTGCGTCTTTAGAGAATTACTGACAAACCCTTCACAAATTTGGCAACTAACGCCATTTTGTACGGATTGTTGCAACTATTAAAGATAGCAAAAAAGATGTATAGGTTGCGCCTAATTTGAGAAGGGTTTGGACAGATGAATTTGCCCCCGTTGACTCTACATAAAGTATGTAAGTACATAAAGAGTTAAGTTTCTTGATTCCGAAGTTTGATAATTCGATACAGGTTTGTAGAGTCGAACAATTATTTTAATTAAAAACATAAATTAATGAAACTCTACTCGCAAATTCATCCCGTACATACCGTAGGAATACCGTAATGCAATAATGTCGAGCAAATGAGCATATTTCAGATATCTGAAACCGATAATATTTAAATCAAATAATACGTATTCGTCGGTTCCTCGCTGATCTGGTGAAGTATGGTATTTCTGTTCGGTTGAGCGCTGCAGACATGTAGATGCGATTGTTTTCGTGCACTGCATGGATAGCGGATGTATTTTAAATTTTGTGAACACATAGAGAAAGCTTTTTAATTCTGAAAATTTGCTGTAACTTAAAGTAATAGTGCCATGACAAGTACCGAATATTTTCACGAAAACGCACTTGGCTTTTTTTTGGAAACTAGGGACTCTCTCGATTTTCATGAAATTTGGTAAATATGCATTACACAAGGAAAACTATGACCAATTACCTGTCCTATCAGTTTGAAACTAAAAGTGTAATTAAGATTTTGTTATAATTTGGTCTAAAACGACTGAAATATTTACAGTTTTACCTACATCTTTTATTTCTAAGAAAAAAAGTGTAATTGTGTGTTGCTTTGAATTTTCTCTCTACTCGTGGTCAAGGTTGATTCGTAATTACACATACAACTTCGTCCCGACATTTATACAAATTTAACCTTCGATCAAATATAAGGGAGAGCCGGTACGAAAACCTAAAAATGTACCGCATAAATTAGGTGCTGCACACAATTCATCGTAGTCACAAACAAACGCAATAGTGATAATTATTGTCGTCTCATTTTCGCTAGTTTCTTGTACGTCTCTCTATCTTTGTTATTGATACGCGTAACATAATGCTGTCAACGGAGCTGTGTAGTGTCCGTTTGCTTGTAGTTATGCTAGGTCCTCGCTGTGTACTAGAAATGAGATTCCTGCCACTTCTTCCTTATATTATTTCGATGTATTTACCTGATCCCGAACATTTCGATTTCACCTTACATAAGCAAATGCCATTCCAAAAAGCTGCGATGCTCACGTTAATATTTATCGCCGTCATCGAGTATCGCTCCCCCGCTGAAATCTTTTTACAGCTCGATAAGTGTTATGGGCTAACCAGCTGCCACTTTAACAAATTATTGGTGGATTTCGAAGAAAAAAGTTGTCACCCTCCCTGGGAGGGTAGAAACGCCTATTTGATAGCTTGATTTTCTCCGCGGCGTACAGAGAATGTTAAATTACTGACGAAATGAAAGATAATAGCCTTCGTCTTCTTAGGAAGAAGTTCGCCACTTTGGCGGGGAAACTTTTTATTCCGAAAGATTTTGAGTTTTCAGCCCCTCGGGAGTGGAGTCGGAGGGTATCGCGTTATTTATTCATAGGGTTTTTGATCTGACTCGCTGTTTCGTTCTATTTAGATGATTATGGAGCGATCTTTTTTGTTTCTAAAACGGTTTATTGTGTAGTTGGCCGTTTAGTTTTATAGAGGTCGGATTAAAAGGGACAAATAATACGATGGTGTGATGGTAACTGTAGTGGACCTAAAAACTCTTAAGATGAAAGCTTATAAGAGCTAACTTTTCATTAATTTACTTAATTCGACAAATGAACCTCGATAAAATGACGTAGAAAGTATGTCTCGACACTTCAACGACGTTTGATCGAATGTCGTTTGTTCGTCGGATATTTTCTTCTGACATTCCGGTCGAGTAGATTCAGCGTTACTACTGTGCTCTAATTTTGCCTTTTAGTACCATTACCTTTTTTACTTTCTCTTGTAGTTTTCATCAGAACTCTGGGATAGGAAACTTTGAGTTCTATTTCCTCTGAAATCTACGAAAAAGTTCTAACATTTAATATTTTTAAAGCATTTTTTCGCATCGTCTTGTTAAATTTCAGTTCACGATATTACAAAAATACGAGTGTTCTCATCTCAAAGAAGAATTTAATTACGTTCTCCGACAATTCTGTCCACAAAGGAAAATTGTAAATTGTTGTAATTAAGCTTTCAAGTATCACATATAGGTCACCTTTGTTTCTGCAGTGCAAGAGCAGGTCCTATAATTAACGGCTTAGACCGGCCACTGTATTTAGCACTCTAGTTTTACACTAAGTAGTTCCTAATGTACCTATATATTGTAGTTTCAAAATAATGTGCGACTTGCGAATTGAATTGCGAAGTAATAAAAAATACCCTTAATTTTCGAGTGTTTGAGAAAAAAAAAATGATTTTATCCTACTAATATTATAAACGCGAAAGTTTGTAAGAATAGATGGATGGATGGATGGATGTTTGTTTGTTACTCTTTCATGCCAGAATGGCTGAACGGATCTGGATGAAATTTGGCACAAAGAGAGGTATAGTCTAGAATAGCACATAGGATACTTTTTAACCGCGGGTGAAACCGCGGGGCGCAGCTAGTTCTTTATATGTATAAAGAACTAGCTGCGTCAAAGAACTACAGTACATATGTATGTACTGTAGTTTTTTGACACGTCACATCAAGCACGTAGGTACCATGTGTTTGTATGTGTGGGACATGTATTTATATACTTACCTCCAAAAAAGCTTTAAAAATAGTACATACTGTTCCAAAAAAGCTTTCGAGATTTCTAATACTTATATCACATGCGTACTACCTATAGATTTCTTTTAATTGACAAAATTTAAGAGCGCAATGTGCTATAATACAAGTAAATAAGATATAATGTAACTATGGGTATATTCCCCGTAGAGAAGCCATGTTATGTGTAAGGGTGGTAAGCGCAATTACCCATGAGAATTCCCTCATTGGCAATTAATTGTCTTGCCCATGACAGACATTACATAAGTAAGATTTATGACTGGTATCTACATCTACAATATTCATAGCTTTAGGTCTATTCATTGCTTGGATATCAATTTGATCGCTGATCAAATTTTCTTGCCCTTTCTACGAGTATGTATAGTGCAGACTGTAGTCATAACATTGCAATAAGTGTTTAATGCATGTATGTAGTATGTCTTGAGAGAGTTTCGTTCTCTCTTACATGATCATTATTAGTAAACTATGCTGTTTAATACCTTTATTATACCAGTGTAATTAGGCTAATTTTATTATACCAGTGTAAGTGACAGAAACGTCTATCACGAGCGTTTCATCAAGAATGCTTTTTGTTAATTTGTACTGACAATTCCTCGTTATTTTTACGACGCGTGCATTGTTTTTTCCGTCCGTCCGGTGTCTTGTGTTTGATCATTTATCGTATGTACTTAATATTTTTAAATCTATGTAGCCAAAACTTTTTCTAAAATCGTTTGAAACACATACTTTAATTATTAATTCAGCGAAAGGGAGGTTTCTGTCTACTGATATCTTGGCATTTGTTTGTTTTACGATAACTTGAGTATCGTTGATCCAATTTTCATGAAATTTAGCAGACATGTTTTCTCAATATAAATTTTAAGTTCGTATACATATAAGCTAAATCAGAGGAGGGGTTGTGAAGATATGTGAGATCGAAAAAATGTGTGTACTGTACGGCTACAAGCCGCACAAAACAGCGCTGAACACGTTATGTTCGTGCGGTTGGTATAAACCGTGAAATATGTACTTTTTTGCTTTTCTTTGCGAATAACCTTTAATGTTTGTTTTAATAACATTTTATTCCTGTACTCATTTAAAAAGATGAAACCTAAAATCAAACAACAAAATTCATTTGAAATTGAACAATTTATTGTAAACTAATACGAACGCATAGTAAAATTTAGGATATATATTTTTAATATTAATATTACAATAACAAAACACAATAAAGCGTTAACTTAGTTCATCAACAGTTTGTAAAGCTAAGATGATTGCAATGGTTCACAGTAGACGTGAACTGACGAGCCTACAATACAAGTACATCGACCTCGAAATGATGACGTCATTACAACACCAAAATATTAAAGCTATATAAAACATGGCCAATGAAACGACAACAGTCTTAACTACAAACAATTTGTTTCAATATATCCAAGGTTCATTTAATACTTACGGGTTTAGGTTTACTTACAAAGACATGGATATGAGTCGTAATATTACTGTCAAAAAGTTCTTTATAAAAATGTTTTGTGACGACTAAGCGTATTAAATAGTTAAGTGCCAGTGTGACCTAGACAATACTGATCCTCGATATGGCAAAGTTTCTAGGAAGACTGAGGAAGACTATTGTGGAAACACTAATCAGTACGAAAGCTATGATACGCTCACAGAGATCAGTTTCAGACAGTATAAAAGTACAAAAATGAGCAGAAGTATTTATAGCTAACATTGCATTTTCGTCGCCTAACATAATCTGTATTTACAATCCACTGAAGCATTGATAGATCTAGAAAAATATACATAGAGATAGACGTGCAAAGCCTTTATAAATACGAGAATACAAAAGCAGTCTCCAGGTTAAATTCGGTAACGTAGCTTAACGATATTTAGATTTTTTTTGGGATATTAAAAGTCGCTGATTTCAGGGTCGGTATCGGCATATTTGCAGGTGAAAGGATTCCTTAGCCAGGAGCAAAAAGACCCGTTGCTGTGTTGTTTGTATTTTGCTGTAGTGTGCTTTTTAGCGTGGGCTCTAGCGACTGCCGCACGTCTTGTTGGATACGAGTCTAAAGAAGACGCATCTGAATCTCTGGGCACGGAATCATATCCGGATTCCGCTCGCCTTGATGTCGCTGCTGGGCTGTGTTTTCCAGTTCGCGGTGTCGACTCATGCCCACTGTCATAACCATCCGGCTTAGAACCCGCAACTACCCTGGCTACTCCCTTATCTTTTTCGTTCTTATCTGATCTAGGCTCGGTTGTCACAACTGGGGGTGTTACTTCAAGATGTAGATTAGATTTCAGCTCCCTAAAAGTGTTTGATGGTGCTCCGATTCCAGGTATACGTCTTTCTTCCCGTAGATTCGGGTCTGAAGCTCCATCGGGGTGCCTCAACGATGCTATTCGGTCGTCTGTTATATTGTTTCCTCGATACCTTTCGAAAGGGCCGTATAGGTCGTTATTAGCTACGTCTAAGTCTTGATATCCTACACATTCTTCTACAGCACTACCAGGTCTAGACATGGTTCTCTTGCAACTGTCGCAAATCTTATCACTCGGCCTGTAAGCAGGTTCGCTATAAACTGAACCGTCTCCACCATAGTCTTCAGTGTCTCGAACATTACACATAGACAGTGATTGAAATTGAGGTGCAATCCTTGAAGCTGGTATATCGTTATTGTCTAGTATTCGACGTGACCCATACACATCTGTCATTCCCATGATTTCGTCAAGTCTAGACCGCGACGAAGGTAAACTTTCATGTGGATTCGAGTCATCGATTTGGTCTCCGCTGAAGGTATCTGCGTAAAATCCTATAGTTTGTCGCAGGTAGGCTTCGTTTCTAATTTGTCGTTCTACTTCACTGTATAGTGAAAATGTGTCAGTAAATGTTGATGCTACTGTTAAATTTTCTTGACTCAGAATTCTAAGAGGATGATCATCATCTTCCTGGTCAAAATGGTTATCAGGTAATCCCATACAATACGCGATATCTTCCTCAGTAACTTGAAGACAACTGTCCTGCATAGGGACTGGTTCTAAAGGTTCTTCCACTTCGATTATTTCTAAAATTTCATCTTCTTCATCATCGTGACCTCTGCTCATACCGTGAATATCAATATCTCTACTATGATTAGAAACTAGTTCTTCATCCATACGCATTCGCTCTTTATATTTACTATCTAAACTCTCCATAGAAACTTCTCTACTGCTTAGACTACTAGGTTGTAAAAGAGGCAAAGCAGGGGGTATTTCAGCTAATTCTTCGCTGTCGTCGTCTTCATCTAAATCAGTTTTACTAGAAGGCTTAGAGACACCGATTTTCTTTTGTGTTGAATTTGGATCAGGTGGACCTATATTTTCTTCTTCAATAGTCATTCCCTTTGAACCAGCTTTTAACCCTGTCCTAATAGTAGACTCTTCTACATGTGGTCTTTTAGCATCTTTTATGACATGATCAGCTCGATGCATACTATCTTGATGATCAGACATTCTTTGGGCTGGATCTTTATGAGATTTGTGGCTTGGAGAGTTATGTCTCGACTTTTGAATTTGACACGTTTGATTTTCTACCCATTTTCTTATCATGTTTTTCTTGTGGTTATCCATGTAGCCGTACCCAATACTTTCATTCCCGTGTGGATTAAGGACACCAACTTGAAGTGGTACTGGGATAGGATGGACTGGCACGGCCTCAAATTGCAACGGAAGATTTGGTTCTTGCATTGGCCCATCAATCCATGTCTCACGTTTTTTCTCTTGAGTTTCTTTAATGATATGCCTTGCTTCTACGAGTTTGGATTTTGATATTCTTGGGCCGTCAATCCATTGTTCATCACTTGTATTTTTCCCATCTTCAGGTACATGTTTTTGACCTGCTTTTTTCATAGGCGTTGACTTTGAAGTTACGGAATGAACTGGTGAAGATTTTGGTGTGTGGTTAATCGGCAACATAGTTTTTAGTGGTGACGATTTGGGAGAAGAATGAAGTTTGTGAATAGGACTTTTTTCTTCAACAACTTTAGACAATGCTGATTTGTGCTTTTGCTCTGCGGCTGAACCTCTCAGTGCCTTGCTTAACATTCCTCTATTATCACCGGAATTCATATGTGGTATATAGACTGGAGGATGCTCTCCATCTGTTGCATCATCGAGTGGTCCAACATAAATGACCGTATCAGCCGATAAGTCACTACTGGATGGATCTGGCTCACTACTACTTGGCTTTGACGCATCTTCTCCTGAACTGCCTCCAGATCCGGCATTGTTATTGGCAGAGTATTTAATCTTTCTTCTTCGTAGCCTGTGTATTCTTGAAGCTAACTGTAAGGTCGTCAGCGTATCAGAGTAGTTTTGTACATTTGGTGATACATGAACTATCATAGCTGTGTGGCATGTCAAAGAACCTAAACATTCTTTTAAAACATGAGTAAGATTATGATCTCTAAAAGGTAGATGTCTTTGACCGTTAAATATCGCAAGTAAAATGTTGCCCAGTCCAGATAATGGAATGCCTCCGTTTGTTTTTCCACGTTCGGAATTTCCCAAGTCGATTAAGTGTAGTCTACTGCGGCCACCAGCAACTGCAACAAAAAGAGTCTTGTCAAAAACATTTTAATAGAAAACATCACATTTGAAATCAATCAATATGACTTTTCACCATCATAATCAGATCTGATCAAAAAATTGAAAAAAAAGAGGTAAATAATTGACGTTGCTCCAAATGTTTCTTACCTGCGCCCTTGCCCCCCACGCTATACTGGTATACGTGTAAAGTATACAGAAGATGGCTGTCTTTTCCCTCTTCTCTATTTCCTCGCGTCGCGAGTGCTGCGTCCAGGTAAAAAGCGGCTTTCTCAGCGCTGTGAACTCGGAGTTCCGACTGGTTTTGCAAGTGGGTCCCGAAGAGAGGGTCGTCACGGAGGTAGACTCCAGGAGACTGTTCGGTATCTGTTGGAAAAGACAAATGTGTGAGACTTTTATACCATCTGACTGATATTGGGGCAGAATTTAAATGGAGGCCGCTGACGCATTTGTATGGCTACTTGCTTAGTGATGTTGCAGCATAATAACTATGAGATGATTAATAGAATGGTGCATAATTATACTGGATGTGGATTCAAATCCGTTAAAAACCTAGTCATAGCGTATAATGTAGGGTTAAGGCAGATTAATCACCATTCTGATAAGGAGCCAGCAGGTCGCGAATTTGGTTGGTGTTAGTGCAGAGTTCCACTGCTGACACCCTGATGGAGAAGCGAGTGCCGCACTTGTGTCGTTGCTCGGCGATGCCGCGGAAGAGCCAGGTGATGGCGCACGGGATGGCGCCCAGGTTGGCTGCGGAGTCAGGTCGCCCCAGCATTGTGTAGGATTTACCTGCGTCAGAATTATGCACGTTACAAATGGATAAGAGGAATAACGCACTCTACTACTATTACTATAGGGACTAGTATTAACTGTTACTGGGAATTATAAAGTAAAAAAAAAGATTTATCAATCAAAACAAGGCCCAGTTCCACAACCTAACACCGTTATAGCCCGCTAACGATCCAATTTATCTCCATTATGTCATACGCGAGTTTCAAGCATCTGCTAATCGAGATTTCAATTGTCGTTAACATAAAAACGGCCCCGAGCGACAACTCGTAGGATTAATGAAATCCCGCAATAATTAAACAGGATTTAAATTTCGGTCGGGAATCGACGATATTTTGAATCAGAGTTGTGAAGTGAAAATGGAACAGCCTATAAATAAGCATGTAGGTAGGTAACTGCTTTCAAAATCTGTTAAGCCCAATTAAACTTATACAACGCGTTGCTTTGCATGCCCGCGGAATTTGTGGAGGTAGTAATACTCCACTAGCAGAGCACGAATAAACTATGGGGTACTCGTGAATCAAGAAAATTTCGATTTCAAGGTTGCCCCATAGTTTGTTCGTGCTCTGCTAGTGGAGTAAAGCAAACCTATACAAATGCGGGAATGCAAAACAACACGTTGTATTCTTAGCACAATTCTTCAAATGACTTTTTGAATGAATCTAGATACTAGTTATAAAACGGACATAGTATTTGTTTTATAAAGCACACTACATATAAACCAAACAGAAATATTAAAAGACACTTATTACTTATAAGCGATAGCAGTCTAGTTGGAAGAAGGCCCATCTCTCAAGCCAGAGGGAGCGGGTTCGAAACCAGCCGACAGCACGAACATTGTGTGATCATATATGCGTATTGTATGTCATCTGTTACATGACTGGAGCCCGGTGTATGGTGACAGGCTCGCCCCCTGTCACATTTGGGACTGAATATCGTCCGGCGAAGTGTGGGTGTTGTATTACACCTCTGACAGCCCCCTCGGGGGAAAGGCGTGACGATATGTTATGTTATGTTATTACTTAACATTCTTTGAATGCTTATATGGGTACATCCACGAGTAACCAGTATAACCAATTGTAACAACGTTGAGCCGAAATTAGTATAAATAATTATGAGCACGGACAATTATTATTCCGACAAAAATTCGGCGAGACTGCAAATTAGCGAACCCCAGTTTTATATGAAAACATAAAGTGAACCATAAAAAATAAAACCAACCACAAAAATAAATTTCGACACAAACAGAAACGGCTTTACCGTTATCTAACACGTGATTTCATAATCCAACCACAAAGCTTTTCCGATTCGTGCAATGACAATAACGTATGCCGCATCCACACGGCTGGCTCCGTAGCTCCCTAATTCACCAATCGGAATACGCGGCATGTCTCACTAATCCAGGATTGTGGCATTGCACGATACCGCAATATGCCGCAAGTTCTTCGGCAAGTTTCGTTTCAAAGCTTTCATTCAATTTGCGTTTGTAACGTTAATCCTTCACGCCAGTGCGCAGTATGCTGAGTCAGTTTCTTGACTTGAATTACTCAAATTTGAGTTTATTATCTCAAAGTGACTCTTTTTCAGTGACTGTGACACACTATTATATTATATTTGTGTGTGTCAAAAGGAAGTTAGGTGATATGGGAAGTATGGACACTTGCAAAAAATAAGTACTATTATAGTGTTAATATAATAGTACTTATTATATTTCGAGGGTGTGCTATGTATGAATGTAAGTATGTACATATGTTTGTGTGTTTGTAATGGGTATGTGTATAAGGTATCTTTGGCACGCCCTACAGCCTTAACAGTTTGATGGATTTCGACATATGAGGTGTCATTTGAATCGTCTTGATAGTGGAAATGACATAGGGTAAAACATTTTGTAGCCGGGTCTTTTTGTTTTCTTTTAATAATAAATCTAATTTTTGTGCAAGAAAAAAAAATTATGGATTCAACTATTCCATTCTATAATTCAATTTCATCCACATTCTAATCTATAAACTTTTAATTGTTTTCTACGAGCTACGATCACATACATATATGTATAACATGTCTAAAAAAACTTGTCTATAATCATTTAAAAATGTAATTAAACAATCAACTCCTTAATCCAATAAACCCTTTCAAAAACTTTCAAGACAAAACCATCTGAGTTAAGAAACTGTCTCAAAATATGTAATCAAGCCACCTTCGCGAGGAAGCAACCGCGAAGTCGAACCAACTTCCTTATTAATGAAAATATAAGCCGATAATTTAGCATTGTTTGCCGAAGGTGGAAGGCTTAAAGCGCACTCTATCGGATTAAGCCTGCGTTTCCACTAGAGACGTGCTAGCTGAGCGGTGCGAGGATACATGATAAAGCTTTGAAATGATGTGAGCGATTCCAACAGAGATGTGTTAGATAGTTTAGCGGTGCGAGAGTGCTTAAGGCTCGGTCGTTCCACAATTATCTTACGTTACGTTACGTTTACTTAAGCCGCTTCATTCAGAGTTGAAAACCGTATAGCACATTTGATGGTAAATTGAGATCGGCGCCTAGAATTACAATTTTTAGAAGTAATAAGAACGCAAATAAGAATAAGTTACTCTGTTAAACTTTGGAGAACTAATCTGGTTATTAAATAATTTAAAAAAAATGTGGTATTATCGCTGAAAATTTAGAGAACCACTCGTAAACAGTTTTTTACAGACACATTTTGTGATTTTTTTTTTTCAAATTGAGAATGATTTTCAAAATTATTCTTCGGCTAAACTGATTTTGGTTGTTTTTTCTACCAGCTGTATTTTTTTTGCATCTGATCATCACAATTCTTCATATAAGTCGCAAACAAAATACTTGTTTTCGTTGACTTCGTGTAATACCTTAACGACGCTGTGAAACGGTGCGCATATGAGCGATTCGAGGATTTCTAGCAGGCTCTTTTTACACATCTACCTCACAAAGCGCACATCTTTTGCACACATCCCTCGCAAACATTCCTAGCAATTTTTTTTATATGATCATGCTGTTGGCCACTTAGGCCTAGACAGCGTACCGGGCATTAGGCAAGCGCAAATGGCGTCACATTGCTCTCTCATACATCTCTCGCTGGTTTTATATGTATACAATAGCCTCGCTCCGCTAAGCCTCTACCGGACCTGTACCGAGCGAGGCTAGCTAAATGAAGCGACTCTATTGGTTCTTATAAAACATATCCCTCGCTACGCATCCTCACACAGCTCTGGTGCAAACGCAGCCTTAGAACGGCGGAGTCGGTAAATGAATCTCGCATCTAGTTAATAAGTCTGCGATAGTCTGGTGGCCTTGGGCTGCACTATTTAATTACGAGTTTATAACCTTGGCGGGGAATCGGATTATGAGCTTATTGCTTTTGAGATTAGAGAGTAATTCGGCCTAATGCATTGATGGTAATTAGGTTAGTAAATTATAGGGAGAAGACAAGGCATGTATAATTAAATTTACTTGTATTGTTATCGAAATTGAAGTAAAATAGTGAAGTATTTTTAGTAGCTCCAAGTAGCTCAAACAGTTGAGCTATTTTAATATCCAATGATAAAATAGTGAGCTCCAAAACTTCAAGTGCACATTTATATAAAAATTTGTAAGCTTAGTTATTTAATATAAAAAACTGCTATCGCGTAGTGCCAAACATAGCTAAGAACACTCCTGACTAATTCACCTTTCAAACAAAAACAAAATTAAAATCGGTTCATCTACGATGCTAAAGACAGACACACACACACACACACACTCAGACATGTAAAACTTATAACACTATAATTTATATAAAAAAAACTGATTAAAAACAAAGTTAATCAAGAGGACGTAATATACTAATAACGAGTACCAGAGCCAAGCTGCAGACAAATCCAAAAGTTTCCCGAAGTCCCAGATGACATCCCACAAGTCGCAGTTTTAATATCAAAGTTAAGGCTGTATTTACACTCTCGACGGCGCTCACCTCTGGTATTTATCAAACTTTCAATTAAGAGACTCGCAGTCTTTCCCATTTCGATGCAAATCCTTCCCAACCCCCTACTTTGGTACAGCAAGCGAAGAGACAGTGACGATGCTTGGAGGAAATTACTAGAGTTGAATACTCATACATGAACACGTTTGTTTGGTGACACGCTGTTCCATGCTATGCAAGGTAGAAACGCTTTGGAAATCTATTGCTTCTCATAATTTGAAACGCTAATTTTTTTGGGAATTTCTTTTATGTAAGTCTTTTACAAGAACCTATAGCTATGTAGGGTCAACTGGGGTACATGGGGGGCTACACGTGGTCCCCGGGTAGTGCTAACCGGGTAGCAAACTCTTCTTCACGGCTTCGGCCGTGGCTAGTTACCACCCACCGGACCAAGTCATGCCGTGAAATGACCTAGTCGTGTTTCGGGATGTAGTCCGGTGTAACCGTTCCGAAGACGGGTCTGAGCAGTGGCGCACTTGTAGCGCCTCACTCAACTGCCGTCTTTGTACTTCTTCACTCTGCAAAACTCCAAGACTAGAGTGAATAAGTACCTTATAGGTCGTTGTGCTCCACCTTAGACCACAACGTCGCTTAACATCAGGCGAGTTGGTGGTCAAACGCCGACCTACACTACATAAAAAAAAAAAAAAAAAACATGCGTCTGTGAGGAAATTTCATCTTTCAAGAATTACTGACAAACCCTTCGCAAATTAGGCGACACCTACATCTTTTTTTTTATCTTTAGTTGCAATAATTTGTACAAGATGACGTTAGTTGTCTAATTTGTGAAGGGTTTGTCAGTAATTCTCGAAAGACACAATTGCCCCACAGCCGTATTTACCCCAGTTGACCCTACTTACTCTACCTAATATTCATTTAAACTTACCTATATTAACAAAAAAACAGTTTATTCAATAAATAAATATAAACTTAATAAAAAAATAAGTTTATATTTAAAAACGATCACTCTTCCTAATAGTCGTGTCGTATTTTAATCTACTTTAGGAAGGGAGTCAAATTCACAAAATAGATCACAAGACGAAAATCTGCTAACCGTTAAGGTTTTGGCTTTTGGTAACGAAATGACCAAGAATTTTTCTATGTATAAGCTCAGATCAACCTAGATGATAAGATGTATAATAGAAGAGAAGAGAATAATAGAAGAGGATAAGACGTATGATTTAGGTGAAGCTAAAAACCATTCAAAAACTACGCTACTGTCTTATATGTACACAACAACTAGGCTATTCGCTTGGTCATTCTACCTCGACCTTATCTGCATTGGTTTCGGTTAGGGAATAATTTCGTATAAAGAAATATACATAATGCATTATAAAAGTGACTACATTAGAGGTTCTTTTTAAAAACTGTGCAGTTTTATTACAAGTCAATTTTAAAAAAGCTGTAACATTAAACTCTTACAAATATGTGCAGTTTTAGAATATTAAATCTACTAAGGTTGTATATTGGAACGGAAATGGCTTACGTAGAGTTTGGGAAATAATATTAGTTTTCGTGCAATTGTAAATGTTTTTCATGGCAACATTACCACGTACACAAGTTTAAAAAGAAGTAGCTTCAGCTAGATAAAACGCAGTGTTTCATTTTCTTTGCTAGGTTAATCTGAGTGTTTAAGTGACTAATTTCCAAACATGTTGTTGGTATGACTTAAGGTACTGTCTCCACTACTCCGCGGTTGCAGCAAGAAGTTTCCACACTTTATAGTGGGTCCATAAACAAGCTAGACGCAAGGCTTGGTGGTTTTTAATCAGCTGGTTGAATACTGACTTAATATTATGATTACAATAGTGGGTATTATGATAGTGGGGATTAGTTTAATGAAAAGAAAATAGGGATTTTGACGCGCGGATTTATTATGACAGGTTTGGTGTTGGTAAAATTGCTTTGATGTGAAGGAGGGGAGTGCTTTCCAAAATGGTAAGATTATGTATTATTTGTGCTAAACGAATAATTGAAATAAGGTATGGCGGTGGTAGTGTTTATCTTACGATTTGACGAAAGCAATGATTTGAGAAGATAATTTCAAATTGTATTAGTTCTTTTCATTACAAAACGTTGTCGATTATGAAATTGTGTTTATGAATATCTTGACGTGACCCGTGCACTTCAGAAATATAACATAACATATCGTTACGCCTTTTCCCTGAAGGGACTGGCAGAGATGTAATACAACTCCCACATATCGCCGGACGATATTCAGCCCCAAATGTGGCAGAGGGTGAGCCTGTCGACTGGGCTCCACTCATGTAGCAGATGACCTAAAATACGCACAATATGTTCACACAAAGAACAAATTGGTGCGTGCCGTCGGCTGGGATCGAACCCGCTCTGTCTGGCTTGAGAGGCGGGCTTTCTACAACTAGGTTATCATCGCAACGATTACCCTTGTTTTATTTTGTCAACTTTTAAAAGCCTTGTAGATAAATGACTAGATAAAACTAGTAGATGATAATAATAGTGACAATGAGCATAAATCCTTACCAAGACCCGCGTGTCCAAAGCAGAAGAGGCAACCGTCCGTTCCGTTGATGACGGCGTGAATGACGTCCGTCAGTGCACTCGAGCAGATCTCGGTCTGGAATTTAAAACAAAAAACTTATGTTAAATGTTATCACTTATCACATTAATATTCTAGACCAGCTGCGTCCCGTGGCTGCTGCTGGTGGATTACAATCCTCCAGCTAAAAGTATTCTATGACTTTTTCTGTATTTCTGACAACGTATATGCAAAATACCATGACGATCGGTTGAGTAGTTAAGGCGTGAAAGCCTTCGATGTTGAAAGCGTAACAAACTAATAAACGATTAAACTAATAAATTAAATTATTAATGACGAAAATACTTTCGTATATCCGATTTCTATACAGGGTGCTGGTTTTGGGTGTAGTAATACTTAAGGGTATTGTTCTACCCGTCAAAGTAAACAACTTTTAGAACAACAGTTTACAAAATTCGAGGAAAAAAAAATTCTTCATACGAAATTGATCTCGTGACTGGTTATTTTGTATGGAGACTCGGTTATTTTTCTTTCGAATTTTAATAACTTATGTTCTAAAAGTTGTCCACTTTGATGGGTAGAACAACACCCTGAAGTAATAATACACCCAAAACCAGCACCTGTATACATATATCTCTGTCCGGATCTTTGTCTTCCTCTACAGGTCGCATTTCCTAACCGATTCTCTTGAAATTTTGTGAGCAAGATCGATAATTATAATTTTTTTTTTCTATCTGTATAATTACTGAACCTGCTCACAAAATTTCACGAGATTCAGTGTGAGGAAGACAAATATCACCTGTATCACAATCACCTGTAGAGGAGGACAAACGTCGGCCGCGAGGTCCACCACTCACAGAGCCACAAGTAATATTAGATAGGATTAGCATATGAAAGTTTGTGAGTTTATGTGTTAGTTTGTTCCTTCTTCACGCTTTAACTGATAGACGAGTAAAGACAAAGATTGGTATGATAGCCGATACCTTGAGATTAACACAAAGGCTTTTTTTTATCGCGAAAATAATAACGTTTCCTTTAGACTGGCGGGGGAAACCGCAGACCGCAGCTAGACTAGACTACCTAGACTGTAATAACGTTTATTGCAAAAAAAATGCAAAAGTAAAGTGGTGATTATATTCTACAAAAAAAAAAAACTTAGTCTGTAAAATACTTCCTAGCAATATCATTTCTGTCATTGTATCCCTTCTTATCTCATTGAAATTGGATTGCAATAAATATCTGTAACCAAAGATATTTTCAAATTCATCAAAACTCAATTCATGTCTAACGATTCGGTCTAACGAACGGTCTTTGGTTTTTCAAATTCTTTATTGATCAATAGAAGCCGTAATAAGCTATTTTACATTTAATTAACCTATAAGTCACAAAGTAATTTCTAATAGAAACCTCTCAGGATCGGAAACAAAGTTTCAAGAGGCAATTTCTTTATTAAAACGCTCAGGGAGAAACCTTCGTCACACATACCAAATGAATTTATTAAAATTCCAAAGTACAGTAAAAAGACTTAGCGAGTTCTCGTTTCCTTTCTCGTCGCTTAATTAATTCGTTTCTTTTTCATTGCTGTTACTTTTCTAATAACATTTTCATGGCTTGAAAGTTTGTGGCGGCTCCTGATTTATTATATTTTTTATTCAGAAAAGTTTTGGTGGGTTAACAAGTTTGCAGTGGGATGAAATCAGAATTAAAACCCCTCTCAGAGGCCTTCGGAAGCCCTAATGCTAGGCGGCGTAGCATGCGTGCCACGACAAAAACTTCTCATTATTTTTTATCGTGTGAGAAAAACAAGGTCTAGCATTCCGGAGCAAACGCATAATGACGTCACTCGTCATCGTCATCCGTCTCTTTCGAACTACATATTTGTAAATGACTTAATTCGGTCTAGCTTAAGCATCGATTGACGTCACTTTGTGTTGCCCACGTGACCGGAATACTAAACCTGGCGGACTATTTACTATGGTGTAAATGACGTCTGTTGTAAATGAGACGTCTGTCTCGATAAAAAGAGTCGACAAAATTTATTGCGACGTGCATGCTAGGTCTTCTAAACTAGCATCCGCTAGGTTTAGGTCCAACGGAAGTACCTTCTAGGTCTTCGTGTTCCATTTTAGGCATACCTACCTCAGACGTAAGGCGAGGTGCAGCGAAGATACGGTTCAGGCGTGAAAACTGTAAAGCGGCGTGCTTGGGCCGCGTTGCTTGTGTAATTCAAAACACGTAGTTTTCATACATTTTATATATCCATGTTATAAAGCGAAGCCGTGCCTGAATCTTGCTCACGCCACATCCTCGCCTTATGTCCGGTCTACGTAAATTGCGCCTTAAAATAAGGCGACCAGTGGGGCAATTCAACTAACCAAAGTCGATGCTAAACAGAAACGTTGACGTTGCGTTTGTTTTAAAAAAAACGGACTAGCAACGGCTCATTAGCATTAACGTTTCTCAAACGTGTCACCGGTAGTCACGCCGTTTGTGAGACATTAGTGAAACTGAGCCATCAGATTTTTTATGACAAACGCAACACTAACGGTTTAGTTACAGCATCGGCTGAGCTTAGCCGAATTGCCGCCCAGGTGTTCAGTAGTTGACCTTCTATCTATATGAAAAATAAAATGAAATAGCCTCTTAGTATAAAGGTATATGAGCATACATTTTGATTGACACATTTTTACATAACCTACAAAATAAGTCCTTCGCGTCAAATTTCTGTTCAAACTTATAACATCTAATTTATCATACGACCGCTTAAAAAGTTCACTAAATCAACCTCACTCAAGCGAGTCACTTAAAAACATCTACTAAAGTGCACTCCACACCGTCAATAATTTATTCAAATCCCGCACTTAGAGCGTGTTGATGGTGTAAAGCCCGCCTGAGCCTCTACCTGGCATGGTGTTTTCTTTCGAGGGCCAACGCAGATAATTAAAAGGACTTAAGGTGTAACACTGAGATTACAGTAGGGTAGCCAGGGATTTGAGTAGAGTGCTAGGATAGATCTTATTGTTAGAGGGAGAAAGTTGACATTTCAATAAATAGTTACACACATGGGTTACGTAATATGAGTCAATCTGAGCGCTTTATTTGGCTCCAACTGCGTCGATGTATTTTTTATTTTGTTTTGTTTTTTATTATCTTTACACAAGAAAAGTAACTGGAGCCCACACACATTTGGGACTGGATATAGTCCGGCGAAGTGTGGGTGTTGTAATATACCTTTGCCAGCTTCTTCTAGGGAAAGGCGTGACGATATTAAATGTATTTCTTTTTGTAATTTTTGTATTTATTACAAGAAAAAGGATATCAGATGTACATTTACAGTGTACCTTTAGTGCACACTTGTTTTGTGCTAAATTTAATTAGAAAGGTTTTTATTATTTTGTTAATAAATGAAATTAAAAATTACTACTGCACCCCGCGGTTTCACCCGCGGTTAAAAAGTATCCTATGTGCTATTCTAGACTATAATCTATCTCTGTGCCAAATTTCATCCAGATCTGTTCAGCCGTTCTAGCGCGAAAGAGTAACAAACATCCATCCATTCTTACAAACTTTCGCGTTTATAATATTAGTAGGATTTGTTAGATTAAACAAAAGAGACTTGATAAACAAGCTTGCCTATTCGTTTACAATTTTGACAAACAGAATATACCTATTATAATTATAGATATAAAAATTATAGAATACGCAAGCTTGTTTTTCAAGTCTCTTTTTTTTTAATCTAACAAATCCTACTAATATTATAAACGCGAAAGTTTGTAAGAATGGATGGATGTTTGTTACTCTTAATCTACTACATCTTAATCTATGAGTTAATCTTAATCTACTGTTGATCTTTGTTACTATCTATAATTTTGACAAACAGAATAGGTATATTCTGTTTGTCTGGTACGAATACGCAAGACCTATGTATTTTTAGCAAAAATCTACTTTAAAAGTCCTAAAGCCACCCAATCATGGCGACCCCGATTTAGGGATTCGCTCATTCAAAGCGGAAACGCTGAAAATTGTTTTGAATGAAAATTTTAATGACCACGTGCCCGCTGCTAATTGAAAACGCTTAGATCCGCAATAGAGAGGGAGCAGTTGATCAATTACTTTATTTTGAGTATTCTGATTGTTGTTATTAATTGTGTCCGGAACCCTTGTGCTTGGAGTTGGTTTGAGAATTTCGAAGTGAGTTTTGGTGATTTTAACGTTGACCTTTTCCGTTTAAGTTTTGTTAAATCGATTTGATTTGTTAACCTTTACTTCGATATGATTAACTTTACTTATTGAACTTTTCCTTGCTGATTTTAACTTAACATTTCAAAGTTAGTTTTTTACTTTTTTACCCGACTGCGCAAGAAGGAGTTATGTTTTTCGAGTGTATGTATGTACGTGTGTAAGAATGTATGAATGTTTGTGGGTATTTACATATGTGTGAGGTTTCCTTGGCACGCGCACGCCCGGCAGCTTAAATAGCTTGATGGATTTCGATATGTGGAAGTGACATAGGGCACAACATTTTGCAGCCGGGTTTTTGTTTTTCTTCTAATAATGTTTATTAAATATTATCTGTTTCTTGTTTGATCTTTGTTTATTGATTAGATATTTTCTGTTCTTGTTAGTGCGTATTGTATGTCATCTGCTACATGACTGGAGCCCGATGTATGGCGACAGGCTCGCCCCCTGTCACATTTCGGACTGAATATCGTCCGGCGAAGTGTGGGTGTTGTATTACACCTTTGCCAGCCCTCTTGAGGGAAAGGCGTGACGATATGTATTTTTTGGTCTTGGTGGATGAGTTAGATGACGAAGTGATTACGTGCATTATATTTTAAGTGGTTACTTCTGTTTTTTTTCTTTCTAGAAATATTGTAGCACTGAACGCAATTCACAGCTGGGTACAGGTTTCTTTCTTACTGTGCCGTCTACTAAACCACTCACCTAATGTAGAAGGTGGGGACAATTTCTTACTAGGCAGACTTATGTTCGCCATTAAATCTATCCCAATCAATGTGCGGTCAGGCCAAGTGACGTCGGTGTAGGCAAGGAGATAACATAATTACGTAATTAGATCCGGTTGACGTCGGGCTGGACGTCGCTAAGCTGCCGTAAGCCGTGTCCGCGCTGTCCGCTCGCTTTCGCTGAGTTATAGAGAGGATTAGCGGACGTAGCTAGCTGTAGCTCTATAGGCGCTTGTCTAACCACTTGGTAACTATTAAGAGTCCGGCGACCTAACTAACTTCGACCTATGCGACCTAGACTAACTTCGCATTGGCTTAAGGTATTCTATAGCCATTTCGTCTAGAAGAAGAAGACGAGCGAAGAGAGCGAGTAATGATACTGACGAGCCTCTAAAGTTACCTACAGAGTGACAAAGTGCAAATTCAATTTTTTTAATGACTTTTGCACTTCTGTTATAATTCTTAAATAACTAAGAATTTCCCTTGTATTATGGATTCATTTAACAGCTAATGATGTAGACAACTTCCTTATGTAATAGAATTGTTGATTTGCTTTGTCTACCTATTGAATAAATCAGTCAAAAGTGACCCCTTGAAATGTGGATATTTTTTATAGCTCTATTTTCGCTTGAGAACGTTTTAAAAAAAACCAATAACATAGGGGTGGAGATATTGTTAATTTAATTGTAAATGCCAAATTTCATCATAGTCTGACAAATGGTTTTCAAGAAATTTCAGAGCGTCGCGGCCCTCTTAAGATGCCATGAACACGAACTAAGTAGATACAAAATTAAGCCTAATTTTAAGTCTGTGATTGAGATTAAGTGGGATAAAACCTGAATGCGTCAATTAGAATTCTAACCTAGCCGCTCCAAAGTCGGATTTGCTGTACCCAGGTGATTAAACTCAGGTGCATAAAGTATACTACGCGGGTGATAGAGGAGTCGGTCAGGACAAGTTTTAGGTTATTCTCATGCCTTTCATGGATTGCGTTTCGTTTAAGAATTTTTGGATTTTATTTTTATCGCAATTAATATTAAAACACATTTTTCTTTAAATTTTTCGTCACATGGTCACTTTTTGCATGACCTGAATGATTTGAATGGCCTGAGCATCGGTCAGATAGTTTATTTAATGTTACATTAGAGGTTACGAAGGAAGAAATTCAGGACTACAGCGCCGTTTAGTAAAAATACTAGGCAATTATCCAATTGAACGGTTGATTAAGCAAGTTGACTGTGACAGATACATTACGTGCTAAATATGGCATTATATCATAGAGCATTTAATTTGAAATACACTGCGCCATCAACCTGAATGAAAATACGGTAATGGGGTACGAATGTGTACAAAAACCAGTACTGAATTTCCATTAGTACTCAAATCCCACCGAATCTGTAATTTGGAGCGCGCGCGGCATAAATTATCGAATCTAACTAGCGCGGGTCCCATTAATATGTGTAATCCCCTTTATATCGCTGGTGTTGCTATTGGGATTATTGTGCACTTTGTTGTATGTTTGGGGGCTTGATTAAGTGGTAAATGGAGTGAAAAATGTGGGTAGGTAGTGGGTAGGAGTCGCATCTTGTTAGTATAGTCCCTCTTCTTTGAGTCTTACTGCTCACTGCTGCGTGTCGCGATGATCCCGACGGATTTGAAAAAAGTAATGCCCCTCAGTTTCTTGCCTGTTCTTCTGAGTACTGGCTCTTTTTTCGAACAAGGCGGTCGAGTCTATTAAAAAACATTGACGTTCATACGTGTACATTTGATACCCAATTGAATAAAAACATTTTGACTGACTTTGACTTTGATAATTCTCCGGACAACATGTCGCCATTCACGTCGATCAGCGGTCTCATGAATGGCGTTAAAAATTTTGGTGTCAAGCTGCTTAGACACTTCTTTCAACCATCATCGTTTGAGGCTTAGACCTGTACTTGTTTTTAGTTCGTTTAGTTAGTATAGTAGGTTTAAGAAAACAGGAAGATATCATTGCATATTTAAATGTTGCTTGGTTTGCTACGGAACCTTTAAAATGCGATAGGTTTTACGTACTAACTGTAGGCAAGTTTGTGGATTTGAATATGCTATGCATATTATGCTATAATATGCTTTAATATGCTATAATTTGATATGCTTGGTGAAGAGCTGTTATCATGGCTATTCACTTAGTTTTTTCTTTATTAGAATGACGCAAACAATATTTAATTCTATTGAAAAATTTTTTTTTTTTTTTTTTTTTTAATAAAATTAAGTGTCAAAGGGAGGTAAAAATACAAATAATTTAGAAATATCTTTTCATTTACATGTTGATTTTTGGTTGTAGACGTTGATTTACTATTAAAACAAATTACTAACAAGCTATAGTAGCAGCTGATCAACGGACGACACGGTTACTCCTAGAATGGGTGACCACAGGTGGGGCTACAGCTGAGGGCTACCGTGGCTCGGATGACACCTTAAATTGTAGGCCCCGGCTGTTTGTTCTATGACAAAAATCGTCAAGCTATGTCAGAGGCCTTCAGGCGGCTTAGAAACTTCAGGGCTAGTCACTCGACCTATACGAACTTGCTTGCTTGCTTTAACAAGCTGTCAAAACGAAACACTTCAAAAGAAAGTTCATCAAAGCTCACGAGCAATCCCAAACGTAGCAAGACAGCTACGGCTGTTGTTCTCAAAACAATGGTTAAAGCTTCGCCTTACTGCACTTAGGCACTTCGATTGTTAACATAATGCACGGAACAAGCGTACGTGAACGTTAAATAAATTCTTATTACTGTATTAAAACTTCAGCTATTCAGTGTAACCGCGCGGGATTCCGCCCCAGCGTGGCTCCGGTGCGGAATTCTGCAGGCGAAGGTGTTCTAAATAATTCTGTGGAAAAATGTGCGAGTTCCCGTCTAAGTTCGGCATTCGAGTGCATGTCGTTTAGGAATTTAAACATGAGGGCGTTTAACAAAGGTTATGCTTTTGAAGTTTTTGTAGAGTTTTTTTTAGTTTTAAGTTATGCGTCATCATTTTTCTACCGTTGTCCCGATCAAGTAGGGTCGGTACAGAATGTACGTATCTCCATTCGCCTCTATTCCAAATTTTTTTTAACCCCTCGCACAATAATAACGTGTAGTTATAAGTTTGACGTGTCTGTGTTTGTGTGTGAATGTGTCTGTGTGGCATCGTAGCTCACGAAGAGATGAACGGATGATTTTGATTAATATTTTTTTGTTTTAATATTATTAATATATTTATTTATATATATATTTTATTAATATTTCTCTTTACATAGTCCATGCTCCCAAATGTAGAAAATCAGATCAAAAACTGCCACCTTAGCTTGCGGCTTAGCTTACAAAAAATTACATCAAGTCGGCATTGCTAATCTAACCTACCATTTATTACAATATAGATAAAGTCCAAAACAGAAACTAACACAGCGAAATTGGGCCACTAAATTCTTTAATAATTCCCCTTTAAATTTCCGAGCTTGTACTACAGCTTTGTGAGCTTCGCCGCAGCGGCCTGAGAGGTCCTCGGTTGGCTGGAGACATTTTTGGTGCATGAAGTTCTAGCGCTACTGGGACGAGTGCAAGTTACAACAACGAACGTTTTCATAAAAGGAATAATGTAGCAGCTACTTTGTTTTCTTTGGAACAGTTCACGCGGAAAACGGACGATGGGAGTTATGAAGTAGTTTGCGTACAAGTGCTGTGTACTGCTTTTTAGGGTTCGAACCAAAATTGTGAAGAACGCAGTTAATCTTCGACGTATTTTGTTTCCGTAACAGGTGATTATGATTGTGTGATTATGTTGGGTTGTAATTTACTTTTGGTGAATTCATTTTCAAGGAAGCGATGGCAGCCTAGTTGGGAGAAGGCCCGCATCTCAAGCCGGGAGGGGGGCGGGTTCGAACCCAGCCGACGGCACGCACCACTTTGTTCATTGTGTGAGCATATGTGCGTATTGTATGTCATCTGCTACATCACTGTAGCCCGGCGTATGGCAACAGGCTCGCCCAATGTCACATTTGGGACCGGATATCGTCCGGTGAAGTGTGGGTGTTGTACACATCTACCAGCCCCGGCGTGACGATATGTATTGCAATAAAGACCATACTAAACCACTGAACCTGACAGGCAAGCGATTTTGCTAGATACGTTTCATGTTTAATGGTCTTTTTTTAAGTTACGTATTAAGTAGGTCCTAAAATTAATATACAACATGGAAGTAACCTATTGTGTGATAAAACCAAACACTGATTTAAAAAAAATTGCTCAAAAATGTCAAGAAGAGTCTTACTAATAAGAAAGTAGAAATCACAAAATATATTCCTACATAAAATAAAAAAAAAAACAACAAACAGTCTCTACCTTGGACCTCGCGCACTAAAGACTAAAGTTCCATGTAAGCTCCCTTATATTTTAGCCAAGAGACTAGCCGGGTGTTCTCAACTGACACACTTGGCATGACGCTAAACGTTCCAGCTGCTATCTAGGACTGCTACTGGTGTAGTTAGATGTTAATAAATAAAATAAGTTGCTCGAATTCTTGTGGGAAAGCAAAATAGTAAAAAAGCAGTAGTATATTTACAATTTAGTAAAGTATATATAATAGTAGTATTAGTAATTTGGTTGAAAAGGAGTTTTTTTTTAATGAAATAATCGGATCATTTTTCACACACGATAATGGGTCACATTATCGTGTGTGAAAAATGATCCGATTATTAAACACAAGCTAAGCAAAGCTTCTACTATGGCTGCCAGAGACTAATTGTTATCATACATACATAAATATTTTTTAATACATACTTAAATATATATTAACACCCAGGCATAGAACAAACACAAATGTTCATCACATAAATGTTTGCCCTAGGTGGGAATCGAACTCACGCCTCCAAGCACCAAAAACAGGTTTACTACCCGCTGAGCTACCGAGGCAGTCTCAATTCTATCTATCTTTCACAAATATAGACTAAGAAAACATAATTTCGTCACGCCTTTCCCCGAAGGAGCTAGCAGAGGTTTATTACAACACCCACACTTTACCGCGCGCTATTCAGTCCCAAATGTGACAGGGGGCAAGCCTCTCATCATACAATTACTAAAGCCGAGCCTCATTATGTATCTAGTACGCGTATGGTTTTGGCGTAGCAGTTCGTTGTATCAATTTAATAAGGCGAGTGCTCGCCGCGAGCACGAAAATCTGTCGGCTTTCTCGCGAACCCTTTGAAGCGAGTCAAGGTGCTCACGACGAGTCGTTCGCCGCGAGCGCCGTCGCATGGTCGTTACGTTTCAAGGCTCGCTGCCACTGACGAACTGTTACGCATACGCGATACGTTATACAAATATAACAAAATGTTATCAGTCAATCAGTCTTCGCATATGTCAGCGTGCAGATCTTAAAAAATGTTTTTGTATTTTTGTAGTGCATATTGCACAAAAACATATTTTTATCATCCTAAGTTTTAATTATTTTTTACTATATCGGGGTTACTATAGCACGGACATTTAATCTGACGTTTCATATCGGTAATTTCCATTCAAATTTGTCTATTTAATCGATTTGAAACATTTCAGTCAGTTTAATGTCCGTGCACCCCAGGGTCATGATTAATAACTAACCCTGTTATGATAATTATGGCAACCATACGAAACGATTTTTATTTACATTTTTCTAAATTTTATGTAAATTTTTAAGCATGTCGGGTCAAATTTTAAAGAGTGAAGTAATCACTATAAAAATAGTAACATGACAACACTGATTTGTGAACTATGAACCTTAAACGGCGCACCTATCTGGTTTACCCACAGATCTAGGATGTAAAAGATCGACAGTGACAATTCGATAGTGATACAAAAAAACATTTGCGCATGCGTGAGTAAATTAGTGTTGTGAAAAGTACTTATTAATTTATCGATTGACCAAAAATGGTCCTCCGGGTTCTTGTCGATAAATATAATCTTTCGCGTACCAATTGAGTTGTTTTTTGTTCCAAGTAACACCGCTGCTGAGCTAAAATGAATATTAATCACTAAACGGTGGCCCTATTCGGAGATTTGAGATTTTCATCTCACCTTTTTTCGTCCTTCTTGCTCTCGTTTGAAACGTCATAGGTGTGAGAGTGACCAATATAAAATCTCATCTCATCTCACGCTCAGGAATAGCCCCCCGGGTGTTAAGCTAGGCGGAAGAGTTAGATATCAGTGTCACCATGTATCTAAATAAACATAAGAAAAGTAAATAATAAGATCAATATAATACTATCCTAGTAATTCGCTTCGAATTGTGACCCTTGACCAATTTTACTCGTATACCTACGGATTAGGATAAGTAATGATACTTATCTCATTGGTTTTGTATATTTATTTATAATTTACATATATATTAATTAATTAAATTAAATATAATTAAATTAAACTTGGATGTAAGACACCCAAAATGTGTAAATTGAATTAAAAATGATGATCAGAAATTGAAGGTACATACTTATATTTAATACAAAAATGTTTTACGCCTCATCATTCAGTACAAATTTGGAAGAATGTCAATTTACTTTTGATGGCATTGATTCAAAAATGTATGCTTTGTTTATGTATTGCACCCATCGCCTACCTAATGAACTTTGATAAAAACTATCGATAATAATGACGTCATCTTTTTATCCATCTCTAGTGAAAATCGAGCGTAAACTAACTAATATTTTAACGCTGAATTTCATCACCAATTCTGCTTTCATCTAGGAAATATAGATGTTACGAAGAAACGACAACAACATACCGCTGGTAAATCGGTTTTTGGAACCAATGTATGTTATGTTTTAGACAAAATTTAGACAAAAACATCACAATGGAATTTTCATATTTACCCATGAAACGACAAATTTTGTGGGTTACATCTTGGATTCACATCACAATTGCTAAACTCACAAGATGACATAACTGCATTTAGTTACAATTGCTCTCTTTTGAGTCTATTTATAATTATTTTAGTAAAAATATAAATCATAGGAATTTTCGCGTGTTCCCAGGTGGCTCGCTGTCATTAATGACAAAAGAATTATTGACTAACATTTTATTTGTAGGCGACCTCTTTCTCTCTTGTAGAGTTTACATTCCGATGGAGACTTCTCTGTCCCACGCTTCGTTGGTCTTTTGCGAAGCAAAAATAAATCTTAGGTCTGTGGGTTTACCTAATTTGCCTTCAAACTCAACCGATTATTAGTTTTGATTTTATTCTCTTTGTAAGGCGCGAATTATACAGGCCGGTCGTAAGCCAGGATGCGGCGCGGACACGGCTCAGGCGTAAAAACTGATTTTTGATAGTGCAACAGAATTAAAGTTTGTTGTGTTTCTTAACGTAAGTAGATTATAAATATTCCATTACCGTCCCGGGACGGTGAGCGTTTTTGGACGTTGTACCAAAGAGTCTTTGTTTGTACAAAATCATACTGACAATACATCTCCGCGCGGGAAATTTCCCTCGTTTTCTCGCGCAAAGTCGGCATCAAGTGGCACGAATGCACGCTCATTCTACATTTTTACGCAGACACGTTTTATGAAAGTTAGTATCAATTCAATGGAAATAGATTGTACGTGGTCGCCAAAGGGGTTGAAAGAGAACAATTTGTAGAGTACTCTAGTACCAGCCAGAAGGCTTACAGTTTCAGTCCGTATACCCTCAACGTTGGAAGGACCATGAGAGTTGAAGGGAGTGTACGTGGTCGCGATCCCCAGCGCTAAACGCACGAGCAAGAAGAGAGAAGTAGAAACTAACCTGTGAATCATCATTAGAGAAGATAGCGTCGAAGGCGAACATCTTCGGCGCGGCCACGCCGACCTTCCTGTCTTCTGGTGCAGCGGTCCCGACGACCGTCTCGCACAGGCTGACCTGCTTCTTGCGCTTGTCCATCGAAAACGTCTGCGAGCCGCTCGTGAACGGACCCTCGCCTGACGACCCCACGCGGAGCATCACTTTCACCTGGAACAAGAAACATTACTTAGTTATGCTTATGACAGTTTAACATAAACATTGAACAAGGAAAATGACAGTAATTATGACTAGGCTAAAACAAATGTTACGATAGTTTGATACAGGAGCGTAGGGAAGACAATTTTCGCGGCCTTGACCGTTTTGGATGTTAGTAAAACTAAAAAAAATAAACAAGACGTTGCTGCTGTACTTGCATGATTGTCATGTCCTTAGAAGGCACAAGAGCAGGCTACCGACCAAGGTTTAGTAAATCGTCCAGCTAGGTCAGTGTAAATCACATTTATTATTGTGCTCATCCATATTTCGGACAGCTGGGTAAGTATCACATTGAATAACAGACTTGATGATAGGCTAGTCGGAAAAGGCCCGCTTCTCAAGCCAGAGGAAGCTGGTTTGGACCTAGCCGACGACACGCACCAATTTGTTCGTTGTGAGAACATTAGTCTTATGCTACATAACTGGAGCGCAGTTTATGGCGACAGGCTCGCCCCCTGCTACGTTTGGGACTGAACATCATCCAGCGAAGTATGGGTGTTTTACACCTCTGCCAACCCTTTCGGGGGAAAAGCGAGACGATTTGAATAACAGACTTTATAATAGAAAGAAGATAGAGTTTTATTTTATTAAGAGACCCGAGCAGCTTAACAAAATAATCTATTCAGCCCTAGAGCTGCCCTGTCATCCTATAATAATTCCACCAGAATAAGGCCCATAATAAGCTCACTAGAAATAGAAATTCCCATTCGAACGAACCGGCTATCACAGTCATTATGCCTATCTATTTTTGTCCCACTCGAGTTTCGGCTGCGGTTGGAATCCGGATATAATTTGGCAATACCCTCGTCTGAGACAGAGGGAATGTTTAATAAGCCTCGGAGACGTAAGCGCGTAAAGGGTTGTTCGACCGTATTTGGTACAACGCTGGGTATTGTTTCCTTGTAGGCGAAATTTACTACAACATGGTGGATCAAAACTCGTTTATAGAGATGAACCATCTCTACATACGAGACGGCTACGAGACGATACGAATTATGGTCCGTTGTTTTAGAATTTAAAGTTGCTGAAACTTGTTAGTTGTTAGTAAAGTCAAAGTCAAAATGTATTTCTTCAATTTGGGTATCTAAGATACACTTATGAACGTCAAAGTTTTTGTAAATAGACTCGACCAGTAAAGCAAATGCCTATTACATTTTTTCAATCACCAATCCAAAAAGTCCCCCTTTTATTGCATTAGTGACTGGAGATTAGAGCGTTAACGATTTTAGAAAAAGAATCGCTTGGAAGCGATTGCAACTAGTCCAAGGCTTCTGACAGGACTAAAAATTACCTTCGTCTCTTTTCTTTTTAGTGTGTGAATAAAGGATGACACTAATTTTACAGCTGTCGGTCGTATTAAAAAAAAAATAAGAGAAATATAAATTTTGTCAAATTACTCGGAACAAAAATTACGTTTTGACAACGGAGTAAAAATATTTTTTCACTTCTCTTGCTTAAAAACTCCGTCATTGTAGCATACCAGAGCGAAGATAAAATAGCAGATTTCGCTCAAAGGAAAAAAGTTTTATTTTCTGAAAATGGAATTAAAAGTGGTATTGCGTTGCGATTACAAAATAAATTTAAAAAAAGGCATTGGCGCGAAATATTTAGAATTTTACTAATTACAAATGGAATTGGTGACCTTAACTTATTTTTAATATTTGATTGGTTTACTTTATTTTCTCACGATCGATGTGAAAAGTAGAGTATAACACACGGGGCTAAAAGCCCACTATAACTCTGTTTCTATTTACTCTCTCGCTAAAGCTCGGGAGTAAAACTATCTCGTATATAATGGGTAATTTTAGCCCCATGTATAACAATCTACTATTGTTACTATTTCAAGAGATAAAAAAAACTATTGTAATAACGATAAAAAGCCCAACAAACTTATCTATGTAAACAGCTAACTCTAACCCAAAATAAAACCAAACTTTCCACAGTTTGCAAAAGAACCTTGTTAAGAAACTAGCTCTTACGTAAAACGGCTACCAATCATATAGAACTCGCGAGGGAGTCTCGACTTTTCCAGAACTTTCCAGAAGTGCATGGAAATTTCACACGTTGCATCGTAGGCGAGGTAAACGAACCGAGAGCCCAGCGGTCCTCGACTCGCCTTGTGAAATCTTGTGAAGTTAGCGAACGAAGTGGAAGGGCAGCCATTTGTTTTATTAGCTTGGGATATCTTTGATGGACTGGACTTCAAAGCAAATTGATAGGTTAAAGGGCAACTATTGTTGGATGTTATGATGTTGTTTGTGGAGATTTAGTGGCTGGAACGGTTTGTTATAGGTCGCCTTAAGGCTAAAGTGTTTTGTTTAATCTAGCTAATGGTCAACATTGGTGGTACTCGTAGATGTCAAGTCTCCCAGAAATAGCAAACGTGATTTATCAAATTAAACGTAGGATAATAGGGTTATTAATTTGATATTGCTAAAATATACTTGTCTTTGTTAATCCTGCGTATTAGACAAAGACGTCAATCAGTTAGTTTCCATTTAGCGCTTTAGTGTTTCGAATAGGGCCTTCACTTACTCGTACTTCCGTTACTTCGAAAATAAATAACCAGGAAATATAAATTAATTTCTTTAAAATGACTTCCATAGCAGTACATGGATAAGCTGTATCACTAACATTTACCAATCTGTCATTCTATATATTAATATAATTAACAAATATCAATTATCAAACAGCAGTCTAAAGAATCAGTAAAAACCAGGAGAAGAAATCTAAGGAAGAAGTAATGCAGCAATAAGAACTGCATTTTTAACGCGAATTATTTTACGTTTCACCACTAATCCTCTTAATAAACGTTGTTTAAAAGCCCCGGAATAGTTACACAGTAGTTTATCTTTTTCAATCGAGTAAAAAATGTAGACAAAATAAAAATACATATAACTACATCACTATTCCGGGTCTATACAACGTTAATTATTAAGGTAGTGGGGAAAATAAGGTAATACAAGGCAGATAGATGTTAACGTCACTAACAGCCATTTTGAGTGGACTCCACTCGAGTTGCCTTACTAACATTTGTCTTCTCTCCATCTATACGTACATTAGTACTTACCTTGGTACTTGGTATAGATAACATAATGTAGTTTACTACATTATCTCTATGTATCATAGTATACCACATTATCTTATCTTTACCAAGTAACAAGGTAAGTACTAATGTGCGCATAGATGGAGAGAAGACAAATGTTAAGAAAGCAACTCCAGTGGAGTACTAGTACAAATGTACTATAAGATAATGTACTACATATGTGTGTATACTACATTGGTACATTACAAACTACTAGTTGTACAAGTAGTTACTCTCTCAGTTTAGGTCGACTTACGAAGTCGAGTCCCCACTAATAAGCCAGTTCCGGCCCCGTTCGCCATAAGTTTGTCACCGGTTGCGTTTTATCACTTGTTCTATCCGCTGTGACGTGAAGTAGTAAACGAGTTGTATGCTGTATAGTTAGCGATAAGGTAGGGCGGCAGTCGGAGCGGGCTTAAGGCGGATAACGCACTGCCGCCGCATCCCGCTGCAGTGTGCGGAGCGATGGAATTGACAACATTTCATATTTTTAACCTGCACATATTATTTCGTTATATAAAAGTAAATCCAAAACTAGAATACCCATATTTTTCCGTTTTTCGAAATTATGTACTTAGGTACTTTTTATTCATCATTTCAACTTTTTCAATTCAGTGTAAGTATATTTTATTTTTTAAATTAAGCGCCAAATGACGTCATACATACGGTGGAATAGCTCTATTGCCTTTGCTTATCAAAAATAAAAATGTTAGATGTCACTGTCATTTACCATTTCTGTCTTGTCGAATGTCGTGCTCGTTTGCATAGACTTGTTTGTTTTCAGTGAGTGACAGTGACATTGGTATTTTTTATTTAAAACATTGAAATGAGCAAAGGCAAACTGTAGAGTTTGCCTTTGCCATTTCATTCCACCATATTTGTGACACATGTGTTCACATGTTTTTGGATTTTTTTTTTTTTCTCAGAAATGAAGAAAAAAAACTGTCAAACTGTTTAGGCTACAGAATAAACAAGAAGAATATGTGTGTACCTATTCTTCCTTATTTATTACAAATATATATTTATTCTGTACAAGTATATTTACTTAAAACAATTGACTTTCTTCTTGGCTAGTCAGGTAAGTAAAATTGGACTGACAATCGTTGAATGCGCGGTAAAAATAAATAAATAGGTATAACCAAAGTACAACAGTTGTATAGTATACTACGGTACTCTAAAACAGTGTAATACGTCAAAACTACTATCAGGCCATACTATTTTCATTGTAGGTTGATGCGGGCGACATTAGACAAATCGTTCCATTTCACGCTTGAATGTTGTCGCGATTTAGAAATCATGACATACAGTTTTAGTAGCGTCCTAGATATAAATCCACTAAAATACGGAATCTTAATTAACTGTAGTAAATTGAGCAAATGAATAGCAAACCACGTAGTAAATGCGGGTGTGACCCGCACCATGCTAGATTTAATAGAGTATATAGACTACATATAATCTGTGTAAGCGATGAGTAATAGAGTAATATAGTGCTTTATTGGCCTTATAACAAAACATTACACTGGGCAAGTCAATTACAGCTTTTAAACGTGTACATAATATTTTTAAGATGTTTAGTATAATTTATTCTAATTTAATCAATTTTTAAGAATGAAGATTCAGTTAGTCGCATATTCATAAATTCATTGAGTGAATAAAAATGATAGCCTAATAAGAGAAGACTCGCCTCTAAAGCCAGAGGGAGCGGATTCGATCCCAGCCGAAGGCACGCACCGACTTGTTCATTGTGTGAACATATTTTATGCGTTTTAATGTCATCTGCTACATAACTGGAGTCGGGTGTACAGGTTCGCACCCTGGCACATTTGGGACTGAATATTGTCCGACGAAGTGTGGGTGTTGTAATACACCTCTGCCAGCTCCTTCAGGGGAAAGGCATGACGACGTGTGTGTGTGTGTGTTTGTGTGTGTAATCTGTGTCTAAGTAGACATGTAATTCATATTTTTCGCGAATAGTTTTCTTGTCTAAGTACATCTGTGTAGTTTTCATAGCAACTTTTGGCTCCAGGCCAACGACAACAGTAGAGAGTACCTAATTTCAATAACCCAGCTAGTTTATTCAACAAGTTTAGCTCTTTCAGGACTAATAAATAACTTTTACTGGGTGTTTGGACGACCGAAACCTAATTTCTAGGATACGATGATTTAGGTTCAAATAGTGAATATAAAACAGGACAACTCCCTTCAATGCGCGTGCAATGTTTAAAGCTACAAACGTATTGGATGTTAAGCTATTGTTTATTTTTAACTGACTACTCGCATCTGCATCAGCGGATGCAAACAGCCATAAAAAAAACTTAAAAAAAACGTAAAAAGCCAGCCAGTAAAAGAAAATTCAGCGGGTTGGCTTTTGAAATATTTAGGTATTTGTTTTCAATATATTTGTTTTTAGGATCGAATACTGAACATTCCTGACGTATGTTTGTACGTTGTTTAACCAAACACCTTGTATAAGCCAAAAACTACAGTTACAAAGAAAATTAGTTAGAAATATCAGTGAAAGTTATAAGCACTGGCACCACACCCTTTCCTACTATTAGCTACATGACTCGCGGAGTTCGTCCCGCGAATCACGATACGAGTAATTAGTTAGAATTAATTACAGGCTTGTCTTCTGGAAAGTTACCGCGAAATTAACGCGCGCCTTACCTGATGTCTCTACGTGGGATGTTCACGGGGATCCTGTATAACGAGGTATTGAGATTGGCTTGCTAGTCAGCATACACAAACATTACGTGAAGGTGGATAAGTAAACGTTTGGACCAATCGATTTAAAGTAGCTTTCCTTAGACTAAATGCCTAGACTTGAAAACAGAGATCGTAGGCTGCTTGCTTGGTATGTCAGAAGTCTCTGACATGCTTTGACTGATTTAGATAATTAAAGATCAAACATACGACAAACCAATCAAGTTAAATATCTTTACTTGATTCGTGATTTCATGAAAAGAGACTATCGTCTATTTTAATTGTCATTCATTTGTAGAAATAAGGCATAAACCCTTTTACACGTGAAGTCAGTATCAAGAGGTGTTAATCTTATTCAAAGCCCTCTAATAGGTATCATCTTCCATTATTATTGTAGTTTTTTTAGGCGTAGGTTTTTTTAATGTTCGCTACTATAGACTATTGTTGAGGTTTTATAAAAACCCAAAAGGCTGTTAAGAAAAGGCTGCTAGCTTTTGAAATACTTACTTAGAAGTAACTTAGTTACTTAGAATGTAACTCGCGTAGACGTCTACGAAAGCCTACGATGCCGGCTACGACGTAGGTTCCCGTAGCATGTGCTACAGTAACAGATTTTCTAAGTTTTAGTAAACCTTCGTTTGGTTTTTACTGCCATTTAATAAGCACTAGACTTCTTTGGGATTACTTTTTTACATAGAACGGGACAACATTTTACATTTACTAGATTATATAAAACAACAATATTTGTTAACTCCATTGTAGTATTGTTCTCAGTTTAGCTGTATTATATGATATTAATTGACAATCGTAAGCATTAATTTAACACTTCATTAGAGTGGATCTTAGCAGTATTACTTAGAATTTCGAACATGTACCTTTACCTTCGCAAGCTTATTGCGATGATCAGATCCAAAGCGCAACCGTGCTGTGAATAATTCAGCTGATAGAGCACTACTGCTTGCTATTAACTGAATTACATCACAGGGTTGCCATATTTACTAATTGAGATAGTTAATTAATTGATTTTAATATGATCAGATAAGATTTATTTTTCTCTTGTTAGTAAGTACTATGTCTGCCTAATTCCGCATTAAAGGTGAAATAAGTAACCAAATTAAAAATTTGAAGTTATAACTGGGGTTAGTAAGTTTAGCAGTTTTTACGCTATTCTTAATATGTAGATTAGATATATCAATCAAACACAAAGGCGAGAAATAAAGTCAAAGTCAAAGTCAAAGTCACGTTCTTACACAACAAAAATTGAAGAGACGATTTTGTCGCGTCGCGCATGCTAGGTATGCTAGACTGGTATTGCTAGACGTATGTAGAAAAAACCAAGCAAACCAGCTCCGAAAACTCTGCTATAAGAGATCTCCTCCTTCTTGTGTCGTACTGCTCACTGCTGAGCGTCGTGATGATCCAGACCACTAATTTTCCGGACAATTGGTCGCCATTTATGTCGATCAGTGACCTCATGAATGGCATTACAAATTTTAGTGTCAAGCTGCTTAGACACTTGTTCCGACTATCGTTTGGGGCTTCGACTTCTTCTTTTTCCTTCCACTTTCCCTGTTATTTTGAGTTTTTCCAGATTGTCTGCCGGTTTTCTTGCAATGTGCCCAAAGTACTGTAGAATCCTCTTGAAGCATATGGTGGGCAACTTTTGGCTTACGTTGAGCTCACTCAAAATGGATACGTTTGTTCTGTGGGCCGTTCAAGAGATTCCCAACATCCGCCGCCAGCACCACATTTCAAAAGCATATACGCGTCGTTTGTCCTTTATGACTCTGAGGCATATAAAAAGATCGGGAATACCAACGTCCTAACAATTTACATTTTCGTCTTTCTAAGTATAATATAATATATTTATAATTTATATAATATATTTGGTTCGAAAAGAAATCTACTACTACGTTAATATGTGCTCTACTGGCAACCCTGAACAACTGTTAGATATTCCTCTGCATTACTAAGATGTCGTTCCGCTAATTGTGTAAGTGCGTCGATCGTTAATTAGAGACGTATGCGGAGACGTGACAATACACTGCTTGATGGTGACACACTAGAAACTATATATAGGTACATACCTAGCCAGTACCTATAGCTCGACACACTATTGTCGATCGTAACGCGCTTGGCATATTAACTAACCGGTCTCGACCATTGTGTACTATAATATACTAGAGAAGACACTTCACTACGTTGCATTTCACTAGCCAAGTTGACCATTATGTATTATATGCTAGAGCAGACAGTGCACTATGTGCTATGTAGCACTTAATTCAGGTACTTGCCAGAACTAAATGTCGACTACATTCCGATGAGTTTCAAATTTATACAGAAGCTTTTTTTTGGAAAACTAATGTTTAATTTTAACTTGTTGCACAATTAGATCCCTACCCAAATAGCTGTAAAAAATGTCACGTCTTTACTTCTATAAAAACTTAATAAAAATAAGAAAACCAAGTCCAGAATATACGCTTCAATGTATCTCAATAAGTACGCTCGCTGCCGTAATGCGTAAACACCGTCCTCTGTCCGCTGCCAGCTATAAAAAAAAAAAGACACAAACCCCTCCCGTCTCATTTTATCACACCCAAACGAGCACATAGAGAACTGTCAAAAACGCGTACAGACTGTCAAAAACGCTTTTAAATTTCAATTAGGGAAGGATTCGTAGCCAATGGTGCGTTTGATGCGACTTGCCAGCCGGGCTAAGCCTCTAAGCTGTTTGACTGACGGACCGGGCGTTATCGCTTGCCACTCGCCGGGCCTGCTCGCGTGGACGCGACATTACGCCGATGTACGTTGCAATATGTATGTACAAGTGATTTAATCTTCTTATAAATGAATGAGTGTTTTTTATTTAATGTAAAATTTAAAACGGTCAAACGGAATTTATAAAACGAAAACCGCAAAATTTTATTTTGTGATTTCAGTTAGGTAATATCGTAAAACAAATTATTGAAAGTATTATATTTCATTTTAACGTATTTACTTCGTGATAAGTACAAATAAGCAAGTATTGGCCGCAGTAGCTTTTAAAAATAAGATCAAGTCAGAGGGAAGCCTGTAACCTACCATATAGCTAGTTTAGTTTAGGTAGTTTTAAGTTTCGCAACAAGCGACAAAGTGACAGTAACTTCAAGCACCTACTCCGATCAGTCAACCGTGCGCCGTCGGATAAATCCGATGATCCCGGCTGACGCGCCACCGATAGCGTTTGTCGCTCTTGTGTATGCGCCTTAATGTTGCTATTCTATCATTTTCGCGCGTGTTTGGTTAACGTACGAGGAGGAAATTCATTTTGATCTTTTTTTGAAGTTTTATATTGATTCCACCTTTTCTTATGAGATTTATTTTTGCTGCTCCCAGAGTGCTTAAAATGTTATTTAATTATTCGATGACTGATATTTACCTGTTCTGTCTGCTTTTGGCCAAAAATTAATTGCAACCGATAACGCACTAATGTAAGAACTGATTTGTATTTAGTTATGGTATTATAATAACATAACATATCGTCACGCCTTTCCCCAGAGGAGGCTGGCAGAGGTGTAATACAACACCCACACTTGGTCGGACGATATTCAGTCCCAAATGTGACAGGGGGCAAGCCTGTCATCATACACCGGGCTCCAGTCATGTAGCATATGACATACATACACATATGTTCACTCAATGAACAAATTGGTGCGTGCCGTCGGCTGGGTTTGAACCTGCTCCTCTGGCTTGAAAGGCGGGCCTTCTCCAACTAGGTCATCGCTCTTACTTAAAATCACTAGTAAAAAATTGAACAAATTACGATACCTACTTAGGCTAAAATAATTAATAATGTGACAAAAAAATCACGTTCGATATGACATAGAGTAATAGTACTTATTCCGTACCCATTATTATCTTTACTTTAGTATAATATACCGCCCACAAAAAAATGACGGTTGTAAACCGCCAAAGAATAATGACTAAAGAAACCCCATGCCATGTTAACACAGATATAGGTATATCTGTGTCTCCCGAGTAAATTCCATTACACCACACAATGATAATAATATGCAAATATAATATTTCTCGGTGCGAAATGACAAACAGCCCGTGAGGACGAGGAAAAAACAAATCTTGATGTCAACAAGCGAAATGGGCTCTGTCGGCCATCTTGTATTTTTCTTTTTTTTTCCACAGAGCAGGCAAAGAAAAACTCATTTAGAGCTGCGATAGGGCTTTCGAATTATCATGTCTGAAGGCTCATACAAGTTGCCTTTTGTGAATGCAAATTGGGTGCAGGAGTGTAATGGCGTCATTTTTCTTGTGGTTAACTTTGTGAGGTGTTTAAACCTATTTGTTATGTGCGTACCGGTAATATTATTGGACTGACATTCGGAACTTCAAGTATGAGATGTCATGATATGAGACTAGTATTACTGAATTCGGAATTTACGGAATTTTCTTTAGTTGATAATATTAAATGTCTCAAGTCAAAAAATGGGTTATGCTAAGGTTATACCAACAGATATGTCGCGAGTCTACCAACACAAATCCTGTAAAAAAATTTTTTTGTATTCCAAATAAAATTAAGGAAGTTCAGCACAGCTTTAAACAAAACAAAAGTCGAAATTGTTCCTGAAACTAAAGCGTGTCACCAAACTTGAGTTGGGGGAAATAAGTTTCCCGCAGATAACATAACGTCTCACCCCTCCGTCAAAATTCGAATTTAGAATCATGAGACCGCCAAATTTCAAATTTAGAACTGCAGATGTACCGTTGAAATTCGCGAGATTTAAATTTAGAATGCCGCGGGCGCCATCTTCGGGCGCAGCGATCGTGACGCGGGGGTGGCCATGCGTAAAATTAAACGTAGATAATGAAGCGTTCCAGAATTTCCCGCGCTCTGTAAAATGTGTTGAACTGAGAGTTTTTGGAACGTTTTGATGTGTGAAGGCTTCGCGGGTGGGTGACGAATTGTGGCAGCCATGAATGGGGACGTGTATGACGACATTATTTAATTTTATTGTGACAACAACATATTTTACTACAATGTAAAAGTAAGCCATAGGGAGCGGGTTCGAACCCAGCCGACGGCACGCACCAACTTGTTCATTGTGTGAGCATATGTGCGTATTGTATACAATCTGCTACATGACTGGAGCCCGGTGTATGGCGACAGGCTCGCCCCTTGTCATATTTGGGACCGAAGATCGTCCGGCGAAGTGTGGGTGTTGTAATACACCTCTGCCAGCCCCCTTTGGGGGAAAGGCGTGACGATATGTTTGTTTTGTAAAAGTTCGTAGAAGCACGTATCTCATAAAACCTTAAAATTCTAACACGGGCCCAGACGGGCAAAATAAGGCCGGTACATGATATGAGAACATGAAACAGAGATAGATCACGCGACGAACAACCTTGTTCGAGGCTCAAATCAATCAGGAACGACCCAAGCTCGTAAACTGTAATCTATTTACAACACACGGCGCAGATTTTGGGGTAGTAGCAAGTTTTTGTGACACATTTAACTATGTTTTATTGTAATGGCTACACAGTATAGGTAGAAATTTAATTTATTCTATAATTTACTGAGTTTAGTGTTGGTAGTTGTTTTTGAAAAACTTGCATGTTTTTTTTTTGTTTTTGACTCCACGCGTTTTGGTGTATTTAGCCAGTGTCAAGTAATGTAAATATTTTAAGTATTTCGATATAATTCCAAGTACCTTGACGTATTGGGGCTTAAATTGGACATGTAAAGTTATGGTACTTATTTAGTTCGAGATCAATGGTAATATTACAAGGTCATAATTAAGTATTTATTAGAATGCGATGTATTTCGACATTACAATTTTATTATTATGTAGGTCTGTACAAACCTATGTACTAATTAAAAAACATAGCTCAAGTCCATTAACCGTGGACATAATTACATCCACAAGGCTGGCAATGTTACCACATTTTAATTATTTTGTTTGTAAAGAAATATGTCGTTGTGAAATAAAGAAATTGTGATTTCACAAAACAAAAGTTGTCAGTGTATATTTGCTGCTTTTCAGCCAGTGAGAGTTGGACTCAAACCAGGTGGAAGAAAAACCAACTTTATTTGTAGGTAAGTAAGTACGCTGGTCAAATCCGCCGAGATTTTATACTGTTTACGCAATAATGTGTAAATCCCGCGAAATATGCCGGAAACCGAGGTCCGCGCGTAAAACCCGGGTTAACACCGATGGGATGTATTAAAGTATGCCACCTACTTAAACAATGTGTTGTCACCCTGCGGGATCGCTCGTAAAATGTGTGAAATATTGTTGTCTTTTATGGCCGTCTATGATATCGAACTCTTTTGTTGAAAGAACAACGGGCGCGGTGATTTTATTTCTTTTTTTATGGTAAAAAAAATGTTAACAAAAAAGTTTACATACATTCGTAACAATTCAAAATTGTAACTGGCATGCAATAATAAAAATAAAAATCAATTAAAAATGAATTACTACACCATGCAAAATATTACATTAAGGTTTTGGCTAAATGAATAAAACGTGTAGAGCCAAAAAATCTTGAAAACGCAATGCTCAGAATAATAACTAAAGCAAAGTTATTATTGCTTTAGTTATTATTCTATGACGCAATGAAACCTCTTTGCATCGTTTGACTTGTCAAAGGTGATGATCGGGTAGATTTGGGAGATAAAATAAAAAAATGAATTAATATACGTAGCCACAAGAAAAAAATAATGATACAAGTAAATATACCCACTAAAGTAAAACAAGCACAAAGAAGCACAAAAAAAAAATAAGGCTGAAGCTGAATAATGCATGACGTCATGATGTCACTTAGTGTCAAGTGAAAGACAGAGGGTCGCGTGGCTCAAAACTTGATGCGGCATTCATGGTTAATGGAAGAAAGTTACTCTCCACTAATGTTTCTAGCAAAATAGGATTTTCGTAAGTAAAGAAACGGAAATCAGAAATCAGATATGAAAAAAAGCATAACCTCAAGAAATGTCTTGAGGTAATGCTTTCCTTTTGTTTTTATAGCTAAGGTTTGTATATAACGAAACGCACTTTATCTCGATTTGCTATTGATGAGTTTAGAAAACATGAAATAAGTACAGCAGAATCAATTTCGGGTGATGTATCTCTCTCGGTTGGTGAGCCTTCTTCTAATCTACTTGAAGTTGTAGAACCTATTTGTGTCAAGTAGACAAAAAAGACAAAAAACGTAAGAAGAAGACTCCCAAGACACCTGCAACCATACCAGAACCAAAATTGACTCCAGAAACTAAACCTGAAAGTCCTGAAATGACAAGTGAGGTAGCCGTGACTGCATCTAAAGACGAATCTATTTTATGAATGTATGAAATACATCGTTATGGACGTTTTACTTCAAACGACAACCACAAAATTGAACCACACAGACTCATTTAATTTGAATATTTGGTGTATGGCGACAGGCTCGCTCCCTGTCACATTTGGGACTGAATATCGTCCGGTGAAGGGTGTTGTAATAAATTTCTGCCAGTATCTTTACGGGAAAGGCGTGACGATATGACGATGACTACATCCCGTTAAGTTGTACGAGTAACTAACTAAAATGCTCTAGTTATTATACCTCCCGAGATTTTTAAACCAGACTAATAACCGGAATCAGCTTCTTTTTGACTCTTAGAGCTTACCTACATTTATTAATAAAACTAGCTGTGCCCTGCGAGTTCAACCGCGTAACTTTTGTTCGGGACAAAAAACACCTTTTGTCCTTTTCTGTACCCCTTGCAATGTGTCTGCAAAATTTGATGCTGATCAGTCGGGTAGTTAGGGCGTAAAAGCGTAACAAACGAACGAACAACACCTTACATTTACGAGTATTATATTAGTTAGGATTAGGATAAGAAAAAACTTCGATTTCGATTTCTAGTTTAGTAAAAAAAAGGATGCATGAAGTAGTCATATGGAGACGTACTCATAAAACTTGTAACCCACCCCTCAGTAAGGTACGATAATTCACGTAACTATTGCATTAAATTTTCCCATATTCTTCGGGACATCCGTTTATATCGGTTAACATCGTCAAACGGGGGCACTGCGTTACTCTGATGAATTATGTAAATCGTCTCCAGTGGTTAACATCGTAATATTGTAAGCGACACTCTCGACCCCGTGTTTTGGGGACCAGGATCTATGGCACTGGAAAGGACATGAAGATTTAGAAATCAGAAATCATAATTTATTGATAACTCCAATCACAGGTCAATAAATGTCAAAAATTCAAGAGTTTATAAATGTCAAAACAGTAATTATCTCAAATGAAATATGTAATTATTGTTAGTTTCGGCTAGTTGGTTTGTTCCACCAGTGGGCACACTAGAACTTTTAAATAATGGTCCCACTGCATGACATTGTAAGAACTATTAGGAATCTTGAATAATGTTGTTTCCATTTAGTTTATCTATTTTACGGAAGCGGGAACCTTTACCTACTTCATTGCTTCGCTTTAGGCCGATAAGATCGCTCTTGTACTGCCGAAAAATGTACATATATTAGTTTTTAAGATTTTCATGTAGCCTTTTGCAGTGCAATAAAGTTGCATTGTATTGTATTGCTAGATTTGTTCCTGAAGCATTGCTCATTCAGTTTTTATTTTCTGATGTTGTAACAATTAAAATGTGAATCCGTAGAATTATTTCTTATACAATATGATTAATGTTGCACTTAAAGAGTCTACACACCAATGTATTTGCCTAGCGGCCGAGAACAAAACGCACCAAGAAGACGTGTGTGAATTTTTTTTTTTAATATTGCAGCTGACGTTAACAAACGTAATAGTCGTCGACATGGTTTTTTTTGATGTGAAGACTTCACGCGCTGTTAATGGATGGATAAACTCTTTAATATTGGCACTTGGCACACACAAATAATAATAAAGCATAAAAACTAGCTAGACTAACTTAATCGACCGAGCGAGCGGCAGCAAATCTAATCTTCACCTTCGGCAAAAATGCTTTCGCTTGTCCGGATTTCTCTGCGAACATCTCCCTGTACAGTTTCTCAGCTGATTTCTACCTGTAGAGGCCGCGAAGTCTTCAGCTCACAGAGTCACTTGTTTAAAGATCAAAAAGCGCATCCAGCAACTCTACCATCTAATTTTAAACTGCGTCAAATTCTTCAGAGACGTGCGATGATATCTGAGCGCACATAAATTCGAGGGGCAGGGGTGCAGGAGCGCAGGTGAAAATTGGCAAGGGGGCGCAGATTCTAACCAAACACGACGCGATGGGAAAACTCTGGCAATCGTCTGCGATTATATAGGGATAGATAGACGTATGTACGTATTGTTTGCGTAAGGAGAGTGAATTGGTAAAGGTTTTGTGTATTGGTTTGATTTTATGTATGATTTTTTTGGTAAATTTTTTGTGTGCAGTCGGATGTAAGCCGACTTCTGAATTGGAACTTGCACTATGTTCGTCTGTAATATTGTATCTTTGCAGTACTTACTTTTAATTTTATCTTACTTACGCTTACTTTTAAGTACATGACATAATTTATTTTACTTACACTTTTATATACTTAGTCAGTAACTTTATCGTCGGTGCAGTAACCTTATGCATATACGTTCGGTGCAGTAACCTTATGCATATAACTATAAGGAATAATCGAATCAACAATTAAAGCTGAATAAATCAAGAATTTAAAAATCACGTCCATAATTTAGCGAGATTTCACCACCTGCCTTATTTTCGTACGATAAGCAAAAAGCCATATTACTAACATAATTCAATCCCACATAAGCTACAGTTGTTTTAATATACCGCCATAAAGTGACACAGACAATGAAATGGGGTAGGCGGTAATATTTCATGCGCACTGGGTATATGCTCCTCTACAGGATGATTTGCGGTTGCAAACCCGGATGTGATCATTGTAATCTTTATTAAGCTTAATTTTTTGCTATAGGCTGAAATCTCTACAAAAAAATGTCTGTTTTGCAGAAAAACATTTTACCATCTTTAACCAGTCTTTTTTCAGATTTTTAATCTATGTAACCGCAATTTTTTTTAATTAATTTTTTTTTCTGATGTTGTTGTAGTCTACTGGTTACGGTATAATGAAACAGACATGCCAATGTTGGCAACAGGTCCCATTTAAAAAAAAAAAAACAACATCTTATTTATAAAAGAAAAACAAAAAACCCAGTTGCAAAATGTTGTAAATTATGTCATTGCCACTTTCAAGACAATTCAAATGACACCTCACATGTCGAAATTCATCAAGCTGTTTAGGCTGTAGGGCGTGCCAAAGAAACCTTATACATACACACCCACCACATTTGTACATACATACATACACTCGAAAAACATAAGCCTCCTTCTTGCACAGTCGGGTAAAAAGGGGGTTTCGTTACAGTAAAAATCATAATGATAAATACAATAAACACCGTAGCTGTTGATTTCATGAGTATAACAATATCCGTTCAGGTTTACAGTACTTCATAGCGATCGAATCATAGTAAACATTTTGAATGTTATGACTACAAAAAATTAAATCTCTTTTCCGGTTTGCAGTTAAAGTATCACACTGTATGGCACACTCATACCTCGTGCCCTAAGGCGAGCCCTACGTTCAATATTGTACTGCGGCTAACTTTGCTTATTATATTTACAATGTTTATTTGTTTACACGACTGTGCAGTGTGGAGGATGATTGTTGGAGAAGTTGGAACCAGTTTTGACGTCTGTTGTAGGACGAGCTGTGGCTTGTGGCTTTACCTACTATCCTATTGACCCTAATTCTAACCTAAAGTTAGAAAATAATTTTAAGTAGTCAAGTCAAAGTTAAGCCGCTCACGTAACGTGACATGATGTTTCTTTTATTGCTTGATATGCCGTCAACATGCCTGATGATAAACAGTGATGCGGCCTACGTTGGAACACGCCTTGCCTAGAAGAAACCGATATACTCGAGACTTGAAGACACCCAGATTATAAGTGACACTCTGCAAGAGTATTCCACACTCTAGCGATCCGTATATATAAGAAGTGAGGAACCAACGTGCCAATATCTATAATATATTATTATGGTATGTGTACCTATATATAACGGCCGTAGAACGATGCCGCTTTTTTGTACTCTTGTTTGTTTTATAGATGTGTGTGGCTTATTAAAAAGACTGCCTTTAAGGCTTTAGACATAATTATACCGTCAATGTTAATGTTTATACTAAAAACAAAATGTCGGCGGCTGTCGACGACTTCGGTGTGTAGACTCCTTTACGCGTTTTTAGATAAATTGAAAAATCGCAATCGGTTAAATTGCTAAGAATATCAAAAGTTTCAGCATTCAAACTAGTTCATAGAAAATAGGAAAAACAATCCCAAAATCCAGTTTTTGGTAAATAAACATGTTTGGAACAAAACTGTGCTTTTACAGAACTTTCAGCAACCTAACCGATTGCGATTTTTCAAAACTATCTTTAGTGATTACTTTCAAAAATATTAAAATTTACGGCCAAGATGCGACCAATTCAAGTATGTCTATGGACAGACTTTGAAAACGGTCGTTTGATTTAAACCTTTCAAAACATACAAGCACGATGTAAAATAGGGACGGTAAAAGGGAGGAGGAAAGAACAGGCCATAGAGTTCAATACATTATCGACAAGACATTTTTGTGAGCCGCTACATAGAAGTTCCAAGGTTAGTGGCAAACAGCCCCCAATCATGCAAGGACGTTGTTACGATTCGCCATGAATTGTAAATTGGGGGTAACAACCACGAAGCTTGTCGTACTATTGTCGACTAGCGAACTTTGTGAAAGGTTTTCAGTCGGAATCGTACCTGTAAGTTCAATTGATCGATGTTCAATTGAACTTTAGCTGGTCTTTGGTTTGCGTTTTAGCGTGCTTTATGTTTGTTTTAAAATTTAGCGTTTTCTTTTCAACTTTTGCTTGAATTTTAGGAAATATATCTAATCCTAAGTTATGATTTCAATCTTAACTATCTTCATTGTCATATCGTCACGCCTTTCCCCCGAGGGGGCTGGCAGAGGTGTAATACGACACCCACACTTCGCCGGACAGTATTCAGTCCCAAATGTGACATGGGTCGAGCCTGTCGCCATACACCGGGCTCCAGTCATGTAGCAGATGACATACAATACGCACATATTATGTTCACACAATGAACAAAGTGGTGCGTGCCGTCGGCTGGTGGGCCCTTACGCCCAATAAAAGGCTTGCGGTTTCAAAACTTACTTTTCCTGTACCGTGTTTCTGTACTGTCCAGTCTGTAAGTCAGTATTGTCCTGAAGCGATGGCAGCCTAGTTGGGAGAAGGTACGCCTCTCAAGCCAAAGGGAGAGGGTTCGAACACAGCCGACGGCACGCACCAATTTGTTCATTGTGTAAACAAACGTGCGTATTGTTTGTCATCTGTTACATGACTGGAGCCCGGTGTATGGCGACAGACTCGCCCCCTGTCACATTTGGGACTGAATATCGTCCGGCGAAGTGTGGGTGTTGTATTACACCTCTGCCGGCCCCCTCGGGGGAAAGGCGTGACGATATGTTATGTACATATGTTTCTATGCTGGGTGTATTGAGTGGAGCCGCGGGTAGATGAGCTAGTTACTTATAGGTAACTGCTGGAAGCATCTCAATGCCTTTTTACTGCGCTACCGTCGTCTGTTCTCATTCTTACAGTAACTGTACCACACCAACTGTACTATCAATTCCGAAAGTCAGTAAATTCCAGGGGATGCGGAATCGCCGCGAACGATCTCGTAAACCGACTTGAAATAAAAACGGCACTTCCCCAAATTATACTGAGATGCTATCAGTAGAGGAGACGTAAAACGAACGCTATATCGTAGAGTCGTATAGTAGTAGATAATCTGTGGAAATAATCACTGTTCTGTGTTAAATAAAGTGTATTCCAAACTTTTTGTTAAACAAAAAAAAAACGGCGTATGTTGTAGAATATAACAGAAGTACTTATTCACCTAAGTAACGTTTAGACTTAGCTATATATTAGCTAATTAACTACATTGATTTCTATAAACCATCGTTTAAAAATTATGAATAACAGTTTTTGTACTTGGTAAATGTATAAGCCGCGCGTAGCCAAAATAATTAAAACTAGCATTTTTTTTAAATAGTGACAATGGCACTGGCCGCAAAATACAAAATAATATGAAGTTCATGAAAATAGTAGATTCTCACGTAATCATACATCCATTAGTAGATAAATATCCTGTGTGTAAAGACATTTCTTTTAGCTTTTTTTTTTATTATTTGTTAACCTCTTACGTTTTTTACGGTCTATAAAATTGAATTCCACTTCAGAGGTATCTTTTATATGAAGTCCATTTTATTATGCTTAAGTAAATTGAATCAATTTATGTTCACCGCTCGCTTTCGTCTTTACTACATTTTTGGGGCTTTGAGAATCTTTTCTGTTTAAATGTGTTGTCGAACGTTTATTGCTTAAAACTTGAAACGTTTGCGTTTTAATTTGTTAAATCTATATCCTATATTATAATTTTATTTATTTATTTATTTATTTAAGCACACAAAACAGAATACAATCATAATTAGAAAAATATATAGAACAAAATGGTTTGGTTCTAGACCATATTCCTAAACATGTGCACATAGCATGAACAAATTTTCGAATCAGCTTAGTGTACATATAATGATTTATATTTGTAGTATCGCACTGATATTAAGAAATGCGGAAGTTATGAAGTTAGTTGTTATGTACATATGTGTGTTAGGCTGACAGGTCTTTTCACGCTAAAAACAGAAAACAATGCTCAAAACACACTTAAAACACCTGTCTTTTTTTTTAACATATGTAATATCTTTCCATTTCGAGAAAATTTCTAAAAACTAACAAGAAAAAATTTGTATTTAATTATTGAACTTTCTCACAAAATTTTAAGAAAATCGGTTAAGCAATGCGACCAGTAGCAGAAGACAGAAATCTGAACAGAGATCCGGATAGAAATCTAGATGAAAATCCAGACAGAAGTTGGACATACGAAAGCATTTTTATCAAAGCTGAAGAATAATCGCTCGGTCGAATATTCTTAATTTGCTTCTAATGCAAATTAAGAATATTCGACCGAGCGATTATATAGCTAAATAATAAATCCCTAAAATTTGACAATTTGCATTGCTTTCTAGCGATTCTATTTCTACCTATAGGTACAAGCAATATCTGTCATGTTCCTAGTCTATAATCGCCTTAGACCTTCTAAATGTCTAAGACAATCGCTGACGCTCGAACGTATACTGACAATCTTAATATATATAAATCTCGTGTCACAATGTTTGTCCTCAATGAACTCCTAAACCACTTAACCGATTATAATAAAATTCGCACACCATGTGCAGTTCGATCCAACTTGAGAGATAGGATAGCTCAAAACGCGAACGAAGTCGCGGGGTGACAGCTAGTCTTAATATATATAAATCTCGTGTCACAATGTTTGTCCTCAATGAACTCCTAAACCACTTAACCGATTATAATAAAATTCGCACACCATGTGCAGTTCGATCCAACTTGAGAGATAGGATAGCTCAAAACGCGAACGAAGTCGCGGGGTGACAGCTAGTCTAATATATAATACGAGTATACTCCGCTAGATATAGCATTCCGGTCACGTGGACAACACATAGTGACGTCAACCAATGCATAAGCAAGACCGAAATAAGTCGTTTACAAATAGTTCGAAAGAGAGGGATAACGATGACGAGTGACGTCATTACGTGTTTGCTCCCGGAATGGTAGATCTTGTTTTTTTATCATGCTGACAATAAGGTCCAAAGTCAAAGTCAAAGTCAAAATGTTTTTATTCAATTTAGGTATCAAAGATACACTTATGAACGTCAAAGTTATTTAAATAGACTCGACCGCCTTGTTCGGATAAAAAGCCTCTACTCAGAAGAACAGGCAAGAAACTGAGGGGCATTATTTTTTCAAATAATAAATAAATTAGTCTCACAAATTTTGGCTTACAACTAGGTAATATCTATAAATATTAGTGGCTACTTGGCGGAAGACATTTCTATAGCTCGTAAGACATTTCTATAGCTCGTAGCTTGACTAATCAGCAGCTGATGAGTGTTAGCATTAGAATAGATTAGAAATAGAATCGCGTCGATGCGAATGCATATTGGCTGGAGCCCTTAACAAACTTATCTCTATTTAATATCAAAGTTTAAAAAGTATGACACTAAGTACTCCACTATTACCAACATCATAAAAGCAAGATCTGATTTAAAACTTCTCACGGAGTGATCGTTAAAATTGCAAGTGTGCTGCGTGGAGCGAGTTCTAAATTTAAATCACTAAGTCTGGCAAGTTGGCCAACTTGGCGAAACTTACTGCAAATTGGATTACCGTGGTTGGTACTGGCTGTTATATTGGCTACTTTGACACGTTTCCGAAAATTACTGTACTTTAATTGAATAAGTAAACTTTTACTGTCTCGCTACTAAGTGACATTTGAGAAGCGGGATGTGAGAAGGTGCAATATTGAGCTTTCTTGTTGGGAAACAATAGCTCAAAATTGTGACGAGAGGTGCAGCATAACGTGTATCTTTCAAAGATGGAACTTGACTCCAGACAAGGCCACCCTTGAAACAGACCGCCTTCAAATATTGCTTACAATTTTGCTAGCGGTACTCTAACATGTAGTATGTCAGTGCATTTTAAAAGCGATTGTAGGCTCCCACAGATACATAATGACATACGAACGAAGCCTAAGTCTTATAATATAGCAGATACTGATCGCCGTAGCCGAAATCGGCAAGGAACCATTTTATTGTTATTAAGTACTAGGTGTTCCCCGCGACTTCGTTCGCGTTCTTGCAGAAAATAGTACCCAAAAACCGTCCTCGTGATGTACTAATGATCAAATTTCATTAAGGTCCGTTCAGCCATTTAGCTGTAAATAGCCTACAAACAGATAAACAGATAGTTTCTTTAGATTTTATAATTTTAATAGTGTGGATAACATTTTAAGAAAATACACCCGAAAATAAAACTGTGACAATCCGTTCTTCCGACAATCGAAGATGGGTCTGAGCAGTAGCGCACTTGTAGCGCCTCACTCAACTGCCGTACTTCTTCACTCTACAAAACTTCAAGGCTAGAGTGAATAAGTACCTTATAGGTCGTCGTGCTCCATTTTAGACCACAACGTCGCTTAACATCAGGCGAGTTGGTGGTCAAACGCCGACCTTAACTACATAAAAAAACACTAACGTAATTTTTCCTGTTTGTTGTCATTTCGGGACCGTCTGTACCGATATTGATAAAATTTGTGGAATGAAACTTTAACAGTTACACCTATCTCGACAGAAACGGGAGAAAACTGAGAACCGTGAATGTATGGCGTAAGTACATATGTATATGTGTTTGTCTATGCAGTTTGTTAATTTTAAAAATCTTTGCAGAATAGGAATGAGCACCAACTTTTTCAACATTTTCTTCAAGTGCCAAAAAAATACTGGCAACAAAAATCGCAGTGAAAAAAAAGTGCAGAAAAGTAAAAAATAATCACCCCCGAAATCGTTATTCTAGAATTTAAATTTAAAAAGTCGAAAAGGCAAACATTTAGACAGAGAGGGGTGGTCGAGTGGCTCATTACGCGTGAATGGTGCTTCGACGGTGTTCGGGAAACTTTGGGAATTTCAGGTATAATAAGGGAGACTTTGGGACCCTAGTGGAGAGGACTCGATGACTATGGAAAACGTGATTTCGATTTTTGAAAATGGACAGTCACGATTTCATGCGCGCCTGGAATTTCATTTTAGAGCTCATTAGTGGAGAATAAAAAAAAAGTTGTTAATATCCTGAATGCTAAAGTAGAGAATGCTGAACTCCTTTGTAAAATCTCAATATCTACACCTTCTTACCGATCTAAACGAACCCCTCTATTCCATATACCCATTGTTAAAACTAACTATAAGAAAAGTACCTTTCTTCACAGAACTACTTCATTCATAAATAAATTCTTAACAAAAAATGATATCGATGTATTCTCGGACAGTGTGCACGTAATACGCGCACGTTTAGCCTCAAATTTTTTTGATTCTCAACCTTAACTTTTTTGTATTTAGTATCTTGCTAACGTATTACCTACATTACTTATTATACCCAACATATTGCTGCTGCTATGCTCCATTCTAAGTTCCTATCTATTGGCGGTAATTTTCAAATGGCCTTGTAAACTAGATACAATATTAATTTTTATTAATTCTGAACTTAACGGAACTTGAACTGAATTTAACGGGTCTGAGCAGTAGCGCACTTGTAGCGCCTCACTCAACTGCCGTCTTTGTACTTCTTCACTCTACAAAACTTCAAGACTAGTGTGAATAAGTACATTATAGGTCGTCGTGCTTCATCTTAGACCACAACGTCGCTTAACATCAGGCTACTTGGTGGTCAAACGCCGACCTATTCTACATAAAAAAAAAAAAAAATTATCAATTGGCTTTATTTTTCATTTTATTTTACATTTACTAGAGAATTTACTCCAGTAAATGTAAAATAAAATAAAAAATAAATGTGGGTAGTTGCATGATCAAAAAAAAAAACAAGGCAATAGCATTCAGCAAACACATAATGACGTCACCATCTTTCGTCTCTTTCGAACTTGTTGTAAATGATTTATTTCGGTCTTGCTTTAGCATCGATTGACGTCACTACGTATTCCTGAATGCTATACCTGGCGGAGTATATTATTTTACCAAAGGTAAAAGTAAATTAAGTAAGTACCTAGATATTTCCCATTTCTGACAACAAATAAAACATTTAAGAAATTACTGAGTTGAGACAGTAAATAAAAATGTTGAAACTTTAACTTGTTTTAAGTGAAACCAAAACTTCGTTCCATGTGGTTTATCTAAGCGAAATATCTCGTAAGACGTATAAGTCACGTATTTATTTGAAATCCCTCTCGAATCATTACTCGGCTGATCCTCAGTAATTGCTACAAACCGTCGAAAAACGCTTGTCACAAAACAACATTCAACTAATAACGAACTCCGGAAGCGGTTCCGAATTCGAAACTTGTTTAATTTGTGGCGCGAAGAAGTGTCGCGCGACGCCGCTTAGTCACGTACAAGCAGACAACTCGAACACGTGAACTCATAATGTTTTTAGAATAATAACGAATAGACTTTTCGCTTTTACCGAAAAGCAGAATTAAAATATATTCTGGCTAAACATTTATAGTGCAAAGCCAATTAAAAAACAAACCAAATAATATAATATAAATTTATTTTTTGTCTGTGATGGATGTTACACCTCACGTTTTTTTAATTTTGTTTTGGCTAGTTCTTTTATTCCAAGTTTCAGTGGTAAAAAAATAACAGTGGAATAAAATGTCAAGTAAGATGTCAAAATTAGTAGCTATCCGTCGGTATCAAATTGATGTTTAGGAAGTTATACACTTTCTTCTATCGCATCAAAAAAACACCTACCTACACCGCATAAAGCTCGTTACCTAAAAACCGTACTAAAAGCACAAGAATAACAAACTAAAACATCGGAAAATATTCGACAAAACACACAAAAGAGAGGAGAAAACTGAAAGCCTTCTTATAAAAATAAGTCTCACTTCCTTTTCCTGCGCGGAGTAAATTAACTCGCGCCAAAATAAATAAACAACAAAGGTGAGTTTTATTCGAGTAGTTTACTGTGAGTAGTTTCGTAAATTTGCACGCTTTATAGCGCAGCCACATGTTGGTCATATTGGCGCCAATAATCTAGACCTTGGGGCCAAGACACCAATGCATGGACGTACCCAGACCTTTGGTAGAGGTTGGGCAGAAGTAAAGAATTTTTTTGGGGGCTGAAATAAATGTACCTACGTTTTTACGTGAAAAACCTAAGTTATGAGCTATAAGTTAGGGAACGGGGTGAAGCAGATGCACCATCCTTGCCCCATGGTGAGTACCCCCATATAACAATGTGTATTTCAATTCGATCTTACCTAACCTAAGTATATAGACTAAATAGAATACCTACAATTGAAACCCGAATTCAAGCCGAATTGCCGATAGGTATAAATACACTTCTATTTACTTTAAGTTTAGTACGACGTGTCAAATAAGTTTTAGCACTTTTAGTCTACTCGTAAGTTGACGACTCGAAGTGGCCAAAGCAACTGGCGTGAATCGAGTATCAAACTGACAATGTACTTTGAAGGCAAGTACTTTGAAGGCAACCAAGCAACAAAATTCGACTCTGTACTTAGATGCTAAATATTTTTTTAACTTTATATTCTCATGGCTACATGATTAAACTGAGTTTTTTCAACTATCAATACATCACACTTACTAATCATAAATACGTAAGTTTGGATGGATGAATGGATGTTTGTTACTCAACCACGCCAGAATGGTTGAACTGATCTGGATGAAATTTGGCGCAAAGATAGATTATAGTCTGAAATAGAAGGAAACTATTTAACTGCGGGTGAAACCGCGGGGTGCATCTAGGAAAAACATAAATAACCTAGTTCATGGAATAGAAACGTTTTACACCGTCACCGACCACCACCACATGCAGATAACCAAATAAACTCTGATAAGAAATTATCCAATAAAATTTATTTTAGGAAATAATAATGTAAACTTCAACTCATTATTTCTAAAATTAAAATAATTACTTACAAGTCTTTCCAAGAACTACCCATCCAGACAAAAGCAATCGAAACTCACGCAGTCACATTAGGCGCCCCGCACACGACGCAGCGGTCTCATAAAGCTCCTCTCACACTTGCGCCCGGGATACACTTGCGCCCGGGATTTATTTCCACTGACGCGCTTTGCTAAGAATGCGGGGAGGGAACTTGTTTATGAGCCTCATGCCGCCTCATGCGCTCACGTGCGAGCCTGAGTTACTGCGTTTGTGGCGGACATGACATGGCTCGTATAGTCGGGTCAAAGGCGAGGAAGTACGGGTAGTGTACTTAGTCCACTTAATGTGAGTACGGCTAGTTTTGAGCTCAGGAAGATGTTTCATCATAGACTATAAATATGACTGCTTAGCAGGAGGTTACTCTACATACTTATAAGTTTATGGGAACAGCGCTGCATTCAGTAATATTTTTACACCTAATGCAAAAACTACGTGTGTTAAAAGTTTGACGTCTCTATCTTTGTGTGTGTGTGTGTGTGTGTGTGTGTGTGTGTGTGTGTGTCTGTGTGTGTCGGTGGCATCGTAGCTCCCAAATGGATAACCCGATTTTGTTTTTGTTTTGTAAGAAAAATTAGTCGGGAGTGTATCCGTGTTGGGGTTGAATCTTTGGTACAACCAAAGATTCAATTCATTCTACTCGTATCACTAGTGAGCTAAAGACCTCGTTAAAACGTAAACACTCTAAAAACTTAATCGAAAAAAAGATTTTTAATACATATAACATCAATTATCTACTTATCTAATAAAATTTCACGAAAAACAGTTGAGAAATGCAACCTGTAGAGGCTAACAGCTAACATACGAAGCATTTTGCCCAAGTTGACGGAGACGCTTCGCTTTCTGGATCAATTAAATTAGACAAAATTAGAAATAAATGGACCTGGCAGTACAATAAAATTACTGAAAGTTTTGCAGTCAAGAGTGATGTATTCAGTCAACTTTTGTCAACAACAGTATTCAGTCCCTATGTCAGACCCACGGTCATCAGTCCCTATGCTTTACGCGCCGGGTCTCTTCTAACTACTGTTGTTCATAATGGCAATGTGACCAATGGGAGCTGACCGGAGGGGTTGCAAACTCGTGAAGTCGTTAACATGGTGGTATGTGACAGCTATCTAAGATAACCACTGCTGGGTTAATCATCTACACTTCTACACTAATCTACATCTAAATTAACTAGGTACGCTATTCTCATACACATAGTAAACGAGTAACATTATTAAAAGAAAAACAAAAAACCCGGCTGCAAAATGTTGTACCCTATGTCACTTCCTCTATCAAGACGATTCAAATGACACCTAACATGTCAAAATCCATCAAGCCGTTCAGGCTGTAGGGCGTGCCAAAGAAACCTCATACATTCATGCATATATTCGAAAAACATAACCTTCCTTCTTGCGAAAAGTCGGGTAAAAACAAAGTCCGTCCGCGTCAATTATAACGAAAGAGTTATCTCTTTCGTTAGAATTTTACTAGGTTTATAAGATGTAGGAAGTAACCACCGCAATCAAATGCATGAGCCCATTTAAAAAAAAAGTTCGCTAATAGAAAATCAAATCAAATCAAATCAAATCAAATTTCTTTATTTAGCGAATAGTACATAGGCAAGTTGTATACGCTGAGGGCCCCAAACTCGGCGCAGCCGGTATCTTGGGGTCCGATCAAAGCATTACCGAAGTGGAGTGGTCGCGCGTTTATACATAGTATTAAAATTGATAACATTACATTTTAATTAAAATAAGCTAAATTAAATTTAAAAATAAATAGAATAAAAATAGTCAAAGATATGCATATTACAAAATTAAATTCAAAATCAAAATTAAAATTAAATCGGACAAGAGGTGAAATAATATTTTCATAATCATAACATAAAATTAATTGAAATTGATTGATTATCAACACAAAATAGACTTGAAATATTAAAACTCAAATTAAAAATTACCAATTAGTTAAATAAAATTGTCAATACCGATTAAAAATAGTATAAATGTCAGAAGTGTAGTGCGTAGTGTACGTGTGGGTGTTCATATGCTGGTGTGTGAGGGTGTGTATGTGTTGTAAGCTTCGGAGAGATGTTATGAGCAAACTTGATGGGTCTTGCCTAGGTCATGTACTCTAACTAGGGCTTCAGATTCCTCGTTGGTGAGATTGAGTAGCCATTCCTTCACCTTTGCCCTGGCTTTCCTATGCGTGGCTTCTCTTAGGCCTTGGTGTTTTAGTACGGAGTTGTACACGAACCTGTGAATTAACGGGGGAAGGCGTCGTGCGAATACCGTTCTGACTCGCGGAAGGTCAGCTGATTTGGGGAAAGTGCCTTGTGTAGGCGGTGTGGTCGAAGTTTGAACTTTAGTAATTGTGCGAATAATAAAGAGTTGCCTGACGGTGAGTAATTTGGCATCCTTGTACAATTGTTCAGTTGAGTACAGCCGAGGTTTTCCTAACATTACTTTTATAACTGCACGTTGAGACCTTTCCACAGCAATCATAAAGGACTTGGCTGCTCCCCCCCACACACTGATGCAGTATTGGATCAGCGATTGGCACAAAACAAAAAAAAGAAAAGACTACACAATCACTAGTGTCGTTTACTTTAAATTGGCTTTAAAACGGGAATGGGGCGCGAACGGATGAGCTAGTCTTCGATAACTGTTGCTTTTTTTTTATTACATAATATAATAGGCTTGCGTTTGGCCGCCAACATGCTTGATGATAAGCAGTGATGCGGCCTACGATGGAGCACGCTTGCCTAGAAGAAACCGATTCACTCGAGACTTGAAGACATCCAGATTATAAGTGTCAGGGAACACATACTCTGGCCGAGTATTCTACACTATAGCGGTCCGAATGAGAAACGAGGAATCTTAGCGTTTCGTTGCGTCACAGAATAGCAACAGATCTCCATGTAGTAGCTCCTAGGTATACTCTATACGTTAGAGAACGTAGAGAAGGTCGGGAATCTAATCGGAAATCTGGGAAATTGCCGTACCACACTACGAAATCTGTAGTCTGGCTATCTACTAGGTAGCGTAGTGTAGGTTATAAGAGATAGACAGATAGGCACGACAGGCCCCTTATTCTTTGCGTGCTATGTTATCTTCATCACTCTCACTCCTATAACTTTTCAAACGAGAGATAATATGATCGGCAAATATCTCACGCGCAAGAATGAGGCCAGATAGCTAGTCTAATAATCGCGCACACTTCATTCACATTCATGATTCATTCATTCATTCACAGTTATGATTATGAATCATAGTTAGGATTATGAATGTGAAATATTTTTTTTTCCAAATATTTTATCATGAAAATGCTGACAGTTTTACTTACAGATAGACCTTAGGTGTGGTGTGTTAGGGTGACAATTGTCAATTCATCTTGTAGCATTTACACTAAGAACATAAATATTCTTGTGCTACAGGTGACTTCCTTCATGTGTTTGGCATGACAGCACGACACAGTCCTATTCACATTTTGAAATACTAATTACCACTAATATAATAATTATTTAGTAACAAAATAAAATGTGTGACTTGTGTTTTGTTCGTATTAGAATATCGGTCAGGATGTATATGTGTGCGTGTTTGAGTGTATGTGTGCGCGCGCGTGAGTGTGTGCGCGCGCGCGTGTGTTTGCGAGTGTGTGTATGTGTGTGTGTGCGCGCGTGTGTGTGTGTGTGAGCGTGCGTGTGTGATCTTTTTTCTTGCCGTTGAACTCAGGTGTGCCAGCTCCGCGCACCCAAACGCCAAGTTACGGCGTCGCAATTAGTCTTAACATTAAAACAGTGCCCGCCACGAGAACCGCATAACTATCCTTTATTCAAATTTATTGTCGCACTTCATGAACCCGACCTCCCCGCGGTGCTGCTGAACTCGTGGAGGTCACGCTAGGGCTGCCACTCACTGGTTTATGCAGATACAGATGCAGATTTACTAAATACAATTACGAGTACGTCTTTCGAAAATTACTGACAATCTCTTCACAAATTAGGTGCTACCTACATTTTTTCATCTTTCGTTGCAATAATCTGTACAAGATGGCGTTAGTTGCGTAATTTGTGAAGGGTTTGTCAGTTATTCTCGAAAAACGCAATTGTCCCATAGCCCCATTTGCCCCTGTTGACTCTAAAGTTCTCATTGATCAGAATAATAATTTAAGCATGTTAAGCACTGCTGTCCATTTCTTTATTTCTGAGTTTCTTGGATCATAATGATTTTGAGGAATTTTTAACTAAACCAACTGGAGGGAAGAGGTGTGTAAAATGATAACTGGTATTTGACTGTTTTATTTTTATCTCACACTAGCTTTTCGCCCGCGGCTTAGCTTGCATTTTATAGCCTACTAGCGACCCGCCCCGGCTTCGCACGGGTGCAATGCTGATACTAAATACACTACAGAAAAACTGTGAACGTTGTATATCGGGCCGCTATGTTTATTAGCGGCCTGCTCTGGCTTCGCACGGGTATAACATATATAGCCTACTAACATCACATTAGAAACCTCAAAAATAACAGTATTTCTCCACTATTTAATGGATGTTATGAAACCTATAAACCTCTCTCTTGAATCACTCTATCTATTAAAAAACCCGCATCAAAATCCGTTGTTTAGTTTTAAAGATTTAAGCATATAAAGGGACATAGGGACAGAGAAAGCGACTTTGTTTTATACTATGTAGTGATTGCACTCAAGGATAATGTAGCTTTCTAGTTACTGTTATGAAAGTGTTTTTAGAATCGGTTCAAAAGTTTCGGACATTACCCCCAACAAACAAACTTACAAGCTCACAAATGCCACTTCGTTATAATTGACCGAGCAAGCGTCAGCGAGCGAAGCGTCTATGCTTGAGCTTCGACAAAAATGCTTTCGTATGTCCAAATTCTGTCTGGATTTCTGTTCGGATCTTTGTCCGGATTATTGTCTTCCTCTACAGATGGCATTTCTACTCTTGAAATTTTGTGAGTAGGTTCAATAATTATCAATATTATGAATGTGACCTGTAGAGGAGGACAGACCTCGGCCGCGAGATCTACAGCTCACAGAGCCACTAGTATTAATTTGGATAATTATAAACAAACCTGGATAATGGAAAGCTGGGCCACTGTCAATTAAAATCCAAAAAAAAAACTATAAGTGTAAACTATTTCTGAAAGGAGGGTATTCAAAACAACCTTAATGTAAATGTAAACAACTAATACTTCTAATAATTCAAACCATGTACAATATGTGGATAATTTCAGTATGAATCGAATGGACACCAAGATCAATGCGCCAGAAAGACGCCAAAGAAAAATAACACGAGATCCGTCCTCTTCCGTGCTCCAGCGAAAAGTGCTTGAGTGGGGCGGGCGACTCAGGCGCTACTCCACTGACATTCCTTTGACAGTTCGCTCGCAAAACGTCACACAGCAGAGCATATACCGCATTTGTTTTATGTGTTGCTAACATAAACTCGTAGGTGCAAGATTATGTGACACCCCTAACTCTGCATTTGTACAAAACTAATATCGCAAAGACCAACTAACAGCAAACACGCTTTGCTTCTTTTGTTCATACTTTTCATGGGTAAAAGTAAGTGCAATTCCGTTACGGTTTTAATTAATACTTTGACTCTTTATTTACGGCCTGAACGTTATTAATTTTGCGATGGTGTGAAATGAATAAAAAGTTTTACTTGCAACAATTCCTTAAAAATAGTCTTTAAAAATGGTTTTTGTTTTGTGGGTTATGATTGCGATTATTAACTACTACTACTCAATATTATCCTAACATTTGATTGATATTGATTGTTAGGTTTTTAGTGAGCATAAGCATAATTATCTCTACGTAGTCTCTACGTCTATAATAGTCTCGTACGTCTCTAAATATCTGCTAACTCATTCTAAACCACGCAATAGATGCTAAGCAACGGACGACACGGTCAGCCCTAGGATGGGTGACCGCGGGTGGCATTCACAACTGAGCGCTACCGTGGCTCGGATGGCACGTTAAATTGTAGACCCGGTGGTACACGTTCTATGACAGCAATTGTCAAGCCGTGTCAGAGGCCATCGGGCGGCCTAGAAACTCTGACATCAGGACTAGCCACTCGGCCTATACGAACTTACGCAACAGATTTTGATACGGTTTTCACCATCAGTTAGATAACTTTTCGCGAAAGGTTTATAGGTACGTACCATGCGTAGCCGAGGCAGGTCTTTAATGTAAAATAATTTCGTAGTAATTTTTTGCAAAAAACATATTTTTGACATTTTAAATATCATCATCATATCCGTAGTCTTCTTTAACCCCCGAAATTTACGAATGCTTTAGTAAGATCAATTAGTTAAACTTCTTATCTACTTCTTTGTAAAATGACCTCAAAACAATTAACTTTAAAACAATGTAAATCTCTTTAAGGGCTTATCACAATAATGTTCCTTTTAAATATGGCCGCAGATGACTCCGCGGCGGCTGTCAATAGGAAGAAAGGGCAGGCAATTACGGTGCGGGGTAATCGATAACAGCCTCCGAGCTATGTCTGTGCTGTCGGGCTAGCAAAACCGAGCCTAGCGAGCCTAGAGAAATCCGTAATGAGTTTATACAACACTCTTTTTAGCGGGGCATTTTCCGCACTTAGCCACCTGATTGGGCCGTTGTGTGAAATCTACTTCTCTTCCCTTCCTCTCACTCCAACCAGTCCAGGTGCTCCCAGAAGTCCAGCAGCCTTTTGAGGCTGCCGCAGGCCTCCGGGAGCCGATGTTCTGCCACGCTCCTGCACTCCATTAGCACGTGCCGTGGCGTTTCTTCTGCTTCCATGCATCCTCTGCACAGAGGGCTGTCGGTCACACCAATGTTAAATGTGTTTGTTTAGGGAGCAGGGACCAGTTATAGTACCTATAACTTTGCGGGTTTGGTCCCTTTTTAGTCGGATGAGGTTGCCTGCAAATCTTTTTGATGTCACTGGAACCGCATGTTTAGTTTGCCTGCAGCCCTCAGTATTTGTCCATTCCGTAAGGTCTCTCTTCATATTTGTGACGCAGCCATGTTTTTGCCTGGGCCTGGGATTTGTTCATTGTGTAAACATATGTGCATATTGAATTTCATCTGCTACGTAACAATGAAGCTTGATGTATAGCGACAGGCTCGCCCTCTGTCACGTTTGGGACTGAACATCGTCCAGCGAAGTGTGGATGGTGTACACCTCTGCCCGCTCTTCGGGGGAAAAGAGTGACGATATGTTATGTTAAGCTATCCTTAAAAAAATATTTAAACTTTTAACAAAGAAGTTGTATCATAGGTACATGCAACGTGTTAAGCCCGTTCTCCACTGACCGAGCATGCCTCGCGAGGCACGCTTCCATCTCGCTCTGGCTGCTAAGCTTACCACGCTCCAGACTGAGATAGAAGCTTGCCTCGCGAAGCATGCTCGCTCAGTGGAGACTCGGCTTTAGTATAAACACGAGCTAATAGCAACTGTTACCGCAGCAATGGTTTAGTTTCCTTAGCGTTAACAATATGCAGTGCCACAAAGAATTTCAAAAATAAATTCTAGCTTAATTGTCGTATAAAATAAACTTGCATTAAAAAGAACCTACCTTGTTTTGTGTCTCGCGGTTTTAATGGCCACCGCCTGACATACACAGCCGCTGGAAAAGTGCATTCTACGTAGAATATTTTATGTATAATACCTAGAATTCTATCCAGAATATTCAGTGAAGAATATTTTTAGCACGGCTCAGCGCGACGAAGGTTTTATGAATCCGTTAAATGTAAATTCGAATTCCTTTTTCTAAAACTATAAGTAACAAGATTTAGAAGCAGCATTTGTCTTTCTTATCGAATGAGAAATTGTGGAATTCGTGTGGATTTTATTCGTAGGCAGTTTGATTTGAGTTGTTTCAAAAAGGTAAAACCCCTAGGTAAGTTCGTATAGCCTAACCGTAAGTTCTTGACACTACTCCCTTACTAATAAACGTTGCATAGCCTCGGGTGTTGTATTACACCTGTGCCAGCCCCTTCAGGAGCAAGGCATGACTATATGTATATGTATATTTGATAATAATTCTGTTGTTTGTAAGCTACACAAGGACCTCAAACTTTTTAACGGCTTAGAGGTAATTTTCTAATATGTGTTTAACTTATAACTTATATGTGTTCAACTTATAAGCACTGCTATAGATGACCCGCACCCCTAGCATGTGCGCGCGACAAAATTCTTCTCGTCACTTTTTGTCTTGTGAGAACGTGACAAGGCTATGTGCATACATTCTTCTGTCTCGAAGAGTCGACATACCGTTGTCGCGTAGCGCATGCTGGGCATGCAGGTCACCCATCCAAAAACTGACAGACACTCCTTGTTAAACTTCAGTGATATCTTAAAATATTTACTGAAGTGATATAATGATTGCCTCGGTGGCTCAGTTGGTAGTGAACCTGCTTTCTGAGCTTGGGGGCGTGGGTTCGATTCCCACCTAGGGCAAACATTCATGTGATGAACATTTGTGTTTGTTCTATGTCTGGGTGTTAATATGTATTTAAGTATGTATTTAAAAATATCTAAGTATGTATATCAGTCCCTGGCAGCCATAGTACAAGCTTTGCTTAGTTTGGGGTCAGGCGACCGTGTGTGGAAGTGTCCCGAATTTATTTATTTATTTATTATTTATTTATTGAGACGGACAAGCTCTATAGCAAAAAGCGAAATACAACCAATCCGACAAAAGCATTTTGGCACATTGAATCACACCTATTAGTAAAGAAGTAACTGGGTAATTTAAAGACACCTTATGTCGTACAACTTAACCGCCTTTACCCACCTAAACCCTAATACTTCAAGTGACAACATGACCGCAACCACTGTCACCCCATTACCCTCCCAAATTTACCCCAATTCCAACCAATACCCCTAATTTACCCTATTTTACCCCACTTTCCTGATACCCTGTTTATGTTTACCTACTCTATTTATTTAAAACCGAAGGGCTTCGTGACTGCGCCCGATTAATTCAATTAGCACATAAATAGAGAATAATCGTTGAAATAACCGTATTTAATGTGATATACAATATTTTTGAACGCGATGTAGCTGTTAGTCAACGGGATATCATTATAGCGGTAAGTGTGGAGCGACACGGAGGTTTTATTGAGACTAACTTACTGAGGAGGTACTGTGTGGTTTTTGATAACAAGAGGGAGGAGATTGTTTGACTTTCCCATTAGCGTATAAATCTCTACGTAAGGTATAAAAGCGATGATAGCCTAGTTGGAGAAAGCGCGCTTCTCAAGCCAGAGGGAGCGGGTTCAAACGCAGCCAACAGCACGCACCAATTTGTTCATTGTGTGAACATAATTAAATATGTGCGTAATGGATGTAATCTGCTACATACACCTTCTTACCGATCTAAACGAACCCCTCTATTCCATATACCCATTGTTAAAACTAACTATAAGAAAAGTACCTTTCTTCACAGAACTACTTCATTCATAAATAAATTCTTAACAAAAAATGATATCGATGTATTCTCGGACAGTGTGCACGTAATACGCGCACGTTTAGCCTCAAATTTTTTTGATTCTCAACCTTAACTTTTTTGTATTTAGTATCTTGCTAACGTATTACCTACATTACTTATTATACCCAACATATTGCTGCTGCTATGCTCCATTCTAAGTTCCTATCTATTGGCGGTAATTTTCAAATGGCCTTGTAAACTAGATACAATATTAATTTTTATTAATTCTGAACTTAACGGAACTTGAACTGAATTTAACGGGTCTGAGCAGTAGCGCACTTGTAGCGCCTCACTCAACTGCCGTCTTTGTACTTCTTCACTCTACAAAACTTCAAGACTAGTGTGAATAAGTACATTATAGGTCGTCGTGCTTCATCTTAGACCACAACGTCGCTTAACATCAGGCTACTTGGTGGTCAAACGCCGACCTATTCTACATAAAAAAAAAAAAAAATTATCAATTGGCTTTATTTTTCATTTTATTTTACATTTACTAGAGAATTTACTCCAGTAAATGTAAAATAAAATAAAAAATAAATGTGGGTAGTTGCATGATCAAAAAAAAAAACAAGGCAATAGCATTCAGCAAACACATAATGACGTCACCATCTTTCGTCTCTTTCGAACTTGTTGTAAATGATTTATTTCGGTCTTGCTTTAGCATCGATTGACGTCACTACGTATTCCTGAATGCTATACCTGGCGGAGTATATTATTTTACCAAAGGTAAAAGTAAATTAAGTAAGTACCTAGATATTTCCCATTTCTGACAACAAATAAAACATTTAAGAAATTACTGAGTTGAGACAGTAAATAAAAATGTTGAAACTTTAACTTGTTTTAAGTGAAACCAAAACTTCGTTCCATGTGGTTTATCTAAGCGAAATATCTCGTAAGACGTATAAGTCACGTATTTATTTGAAATCCCTCTCGAATCATTACTCGGCTGATCCTCAGTAATTGCTACAAACCGTCGAAAAACGCTTGTCACAAAACAACATTCAACTAATAACGAACTCCGGAAGCGGTTCCGAATTCGAAACTTGTTTAATTTGTGGCGCGAAGAAGTGTCGCGCGACGCCGCTTAGTCACGTACAAGCAGACAACTCGAACACGTGAACTCATAATGTTTTTAGAATAATAACGAATAGACTTTTCGCTTTTACCGAAAAGCAGAATTAAAATATATTCTGGCTAAACATTTATAGTGCAAAGCCAATTAAAAAACAAACCAAATAATATAATATAAATTTATTTTTTGTCTGTGATGGATGTTACACCTCACGTTTTTTTAATTTTGTTTTGGCTAGTTCTTTTATTCCAAGTTTCAGTGGTAAAAAAATAACAGTGGAATAAAATGTCAAGTAAGATGTCAAAATTAGTAGCTATCCGTCGGTATCAAATTGATGTTTAGGAAGTTATACACTTTCTTCTATCGCATCAAAAAAACACCTACCTACACCGCATAAAGCTCGTTACCTAAAAACCGTACTAAAAGCACAAGAATAACAAACTAAAACATCGGAAAATATTCGACAAAACACACAAAAGAGAGGAGAAAACTGAAAGCCTTCTTATAAAAATAAGTCTCACTTCCTTTTCCTGCGCGGAGTAAATTAACTCGCGCCAAAATAAATAAACAACAAAGGTGAGTTTTATTCGAGTAGTTTACTGTGAGTAGTTTCGTAAATTTGCACGCTTTATAGCGCAGCCACATGTTGGTCATATTGGCGCCAATAATCTAGACCTTGGGGCCAAGACACCAATGCATGGACGTACCCAGACCTTTGGTAGAGGTTGGGCAGAAGTAAAGAATTTTTTTGGGGGCTGAAATAAATGTACCTACGTTTTTACGTGAAAAACCTAAGTTATGAGCTATAAGTTAGGGAACGGGGTGAAGCAGATGCACCATCCTTGCCCCATGGTGAGTACCCCCATATAACAATGTGTATTTCAATTCGATCTTACCTAACCTAAGTATATAGACTAAATAGAATACCTACAATTGAAACCCGAATTCAAGCCGAATTGCCGATAGGTATAAATACACTTCTATTTACTTTAAGTTTAGTACGACGTGTCAAATAAGTTTTAGCACTTTTAGTCTACTCGTAAGTTGACGACTCGAAGTGGCCAAAGCAACTGGCGTGAATCGAGTATCAAACTGACAATGTACTTTGAAGGCAAGTACTTTGAAGGCAACCAAGCAACAAAATTCGACTCTGTACTTAGATGCTAAATATTTTTTTAACTTTATATTCTCATGGCTACATGATTAAACTGAGTTTTTTCAACTATCAATACATCACACTTACTAATCATAAATACGTAAGTTTGGATGGATGAATGGATGTTTGTTACTCAACCACGCCAGAATGGTTGAACTGATCTGGATGAAATTTGGCGCAAAGATAGATTATAGTCTGAAATAGAAGGAAACTATTTAACTGCGGGTGAAACCGCGGGGTGCATCTAGGAAAAACATAAATAACCTAGTTCATGGAATAGAAACGTTTTACACCGTCACCGACCACCACCACATGCAGATAACCAAATAAACTCTGATAAGAAATTATCCAATAAAATTTATTTTAGGAAATAATAATGTAAACTTCAACTCATTATTTCTAAAATTAAAATAATTACTTACAAGTCTTTCCAAGAACTACCCATCCAGACAAAAGCAATCGAAACTCACGCAGTCACATTAGGCGCCCCGCACACGACGCAGCGGTCTCATAAAGCTCCTCTCACACTTGCGCCCGGGATTTATTTCCACTGACGCGCTTTGCTAAGAATGCGGGGAGGGAACTTGTTTATGAGCCTCATGCCGCCTCATGCGCTCACGTGCGAGCCTGAGTTACTGCGTTTGTGGCGGACATGACATGGCTCGTATAGTCGGGTCAAAGGCGAGGAAGTACGGGTAGTGTACTTAGTCCACTTAATGTGAGTACGGCTAGTTTTGAGCTCAGGAAGATGTTTCATCATAGACTATAAATATGACTGCTTAGCAGGAGGTTACTCTACATACTTATAAGTTTATGGGAACAGCGCTGCATTCAGTAATATTTTTACACCTAATGCAAAAACTACGTGTGTTAAAAGTTTGACGTCTCTATCTTTGTGTGTGTGTGTGTGTGTGTGTGTGTGTGTGTGTGTGTGTGTGTGTGTGTGTGTGTGTGTCTGTGTGTGTCGGTGGCATCGTAGCTCCCAAATGGATAACCCGATTTTGTTTTTGTTTTGTAAGAAAAATTAGTCGGGAGTGTATCCGTGTTGGGGTTGAATCTTTGGTACAACCAAAGATTCAATTCATTCTACTCGTATCACTAGTGAGCTAAAGACCTCGTTAAAACGTAAACACTCTAAAAACTTAATCGAAAAAAAGATTTTTAATACATATAACATCAATTATCTACTTATCTAATAAAATTTCACGAAAAACAGTTGAGAAATGCAACCTGTAGAGGCTAACAGCTAACATACGAAGCATTTTGCCCAAGTTGACGGAGACGCTTCGCTTTCTGGATCAATTAAATTAGACAAAATTAGAAATAAATGGACCTGGCAGTACAATAAAATTACTGAAAGTTTTGCAGTCAAGAGTGATGTATTCAGTCAACTTTTGTCAACAACAGTATTCAGTCCCTATGTCAGACCCACGGTCATCAGTCCCTATGCTTTACGCGCCGGGTCTCTTCTAACTACTGTTGTTCATAATGGCAATGTGACCAATGGGAGCTGACCGGAGGGGTTGCAAACTCGTGAAGTCGTTAACATGGTGGTATGTGACAGCTATCTAAGATAACCACTGCTGGGTTAATCATCTACACTTCTACACTAATCTACATCTAAATTAACTAGGTACGCTATTCTCATACACATAGTAAACGAGTAACATTATTAAAAGAAAAACAAAAAACCCGGCTGCAAAATGTTGTACCCTATGTCACTTCCTCTATCAAGACGATTCAAATGACACCTAACATGTCAAAATCCATCAAGCCGTTCAGGCTGTAGGGCGTGCCAAAGAAACCTCATACATTCATGCATATATTCGAAAAACATAACCTTCCTTCTTGCGAAAAGTCGGGTAAAAACAAAGTCCGTCCGCGTCAATTATAACGAAAGAGTTATCTCTTTCGTTAGAATTTTACTAGGTTTATAAGATGTAGGAAGTAACCACCGCAATCAAATGCATGAGCCCATTTAAAAAAAAAGTTCGCTAATAGAAAATCAAATCAAATCAAATCAAATCAAATTTCTTTATTTAGCGAATAGTACATAGGCAAGTTGTATACGCTGAGGGCCCCAAACTCGGCGCAGCCGGTATCTTGGGGTCCGATCAAAGCATTACCGAAGTGGAGTGGTCGCGCGTTTATACATAGTATTAAAATTGATAACATTACATTTTAATTAAAATAAGCTAAATTAAATTTAAAAATAAATAGAATAAAAATAGTCAAAGATATGCATATTACAAAATTAAATTCAAAATCAAAATTAAAATTAAATCGGACAAGAGGTGAAATAATATTTTCATAATCATAACATAAAATTAATTGAAATTGATTGATTATCAACACAAAATAGACTTGAAATATTAAAACTCAAATTAAAAATTACCAATTAGTTAAATAAAATTGTCAATACCGATTAAAAATAGTATAAATGTCAGAAGTGTAGTGCGTAGTGTACGTGTGGGTGTTCATATGCTGGTGTGTGAGGGTGTGTATGTGTTGTAAGCTTCGGAGAGATGTTATGAGCAAACTTGATGGGTCTTGCCTAGGTCATGTACTCTAACTAGGGCTTCAGATTCCTCGTTGGTGAGATTGAGTAGCCATTCCTTCACCTTTGCCCTGGCTTTCCTATGCGTGGCTTCTCTTAGGCCTTGGTGTTTTAGTACGGAGTTGTACACGAACCTGTGAATTAACGGGGGAAGGCGTCGTGCGAATACCGTTCTGACTCGCGGAAGGTCAGCTGATTTGGGGAAAGTGCCTTGTGTAGGCGGTGTGGTCGAAGTTTGAACTTTAGTAATTGTGCGAATAATAAAGAGTTGCCTGACGGTGAGTAATTTGGCATCCTTGTACAATTGTTCAGTTGAGTACAGCCGAGGTTTTCCTAACATTACTTTTATAACTGCACGTTGAGACCTTTCCACAGCAATCATAAAGGACTTGGCTGCTCCCCCCCACACACTGATGCAGTATTGGATCAGCGATTGGCACAAAACAAAAAAAAGAAAAGACTACACAATCACTAGTGTCGTTTACTTTAAATTGGCTTTAAAACGGGAATGGGGCGCGAACGGATGAGCTAGTCTTCGATAACTGTTGCTTTTTTTTTATTACATAATATAATAGGCTTGCGTTTGGCCGCCAACATGCTTGATGATAAGCAGTGATGCGGCCTACGATGGAGCACGCTTGCCTAGAAGAAACCGATTCACTCGAGACTTGAAGACATCCAGATTATAAGTGTCAGGGAACACATACTCTGGCCGAGTATTCTACACTATAGCGGTCCGAATGAGAAACGAGGAATCTTAGCGTTTCGTTGCGTCACAGAATAGCAACAGATCTCCATGTAGTAGCTCCTAGGTATACTCTATACGTTAGAGAACGTAGAGAAGGTCGGGAATCTAATCGGAAATCTGGGAAATTGCCGTACCACACTACGAAATCTGTAGTCTGGCTATCTACTAGGTAGCGTAGTGTAGGTTATAAGAGATAGACAGATAGGCACGACAGGCCCCTTATTCTTTGCGTGCTATGTTATCTTCATCACTCTCACTCCTATAACTTTTCAAACGAGAGATAATATGATCGGCAAATATCTCACGCGCAAGAATGAGGCCAGATAGCTAGTCTAATAATCGCGCACACTTCATTCACATTCATGATTCATTCATTCATTCACAGTTATGATTATGAATCATAGTTAGGATTATGAATGTGAAATATTTTTTTTTCCAAATATTTTATCATGAAAATGCTGACAGTTTTACTTACAGATAGACCTTAGGTGTGGTGTGTTAGGGTGACAATTGTCAATTCATCTTGTAGCATTTACACTAAGAACATAAATATTCTTGTGCTACAGGTGACTTCCTTCATGTGTTTGGCATGACAGCACGACACAGTCCTATTCACATTTTGAAATACTAATTACCACTAATATAATAATTATTTAGTAACAAAATAAAATGTGTGACTTGTGTTTTGTTCGTATTAGAATATCGGTCAGGATGTATATGTGTGCGTGTTTGAGTGTATGTGTGCGCGCGCGTGAGTGTGTGCGCGCGCGCGTGTGTTTGCGAGTGTGTGTATGTGTGTGTGTGCGCGCGTGTGTGTGTGTGTGAGCGTGCGTGTGTGATCTTTTTTCTTGCCGTTGAACTCAGGTGTGCCAGCTCCGCGCACCCAAACGCCAAGTTACGGCGTCGCAATTAGTCTTAACATTAAAACAGTGCCCGCCACGAGAACCGCATAACTATCCTTTATTCAAATTTATTGTCGCACTTCATGAACCCGACCTCCCCGCGGTGCTGCTGAACTCGTGGAGGTCACGCTAGGGCTGCCACTCACTGGTTTATGCAGATACAGATGCAGATTTACTAAATACAATTACGAGTACGTCTTTCGAAAATTACTGACAATCTCTTCACAAATTAGGTGCTACCTACATTTTTTCATCTTTCGTTGCAATAATCTGTACAAGATGGCGTTAGTTGCGTAATTTGTGAAGGGTTTGTCAGTTATTCTCGAAAAACGCAATTGTCCCATAGCCCCATTTGCCCCTGTTGACTCTAAAGTTCTCATTGATCAGAATAATAATTTAAGCATGTTAAGCACTGCTGTCCATTTCTTTATTTCTGAGTTTCTTGGATCATAATGATTTTGAGGAATTTTTAACTAAACCAACTGGAGGGAAGAGGTGTGTAAAATGATAACTGGTATTTGACTGTTTTATTTTTATCTCACACTAGCTTTTCGCCCGCGGCTTAGCTTGCATTTTATAGCCTACTAGCGACCCGCCCCGGCTTCGCACGGGTGCAATGCTGATACTAAATACACTACAGAAAAACTGTGAACGTTGTATATCGGGCCGCTATGTTTATTAGCGGCCTGCTCTGGCTTCGCACGGGTATAACATATATAGCCTACTAACATCACATTAGAAACCTCAAAAATAACAGTATTTCTCCACTATTTAATGGATGTTATGAAACCTATAAACCTCTCTCTTGAATCACTCTATCTATTAAAAAACCCGCATCAAAATCCGTTGTTTAGTTTTAAAGATTTAAGCATATAAAGGGACATAGGGACAGAGAAAGCGACTTTGTTTTATACTATGTAGTGATTGCACTCAAGGATAATGTAGCTTTCTAGTTACTGTTATGAAAGTGTTTTTAGAATCGGTTCAAAAGTTTCGGACATTACCCCCAACAAACAAACTTACAAGCTCACAAATGCCACTTCGTTATAATTGACCGAGCAAGCGTCAGCGAGCGAAGCGTCTATGCTTGAGCTTCGACAAAAATGCTTTCGTATGTCCAAATTCTGTCTGGATTTCTGTTCGGATCTTTGTCCGGATTATTGTCTTCCTCTACAGATGGCATTTCTACTCTTGAAATTTTGTGAGTAGGTTCAATAATTATCAATATTATGAATGTGACCTGTAGAGGAGGACAGACCTCGGCCGCGAGATCTACAGCTCACAGAGCCACTAGTATTAATTTGGATAATTATAAACAAACCTGGATAATGGAAAGCTGGGCCACTGTCAATTAAAATCCAAAAAAAAAACTATAAGTGTAAACTATTTCTGAAAGGAGGGTATTCAAAACAACCTTAATGTAAATGTAAACAACTAATACTTCTAATAATTCAAACCATGTACAATATGTGGATAATTTCAGTATGAATCGAATGGACACCAAGATCAATGCGCCAGAAAGACGCCAAAGAAAAATAACACGAGATCCGTCCTCTTCCGTGCTCCAGCGAAAAGTGCTTGAGTGGGGCGGGCGACTCAGGCGCTACTCCACTGACATTCCTTTGACAGTTCGCTCGCAAAACGTCACACAGCAGAGCATATACCGCATTTGTTTTATGTGTTGCTAACATAAACTCGTAGGTGCAAGATTATGTGACACCCCTAACTCTGCATTTGTACAAAACTAATATCGCAAAGACCAACTAACAGCAAACACGCTTTGCTTCTTTTGTTCATACTTTTCATGGGTAAAAGTAAGTGCAATTCCGTTACGGTTTTAATTAATACTTTGACTCTTTATTTACGGCCTGAACGTTATTAATTTTGCGATGGTGTGAAATGAATAAAAAGTTTTACTTGCAACAATTCCTTAAAAATAGTCTTTAAAAATGGTTTTTGTTTTGTGGGTTATGATTGCGATTATTAACTACTACTACTCAATATTATCCTAACATTTGATTGATATTGATTGTTAGGTTTTTAGTGAGCATAAGCATAATTATCTCTACGTAGTCTCTACGTCTATAATAGTCTCGTACGTCTCTAAATATCTGCTAACTCATTCTAAACCACGCAATAGATGCTAAGCAACGGACGACACGGTCAGCCCTAGGATGGGTGACCGCGGGTGGCATTCACAACTGAGCGCTACCGTGGCTCGGATGGCACGTTAAATTGTAGACCCGGTGGTACACGTTCTATGACAGCAATTGTCAAGCCGTGTCAGAGGCCATCGGGCGGCCTAGAAACTCTGACATCAGGACTAGCCACTCGGCCTATACGAACTTACGCAACAGATTTTGATACGGTTTTCACCATCAGTTAGATAACTTTTCGCGAAAGGTTTATAGGTACGTACCATGCGTAGCCGAGGCAGGTCTTTAATGTAAAATAATTTCGTAGTAATTTTTTGCAAAAAACATATTTTTGACATTTTAAATATCATCATCATATCCGTAGTCTTCTTTAACCCCCGAAATTTACGAATGCTTTAGTAAGATCAATTAGTTAAACTTCTTATCTACTTCTTTGTAAAATGACCTCAAAACAATTAACTTTAAAACAATGTAAATCTCTTTAAGGGCTTATCACAATAATGTTCCTTTTAAATATGGCCGCAGATGACTCCGCGGCGGCTGTCAATAGGAAGAAAGGGCAGGCAATTACGGTGCGGGGTAATCGATAACAGCCTCCGAGCTATGTCTGTGCTGTCGGGCTAGCAAAACCGAGCCTAGCGAGCCTAGAGAAATCCGTAATGAGTTTATACAACACTCTTTTTAGCGGGGCATTTTCCGCACTTAGCCACCTGATTGGGCCGTTGTGTGAAATCTACTTCTCTTCCCTTCCTCTCACTCCAACCAGTCCAGGTGCTCCCAGAAGTCCAGCAGCCTTTTGAGGCTGCCGCAGGCCTCCGGGAGCCGATGTTCTGCCACGCTCCTGCACTCCATTAGCACGTGCCGTGGCGTTTCTTCTGCTTCCATGCATCCTCTGCACAGAGGGCTGTCGGTCACACCAATGTTAAATGTGTTTGTTTAGGGAGCAGGGACCAGTTATAGTACCTATAACTTTGCGGGTTTGGTCCCTTTTTAGTCGGATGAGGTTGCCTGCAAATCTTTTTGATGTCACTGGAACCGCATGTTTAGTTTGCCTGCAGCCCTCAGTATTTGTCCATTCCGTAAGGTCTCTCTTCATATTTGTGACGCAGCCATGTTTTTGCCTGGGCCTGGGATTTGTTCATTGTGTAAACATATGTGCATATTGAATTTCATCTGCTACGTAACAATGAAGCTTGATGTATAGCGACAGGCTCGCCCTCTGTCACGTTTGGGACTGAACATCGTCCAGCGAAGTGTGGATGGTGTACACCTCTGCCCGCTCTTCGGGGGAAAAGAGTGACGATATGTTATGTTAAGCTATCCTTAAAAAAATATTTAAACTTTTAACAAAGAAGTTGTATCATAGGTACATGCAACGTGTTAAGCCCGTTCTCCACTGACCGAGCATGCCTCGCGAGGCACGCTTCCATCTCGCTCTGGCTGCTAAGCTTACCACGCTCCAGACTGAGATAGAAGCTTGCCTCGCGAAGCATGCTCGCTCAGTGGAGACTCGGCTTTAGTATAAACACGAGCTAATAGCAACTGTTACCGCAGCAATGGTTTAGTTTCCTTAGCGTTAACAATATGCAGTGCCACAAAGAATTTCAAAAATAAATTCTAGCTTAATTGTCGTATAAAATAAACTTGCATTAAAAAGAACCTACCTTGTTTTGTGTCTCGCGGTTTTAATGGCCACCGCCTGACATACACAGCCGCTGGAAAAGTGCATTCTACGTAGAATATTTTATGTATAATACCTAGAATTCTATCCAGAATATTCAGTGAAGAATATTTTTAGCACGGCTCAGCGCGACGAAGGTTTTATGAATCCGTTAAATGTAAATTCGAATTCCTTTTTCTAAAACTATAAGTAACAAGATTTAGAAGCAGCATTTGTCTTTCTTATCGAATGAGAAATTGTGGAATTCGTGTGGATTTTATTCGTAGGCAGTTTGATTTGAGTTGTTTCAAAAAGGTAAAACCCCTAGGTAAGTTCGTATAGCCTAACCGTAAGTTCTTGACACTACTCCCTTACTAATAAACGTTGCATAGCCTCGGGTGTTGTATTACACCTGTGCCAGCCCCTTCAGGAGCAAGGCATGACTATATGTATATGTATATTTGATAATAATTCTGTTGTTTGTAAGCTACACAAGGACCTCAAACTTTTTAACGGCTTAGAGGTAATTTTCTAATATGTGTTTAACTTATAACTTATATGTGTTCAACTTATAAGCACTGCTATAGATGACCCGCACCCCTAGCATGTGCGCGCGACAAAATTCTTCTCGTCACTTTTTGTCTTGTGAGAACGTGACAAGGCTATGTGCATACATTCTTCTGTCTCGAAGAGTCGACATACCGTTGTCGCGTAGCGCATGCTGGGCATGCAGGTCACCCATCCAAAAACTGACAGACACTCCTTGTTAAACTTCAGTGATATCTTAAAATATTTACTGAAGTGATATAATGATTGCCTCGGTGGCTCAGTTGGTAGTGAACCTGCTTTCTGAGCTTGGGGGCGTGGGTTCGATTCCCACCTAGGGCAAACATTCATGTGATGAACATTTGTGTTTGTTCTATGTCTGGGTGTTAATATGTATTTAAGTATGTATTTAAAAATATCTAAGTATGTATATCAGTCCCTGGCAGCCATAGTACAAGCTTTGCTTAGTTTGGGGTCAGGCGACCGTGTGTGGAAGTGTCCCGAATTTATTTATTTATTTATTATTTATTTATTGAGACGGACAAGCTCTATAGCAAAAAGCGAAATACAACCAATCCGACAAAAGCATTTTGGCACATTGAATCACACCTATTAGTAAAGAAGTAACTGGGTAATTTAAAGACACCTTATGTCGTACAACTTAACCGCCTTTACCCACCTAAACCCTAATACTTCAAGTGACAACATGACCGCAACCACTGTCACCCCATTACCCTCCCAAATTTACCCCAATTCCAACCAATACCCCTAATTTACCCTATTTTACCCCACTTTCCTGATACCCTGTTTATGTTTACCTACTCTATTTATTTAAAACCGAAGGGCTTCGTGACTGCGCCCGATTAATTCAATTAGCACATAAATAGAGAATAATCGTTGAAATAACCGTATTTAATGTGATATACAATATTTTTGAACGCGATGTAGCTGTTAGTCAACGGGATATCATTATAGCGGTAAGTGTGGAGCGACACGGAGGTTTTATTGAGACTAACTTACTGAGGAGGTACTGTGTGGTTTTTGATAACAAGAGGGAGGAGATTGTTTGACTTTCCCATTAGCGTATAAATCTCTACGTAAGGTATAAAAGCGATGATAGCCTAGTTGGAGAAAGCGCGCTTCTCAAGCCAGAGGGAGCGGGTTCAAACGCAGCCAACAGCACGCACCAATTTGTTCATTGTGTGAACATAATTAAATATGTGCGTAATGGATGTAATCTGCTACATGACTGCAGCCCAGTGTACGGGGACAGGCTCGCATTTGGTACTGAATGTCGTCCGGCGAAGTGTGGGCGTTGTTACACCTCTGCCAGCGCCCTCGGGGGAAAAGCGTGACGATATGTATGTGTTGGTATAAAACAAAGTCGCTTTCGCGTCTGTCTGTCTCTCCGTCTGGATATCCGCTCAGCTCCTAACCCATTCAATGTATTTTGATGCGGATTTCATCATCAGCTAAATCATTTATCACGGAACTAGTATTTATATTACTAGATTGGGACAAAAACTAAATCTGTCAGTAACACTCGTATTAGTTAAATCTACAATTTAAAGTTAATTAGACTATTAAACTAGCTACGAGTATATAGTACTTCGTCTCAAACGGAGACCTTGCATATCTCCAAACTTCACGTCTGATTTTGCTCATATTCAGACTTGAAAATAGTATTTGCATGAACTACTTGGCTGCAAAATTCCGTTGGGATTGGATCAGCGATACTCAAGTTATCGTCAAACAAACAAATGCCGAGATTTCCAATTAACCTTTCCGAGATTTACCTATAACTAACCTGTAACTTATAATGGTGTCTTACAAGATCAGATGTAACGAACGGTGAAGAAAGAAATCTTCCTTGCGAAACGGAATCGTTTCACAATAACCTGAATACAATATTTTTACCCGACTGCGCAGGGTTATGTTTTAATCAATCTTATCAGGCTGAAAATTATGAAACTGGATTAATAGATAAGCCGTTAAAAGCCAACTTATCAAAACAAGTGCGCCTGTCAAAACAATGTTGCATTCCCGCTATCAGCGGCTATCGACATTTCCCACGCTTGCACTAAAAGCCCTTTTCCTGTCATGCGGATTTCCATCCGCGCGTGAATCGGGTCCGCATGCGGGCTGCCCGCATCTTATCATTTCATACATATTTTTCCTATCATGCGGGCAACACGTGCGTTGAACGCGGATTGTCTGCGGGCGCGTAGCCCACGTGAGTGCTCATCAGATGCGGGCGTCGTTCTCTGCCTTCAGTGTTGTTTTTACTGTGACGCGGGTCGCACGCATACTCAAACTACGCCGACACACTAGTCACTGGTAACACGCACTACACTGCAGCGGCAAACCGAATCTCTGTCCTGCGTGTGGCCAGGAGCGTGTTATCATCCGCATGCGGACCAGATCCGCGCGCGGGCTATAATACGCATGACAGGAAACGGGCTTTAACTCAAACACGATAGTGTATGTGACAATAAACCTTATTGACATTGTATCAGCCTAAAAGCTTGTAAAATAAACAGAGATAGGTACACCATTGTAGCACTGCAGCGGTGAAAAAGGAGGTCAGTTTTATTTTAAACTAGCTGTTACCCGCGACTTGTTTGCTAATCATTCATTACATTCAGAAAATAGTTTCGTGAAATACAGTATATAATTATCAAATTTCATCAAGATCCTAGAGCCGTTTAGCCGTGAAAAGCCTACAAACAGACAGAAACATAGACAGAGTTACTTTTGATTTTATATTTTATATGAATGAATGGGTAGATCTACGTTTCGCCAGCGACTCTCGCCTGGTTTATTTTGAGCACTACGTCGTTCAACACTATCAAATTTAGGGTATAGCAATATTAAGTAATTAGTAGACATTTCATCCTATGATAGCATCGAAATAATATGAGGAAGAAGCGACACGAGTCCAATTTCTAGTGCGTGGACTTAATATAACTACAAGCAAACGGACACTACACAGCTCCGTTGACATGTTACGTGTATCAATAACAAAGATAGAAAGACGTACAAGAGACTGTAGCGAGAACGAGACAACAATATTTATCACTGTTGCGACTTCGTTTGTGTGTATGTTTGCGTTTGTTTGTGACTACGGTGAATTGTGTTCGGCACCTAATTAATACGGTCCACTGTGATGTCGTATAAATTAGATAATTTAGTTATTATTATGCCATTTTTATTTTATTTTTTAAATGAGTCGACAATTTATTTATTTTTTATTAACAAAGATCACAAAATCATGAACATCGTTTGAGAAATGTGACCTGTAGAGGAGGGCAGACAGGAGCCGGACAGACGCTCGCTGCCGGACAGATGGACATCCCAAATCATTTTTGCCGAAGCTTAAGCAAAGACGCTTCGCTCGCTAACGCTTACTCGGTGAACGAAAATCGTAACAGAAAATGTATATTTAAGTTTATCTAAATTTCCACCAAAGCTATAGCCCTAGAAGTACGTAGCAGTTACCAGGCTGCGCTTTTTGTAAAATTTTAATGTCGACCCATAAACCACAGTTAATGAAAAACCGTTGAATAATAAAGTTTACGGCCTTTGTAATGAACGCGCGTCGCTACTGCTAAATTACAAGTAGGAAAGTGAAGTTGCCAAGTAATATTGATCCCTTTGTTGCAATTCAATTGTGCGGTTAGTTTTTTCAGTTTCAATTGAATTTCTAATAAGACTAGTCTGTGGAAACTGGTAGTGACGTTCCTGTTGTTTTCTTTCCAGTTATTGTTTCTTAGTTAAATTGATAATAATAATAAATAAATTCGGGACACTTTCACACACGGTCGCCTGACCCAAAACTAAGCAAAGTTTGTACTATGGCTGCCAGGGACTGATATACATACTTAGATATTTTTAAATACATACTTAAATAGATATTAACACCCAGACATAGAACGAACACAAATGTTCATCACATAAATGTTTGCCCTAGGTGAGAATCGAACCCACGCCCCCAAGCTCAGAAGGCAGGTTCACTACCAACTGAGCCACCGATGCGAAATTAAATATAAGAGAGAATTTTTGCGAGAAGACCAAACGAATGATAAAAATAAAACAAATACCTTATTGAAAATGAAAAATGTTGTTTTTCTCTAATCAACTTCATTTTACAAAAAACGGGTTGAGGCCTTCTGTTATGTATAAAATACCTGAGCTAAAAGACCCCGTATATAGATATATCCTGTAACATGTTCCGGCTACCAAAAGATTACGAAACATTTTACATGAATAACACTGGTCAACAGTGATTTTGTTGTACGTAATTTAAGAAAATATTGTGAAAATAAGTGTTTTTTTTGTTGAACTGTGTAATTAAAAGACCGCTTTACTGATATGATCTATGTATAGTATGTAAGAGATGTCATCGTAATTCGAGCAAGCTTTATGTTACTATTTTTTCACACTGGAATGTCATCAGGAAAAGTGGAAGTGGATTCTAATCCTGAAATATCGTAAACTAAATCTGCCTTACCGTTACTATTTTATTTCCCCTTACCTTTACTTAACTTGTTAAACAAAATCCACAGCCATTTAATTAAAAATATAATATTTCTTAGAAATATGACTTACGGCCAATTAATAATTTACACTACGATTACATTCGGTTTTTCGTTAAACAGACAGTCACTCGTGTGAATAATTTAGACATATGTGTGTGTGTGTGTGCATGTAAGTTACGTTACTTTACATTCTTTGTAACTTACGCTACGTTTTACAATACCAACTGGCAAAATTCACAACCTTGCCTTCCGTTCATATTCGCTGCACTTCTGCAGCCGTATAGCATTATAACATTAACACCACGTCTTCAGTCATACCTTAAATATGTTCATGCCACTGTGATGCTATTTTCTGCTTGTTTTAGCGCTATAATAACAATTCCTCGGTTCACTTCAATAACTTAACAGAGAACGCCTTAGAAAAACCCTCATGTTATGCCACCGTAACACCGCCACCCGTACATTTCCTGAATTAACCGGCCCATGTAGTCCAAAGAATAATCGTATGTTAGAGTAAAGAATAACATTACGTTAGAGAAAGGAATAACAATAAAGCTGGGGGCACACCGCAGGTGGCACGCCTAAGGGTTGGCTAAGTGGCAGATAAATTGGTGAAAGCCACTATTGAGGTAATAATGGCTAGCTCACATGACAAACTTTCAAATTAAAATTATTTATTGATATAAAACGAAACCTACTTCTACTTTTACTTCTACCTACCAAACATTTTAGGGAAATGAGCTTTTGTGCCGAAACAAATCTCTGTCGCATTGGCGATAAATTATTGGTACAATGTCTTATGCTCCTCCTATTAAGCTAAGACATGCATTATTCATGATTTTATAATACGGGAATTACTCACGTACGATTAACTCATCTCTCAACTCAATTGTTCATGTACTTTCCAAATGTTATGTATAGTCAGAATAACCGATTAAGTCTTAGTTATTTAGGAAATCAGCTAACATCCAAAAAGCTAGCTCCCCGCGGTGGAGCCCTGGCCTTATAAACAATAACAATAAGTACTTGGAGAATCGTCATGAGCATATTTCCGTGCGTTCGTGCTCGCCGCTCGTAAGCTTCAACGGTCTTTTTATCAACAATACATTGATTTGAAAACGACGCACCAGGTCGCCTGATGCAACTGTGTCGGCGTAAACTAGGAGCTGATGCGGTTAATATTGTACTTTACTTTTTAGGAAGGAGAGGAACAACGCAACATATGTTTAAGGTAGCTGATCCTACGTTTGGAATCAACCAGTAGATCTAACTCTCTCTGGCCAATTCTTTCAAAGGTACTCTACCTTTTTACAGCTACAATTTTTATTGTTTCTCCCTTTTTGTCACTCACATATAGCATTTCAAAAGAAATCAAGCCACCGAAATGACAATTTGATGTCGCTATTGAATTTTTTAAAATAAAGCTGGCGACATCCAGCCCTCACTAGTGTAGTAATTATCACACTATAATCACAAAATGTCGGCGGATGTCGGCAACTTTATCTATTACCATGTCTTAAAATAATCATATTATTAGTTTTCTAATAGGCACCTACAATATATTTGTGGATATCATTACATCCACTCTCTCCTATCGACATGAAAACAAAAAGTGTCCACATTCTACTATTGTAAATATTAATAAACACACCGCATATTATTTACCAAATTTTTGCTAAAAAAATGTACAATACAAAAAAATTGAAACCTATTCTAAAGAAAAAAAAAAATTCTAATCAAATCGCCACACTTCCTATTCTCAAAGCAAGTTAACCCTCAAACACCCGCGCGGTCGTTTCCACCCCGACCAATTAATACAGTGGACATAATATGCTTATCAAAGGTAGATTCGGTCCGCGGTCGATTTAATGTTTATGAACCTATTCCGGTTGAACGGCGACGGTGCAGCTAATTGACCGCTAATTGTGTTCTGATTTGGACGCGATATGGCGAGGAATGTGTGCTCTGCGGAGGGTGGATAATGGATAACATCAAATTTAATAATAGCACAAGTAAAGGTTAAGATTTAAGTCTGATAATGACAATGATTAGGCACAATAGAAAAATAAATTACTATGGATGGAATTTACAACTGAGCGCTACCCTGGCTCGGATGACAGGTTAAATTATAGGCCCCGGTTGTTTGTTCTATAACAACAATCGCCAAGCCATGTCAGAAGCCATCGGGCGGCCTAGAAACTCTGACAGCAGGACTTGCCACTTGGCCTATACGAACTTGCTGGCTTGGTACTATGGAACCTTAAAAAGCTTACGTCGTTTTTAGTTGCATTGACTAGAATATTTGACGATTGATGAAAATTAAAAAAAGGAATGGGAGTATGTATCCATACGCAATAGGTTCAAGTCTATAAGAGTTGCCAAGTTTTGCACATTTAGGAAAAAAATCAAAACAAAACAATAAACGTTAAGCTACGCAATTATTTTTAGTTTCAAATAATAATCAGTGTTTTAAAATAAAAATGATAGACTAAATACATTTTCTAGGAAATTCTTGGTTATCTATTTCCTTTTACACCGCTAAAACATTAAACAGTTCCATCAAATAACCAGAAAACGAATAATGCCACAGCCCTGGCGTTTTTTCACCACATTTTCCAGCGAGCGAAAGTTCAATAAGCAAAAAGTCATTCGGGCCACAAATCAATCAGGCAAGTAATTAAAGGGAAAACGAAAGTGTTGAGCAATCGAGGGTTACGGTGCGGAACATCGGCTAGCCTTATGCAGCCATGGAGTTGGCGATGACCGGAAAAAAGGAATAAAAAACTATAGAGTAGTCACTCCTGAGAGAAACAGAGCGAAAAATAGATATGTTATATTTTGATTTAGTTGATTGATAGTTGATTTAATCAGGCGTTACTTTGCGGAAGTTCATCTTCAAAACTGTTTCTTGAACCATGAATGATGTTTTGATGTTCATGATATTTTTTTTTTCTTATTGCCTATTCATAAAAAATAACTACAAAAAATAATGAGCTGATCAAACATTTGTAATTTATTTCTCATAGATTTTTCTACATTATGAGCTCGAAGGACCAAAAAACTTAACAAATTCGGCTTTTTTGGACGGCATTCAGGTTTAATTGATTTGGTTGGCTAGTAATAGACAAAGAAAGAAAAAAAAGCAGTTTCATTTAAGTAGTATTTATTACGTGACATGTTTTTTCTCAAAAGAAGTACTCTGTTGATTATAGTGTCTAGTCTAGAGCAATCGAGAGTGCTTCTATTAATGAAATGATAATGAATAATTTTATTATAAGAAATATTATTCATTTTTAATTATTATGCTTCTATCTTCTAGTTACTTTCGTGCTTTTAATAATGAAAGTGACAATTGCTAGATATGATAATGTCTAGCGTCCATTTCTCGTGCATGAGCTCGGTAGCCTTGCAACTAAAAAAGTCCACAGCTCTCCCCATAATTTGTGTGAAAACAAGCGCGTAATTGACGGCGGTGCCGGTATCGGTGTGGACTGCGTATCTTTATTAATTCAACCATTCGCCAACTCGAATAGCCTTTTTGTTTGACCAATTAATTTCGGAATATGAAATGTTTATTTATCATCATTATCAACCATTTTAACCCGCTGCTGAGTATATTAGAACGGTTATTTGAATATTATGATCAATAAAAGATTCCATCTAGAGGACGCCCGGGCGTTTGGAAAGATAAAAACAAGTCATATTTTCGTTTTATGATAATAATTTTCTATGAAATATTGAATATTATTTTTTTATTAATTATTTTATAATTTTCATTTTTAACCCCCGACGCAAAAAGCACGGGGTGTTATGAGTTTGACGTATCTTTGTGTGTTGTGTGTGTGTGTATGTATGTGTGTGTGTGTTTGTGTGTGTGTGTGAGTGTGTGTGTGTGTGTGTGTGTGTCTGTGTCTGTCTGTGGCATCGTAGCACCCGAACGGATGAACCGATTTTGATTTTGTTTTTTCTTTGTTGGAAAGGTGAATTAGTCGGGAGTGTTCCTAGCTATGTTTGATGAAAATCGGTGTTGGGACTTTTTTGCCCGACTGCATAAGAAAGAGGGTTATGTTTTTCGAGTGTATATATGTAAGTATGTATGTGTGTGTAAGGTTTCTTTGGCACGGCCTACAACCTAAACAGCTTAATGTATTTCGACATGTGAGGTGTCATTTGAATCGTCTTGATAGTGGAAGTGAAATAAGGTGTAACATTTTGCAGCCGAGTTTTTTGTATTTCTTTTAATAATGTTACTCGTAATGTTAATTTTTTTAATTAATACTTGTTGTTGGGTTTTTTATGAGCTCAGAAGTGGGCCAGTTATGAGTAGCTCAAGGTTATGCAGTAAGCACATTTCGCCAAGAGTTGATGATGGTAGTATATTCTCATAGAAAGAATGCGAGATGAATTTTCACAAGTAAAACGTTAATTATTTTATGTAAGGTTTTGATGAGTGGGTCAATCAGTCGATGCTTAGTTCCTTCGAACAGAATAAAAGTCTGTACCTTGTAGAGTGTTTTGTTTTGTTATGCATTTTTAACCGCCTTCCAAAAAGGAGGAGGTTCTCAATTCAACTGAATGATTTTTTTATGTATGTTACAATTGTGAATAGATTTTAATAGTTCTTTTTTTGTTTGGTAGATCGTACTTCAGAGGTGGTTCCATATACATTTTATCGAAATCGGTCTAGCAGTTTTTAAAATATCGACTAAAGTCTAAAAATAGTTTACATGGATGAGGGAAATTCGGTTTTTAAACTTTGCTTTTTAATTTAATTTATTATGCTACATGACTGGAGCCCGGTGTATTGCGACAGGCTCGCCCCTGTCACGTCAGGGACTGAATATCGTACGGTGAAGTGTGGGTGTTGTACACCTCTGCCAGCCCCCTCGGGGGAAAGGCGTGAATTTTATATTATTATGATTTTCCTCAAATAAATTGTAAGTATTAGATAGGTATTAAATGCTATTATAGTGTCTCCTACATATATAATTCCTATTAGTCTGTGAGTAGGTAAGTCAAAATGATTCACCTCTTTAATTGCCTTATCTAGCTGTCATAAAAAAACACCCACAAACTTGCTACTACAAACTTTGCTTACAAAGAAAACTAGCTGTTCTCGTAAAGAAAACTCAGTGTGGCCGTTTAAAAAAGTGCTCAGTTAGCTAAAGCGGCCATATTGCTGCAATATCTCGTAAAATTACAATGAATACACAAAAAGGCGCATTGTCTGCAGCGTTCATAGGCAATGCTCGCTTAAACTGCACCCGCTGGCAGGGCGCCAGCCTGCCGGATAATTTGATAAAAATACTCTACAGCCGCACGTAGGAACGGTAGACTTTACTTAGCAATATTTGGGACTGGCAACATCCGTTTCAAAATGGCCGAAAACAGTACGGTCACGGTCAGTACGTACACATCACGGCGGTACGGTCTTACCATTATTCTACGTTGGTTTTGATTGTTGGCAGTTTAAAATTCTGTCTGTCACTACAACGTTCGTTACGAGCAATCATAGCGTTTACTATCAAGAGAGAAACTTGCTTGCTTCCATACTTAGTTGTTGACAAAAAATTATTTGTTAATAATTTAAAATTGATAAAAAATTATGGGGCGAAGTAATAAAAAAATAAAAGTAAAAAAAAAGTAAATAAAAAAAGTATGGGTCCGCGCGAAGCGCTTTCAGAACTCCTTCCTAATGAGAACTGCCAATGGATAGAATTATTTCTTGCCTTGGTGTTACCAGTAGTACCTCTAGTAGTATCTGTTTACTAATGTATTGCATTTATTGTTTTTAATAAAGAGTTGTTGTTGTTGTTGTATTTATGTATGCCACCGACCAATTAACATATTTCGTTCAGTCCTGTCCATCCAAAGGTTGCCTGGAAGAAATCGCTTTAGGCGATAAGGCCGCCCTTGTACTGCTGAATGATATTTTATTTTAATATTTTTTTTGTTTGTTTTACTTTGTATTTTTGGTGTGCAATAAAGATGTATTGTATTGTATAGTAGTTACAACCTGGGTCTCTTCAAGACAAGATTAAATTAGGCACGTCATGCGTAAGCGTGCTCCATCTTAGACCACATCATCACTTTCCGTCAGGTGTGTTGTGGTCAAACGTGGGCCAATACAATCATTAAAAAAAAGTTATTTTCCAAGCTAATATTCGAAATCTACCAAAAAGTACTCTACCACTCCGACCACACTTTGCTGACTGTATTAGCTGTTTGTCATGTTTGCTTGCCGATCTAACGGCTTAATGTAAGCTTGTTAGCACTGTTCTGTGGCTTTACATGCCATATTGCGCAAATTAGCAAACACTTCACAATCAAGCTTATGGAGTTATCAAAATGTTAATGAATCAGGAAACGAATAATGACATTTTTGTCAAAAAAAGAGTTCAACTTCCTTACTAATAAAAGTTAAATACTTAAATATTCCGTGTTTTGTCTTTATCTTTATTTTAAATTTTTAACTCGATCGAAAAAGACACGGGATAAATATTCCGTTATTAAATTCACGTTTTCTAATTAGGGCGTGAATGTATTGATTAGTTTAAATGTTTTATAACTAAATAACTATTTACTCATTATGTTATTCATTCACTTTTGCCTCAGGTCTCAATGATAAAAAAGTTCTATAGATAAAAAAATAACAAGCACATGAAGTGGTGCCTATTAACTTAAATATGTCAAAGTCAAAATGTTTTAATTTAAATTAAGTATCAAAGATACACTTTTGACGTCAAAGTTTTATAATAGACTCGACCGCCTTGTTCGGAAAAAGAGAGCCACTACTTAGAAGAACAGGCAAGAAGCTGAGGGGGATGGTTTGATAACTACCTGCTCTACAACTACATTTAAGAATTTTCTAATTCCTTGCTTAACTAGTTTAATCTTCTCTAGCTAGCTCCTTGTTAATTTTTTACGCAAACCCTAAGTCTTTCCTCAGGAGAATCTTAATTTTATGTGACCGATAAGCGAATATTCCTAATATTCCGTTCCGAAGACGTGTCTGAGCAGTAGCGCACTTGTAGCGCCTCCCTCAACTGCCGTCTTTGTACTTCTTCACTCTACAAAACTTCAAGGTTAGAGTGAATAAGTACCTTATAGGTCGCCGTGCTCCATCTTAGTCGTCGTATAACATCAGGCGAGCTGGTAGACAAACGACGACCTATTCACATAAAAAAAAAAACAAATTTCGCTAAGTGTAAACCTACTTAAGCAAGGACTTGGTTTCTTATATTTAGTGCGAGTAGCCATAAGTCTATTAAAAGACTAGACTATGCAGCCAGTACTTTATCAGCCTCAATAATTATTATATAAGATTAATTGTACACTTTTTAGGAAATAAATATTATTATTATTATTCCAAGATTCCAAGCTATAAGCTATTCACGTTTTAGCATTCCAGTAAACTACCCCATTCGAAAACAAAATCTATTACCCGTACTTACTTTTTCAGCCAAAAAACAGTGACTGTTTAGCAGTTAAACATGCACTTAACCCTGCGCTAGTCGCTGACTAATATGGCCTATAGCACGCCAGTTCGGGTCTTTTCGGCCCGACGGCCGTAAACAATGGCTTATGGCGGCCCCGAGGTAGTTTGTCACTCGTTCTGCCGTTCGTTGTTTTACGTCTGCGCGAAACGTTTTGTAATGCTTTTTGCTATGTTTTTGCTGTTAACATTCGATATTTGTTACCGGTCCGTTTGTGGAAACGGGGCTGCTTTTTGTGTAATGTTAGCGAGAAAGGGTTGTGGGCTGTGGAAATAATCCTGTTAGTGGTTGGAGTTGCGCTGAAACTTGGTCTTTTTCTCTTATGCTGAAAAGCGTAACTGGTTTTGGTTAAAAAAACATTACTAAACATAAAAAGCTAAGCTCTTCTTTATTATTTTTTTCGCGACTAAGTACAATACAAAAATCTTTATTGAAACCAAATAAAATCTAAATCTAATATAGGCGCAATGAGCGATCTTATCACTTAAAAGCGATCTCTTCTAAACTATACCTTAAATAATTCAAATCTTAAGGCGAGGCTTTCCCAGAACTTTAGGTATTTTACTCTACCTCAGGCCGCACTTTTTGGGAGCGCGACGTATTCATTCACGCGACACAAAAGTTGTGTGCGATGCGCCGCGCGCACGTCTTTCACCCGTCAGTCACGTTATGGTATCGAGTACCTAAACACCCATTTTTAGGAAATCGATAAAATAATCCGTCCGTCATTGTACTCATCCATTTTATGAACATTTTTTATTTGATGCCAACCAAAAAAAATCTAAAAAATGCCGTTCAAGCCAATATAGGTAGGTAGGTACAACCAATCTCATGTCCACGAGTTGTTGTATTTTTTATGTGTGAGCAGTCGTGGCATTAGTTTCATTTTACCGGTAGTGTCATATTTCCATTTTATCACACTTCACACTCATAAATACAAAAGATTGCGATTGTGTGTGGACGTTAGGTACTTACTCGTATTTCACTTATTCACACCTAAACGGCTAGACGGATGAGGATCATATTTGGAACGGAGTTAGCTTATTGCCCTGGATTGACACATAGGCTACTTGTTATCCTTATTAGGACAAACATTTATACAGGGTGTTGGAATGATTGTGTAACTACCGGTATTCTTTAAATAATACAACATAGTAAATTTCATTATTTTTGGGTATATCGTATAACAATGGTAATAACAATTTTAATTTCTTAATTTACCATTAGGTGCGTACTAATAATATTGTATGGTTTGTTAAAGTTAAAAAACTACACGATTCAGATATAATTTTGAAACAATAATTATGAAAGAATCGAGTAAACTTATACCGGATATATACATACCCTGGGTACGAAGTGGCGGACATTCTGCTAGTACTAACAAAACATCCAATACAAAAATATACATTCACAATATTTACATTTATATATACAATTGAGCTATTGGTACGTAGTATTATTATTTGTTCTGTGATATAGTTGTAGAATCGATGGCAGCCTAGTTGGGAGTGGCAATTTTGCTCTGCTGGGTTCGAACCCAGCCGACGGCACGCACCAATTTGTTCATTGTGTGAACATATGTGCGTATTGTGTGTCATCTGCTACATAACTGGAGCCCGGTGTATGGCGACAGGCTCGCCCCCTGTAACATTTGGGACTGAATATCGGCCGGCGAAATGTGGGTGTTGTATTACACCTCTGCCAGCCCCCTCGGGGAAAAGCGTGACGATATGTATGCATGTCTAGCCATAAGTTCTGTTACAAATGAAAATGCATTTATTTTTTTATACAGTAATGTAATGTTAATAAAAGTTATATTTACATATGTATTGAAGTCTTAACAAAAATATAACTATTATTTTATTCAAAATTACCACATTTGGCCTTGATAGAGGCCTTTAGTCGGTCTGGCCAAGAATCTATGGATTTACGGACTGTTTCCATGGGAAATTTAGCCACTGCTTGCTTCAAAGATTTCTTAAGTGACTCTATGTCGGCGTGTCGTTTAGAGCAGGCCATGCCCTCTAAACCTGACCATAATTTGTAGTCCAGGGGGTTTTGATCTGGCTAGAGGAGGGCCAGTCTTCAGCCCTTATAAAGTCCGGAACATTGGCTTCCAGCCAGGGTTGGGTAGTTCGCGCCTTGTGACCATGTGCAGAGTCTAGTTGGAAACTCCACGGTAGATTTTTAAAAAGTGTATTGCTAAGGGGTTGTACAACACCATATAAGACGGTCTCTTGATACACTTTGGCAGAAGTTTTAACCCCCTTTTCACAAAAACTAAGCTTTGTGACGCCGTGATAGGATACCCCCCACCAAACCATGACTGACGCAGGATGATGACCACGCTGAGTGAAACAGGGTCAATGTCATCCACGTGCCTAAAACAAAATAAAAATAAATATTTATAAGTATGATGTCCAAAAGTTCAAAATATAAAAATTCTAAAAAACCGACCAAGTTCGAGTCGGACTCGCGCACGGAAGCTGTCGTTTAAGCTTGTTGGTATGTATGTACATAATTATATAACAACTACATTATAAATAAATGAGCTTTCAAATGACACCTCAAACAACTGATTTGATGAGATAGAACTCGAGATATAAGCAATAATCTACAACGGTCGGCGGCCATCTTTGTGACGTATATACATAGCTTCGCCTGTCCCCGCTATCGCTTCTTACAACCGGCAGTTTCGAATTTCAAAGGCAACGACGAACACATCCATACCAGTCGTAGGTTTATAAAAGCCGTACTTACAAGATTTACCGAAATGCTCAATTTTCGCTAATCGTTAAAAACGAATATACAACTTTACGAGTTTTCTTCAAAACAGCCAGAATCACGTTGCAGTACTAATCAGGCCTAGATGTGTTCAAATCATACGGCTATAACTCAAACGCTACCAAACACTCGTGTAGTACAGATTGCTCAGTCAAAAATGAAAGTATGAACGACGTCCCCTATCTCACCTAAAACCCTATATAAATTACATACATACAGTACAGTCAAAACTTAGCGAAGATCCGCTACCTTGCATGTTACAAAAAGAAGGTAGGTACTTACGTTTCGTCAATTGCAATGTCATCAGAGTTTATTACATTCTCTTGAAGTACTCTTCTGCAAAAAAAAAAAACGAAGATAAGTATTCATGTAGGTAAGTATAACTACGTAAATATCACTACTAGATATACCACTAGGCCGGGTATTTACTCGTTGTGCAGTTCAGATTGCTCAGTAAAAATGAAAGTATGAACGTCGTCCCGTATCTTACCTAACATCCTGTATAGTTAAAACTTAGCGAAGATCCGCCGCCCTGCATGGTACAAAAGGTAGGTAGGTACTTACGTTTCGTCAATTCCAATGTCATCGGAGTTTATTACATTTGGTTGTAGTACTCTTCTGAAAAAAAAACAAAACTGTAAGATAGGTATTCGTGTAAGTAGGTATAACTATATAAATATAAATATCACTGGTATGCCACTAGGTCGGGTATTTACTCGTTGTGCAGTTCAGATTGCTCAGTAAAAATGAAAGTATGAACGTCGTCCCGTATCTCACCTAACATCCTACATAATATATAGTCAAAACTTAGCGAAGTTCCGCCACCTTGCATGTTACAAAAAGAAGGTAGGTACTTACGTTTCGTCAATTGCAATGTCATCAGAGTTTATTACATTCTCTTGAAGTACTCTTCTGCAAAAAAAAAACGAAGATAAGTATTCATGTAGGTAAGTATAACTACGTAAATATCACTACTAGATATACCACTAGGCCGGGTATTTACTCGTTGTGCAGTTCAGATTGCTCAGTAAAAATGAAAGTATGAACGTCGTCCCGTATCTTACCTAACATCCTGTATAGTTAAAACTTAGCGAAGATCCGCCGCCCTGCATGTTACAAAAGGTAGGTAGGTACTTACGTTTCGTCAATTCCAATGTCATCGGAGTTTATTACATTTGGTTGTACTACTCTTCTGAAAAAAAAACAAAACTGTAAGATAGGTATTCGTGTAAGTAGGTATAACTATATAAATATAAATATCACTGGTATGCCACTAGGGCGGGTATTTACTCGTTGTGCAGTTTAGAATGCTCAGGAATAATGAAAGTATGAACGTCGCTCCGTATCCGTATCTCACAAGTTGTCTGGGTGAAATAATAAATGGTGACCGACATAGTCAAAACTTCGCAGAACACCCGCCTCCCTGCGTGGTACAAAAGGTAGATAGGTACTTACGTTTCGTCAATTCCAAAGTCATTGGACTTTGTTACGTAGTAGTCTTCTGCAAAAAAAACTGTAACTGTAGGTAGGTATAACTACATAAATATCACTAGTAGGTATACCACTAGGCCGGGTATTTACATCGTGAATACACGTAACGAGACAAAAAAGTATCTATGATGATGAGTATGATATTTGAAAACACTAAAACGAATATAAGTAGGTACTAATAGATTTGTTGATACATCATCTGACTACAAAAAGCAATGCAAGAAATGTCGATTCTAGTAAATAAAAACAATGATTACCAATTTAATCTAGTAGAAGTTTATCTACTTACCGACGTTTGCTCCTTGACTCGTACGATTTTCTAAAAGCCAGACTTGAGCATTTTTTTCGTTTATTATGTTTGTTACCCATTATGGCAAAACTAAATGCTTGGTTGGTGTTGGTGTGTGCGGCACTGCGGAGATCACAAAAATTTGGCACACGTCCGGCGTCGACGGGGTCTGCGGGCGGACTGGCGGTCACGCAAACGTGCCTTTTTACCATGAATTCGTGATAAAAAATCATATAAAATTACCATGTTAACTTTTTAACATTTTTATTTATGATTCCATTTTTTTATTGCGTTATGATTCGTAAAAAAAATAAAAAAACAATATGATTTGTAAAAATTAAGTCGCAAATCGTGTTTAAAATACCAAATAGAGGTGAATTTGGATTTTTTTTCTATCGAGTGAAGTTATTCATTACATGTATCAGATTTATGATTCCACTTAAAAATATGCTTAAGAATAACATATTTTTTTTTTACACAGTAAAAACCATGGTTTATCTTAGAGAAAAGTTGATTCTTGCTAGACGTTTTCTGGCCAGGCTCGCCTTAATGCGAATCAACCATTCTTGCTAAACATATTTAACATAAAATTTATATCGTAACGCATTTCCCCCGAAGGGGCTGGTAGAGGTATAATTTTTTTATTTTTTATTTTATTTATTAAACAACATTCACAGCCCTTAAAAAACAGAATACAACAGTAACAAACTAAACTTACAGCCAATAAAGAATGTATATTATATTAATGAATTAAATAATATGTGCAGTCGTGTGTGTGTGTGTGTGTATGTGTGAGAGAGAGAGTGTGTGTGAGGATGTGTAAAAGTGTGAGAGTGGGATATATGAATATGATTATAATTATGAAATGTCTGTGCCATGGATTAATTTGGTTATATCAAGTTTAAAAGCTCCTTTTTTTAAGTGAAAGATATCGGTATAGTTACAAAATTTTAGGTTATAGGTTCTATGTAGACGATTGATTATTGAATTTTGTGCATAGTTGGTATGAGTTTGTGCGACAGCAAATAATTTTATATTTCTAGTTCGTTTTTGAGGTGCACGAAAGCTGAGAATACTACTGATCAGGGCAGGGCAATCAATGCACCCGTTACACAAGCCGTGCAGAAATACCATGTCTAAGATCATGCGTCTGTTCTCAAGACTAGTTAGATGGTGGTACTTACATGAATCTTCATAACTCAGCTTGTATGTACGTGCCCTGTAGTTGAGATGTTTTATAAATTTGTATTGAATGTTCTCAATATCTCTTATGTATGTAATGTAAGAGGGGTTCCATATCGTACTACAGTATTCCAAAATGCTTCCAAAATACAACACCCTCACTTCGCCCGGCGATATTCAGTCCCAAATGTGACAGGGGGCGAGCCTGTCGCCATTTGCCGAGCTCCAGTCATGTAGCAGATGACATGCAATACGCACTTATGGTCACACAATGAACAAATTGGTGCGCGCCGTCTGTCGGCTGGGTTCGAGGTCGCTCCCTCTGGCTTGAGAGCTCTCCTTCTCTAACTAGGCTATCATTTATTGAAACCAACAATTAAAATATAAAACTAAACCAAACATTTAAATATAGGCGCAATGAGCGATCTCCAAGATTTCAAACTTAAATAATTTAAATCTTAACGCGCATCAACCACTGCTTGCTTAACATACTTAACTAACTCATAATCCATGATACAACTTTGGAAAATTAGAGAACGGCCTTTAATACCACAGTGTGGTTTTAAACTTATTTTAACATTTAATTTAATAACAAGCTGTCTATTAAGTTTTAATCAAATAACCTCTGTTAAAGTTTCGTTGTTTGTTCTGGTAAAATAACTGTATGAAAATTTAATTTACTTCTGCTCATGTCAGCTTTGTTTGAGGATAAATATGTTAATATTGTTTGGTTTTATTTGTGGATCTGGACCGTATATTTGGATAAACATATTGTAGGCTTTTGGTGTTGGTACGAGTATTGAAATTAAACAGTAATAAATAAAAATGAAAACCTTTGCAACTGTTCGTTATTTATTTGTTTTCGTTGTTTTTTGTAGTGGTAAGCACATACATAACTATATATTATATCTACGAGAGCACAAACGGTCAAAAAGTCCGATTTAAATAACTTATTTATTCATAATTATGAAGCTTTTTCAATACTAAGTAAAATAACTAGGCCATAAAACGTAATAACAGAAACCATTTTTTTTTACAACGGACTAAGCATGCGTTTGACCACTGACTCGTCTGATGGGAAGCGTCGACGTAATCGAAGGTGTAACACGCTTGCCAGAGATATTTACTACGAGTATTCACTTTATTCTTGAACGCCCCCGGACTCCATTTGGATAGAAAGACGCTAACAACGAGTTACACACCTCTGAAGTTCTAACAAGAAAAAATACTTACAACGTTTAGTGCGCCTTGGTCAAATTACAGTACACTGAAAAAAATGATTTAGTTGTGGCAACTAAATCTGTTTTGCTGCCTATGTCTTAGCTGCTGCACCAAATATCTTCGAAACACTGGCAAAGTTTTGTTGACTACGACGAAGACTGCTTAGCTACTATTCAAAATAAAATTTTGCTAAGAGAATCACACTCAAGTTGCAGTTACTGCAAATTACTTAACTGAGTTTACTAAATTTGTTATCTATATAAACAAAACAAATTTGAATGTTTAAATTAGCTATCAGAGCAAAATATTTTAACTACTTTAGGATAAAATATTTACCTGCTATTGCTAATTATTAAGATTGTTAGCAACTACTGCTAAGTATTGTTATGATTGTTAGCTGCAACAGCTAAATTCGTTCAGCTAAAAACAATTTGCTACGCTAACAAAAAACTTAGCTGTCCCTATAGTTTGAAAGGATATTTGCTACTACAACTAAAATGTAGTAACAGCAGCTAATTTTTTTTTTCCGTGTAGAACGGTGATGACTTGATTAGATTTTGCAGTTCTTGTGCACACTTGCCGTAGTGCATTCTGTAGAATACCGATAGGCTTATCGCCGTTGTGATAAGCTCTGTAGCTTGAATTATACCATTTATACCAACGAGTCAGTGTCGATAAGCCGTTTGGTGCGCCTTTCCATGGTTTTATTTGGCCATTTGTTAGCATTTGGATTGACAATTAAAGACATTTTATCGTCACTTATAATTGAAATCAAAATAGTCTTAGTAAAAAACACACACTGTATTTAAACCCTTTCTCTTTAACAAAAATTACCACCTTCAGTGATTTCAGTTTTCATTCCATAATCTGTAAGGCAATACCCAATATCAAAGACATTACTTTCCTCAAATAAATATTGGCACAACAGATTGCAAGCACGTTCGGCGTTCCCAAAGGGCAAGAAAAACAATGTTCACTAGCATTTTTCTATAAAAAAGCACAAGCATCCGCTATAGGTCTATAAATTGATATGTTTGCTTCGGACGACGTGCACATCAAAGAAAAAGAGTGGGTTTGTAGTTCGTATCAATAAAGACCCCTTCGTTGTATAAATCTATACATGAAGGATGATCTAAGGGCCTCTAAGTTACGAGCAAGAGCGAGCAAGCGAGAAAAACGATATGACAATCAATGGAAATAGCTTGTTAGTTTAGAAGTTTTTTTATCGTTTCAACAGCACGCAACTGCATTAGATTTAAACGAGTCTGCTACTATTATAATTGAACTACAGTGTCGTGTCGTCTAACGAACGCGTTCGTAAGATACTGAATAAATTACCTGTACCAGACATTAAGAATATAAAAGTAGAACATAAAAACAGCAGAAATAAAATTTCTGCAAATAAATAAATTAACATGTAACTCGCGTTCGCTGGTCTCTCAGACCATGCGGTATAAAAAGGGTCCAATAATCAATAAGGAGTTTAATCCCACGGGCAGCGGCCGACTATCTCATTGGAGGGCACAAATTGACGGACATTGCCTAACTACAGTGTACGAGCTCCGTGTACTCTAGAGCAGGTACATAACTGAACGTAAATAGATACACTCAACAACTAGCGCAGTACTGTTGAATTGTTTAACGTTTGTAATCATATATTAATTGCGATCATATTAACATTATAATACCTGTAATAAAAAAGGTAACATAAAAGGTTCCTGATTTGAACTAAAAATTAAATTAATCGATCAAAAATAAACGAACTAATAGATAGATACTGCAATTGTTCTTTCTACACTAGACTTTCTTTTTAAACAATAGTAGTAGCACTATAGCACTATTGTCTATCACCAAATGTTCCTCCAATTTTTAATTTTTAGAACCAGTACAGTCAAGTATTTCAAAAATTACATGAAACGTCTGTCCAATCTTTTGCAGGCCAATAACGCCGTATCTGCCGTCCCCAGCGGTTTGACCAATAACATTAAAGACTAATAGCACGCGAGATTGTTTTGACACAAGACAGCGGATTCCCTGGCACGTTTCGTTTTACGCGCCATAAAAGCTGGCCAGCTTGAGGATATTGATGTCAAGTTTTCGTTCTATAATAGTTTATTTTCGTAATAAATAACTATAGGTTACAGGGGGGCGATTCAGTTAATCATAGCCGATGCTTAACTGAACCGTTGACGTTGCGTTTGTCAAAAATAAGACGGCTGGGGAACGGCTCACCATCACTAATGGTTCACAAGCGTGTGAGCTAGAGCTCGACCGCTGCTCCACCCGGTTAAAAACGACTGACGTCACTGCTACGTAGCTAGGATATTCTTGCGGGGCGTTTAACTGGGGCCACCTCAATTCCATAAAATTGTATCTAGCTCTTTGCATCTTAATACAATTGCAATATTACCTACACCAAAGATTTACTATATTATGAGTTATTTGCTGTTTAAATTATAAGATAAATACGTAATAACAAGGCTGTAGGTAGTTAATAGAAGTATAAGTGTGGTGAAAACCTATTATTTTTACATTTAGTATCATCATTATCATCGGCATATCAATTGTTGACCCATTTCAGAGCGTGAGCGTTCTACTGAACGACACGTGACACGATCTTCTGCTTTAAGCATCCACCTAAGCAGCTGTTTATCGCTCCACTCGATGGCAGAGTGCTTCAATCTACGTTTGCTGATTCTCGGTATCCACTCTTAAAATAATAACACATTTCGGTCTTTCTACGAGCATGACCATTTCATTTTCATATTTGCCAATTCAACTTGCTAAACCTTTGCTATGTTGGTTGTCTTAGTTCTACGACAGATTACCTCATTTTGGATTTTATCTTTAAAAATAACTAGCATCAATGCTCGCAGTGTTTTAAACCTATGAACTAGCTTTATTGGTTAGTGTCTTCGTTTCGTTGCTGTAATGTAATTAGCTCAACATTGATATGGAGAACGAAGCAAGAACCTACTCATATCTCATAGAGAAAAAGCCCTCTCCCCCTAACTGTACCTAAATACACCACTGATTTATTTAGCACAACGTCACTCATTCCCATGGTTCCTTTGTCATTATCAAAGTGACTGTCAATTTTGAGTGACAAAACCGAATTCCTTCTTCGAAAACAAAAAAAGAAACGAAAGCGCTGACCGTTATCATGTGCCGCTAAGATGTGCGGTAAGGATACATAGTATTCTGTGCCAGTAATTTTCTAAGCTACATAGGCTAGATCTAGACAGACTAGCAGGAATCAATAGTAAATATTAGGAATCAGCTACTACTAGTAGTAGTTCGTCTCATCGTAACTCTTGCATAGGTATTCACAATCATTCAGGAATGTTTCCGTTTGAATACCAAAAATTTTAAACTCAAATTATTCGAATCTCAGTCCGTTTTCATAAGTTTTTAAATGTGATTCATTCTTCCGATGGCATTTATGCTCGATTCCCTATTCCCAAATTTATAAAAGTAGGCTGAGAGTCGAACAATTTAAGTTTTAAATTTGTGGGATACGATCGGAAAAGTTTTCGAATCTGATTCTGAATAGCACCTCTAGACCAATTTTGTCTCATATTCGAACTTAAAAATTGTTTGCACGAACTACTTGCCTGCAAAATTTCATATACAAATCGGATTGATCAACGGAACATACTCAAGTTGTCATCGATCAAACAGTTAATACCAACTTTTGCTTTCGCTCGATCAATTTAAAGACGGAAATATTACTTTTTGTATCTCAGGATCCTAGGACCTACTTACACGAATATAGAAGGTATATAGAAGGCTTTATATTATTTGAACACCTACCTACAAAATTAACACACACCAAAACTACATTTTAAATTGTTTAATACATTAAATAAATAAATCACGCTCACACAAACAAAGCTCACTAGCTATAACAAAGTCCGAATAAAGCTTTCATTTAACATTATAGGCTACTTTTTAACCGTGAGCAACACCGCAAAGTGCAGCAAGTAATATCAATCATTATATTATCGATAACACACTTTTAGTCTTTTTTTTTATGTACTCGCTCTATTGTTGGGCTCTAGGCTTAGCAGAACTCGCATGCCTAAGCGTTTTTTCATAGCTTCTGCGCTCCGTTTTTATTCAGTTTTGTCTGCTTTAAAAGCTTTAATAACATCGACATATATGGTATTTATTGCAGTCGCTCCGTATGTTATCACTTCTAGGGTATTTTTCGTGAAAGTCGTGTAATCATTACATTTTAAATAAAACGAAAACGATCATCTGAAATATGAGAAAAAAATGGATTAGTTCATATATGTACATAAGTTTTTAGTTGATTCCCTAGATCGTTTAAACATAGGTATACATAGGTCACTTTTTAAGCGCAAGTAATATCGCAAGGCGCAGCTCGTAACAAATAATAGTGAAAATCATAGCATGGGAGCAACTCGCCTATCAGTCGATACTAAACTGAGCCATCGACGTTGAATTTGACTGCCTCGGTGGCTTAGTCAGTAGTGGACCTTCTTAGAAGGCGCGGGTTCGATTCCCACCAAGGGCAACCATTTATGTGATGAACTTTTGTGTTTGTTCTATGTCTGGGTGTTAATATCTATTTAAGTATGTTTTTAAATTATGTATTTAATAAAAATTAGGTTCAGGGCAATATCACTGTCTCTTAAACGTACCAACCAGCTTGGTACCATCAATGCTTCACAAACATAACACGTTTGTGAAGCGTTGATGGCACCAAACAATCGATGTTGCATTAACCATAAAAAAGAGGACGATGATCGGCTCAGTATCACTGTCTCTTAAACGTATCAGCTTGGTACCATAAATGCTTCACAAACATGACACGTTTGTGAAGCGTTGATGGCACCAAGCAATCAACGTAAAAAGGACGAGAATCGGCTCATTACCACTGTCTCTTAAACGTATCAGCTTGGTACCATCAATGCTTCACAAACATGACACGTTTGTGAAGCGTTGATGGCACCAAGCAATCAACGTAAAAAGGACGAGAATCGGCTCATTACCACTGTCTCTTAAACGTATCAGCTTGGTACCATCAATGCTTCACAAACATGACACGTTTGTGAAGCGTTGATGGCACCAAGCAATCGACGTAAAAAGGACGAGAATCGGCTCATTACCACTGTCTCTTAAACGTATCAGCTTGGTACCATCAATGCTTCACAAACATGACACGTTTGTGAAGCGTTGATGCGTTGATGGCACCTTGCAATCGACGTAAAAAGGACGAGGATCGCCTCATTATCACTGTCTCTTAAACGTACCAGATTGGTACCATCAATGCTTCATAAACATGACACGTGTGTGAAGCGTTGATGGTACCAAGCTGTTGCCCGTCTGCTTCTTATGATAATAGGCACGTCAACGGTCCATTTAGGCATCAGCTCAGTTAATCATCGGACGAGCAACGGGTCAGTACCACTAGCGCTTCACACACGTGTCACCTGTAGTCTAGTTGGCCACGTTTATGAGTACTAAAACGTGGCCAACTAGACTACAGGTGAGGGTGATATTAATAGTTTACATTTTTATTGTTATTAACACAAGCTTTTATTTAAATTGCAATGTATGTATGCATGTATGTATGTATGTGTGTATGTATGTATGTATGTATGTATGTTACTATGTTTGTTCGGGTGGAATCTGGCAACTCAATTTTGAAGCAGATATCTCGAACCGATTGAGCTGAAATTTTGTATACACGTTTAGCTTAGATGAAAATGCATGGTTAGCTATATGATGTCATTCTAAATCCCACATGGCGGAACACCCTCAATGGCGGACAAGTTTTTTTCAATGCACTCGTACAAGATACATACATTCATATGTACATACATATCGTCACGCCTTTCCCCCGAGAGGGCTGGCAGAGGTGTAATACAACACCCACATTTCGCCGGACGATATTCAGTCCCAACGTGGCAAGCCTGTCACCAAACACCTGGCTTCAGTCATGTAGCAGATGACATACAATACGCACATTTGTTCACACAATGAATAAATTGGTGCGTGCCGTCGGCTGGGTTCCAACCCGCTCTCTCTGGGTTGAGAAGCGGGCCTTCTCCAACTAGGCTATCATCTCTTTCACTATTGTAATAACATGGGTATAAAATGAAAGGGCTTGCTGAATATTACACGAAAAATAAAGTGACGTCACTCTAAATCCAATATGTCGGTCTTCTAAAGCTGGCGGACTAAGCTTTTTAAACTTTCATACAATATGGGTATCAAATCAAAGAATTTCATGAGAATACGAATGCGAGTTAAATTTGAATGTGACCGGCAAACGACCTTGCAACAATTTTGCGTTTAGTGAGATGAACAGACTAAGAAACCTGTCGAGCGAAAGCTAAAAGTAAAAAAATAAATAAAATTAAAAAAAAACAAGCTGTTATTTAAATGCGCTTAAAGAATAAAACAAACTTTTGCTACTACTTACTTACTTATAACTTTTACTAGCAACTTATAATATAAAATGTGTAAGTAATGGCGTTCTAAGCTATTAGTAAAAGTTTTATAGGAAAAGAAAAATTTTTTTTTTTTTTAGCGCATTAAATAAAAAGCTTGTTTTTGAAAATGAATTTTTACTTTTAATTTATTCAAACTTAAAAAAATATATTTATTAAGCAAGATACTCGCCTCTGAGACCTCGCTTGGCTCGGTCAATAAGCACGTGCAGTATTAATGGAATATCCACCTGGACCACGTCCAGTATGAGGCTTATTCGCGCGTTTGGTAACGGACCTACGTCATGGCACGGCCCATTATCTCGTCCAACCTGTCTTCCAGAGGAGTTACATTCCATTTCCACCAAGTAGCCACTAGCACATAAATATAATATGGTATTACCTAGTTGTAAGTCAATATTTGTGAGACAGTTATCTAATTATATTTTTAAAAAAACTGCCCTTTAGTTTCTTGCCTGTTCTTCTGAGTAGTGGCTCTTTTTCCGAATAAGGCGGTCGAGTCTATTATAAAACTTTGACGTTCATAAGTATATCTTTGATACCCAAATTGAATAAAAACATTTTGACTTTGACTTTATTGATATAGGCACTCGTACCGCCACCAGTGCCTCATTTACTCCTATTTTTCAAAAATCGCAAAGATTTTATTATCATTTTCATCATTTTCATGATAATATCATTATATAATTGATATTTTTAAAAGATAGGCAATGTAATGAAGTTGGCTGCGTACTGAGACCTTTTATCTTACGTAACTTCATAACACACACAACCCTTGTCCGATTTGACTAAATACAACATCTCGTAGCTGTCTCGGGAAAAGTTGACGTGCGGTGCTGAGGACTGTGATGAGTTCCTCTGGAAAAGCCGGGACCCTCCATCAAGAACTAAGGCAAACCAGCGAGGGGGAAATTTTCTATCCAGCAGAAATGTGCTAAAAATTTGCGGTGCGAATGAGTGGTTTAAGTGAAGAAATGTATAGTTACTTATCATTTTGGTGGAGTTTTTCCTCGAAAATCTCCGGTGGTTCCCTTCGTGGGAACAAAGTGTCACACTTTATTTTTGGTTTCTGGTCTGTACTTAGCTATTCACGCTGTCATGCATGTAGGTGTGCGAATAATGCCAGTCAATTTCCTTACTTTCACCCTGTAAAATAATTACGTACTACATTCTACGATTAGGAATAACTTTATTAAGAACTATTAAACTATTAAATATATAAATATATTTGTAAGTAATTAAATCTATTGGTGTTTTCTTCAGTTGTCATGAGTTGTCATTCAAATACAAAACAAAAATCTCAACAGCTGACAAAAGCTGTGGGCTTACCGCGAGTTTTGATGGTTGGCGAAAACTTTTTTGTTTTCGTTTGGCTCCATACATTTAACTTAGTTCCTTAGACAGACTTCGTCTATAGAATACTACTGTATTGGATGTCTGTGGTTTCATAACGTTTCCGCCAGTAGCGCTCTATTGAAATGTTTAGAGCTAAAACTGAAAACAAAAAAAGTTTTCTTAACGATCAAAACTCAAGGTAAGGGCCAACTATAGTCCTGTTCAATTATTTAAATTCAAATTTGCAGACTCTCCTAATTGCTCTTGTGGTTTGGATATTGGTTCGGTAAATTATATATTTTTTAGCTGCCCTCTTCGTAGTAAATCATCCCTTTATTCTACCATCACTAATTGTAAAGTTCCGCTTCCAATACACATTTCTTCTCTGCTCTCATTCCCAAACAAAAAAATCATTTTTTCATTATCTAATTTTATTCAGTCCAATAAATTTCGTCTATAGTTTTTTTTTCTTTTTCCTTTCATTTCTTCTATAGTACTATCTACCTCACCAGGATTATTTCTCTTCTTTTCTTTTTATATCAATTACTATCGCCTCCCTCACTGTTGATGGTAACATTGCCCCAAAACCCTAAGGGGCAGAGGCCACTACAAACAAAAAAAAAAAAAAACCTAGTTTTGTAGGAAACACGCAAAGTAGTATTTAATAATGCTTGTTTAATTTACCTACGCTCATGCACTAAGTATAGCAAACCGGTAAAGGTTAATAATCCACTATTATTATTCCTCGGAGAATCACAAGTTTTAGTAAATAATTTAAATTCATGACACCATCTTCTCGGTTCCCGCCAAAAACTCCTTAACAGTAAATAAAGGTGCGCTCATCCGTGGTTATTCCATGGTCATTCCATGGTGCGACGTGCGCTCCGATCGAGGCAAATGATGTCAGAATCATATTGCCACTCCATTGCATCTACATTATTGTAATACTAGCCGCGACCCGCGGTGTTACTCGCGGTTAAAAAGTGACCTATGTGTTAATCCAGGGTATGAGCTACCTCATTATCAAGTTTCATCAAAATGCGTCCATCCGTTAGAGCGTGAAGATGTAACAAACATACACACTTACACAGTCACAAACTTTCGATTTTATAATATTACTAGCGACCCGCCCCGGCTTCGCACGGATGCAATGCTGATACTAAATACACTACAGAAAAACTGTGAACGTTGTATATAAAAACATGCGGCCCGCTCTGGCTTCGCACGGGTATTAAGTATAAACAAAAAAACGTTGTTGTAGGATATCCATAAGATATAGACATATACCATCGAGGAGTTTTCTGTAGACCTTTTGAATGTGTACAAATAATTAGTACGAGTACATTATTTTGATAAATCTCGTAGGGTTCAGCCTGCGTTTGCAATGTAAGCGGAAAAAAAATTGATAATTAACGACATCACAAAAAATTTTAAAGATTTAAGCATAGTGTAGTATTGTGATTACTTATCAGTAGCTTCTGTAGCCCAGTGTTGTCAACTTATTATAATGAATTTTCCACCATAGTATGAAACACAATAGCTTGATAAAATAGTGTTTGAAACACATAGCTACCACACACATACAACACATACCATAGAATATCTGCTCCCTATCTCGATACGTGGGACAGCCAATAACATGGTATTTTATGAGTAAGGGTTGTGTTGCAAAAAATATATCCTAACGGCCCATACTTATTGATATTATACACTGTCTCGATGGATCAGTCGGTAGTGAACATGCCTTCTAAGCTAGGGGGCGCGAGTTCGATTCCCACCTAGGGCAAACATTCGTGAGATGAACATTTGTGTTTTTTCTATGTCTGGGTGTTAATTTTTAATTTAAGTGCGTATTTAAAAATATATGTATGTAGGTATATATCTCAGTCTCTGGCCACCATAGTACAAACTTTGCTTAGTTTGGGGTCAGACGACAAGTGTCACCGTGTCTGCAAGTGTCCCGAATATTATTATAAATAAAAAATCGATAGTAGCTCTGCCAGTTTTTAGGCTTTTCGCGGCTAAATGGCCAAACTGATCTTGATGAAATTTGATAATTAGTTACAGCATTTGACGAGGAAGGTTATTGGATACTATTTACTGCTAACAGCTAGTTTTTAATGAAAACCAATTTGCAAATACTTTATAGTCTGACCCACGACTTCAGAATTCAGAAAATAGTATCCAATAACCTCCTCGTAAAATACTGTTACTAATTTTCAAATTTCATAAAGATCTGTTCAGCCGTTTTAGCCGTGAAAAGCCTACAAACATACAGACAGAAATACAGATAGAGTTACTTTCGTTTAATATTATAAGTAAAGTAAGTATGATATGGATAAGAATGGAAAGTTTTTAACATATATTATCACCACACCTTTCTCCCAAAGGAGATGGCAGAGGTATATTACAACACCCACACTTCGTCGGTCGATATTCAGCCCTAAAAATGTGACTGGGGGTGAGCTTGTGGCCATACAACGGGCTCCGGTCATGTAGCAGATGACATACAATACGCACACAATATTCACACAATGAACAAATTAATGCGTGCTGTAAGCTGGGATCGAAACCACTCCCATCTGGCTAACAGTTTCTTAAAGGTCCCTAAAAGTTTTTTAATATTTAATTATCGTGGATTACCCCTATTACCTATTATAGATAGGTAGTGTAAGTATACTGTATCCGGAACCCAAAAAACCCTGAAAACTGCAGTCTGTCAAGTTGCGGTCTTATGTTATAAATTAAACTTATGCGCGTTTTAAAACACCATCGCTGCGCGATTAAGAAATTAATATAAATTTAAATTAGAACATAATATTTTATTAATTGTTGTTTTCATGAGCATTTATTTGCAAACGAAAAAGGTTTGCTAGGAATTGGAGACGTTAAGTTTAGTTTGAATTCTGCATTTTTAGTGTAATCACCAATACTCTTTAGAAAAAACATAACCCTCTTTCTTGCGCAGTCGGGTAATAATAAGAGGTAAGAACAAAAAAACCATTAAATTCATACCTAATTGTATTGTTTTATTGTTTCTAGTTCACAACCAAATTTTAAATTATTCTGTGTAATTTTAAGCCTTTCTCTTTCTTTATTGTGAACTAGTGACGTGATTTATTTTCAGACCGACGCGGCAATGCGATGAACCACAGTAACTAAGCGACACTATACAGTTGAGAGACGCAAATATACGGGAAATAATTTATTGAAAGGAACTTCAAAAATTTCAATACTCCGGAATTTATTTACATCATCACCATATACAATACTGATGGATTTTGTTTCCATGGTCATGAAAGCTTTAAAAAAAAAAACTTGAATATTTTTGCCGGGAATCAGAAAAAGGCAATTTTTGTTTATTTTATTATACTGTGTTTCTTTGAGTATTCAACTAAAATAATGGTGGTGTAATAACCTTTATCGATTTGTTAAAATGCACGAGTGTCCGCAATTGATACAAAATTAGTAACGCAACTTTTACTTTTTTGCCAAACAAAGTAGTGATTTTGTTGAATGTGTGGTCTTCTAATTTTTCTGCAGGAAACAAGTGACTCATTGAACAAAAATACAAGTCCTCTACAAGAGGACAAATATCGACGCGAAAAGTCCAGAACCCGATAAGTAATCCAGTGAATCCAGTAAAGAATTTTTTATAGTAAATTACTGAAGTGCACATATTGTGTCAGCCTAGAGAGTTTGTTATAATCAGTCGGCCCGGTCGAATTAGCGCCGCGTAGGTATATGGAATGGTAAAGGTAAAGTGGTAAAGAGATAGTACGTTAACTAGGGCCACAACTGAGTATACTTTGTTCCTACTCTCACTAGACCTTTGAGAATGCTAATGATAAATTATGATATAAAATAGGACTGTTTATTCCCAAGAAACTGTTCCAGTGCCCACTCTCATCTCTCCTTGTTACATTCCTTTATTCTATGCTAAACACATATCTACTTTCGTTCATATTGTTGCATTTTGTCAATATCATAGAAGATATAGGTAAATCAATTAAACTTGCATGTTGGTATTATGTATCTATATTACATACTCTTTGGTATGATGTATTTTAACAATTTGACTTGATTTATGTCAAATATGCAAGGAAAATTTGTTCCTAGAAAAATAGCATACGTCCATGGAAAATAGTAATAGATTTCTAATTACCTATTTAATTTACAGGTTTTCAGGTTATATAGGAGAAAAAAACAGAAAAGGAAGAAACAAATAAAGTACTAGTTTTATTTTTAGCAAGAAATATGAAACGTACAATGAGCATAAGAAAGAAGCATAAATAGGTTTTTACTGGTTTTTACATAGTTTTTCCAAATAAACCATAAGTTGATGTAGAGCTATTTATTAAACTTTAGACATTATTTAAAGCTATTAAACTATTGTTTTAGTAGGTATTGTTTTAAGACAATGTCGAAGATAGAACCAAGTGAAGGAGAAAAGTAAGTATACAGGGTGCCTATTCCTACCATTCGAGATATTTTCTGGTCTTTGTCTATCTCGCTTGAAAAGTCGAGAGTGAAGGTGACCAGATCTCATCTCACGCGTCAAGAATAGGTGACTAGGCTGACGTCACCATGAGGGAGTAGGACATATAATGGGTAAGAGCGAGGTTAAGAGTGAGAGAGAATATTAGATTTATTTCTGTATGTTGGTGTAGGTGACACGTTGGTGACACGTTAGTGACACGTTGGTGACACGTTAGTGACACGTTGCTGAAACGTTTGAATCTATGGGTAGGTTTTATTTATAAAGAAACTAGAGTAACCTTTTTTTTTTGTTCTCTTGCATAGGGGAATTTGGCGTCGCACGTCTTGTGCATTTGTCAGTATCAAGTTAAAAGAGGAACGTTCAAACTCTACTTTTTCATTCACGTCATAGACAACATAGATTCCATAAATATTTAAATACCTGAATTACAGTTTAAAAGTCTGTGGTTGCAATACCGTAGCCGGTGCAATATTGGCTTCTGACATGGCTTTATTATTATTGTTGTTACTTTGTCTACTAGAGCAAACAGCCGAGACCTACGGTTTAACGTGCCATCCGAGCTACAGTAGCACTCTGTTATAAATGCCACTTGCGGTCACCCATTCGAACTCACGATGTCGTCTGTTGTATAAGATCGGTGATCGGTTATGAGCGCCCGGTACCTAGTAGAATTAAGCTATGACCAGTACAACTTTACTGTAATATTAATTTTGTTACATTGACATCCCATTTGGTTAGGTCTAAGCATTTTTTCGCAACCGGCCGTCCCAATAATTTATCGTTGCCGGTTCCGATAGCGGATAGCGTGATAATAGCCTGATAGCTAAACGTCTTTGAAACTTCATGATTGATTGACTTTATCAATGACCAGTCCATCCATGTTATCTATCTTTACATGACGTTTACAAAATGTTGCCGGATTCACTAATACATTCCTTGTAAATTCCCAAGATTCTGTGTCATAAAACCTAGCAGAAACGGACCAGAAGCAATGCAAACATACGACAGCGAAACACGAACTGCTTCATGTTCTAACAGACTCACGTTTGCAGAAAAAATAGCTTTTGCTCCACCAGCGGAGCCTGGGTGGATCTAAGTGGCCTAAGAGATAACGTAACATGTCGTCAGAAAAAAAATAGGTCTGTTATATCGCCACACCCTGCCCTCTGATAAGGAAGGGGGACGTCACGCCTTTTCCTCGAAGAGGTTGGCAGTGGTCATATCGTGGTCATATTTCCGAAACTTATGGCTAGGTACATGTTTTAATAAGTTTGACTGCATGTTCAGTGAGTTAATAGTGTAAATTTTAATTTTTAATGTACTTACTCGTACCTATTTAATAATATAATATACATAACTTATCGTAATTTTAAAATAACTGTGCATTTTATTAAACTTGTAGGTAGGCCTTAAAAGACATATTTATGTCACTGTTAAATTTGTTATTGACATGGAAAAAAAGCAGCGTAGGTACTTATTTTAAGCATGCTATCAATTTTTAGTAGTAACTACTCTACCTAGTTTGTGTACGTCGTGATAAAAAAAAAACAAGATTTAATCATGGTTTAATAATATACTCCGCCAGGAATAGCATTCCGGTCACGTGAGCAACACGTGGTGACGTCAATCAATGCTTAAGCAAGACCGAAATAAGAAATTTACAAATAGTATGAAAGAGACGGGTGACGATGACGAGTGACGTCATACGTGTTTGCGCCTGGAATGCTAGACCTTGTTTTTTTGGATCATGGGTTTAGCATTCTGGGAGCAAACACGTAATGACGTCACTCGTCATCGTCATCCGTCTCTTTCGAACTATTTGTTAATAACATATTTCGGTCTTGCTTAAGCATCGATTGATGTCACTACGTGTTGCCCACGTGACCGGAATGCTGTATCTGGCGAAGTGTATTATTATACCATGCATGGTGTACGTATGCCGTTCCGTAGCTGCACAAGAAGAACGTGCCATCCACGAGCAACGTTTAGCTCTTTCGATGTAATTTGAAAAATTTCGGGATTATCAGTCAAAATTGACAGCATACTTGAAAATGACATTAGAAATGAAAAGTAAGTAGGTATAACATAAGTGCCAGCGCAAATGCACAGCTTGCGCGGGCACGTATCTTGTCGCTGCGACTAGACGCATAGCTGTCGTTTGGATCTAATCGTCTTGCATGCGCGTGTCTTCGCAAATGCACCGTAGGTGGCCCACGCACCATGTCCGTGGCCGATGACCAACTACTGTTCTTGGCACTCTGCGACTCAAATGTCAACTGCGTAGAATTTTGAGCAAAAAGTAAGAATGTTGTCGGCTGCAATCTATCATTGCGTTTAGTCGTCAAGCTGTTGCATAGTGTGCGCTTTCGCTAAGGGAAATAAGTTTTTGTGTCAAATAAATCAGTGATGTATTCAGGTAAAGATAGGGGTAGGGGGCCTCTTCCCTGCAATATGAGTCTGCTTTATTTACTCAGACAAAAATGTCTGAGATAGTGGTTGAATCAAGCCATTTTAATCCGCGGACCTGAAACCAGGCCTAGCGCACTCTGCGTTGTACACAGCGCCAATAATATAGGTTTGCCCTCTGCATGGAATTCAGCTAAGAGTTACTCGCGCGTAGGACCTGGCGCGGGGATAACGCTAGTAAAAATGTAATTCTTTTGCAGATTTTACTATAGAATAGTCACTGGAAAAGCCAAAAAGTGCTGCATAGCACAAATACATAAAAATAACGAAATAAAGAATAATAGTAGGTTCTTAGTTTATACATACCTCCATATTAAACAACAACGTACTTATACACTACACCTTTAGGGCATTCTACTACCCATAATATTTTGCTTTCTCACAACTCGATAATACAGACTTACTTAATATATTAACCCGATAATACAGACTTGAGTGACAAAGGGCCCTAGACAACTTTAACATTTGTAATTTAAATTTCTGGCATTGCTAATGGTTTCTAAATGTTTGATAGGTTGAAATCGTTTCCAAGCGATTCTGTTTCTAGAATCAGTAAAGCTCTAACGTCACCAGCAGACCTAGCATGCGCAACGCGACAACGGTAAGTTGACTCTTTTTATCGAAGACAGACGTATATTATTTTAGACATAGCCTTGTCACGTTCTCACATGACAAAGTGACGAAAAGAATTTTGCCGCGCGCGCATACTAGAGGTGCTGGTGATCGGACGAGATACGAGCTTTAAAAATGTCACGTTAACTCGTCCAATCAACAACTAGTCTTATAGCGTTAGCTTATTAACGCTGTGAGTAGGTTTAAATTCGCATGCTTACTGTGTCAGCATGATTCTTCTGTACCTACCTACTTGTACTGTTATTTATTCCGAAACGAAAACACAGTGAAGCCAGTTCATAGGGTTTTAAAATACTCATCGAGTCATAGAATAAGTTAATTACTAACCCTACGGTTAGGTTAGAGGCGCATGCAGTCAAGTGGAATGGACAAACATTAGATAGGCTGATGATACCTAATGATGATATAAAATGCGAAAATAAGTTTTTAAGTAAGTATACAAATAAAATAAGTAAGTACTTTTACTAAGTACATGCTTGAACCTACTAATTTATCATTTAAGCTTCAAACAGATTGACTCGAGATGCTGGAATTGTTGCGAATCTGTTCGTAGAATACAAGACGAATACAGACGCAACTATTCACGATTTGCGTCAGTATGCTTAAAGCCTTATACTAAATAATTAGCACATACAATAGTAAATCTTTGGTGTAGGTAATATTGCAATTGTATTAAGATGCAAAGAGCTAGATACAATTTTATGGAATTGAGGTGGCCCCAGTTAAACGCCCCGCAAGAATATCCTAGCTACGTAGCAGTGACGTCAGTCGTTTTTAACCGGGTGGAGCAGCGGTCGAGCTCTAGCTCACACGCTTGTGAACCATTAGTGATGGTGAGCCGTTCCCCAGCCGTCTTATTTTTGACAAACGCAACGTCAACGGTTCAGTTAAGCATCGGCTATGATTAACTGAATCGCCCCCCAGGTCTATTAATGAAATCGGATTTCTGTAGTACTCGTACTTGCCTTTATCGCGATTAAGATGAATATTACTTTAGTGTTAGGATCAAGTGTGTACTTCAAACGAGATATGAGAGCAAGTGGAACTACTTTTAGATAAAAATGAGATACTTAATATGTAATTATACGTCCAATAGTTTAATTAAACGAAGAAATCACCTGTACGACAGTCTGCAGTGTAGAAATCACTACTTGCTTCTGCAATAAATTTCAACATCATAAATTAAAAGCCTAAGCTTTAAAAATAGCAACACGTCTCCGCAACGTATTTTTAATTAAAACCATTTAACGACTTCATCCCGGTTAAAATCAACCGTAAATGAATCGTTTCTCATTCCGGTCTCATTAACAAATTTTATTTTTGTTTTCTAACCGTAAAAATTTATAAGGCCATACCAAAGTTTATGTTAAAAGCATTGCGCTCCAACGCATTAGAGCACAATAAATAGAGTTGTAAACCTAATTGGTACGAAAGTCTTTTAGCGTACCGGGTTGAGTTCAAATATACGCGGTCTCACACGCCCTGTTGCTTTTGTCAAATCACCCACTTTCATATTAGTCAAAGTCGCCGTCTGCGTGCGTCTTGTTAGCGCGTCACTTATCACATTTAACCCTACCCCGAGCGGTAATTGGCGGCGTAAATAACTAAATAAACAGCCGAGACGCTGTAACGAGCGTCAGAGAATTACCTGTTACAGCTTGTTAATTGACGTTAGCTTAAAAAATGAACAAGACGCAAATGCTGTGAGGGTTAAAATTGAAATTCTTAGTTGGAAGCTGATTTTGTTCGTATAATGAGGCGGTGAACATACACATACTCTATTTTAACACACATAAATGATTCTGTCAAGTTTAGTTTTAATTTTAATGATTTAATGATGAAAACTTTTAAATTACTTTGATTTCAAAATGACTTTTAAAATGGACTCCAAAGAAACTTAGTTCTTAGTTCACAACGGAAACACCACTATTTTTAGATCACCCAAAAATGTTTAATGACAAATAACTTTCCATAGGCAAAATATGTTTAAACTTGACAATACAATAACATTAAAAAAAAAAAACCTTAAAACTACCGACTAAAATTTACAGGCTTCGAACCAAACTGCAAACAATACTAGCTTAGCTACCCAGTTACTCCCAACCGTCTTACGTGTTTCTCTTCCAATACCTATCGGATCGTATTCCCGCCGCGCGCCTCGTTAGCCGTCAGTCTTATGACATTAGCGGTCTGTCAGACGGCACGTCCGAGCGGTCTCTCAGACCGCGCTCGTGTTGCAGGGTTAACTGACGGTGGAATTCAATTTATAGAGTCTTTTTACAGTTGGGGAAGACTAACTCGAAAACACAGGTTAATGTTTTGTTATTGGAGGCCTTTACTTTGTATAAAAAAACTAAAGTAAGTAGTAGTTACTCTTTATAACCGGCTGCGCAAAAAAGAGGGTTATGTTTTTCAAGTGTTCAATTTCAATGTATGTATGAGGTTTGACACGTCCTACAGCCTCAACATCTTGATGTTATTCGACATGTGAGGTGTCATTTGAATCATCTTTTTTTTTTTTTTTTACAACAGACTAGGCATGCGTTTGACCACTGACTCGCCAGATGGGAAGCGTCGACGTGATCGAAGATGTAACACGCTTGCCTAGGAGATACCTATTCACTTTACTCTTAAACACCCCCGGATTGTATTTAGGTGGAAAGACAGACACAGGCAACGAGTTCCACACCTCTGCAGTTCTTACAAGAAAAGTTGACTTGAAACGCTTAGTGCGTTTTAGCGGAATTTCCACCATAAGAGGGTGGGTGTCTTGATAGTGAAAGTGACATAGGGTACAACATTTTGCTAGCCGGGTTGTTGTTTTCCTTTTAATAATGTTTATTTGTTCCAGTAAATTGTAAAATGTGTGTATTGCAAACTATGAAAAGAAATCTTCATTTTCTCTTTAAACAAAACTTTTTAACTTTCAACTCAACTTTTCCAAGTACAAATCTGTACTCGTACTCCGTACACCCAGTTTTATCACTTAAAGCGTCCCAGGCTCATTAGTGAAAGATCATCAGTTGTCTCATTAGACGGCCAGCGCCAATTAGCAGAGTCCGGCTGCGCGCCCTTAAATCATTGCAGACAACTCCCCTTAAGCGCACTCGAACGGTGAGCTTTTAATGAAATAACGATTGTTTAAACATTAGGACGAAGTTTTTTATTTTGTTGTGCTTTTTTGTGTTTAACAGGTTGTTTTCGACCACAACTGAATTGCATGTTTGCGGTATTCACCATGTTCATGCATAAACATACACACACACACACACACTCGACTGCACATATTATTTAATTCATTATTATGTTAAACATACTTTATTGGCTGTTAGTTTAGTTGTTTTTAAGAGTTGTGAATTGTTGTTTAATAAATTTAAAAAAAAAGTGCGTTAGTACTACTAATATACTATCCTATCCTACTAATATTTTAAAGGCGAAAGTTTTTAAGAATGGATGGATGGATGGATGTTTGTTACTCTTCCACGCTAGAACGGCTGAACAGATCTGAATGATATTTGGCACAAAGATAGATTATAGTCTAGAATAGCACATAGGACATTTTTTAACCGCGGGTGAAACCGCGGGGTGCAGCTTGTATTTAATATTCCTAAAACAGACACCTACCTATATCATGGCTAAAGAAAGTCGCGATACAACAATTCGATTTGTATTAGGTAATTGTACTAAGGCTATTGCACGCTAGTATTGCAAGATCAAACGTATTAGGTAAGTTCCTAGTGCAAATGTCAGGGACAGATACACGATTATTTTGTTCCTAGGAAATACGAGAAAGTTCAAAATCCACGAGTAACTTCTTTAAGATACTAGCAAAAAACCTCGTTAAGGCTTTCATAAACCACACATTAAGAGGAGTCCATTAAGGTGCGGGGCGCATTAAAGTTTTTAGTGGTGGGGACCACTAAAAACTTTAATGCGCCTCCAAACTTTTTGAAAGAAATAACCAGACTAAACTCGCTCTTATTGTAGTGCTATTAAAAAGCTAGCGCCAATTAGCGGGGTCTTGCAAGCCCCTAAATCATCGCTGAGACAAGACAAGACGCCGTTACGCGCGTAATCTCGCTCGAGTTTTTATTGGAAATACATGAATTATTGAGAAAATTGGTCGTAAATTAAAGCTTTACACTTTTTACTTTGCTAGCTGTTATGTCTAATGAAAACTGGACTCCCTGATAGTTAGAAATACTGTTAGAGGCGGCAAAAAACTTTGTAACTACTGGCTTGGTTTATGAGGTGATGTGGCAAGTAAAAAACGCTCTTCAGTTTTTCGCTTTTTCAGTAAAAAAAAATCAATCGGGTAACTTGGCGAAAGTCCACCGCGTCCACAACGTTATCCGATCACCAAGTTGAAGATCAGGCCCCCTATTTTGACGCGTGAAATTGAGATGAGATTGCCCGTCACATAGTTATTGCTATTACTTGTTGTTGCTAGTGTTTTATCATTGTTCATGTGTACCTCACCATTGACATTTTGTCATATACTTACTTTTTATACTCGTTTTGTTATTTAAATTTGTGCCTTGCCTGTGACGTGTGTGACGTCACTCGTCGGTTCCAACGGAAGATCAGCGCTGGTTAACCACCATTAGCCAGCATTATGCTGAGTTGGAGCCGGTCTGTGGCAGGAAACCTGTTTTTTTTCTTTATTTTTTGTTATGTGTTTCTTTGTTTCCTGTTGCAAATAAAGTATATTCTATTCTATTCTATTCTTGAATGCGTGGCTATTTTTTTTTGTTTGGATAGCTCCTCTACTACCCTCTACTACATAGTCCATTAATCTCGTTGGAGACACTCAGATATTCTTACCTTTCCCACGCCCGTTGGTTCTTTGACGCCGAGCCGACGCAGCAGCGTAGGTGGTGGCGGCGGCGCGTGTCGGTGCAACGCAGCGCTGTAGCCGCTGGACGCCGCGTCGTCGTCGCGTCGCCGACGCTCGCGGTGCGGCGACCCACCCGCGCATTTTGTTGACGTCCTGCAACAAAAGAATAAGTAATTAGCCTTTTTAGAGTTCGCACTCAAACGGTAAAACGGACCATTGTTAACTATTATCATTATTATCAACTATTATTTATTCTGTGCTACTGAGGCATTGTGCTACAAATGCGATGATAGCCTAGTTGGAGAAGGCCAGAAGGAAGACCTCTCAAGCCAGAGGGAGTTGGTTTAATCCTGGCACGCACCAATTTGTTCAATTTGTTCATTGTGTGTATGGCGACAGGCTCGCCCTCTGACATATTTTGGGACTGAATATCGTCCGGCGAAGTGTGGGTATTGTACTCGTCTGCCAGGCCCCTCGAGAGAAAGGCGTGACGATATGTATGTGTATGGGTAGATAATCGTGGTATGACCGAGCCCTAATGATCCAGATGAAACTAACCAAAACAAACTTATGATAAATCCCAGAACGTCAAGTAACTTTTAATACCTCAAGACCTTAGGCCCGGTGCAGACGTGTAATTGAAACTCAAATCATTATTTACCCTGACCCGGGACTTTTCGGGACAGGGACTGAAAGAAGTCGATCCGGATATAAATGAACTGTACGTGACGTCACAGAATAAGTAATAGTCACTACTGGGCCGTCTCGAGTGACCTTTTTACATTTTTCAAAAATTCGCCGCGCGTCAATACTGCGGCGCATATACGGGCTGGCAGACGAGCGATTTCACGGTGAGTTTTGTAGCGTAGCTGCTCTAGTTTTTATTGATATTTTATTGTTAAAGTTTGAGAGGTTATTTGTTATTTTACTTTGTTGTAATGTGAACCGGCTGTTATGGTTTTGAACGGTTGTCAATAAATTTGCTTTGTTTCGGGGCTTTGTGACGGTTTAGAAGGCGTGTCTTAATGGCAGTAAAGGTCATGACTCGCTCCCAATGTTGATCACAACAAGATCTATTTCCTTGTTGTGTTTGTAATGTTTAAGTATTTCTTTGCTTATAATCAACAACACAACTTTTTACCAACTGATTGATCAATCAATTTTTCTTGAATTCAAAAGCTAGTTTTCAGCTACCATCAAATTTCTATATCGTCATCACAGTTTTACCTACATACTATGTAATTTTGCTCCTGTTTTTTCAAATGGAATGCACATAAATACACAACCAGTTACTCAAACATCAGTTGTTTTAGTTTTCAAACTAAAAGTCGCCCAACTTTCGGGACACATCGCCCGTGTGCACCGCGATGCAAAGGGGGTTGCACACGGGCAAGTGATGGATGGCGTTTACGTGTCGCCCGACGACACCACTCCTATTTTATTTTAATGCCGCCAGCGTAACTCGCGAGAGGCTTAAAATTGAAAATTCTCTCACTTTCCCTCGGATATCGGAAAAATGATGATGTACTTTAGTTCCAGAATGTTCCGAAGATATTTTACTGCTTTTATATTCTGGGAACGTCTGTTCCGGGCTTGTCTGTGCCTTAAGCTACGATGGAATGTACGTACATGTATTATACATTATTAGATAGGTAGATGAACACACGGACTGTGGTAAAGGTGGTGAAATATGTACTTTTTTATAGGGAACGGAAAAAGGACTTGCCGAGAATTATATTATGTGAAAACAGAGGATGAGCGTGATTAGAAAGTTTTAGTTGATTATCGTTTATCGGTTTATCGGAAATAGAGTCCCATGGCTTAGAAATATCTATAGCCATACTAAAAAACAAACGGTAGGTATGTAGGTAGGAAGACTGTTCCAAAATAAAAACTTTTACTGAGAACTTACGACTTAGTACTTTACTAGTTCTAGAAAGTACTAGTTTTAATATTTAGTATCAATCTAGAATTATTAATGAAGAAATTATAAACTCTTTTTTACTTTAACTTCTGCATTTGAAACCACAGCGCAAGTAAGTACTTCCTTCCCCATGCCTAAGCTTTTAGGCATGGGGAACGTTTTCCAGAGTGACCAATAAAGACGTGCTAATCATAAAACAGTCAGGAAAGTACTTCTGTGCAGCATAAGTAGCTCGTCTTTTCTTCAGTCTAAAAATGAAAATAGGGAAACTACGTGAAGCCGTCAGAAAAAACGAAGCCAGGCACAAATCCATCGAGTCCCAGAACATATCGAAAACAAACATTACACCTACCCGCATTCCCGCGTGGCGTGCGCCGGTCGCGTGCCTTCCTTACTTTATTGTGCTAAGAACTATTAACATTCCTATACGGGGAATGTTTAGATAACTCCTGTGTTTGCCTCCTGCGAGTTATGGCGCCCTGGTACTTCTGATAAACATATCAGCGAGATACATTTCTTTTAGATACGGTATTGACGGGTAAGATTATCGGACTGATGGAGCTGTTACAATAGTTTGATTTTATCATTGTAATGACTTCTTTGAAGACTGAAGCCCTAGTACTCTGTAATACCGATGTATCTGCTGATGGAGTAGCTGACTATTGAACGTAACCGCATGCAGTAGAACGAAACGGACGTTTGTAAATAGAAACATTGACAATCAAAAAGGTACAGTACAAAACTTACACACATTTAAATACTTCTTAGTCACATTCGGCGGATTTTAACTAACTAAACAAAACTTAGTCGTAGTGTCTGACTCAATAAATAGTAAGTACTTTGTACCGTGTTGTTAAAACAGCACATACTCGTATGTATGTAAACTACAACAAGTTTTCATAGCAAACATCTACTAGAGCGTATTCCTATTTCAAACAAGTTAAACAATCTATTTCCAGTTCTAAACGTTGCAGATTGAAATAGCAACCTTTCTATTACAATATCAAAGAAGATAGGAGTAGCCATGACCGGCTAGGCCTCTCGGTTCCGTTCACGGTCCAAGGGGCGTTCTATCAAATGTCAGACGACCTTTTCGGGTCCCGAGTATACGCCGACTATTAAATTGTAGCATATCGGGTGCTGGTGCCGTTGCTTGTTTCATGCTCTTCTAGTTTTGGGTAAGGAGTATGGTAGGGTCACTTTTTTGTAAGCTTAAATCTTAGCTATTGGGTGAAATAACCATTGGCCAAAAAGTGCGCTACTCATGCGTAGGTAAGTATTTTTTTAAGGATTGAAAACAATCAAATTATATTAGAATACCTGTGCCCCGTGGTTCCACCCGTGATCGCACAGAAACAGTAAATTTTTCGGGATAAAAAGTACCCTAGGTTCTTTTCTGTATCCCAGACAACGTGCATGCAAAATTTTATGATGATCGGTTGAGTAATTAAACTTACTTTCGAGTTTTTAATATTAGTCAGAATTACGATAGGTATTATTTTTATCAAATTAAATTATCGGTGCCAAATTTTAACGTTTCAAAATATTGAAATTTAAAACTCAAGATGCACGCACTGCAACTGTTGTCGGCAGTCGCAGCTTCAAACAAACTCTTTTTACCAGCCAATCGTTTTATTACTAAAAAAAAGCTTGGTCTATTTGAAATGTCGGACTTGAAAATTTGTAAAATTTCCCAAAAACATACTACTTATTTCAGTTTACTTATACCACACACGCCTTCAAATAGGGTGGAAAACAGGAGACAAAAATAATCCACGTATATTTTTACTTACGAACCGTCGTGAAATGAAAGGAAAACAATATCGTATCATTTTGGGATCACAAGAGCGTTGGCCATCGTCAAATGTCCCCCGCTGTACCGACGCCGTTCGACCTCCCGTGAAATTGATGTAACGAAATCTTTCCAAACCGAAATCGCTTCAAAACATCATATTATTATATTCGTATCCATCCAGTAGAGCTTTGCTGATTTGATTTCTACAATGTTTCGAAAATGTTCTTCGGTTGTTATAACTTCAAAATTGTGTGTCGCTTGGATTTTTCGACTTTCGAATTCGAATTTCGAATTTTACGACGACGGAAAAGATTCTACAATTTATATACATATCTGACGGCGTGTGACATTAATAATAAAAATTAGTTCATTTTGAGAGTTTTAATTTATTTTGAAATACTTTAATCGGGTTAGGAGCTTTACGACATGTACATCTCTATTTGACTAGGCAGTAGAAATGAATAGATCGGTTTAAGTCTAAATTATTACACATTACGTTGCTTTTGGACTACATCGCCAAAGGACAAGAAAGCGTAATGACATAATCCTCGTTTGTTTTCTAAAGTACATAATCAATGGTGTCATTTTTCTTTTATTTTCAACGATTAATTGATTGATTGTTTGTCATCTGCTACGTGACTGGAGCCCGGTGCATAGGAATGACAGGCTCTCGTAGAATCGCTAGAATATCGCCCGGTGAAGTGTGGGTGTTGCATTGCACCTTTGCCAGCCCCTCCGGGGAAAGGCGTGACGATATGTAATTGATTCGTGTTAAACTAAATGGTAATTTAGAGCAGTTACCGCCAAATGAAGTTGCATTTGAGATGGCTGGCGAACGTCATGTCATTCACTTGACGTTGTTGACGGTGGTCGCACGCAATAGTCATTCGCAAAACACGTCGGAAGCCCCATTCCAAACCCACATCGCAAACCCATTGGCTCTTAATCGCTAATTATTATTGTAATCCTTCATTAATTAAAATGAAAATGAAAAAAAATTAAAATGTTTATTAGCTGCAATATACATAGGTACTACACGTAAGAAAAATACACATAAATTATAAAACTTGGTAGTAATATAACATGCAGAGGAGTTTTAAAAAAAAGAGGTAAATTAACAACAGTTTCCTCACTAGGCAAAGCCTGTGATTAAGTAATTTAAGTGTCTGTATAATTAAAATGGTAAAAAGTTGACACTGCAGTCCCCTTATTTTAACGTTCCTGAAGTTCAACGCACACCATAAAAGTCCGGGATGACGAGTTCACGGATCAGAAATCAGATGCGACAGCTCGGCCATCCCGATTTCCCGTTTTATCTGTTTTAAGAATCCACGTAGTTGACGTTACTCGTATACTACTGCTCCCCGGTGTCGTAGTGACGTGACGTACTTTGATTGATGGGGCGTGTGAAAGCTATATGCCTGGAAACTTATCATTACGGGAATCACAAGACATGTGTCACTGTGCCATCTTGCTTATATAGTATGTTAGAAATACCCTGTTGTATAATTGAAGGGCATGTACACACTTTTGGTTTGACTGCCTCGGTGGCTCAGTCGGTAGTGAACCTGCCCTCTGAGCTTGGGGGCGTGGGTTCGATTCCCACCTAGGGCAAACATTCATGTGATGAACATTTCTCTTTGTTCTATGTCTGGGTGTTAATATCTATTTATGTATGTATTTAAAATATATATGTACGTATATCAGTCTCTGGCAGCCATAGTACAAGCTTTGCTTAGTTTTGGGTCAGACGACCGTGTGTGAAAATGTCCCGAATTTATTTATTTTATTTTATTTACACTAAACTTATAAGTATTCATGCATAAATACCAAAAAATGCACGTTAAAAACAGCGAGAGTTATGATCGGTTTAAGAACGCAAGAAAAACAGGAAATTTCACAAAAAAAAATATCAAATCTGTATATCTGATACAGATTTGATATTTTTTTTGTAGTTGGCGGCTTTTATTCTAAGAAAGTAGCGGCACGGCGCGAATAGTTTACAAATAAAACCGACGCGATTAGTGTCTGCGTTCGAGCTTTTAGGAGGACGGAGCGCGATGTGTACTCAAAATTTTTGTAGTCAATATTTAGTAACTAGCATAATTGCATCCTCCAGTCGATACTGGACGCGCACCACGCGGATACAAAAGGGTTTTGTAACACCCTGTATGAGCATCGCGGCTTAGACATAATAGTAATACCTAAAAACATGCCCTAAATAAGTACCATTAAAAACCTATTCGACTGCCTCGGTGGATCGGTTGGTAGTAAACCTGCCATCTGAGCTCGGGGGCGTGGATTTCATTCCCACCTAGGGCGAACAATCATGTGATAGACATTTGCGTTTGTTCTATGTCTGTGTGTTAATATCGATATAAGTGTGTTACTTTATAACCTATGCGTATGTATTTCAGTCTCTGGTAGCCATAGTACACCCTTTTGCTTAGTTTGGGACCAGGTGACCGTGTGCGAAAATGTTACAAATTTATTAATTAATAAAAAAACACTACTTACTAAGAGAAGCTGCTCAGTGGCCGAAATGGAAGTGGAAATAGTATTCAAATTCAAAGAGACATTTCGGACAAAATGTCCGAATATTTTATCTCCGAAAACCAAGCCAGTAAAACAATCACAGAGAGAAATAAACAATCTACAATCAAAAGCTTAGACAAAACTCAACAAATATCAGCGTTCATTCCACCGACTGCTAAAATTAAACACTCCAGTCGCAAAACTGTCTGCTCTTCCAAATATTTCATGAAAACGTAGTACTGAAATAGTAGATTTCAGTACTTAAATTGGCTTCGAAGAGAATGAACAGCGACGGAGGTGGTACTCTAATACAATTGTATACGACTCCGTTATCATTAAGGAACGTCGACGTCGCTATCTCCGAGGCTTCCAAGGCTGTTACAAAGCCTTCCTCGGCTTGGGTATTTTGTATTTCAACAGGATCCTTATCTGTGGGTCTGTAATAATGTTAAACATTCCCGGAAGTGACGTCAGTGCGCTTACAAGATCACGATTTTCAGCGGAAACAAATAAATTGAATGAATGAGCTTTTGCGTTCCTTGCTGGCTCTCCGGAGGCTTTTGACAGATTACTGAAAATGTTTGTGGATATTTAGGCGTCTTCTGCGAAGTTTTGTGATTTTAGTGTAATTTTGTGCTTTTGCTGCTGCTAGTGTAGGCTTTTGTGTATGATAGGCGAAGGTGGTGATGTTATATTGCTTTCTTTTAAAACACTATTTTGTAGCGCTCTTAATATTGGCTTGAGGTGTTCGTAACTGATTACCGAATTTAAATAGCGGGTGATATGGTCAGTCTACTGCTCCCCGATTTTAATAACCAATTGCTTTCAAATTGTCAATGAATTTCCTGCAATTGTAAATGAAAAAGTTAAAAATATGTTTTAATTGTTATTTGGCAATTGACAATTTTTGTTATGATTTGTGTTGATTAAAAAATTAAAACAAAATTGCTTAGTACTTCGGCCGGATGGAACATAACTGACTAGCCAAAAATAGAATAGAGTATCTTTTTAAGGTGAAACTGTGTAGGTACAAAGATGGTATGTGTTAAGATTAGTAACAACAGTTTTGTTCACAACGATCTAGTACATTACTGCCGCGGTCTATAATGACTACTTTGCTGGTCGCGCTGATGATGGCCAACAGCGCAGCTCCAGGCCTACATAGCGCGGTCAGCGTGCAGCACTTGATGGACGAGCTGAGATAAAGGCCGAGGCCGTAGGTCGAGGCCTTTACAGCGAGGACAGCAAAGGCTGCAATGATGGCCAAGCTGGAAGGTCTAGAGTGTAGCTAGGCTAGCTCGAGGCAATCATGGCGTAACCAGCGAAGCAGTCATAGTGGGCCAAGGCTTGTACAGTGCTTTACTCAAAAATTCAAGTACCTATCCTAAATAAAACCAGCAAGTAATTCAAATAAAACATTAGTTAACTAGAAATTTAATTAAAATGATAATTATAAAAAGTATACAGTTACTAAAATTCAACACCGACTTTCCCGTGCTTTTGTTCCTTCTTTGTTTTTTTTTGGTAGTTGAAACTATACAGCCAAATATGGAATAAAATCTTTTTGTACCTATCTCTTTATATACAAACAGCTGTGTTTTAAATAAAATCTTTTTGCATTTAGTTTTTTAAAACGTTGAAACGTCAAAATAGCGGCCGGCAATGTTTTGCCGGCCTGTTAGAGCGACCAGCAAAACTTTGCCGGCCGCTCCTTGAAACAGAACGGCAAGGTCGACTTTGCTTAAACAAAGTTGTCAAAATAATGACTACGTTACATGCATTTTTGAGTAAATACAATAATTAAACTAGTGAGATCTTCTTATGTTCGTGTCGCGTTGTCGCGCTAAAATCGTTATCAGTTTTCTGCGATGTTCTTGTCTACACTAGCGGTCAACTCGTCGCTTTTTTGCGGAATTGATGTATACACTTCGCCCGATACATCGCCGAGTGCCGAACTAACCGGTTAAACTTATCGCGATAGCCCGAATTATCGCTGAAGACCGGTAATGTAGCTGCACCATAACTAAACTTTATGAGCTTATAAATACATTATTAATGTAAATGTAATGCCATGCCGTGTCATGTCATAGGGCTATCGGCAGCCTAAAAACGTTGACACTGTGCTAGCTAATCAGCTTCATCATGGTATAATATTATACTCCGCCAGGTATGGCATACCGTGTCAAAAATGGTCACGTGGACAACACGTAGTGACGACAACTTGCTTAAGCATCAGCTCATCGTGAAGTGAGTCAATTTTAATATATTTAAATTACGTGTCACGTTGTTTGTCCGCCATAGACTCCTAAACTATTAACCGATTTCAATCAAATTTGCACACCGTGTGCAGTTCGATCTAACTTAACAGATAGGATAGCTCACATATATGTATACCTAGTCTAGCCATAAGTTCTGTTACAAATGAAAATGCATTTTTTTTTATAAAGTAATGTAATGTTAATAAAAGTTATATGTACACATGTATTGAAGTCTTAACAAAAATATAACTATTATTTTAATCAAAATGACCACCTTTGGCCTTGATACAGGCCTTTAGTCGGTCTGGCCAAGAATCTATGGATTTACGGACTGTTTCCATGGGAAATTTAGCCACTGCTTGCTTCAAAGAGTTCTCAAGTGACTCTATGTCGGCGTGTCGTTTAGAGCAGGCCATGCCCTCTAAAACTGACCATAATTTGTAGGCCAGGGGGTTTAGATCTGGGCTAGAGGAGGGCCAGTCTTCAGCCCTTATAAAGTCCTGAACATTGGCTTCCAGCCAGGCTTGGGTAGTTCGCGCCTTGTGACCGGGTGCAGAGTCTTGTTGGAAACTCCACGGTAGATTTTTAAAAAGTGTATTGCTAAGGGGTTTTACAACACCATCTAAGACGGTCTCTTGATACACTTTGGCTGCAGTTTTCACCCCTTTTTCACAAAAATGAAGCTTTGTGACGCCGTGATAGGATACCCCCCACCAAACCATGACTGACGCAGGATGATGACCACGCTGTACCTTTCCAACAACTTCCGTAGCTTCTTTAGAGCTGTGAGACACTTTGTCGTTTTGCTTGTTGTAGTGCTCTTCTATCGTGAAAATTTTTTCGTCGGTAAAAAGGATATTTCTGTAACTTTCACCTGCGTACCGGGATAGATGACGTTTTGATCTATCCACTCTCTTTAACTGCAGCGATTGGTTAAGGGCATGTCCTGTATATCGGTGATAAGCACCAAGCTTCTGGTCTTGTTTTATTATACGCGATAGAGTCCTAGCGGGTATCTTCATTTCTCGCGATAAGATTTTTTGTTTCCTCATTGGGTTTTTTGGGAATTCTGGCTTTAACAGCATTAACAGCCTTAGTAGTTCTCAACGCACGCGGCCGCCCCGATCTTTTATGGTTTTCAACAAAGGAAGAGTCGGTATATCTGTCGATACTACGATATACGAACATACGGCTGATACCAAGATTTTGAAGTCTTGAAAATGACCGACGGTTCCATACCCACTTTGTGCAACGCAATCACTGCAATCCTGTTATCTTTGACACCCCATTCCATGTTGTAAATTTAATAATAACCACGAAAAATATATGTGAAATTGCGGGAAATTGATTGTAGTTTTCAATATAATAAACGCATTCCAAATTTAAATGCAGAAAAAAAAATTAACGAAGGAGTTTGTATTGTAACAATATTTATGGCCAGACTAGTTATATGTAAATAATAAACGCGAACGAAGTCGCGGGGTGACAGCTAGTAACGAATAGTTCGAAAGAGACGGATGACGATGGCGAGTGACGTCATCACGTGTTTGCTCCCGGAGTGCTAGACCTTGATTTTTTGGATTATGGGCTTCATGGTTCAATAATCATCCAGGGTCGGCTTATACTAATTTACTCGCTTTAGTGACATTTCATGTCAAATACAGCCGCAAATCGCGTGACTCGTACACTTGAGAGCCCAATTAATACTCATAAAGCATTAACAGTTGCATTATAGCATTTTTTAAATTCATTAACAGTATAATAGCATTAAATGGACGCATAAAACCTTTATAGCATTCGTCGTTTGAATGATGGAGGTTGATATTCGAAATGACTTTTATGTTCTAACTCTTTCTTATTTTGTTTTTGTTTCGTGTCGCGAGTTCAGTTTACGCTGTGTTTACTACACAATATGGTTAAGACAGTTAAAAGCAGAATCGAGTTAAACTTGTTTAAAATATTTTATTATGAAAACTGACGTGGTTTTAACAAATTATGATTTTATGGAACGGGAATTACTCACGTAGGATTTAGGTTTAACGACTTTTTATTATCAACAAAGACAATTGTCGCTTATGTGATAACATGGTTGAGTTAAATATTGCTTAGCGTTCGTAGTCGCATTTATTAAAATATTTATGAACATATTTATATTAGTATAAAATAAAAATAAAAATTCTTAAGATTCCAAACTCATTTCACGCATTTCCTTATTCAAGATAGGGATCTGTCTTCGATAATATGTCGAGCAATTTTTTTCTTGAATGCGTGAATTGCGTTGACATTTTTTTATATGAGAGGGTAGTTTGTTAAAAATGACTCACGTACGATTTAGTCGATTATTCCGACTATAGTTTCAACCTCATTCGGCGGTTTTTATTAGCGCTATGCGGGACGCAGCCGCGCGCGCGCACTCACCTTGATAAAGAATGCTTAATGCGGTTGAAACTATAGTCGGAATAATACACTAAATCGTACGGGAGTAATTTCCATTCCATAAAATCATAATTCACATATACGCACATACACACATTGAACAAATTGGTCCGTGCCGTCGCGTCAGCTGGGTTCGAATCCGCTCTCTCGAGCTTGAGCGGCGGGCCTTCTCCAACTTGGCTATCATCGCTTTTTTATAATATACACCCTTAGTTATAAATGTTGAAAGTACAGCGTCGGAATACAAACAGTCTTTTGTCTTTTTCTTCCTTTTACATTTTCAAACTCGGTCGATAAAGACTGTGAAACTATTCCGAGGCTATACAACGCTTATTAGTAAGGTGTCTTTTTACCCGACTGCGCAAGAAGGAGGGTTATGTTTTCCGAGTGTATGTATGTATGTATGTATGAGGTTTCTTTGGTACGCCCTACAAGTTTAAACAGCTTAATGTATTACGACATGTGAGGTGTCATTTGAATTGTTTTGATAGCGGAAGTGACATAGGATACAACATTTTGCAGCCGGGTATTTTGTTTTTCTTTTAATAATGTTACTTGTTACTATGTAGGGTCAACTGGGGCAAATGCATCTGTGGGGCAATTGTGTCTTTCGAGAATTACTGACAAACCCTTCACAAATTACGCAACTAACGCCATCTTGTACAGATCATTGCAACTAAAGATTGAAAAAAGATGTAGTGGCACCTAATTTGGCAAGGGTTTGTCAGTAATGATCTAAAGACGCAATTGCCCCACAGATGCATTTGCCCCAGTTGACCCTATTATTATTTTCAGTAAAATTTATTTAACAAAATGTTAGTCTTGTTGTTGTGACAGTAGCGCGTTTCAGAAAGTCGTTCAGCTCTCAGCTCATTTCATGGGCACCATTTTAAATAAAATTAAGAACGCGACCGGCCAGGGTTGCACATATTTTAAAACGATAAAATCACGATGTATGCCTCCACCGACACTAGCAGGGAATTTTAAATTCACTTTGAACTCCATTTAGAAGTTTTATTTTCACTTCAAAAATTATTTAACTGGTTTTTCGAGTTTCATTAACTGAATACACGCATGTTGAAAATTATGTGCCGAGTTGAAAGGCGAACCATGCATTTTAGCTATTATATTTCTATTAAAATGTTAAATGAAAAGTTAATTTAAAACGTGTATTTTTTGCTATTTAAATAATATATATGTTTATATATCAATTAATAACACTAAATATATTATTACAAATAAGTAAGCTTAGATGGATGATGATAGAAGGATGTTTGTTAGTTCAATCACTCCAGAACATCTAAACGGATCTGGATAAAATTTAGCAGAGAGATAGACTATAGTCTCAATTAGCTCTTAGGCTACTTTTTAACGGCGGGTCACATCGCGGAGCGCAGCTAGTAAGATAATAATAGTACAAAATGCCTCGTCAAAAAAAAGTAATTTCCAAAAAGTAAGTTAGAAATTAGATTATTTCTACAACAGCCAGATTTGTGGATGAGTACTTTAAAAATGTTAATAGAAATGAAAAAAACATTCGTTGAGCTCTTCAAGCAGAATATAATGAAATTTTAATGAGAATGAAAAAAACACTCGCGCTAGTGCAATTTTAGTATTCGCAAGCAGAATACTAAAATCGTACCGTCGCCGTCACGTCGTTACAAGTCCTACTTAAAAGTTATACTATTTAAAAGCCGTATCAACACCATTAAGGCACTTCCAAAACTTCAGACGTGCCACGTCAAAGTTACAAAACGCAAATATTTCGGCTTTTACACCTTTTATGCGGCCGACGAATTTTTTTACAACCAAAACTGTAGCGCCGTCCAAAATATACAACAACCTACCGCTGATGTTTGCCTCCCGTTTCCCACCTTTCGCGCTAGATTGAGCTTTATTCTCTTGTGATAAATCTTGCAGCCAGTTTGTGAGTGTCAGATTTATGTTGGTCGTGACAGTATTGTTTGGGAAAATGATGGCAATAAAATATAGAGGAAGCCTTTAGAACTATCCGTAGCGCGTTTTCAGCCGTGGAACGTAGAAATAACTTGATTTCGCCCCTTTCGATGTGCAGGGAGCCGTGATCAGTGTTGTTGGAGCTTACGTTATTTGGTTCTTGTTTGCACATTATGTAATCCTCAAATTATTTTGGTCTTAAATCGAATAAAAACTTTTTGTTTTGTAAACTATGTGATTATGTAAACCTCGCGGCTGACGTGTGTCCTCTACAGGCTTAGTATATAGGTTGCATTCCTCAACCGATTGTCGTCAAATTTTGTGAGCAGGAAACACTTTTCCTACGCGTGAGATGAGATGAGATTTTATCTTGGTCACTCTCGCACCTTTGACGTTTCATACGGGAGCAACAATAACGAAGAATGGTGAGATTGATGTCACCCCGTAAGAATAGCCCTTCAGGTTCGACATACAGAATGCGACCTGGGGGGCTATTCCTGCGCGTGAGATGAGATGACATTTTATCTTGGTCACTCTCACTCCTATGACGTTTCAAACGAGAGCAACAAGGACGAAAAAAGGTGAGATGAAAATCTCAAATCTCCGAATAGGGCCCCTGTAGGGATTTAGACATCACCAGACAGAGACAGACCGAATTCGGACTTAAGAAAGCATTTTTGTCGAAGCTGAAGCAGAGACGCTTCGCTCTCTAACGCTCGGTCGATGATTACAGATCACCTACTTATAGATTATATTAAGCAACCGATTTTGTTCGAAAGTGTAGAATAGTATTATGAAAATTTTAATACTAATATTGACAATATTAATATTATGGAATTATTAACCCAGCTTTCTTCTTAATCACACTAACTTTAACAATACTAATTTTTGTGTTTGGGTGGTCATTAACGCGAAAACGGTTAAACATATTTGAAAAAAAAAAGTCATGTTTAAAGTTTAAAGTCATATAGCCTGCATAAACACTTCTAGGCTACTTTTGTTCGAAAAACGGTTCAGGTGTAATAAAATAATTAAAACGGATTTATAAGCGACGTTAATGTATGGATAATATATTATGGTGGTAAATGATGGAAATGTATTAATAAGCAAAATATTAATATTCTCGACAATTTTCATTAAATTCGGAGCAAAACCACAGTTCTGTTTAACATCAACAAAGTTAAGCCGACTACTTATGTTAAATAGCACTTTTCGAACAAAAAGCCCTTCCTGGTCCATAAAGCGAGGACACACGAGGTATTAATAAAGAGTTGGGCCGTCCCTTTGTGTACAAAACTCTTCATTAGAGAGATCATAGCATTGTTGTGGGGCGATCCTTTTGTCGACGAATCGAGGATTTTTTCAGGATTTGTGGCGCGAGTAACGAGATGGCGGAGGTTGTGGACGTCAACGGAAAGTTATTTTCGTAAGAGGAAACATCAAGGCGTAGAGAAATGAAAAATTGGTATTTCTAAAATCCATTGCTGTCGCGCAGTGCCCGAACAAGTGCGATAGAGCCAACTGCAGCTACGACTGATAATAAAATTACAAAAAATCATTGATTCGTAGACCCCTGATTCCTTCTGCAAAACTTAACCGATTTATATACTTTTTTTATTAAAAACTAAAATAGGGCTTGAACTGTGTCCCTATGTTTTAATTTTTTGATTTAGTCTAGTCAAATTTGTTTTCTGGGTGTTTGAATTCAGCGGAAAAACCGGCCTTTTTTTTAAGTTTTTGAACGTTTGCATCTTTTTTAATAATTAGTTTATGAAAAAAAGGAAATCATAGGAACATGCTTACAGTAGATACTCGTACATGACTTTACCGGTATTATCCAGTGAGAAAACAGGGGACTATGTTTGTATGGAAAAACGGCCCTTGTGTTTCCTCTTAACAGTTTAATAATAAGGTTCAACTGCTGAGCCATGGATGAATTGTCTATTCACAGTTTTTATCCCGCGAGAAAGAGACAAACATATCCGTATTCTAGGGTTGTCACATACGCGCGGATAAATACATATGTGGAAGGAAAATTTGTCTCTGGGTGCTAATTCAGCTCATCATAGCTGATGCTTAACTGAACCGTTGGCGATGCGTCACGTTGCGTTAGCCTTTAAAAAAGGAAGATGAACGGTACAGTATCACTAATGTTTCATTAACGTGTCACCGGTAGTCCAGCTAGCACGTGTGTGAGATTCAATCTCACAAATTCAATCCGGGGGTGTTTAAGAGTAATCTGAATAGGTATCTCCTAGTTAAACCTTCGGTCACGTCGACGCTTCCCATCAGGCGAGTCAGTGGTCAAACGCATGCCTAGACTGTTGTAAAAAAAAATTTGTAACACTAAGCCGGTCCTCATTTTTTTTCAAGACTCACACAACTTCAACGTTTCAGTTAAGCATCGCCTATGGTTAGCTGAATTGCCCCCTGGATTGGTCACAATAGGTATGTTAGCTTTCTCACTCATGCATTGCTATTGCTATTGACTATGTTCTAAAAAACAAGGACAAGGACGTTTCGAGAGTTGACACCTAATGACGTCACCCTGTCATCGTCTCTCTCAAACTTGTTGTACCTAAATTACTTATTGCGGTCTTACTTAAGCATCGATTGACGTAAGTGCGTGTCGCCCACGTTTTTTTGTCCCGGAACGCTACATACATGGCGGAGGATACCTACTATTATACCATTTTATATGTGTATCATGCTATTTATTAATAGCATGATTGTTTGTGTATGATATTTGTCAATAGCAAGATTATCAGAATGTAAATTAAATACGTTTGAACATTAAAATATGCCTTTGAACACAAAATAATTTCATTTACCAACCTGTCCATTCACCCAATATCCGTTTTCCCCAATATATTAATTTAACCAGAATTTCCAGTTTCTCGAATTTTCCCGAGGTTAGTCTATAATCTACTGTACTATCATTTCACAAATTAGTTTTAACAAGTATTTGAAATGATTAATTAATTTCGGAAATAATTTTACCGAATTCAAACTACACAGTGAATGATTAGTTTACTGTGCTTGCGGGCGCACTTTGAAACAGATACTTACTATATACTACTACAAAAACAGGTACCTACTATAGATCTTCGATCAAAAATTATAATGAAAGGATGGGCCCACAATAAGCGTATTTTTGAAGACGATCAAATAGGTTACGGGCTCGCATTACGCCTCACTCCTTCTCAGGACGTAGGAAGCGCGACACGTCTTCATTAGTTCTTATTTCAAAATAATTTGTATTCGCTATCTCTTTTTTTGTAAAATTGTACTGTATTCGTGCATACATGCTTATAATTAGGTATTGAAGTACAGTCGCATGGTTTTGATTTATTTTGACAGAACACGATCAGCGGCTTAGGCCAATGTTCACCAAAACATAAACGAATGATCAAATTTTTAATCATTTTTGGCAGCTCTTCGGTAAGTTAATTTCAACAATGGACAGCTAAACAAATAATCACCAAATTAAAGGTTCGGTTAAAAATGAGCCTCCACGTACATTTATTTTATTTTGGTCTTAGATTGCAATAAAACAAAGATTATTTCTTTAAAACTAAGCGAAACAATCCTATGACTTAAATCCATACAATAATGTGGAGAGTCTAACGTTGCAGGTATAATGTTTGTATTGTCTTCCTGATGGAAAAGTTTAAGGGGTGGCTGGAGCTGCCATATTTCTGTCTTAGCGGCTATTAGTCGTGCATTCTACTAAACTTGGTATAACTGGATAAATGGATAGTGATTTATCACCTTGTGCTTTAGCGAGATTAGTGATTATGAATGAAAGATTAGTTTTTGATTTACTAGAATGAAATAGCACAACATATCGTCACGCCTTTTCCCCGAGGGGGTTGGCAGAGGTGTAATGCAACACCCACATTTCGCCGGACGATATTCAGTCCCAAATGTGACAGGGGGCGAGCCTCTCGTCATACGCCGGGCTCCAGTCATGTGGCAGATGACTTACAATACGCACATGTGTTCACACAATGAACAAATTGGTGCGTGCCGTCGGCTGGGTTTGAACCCGCTCCCTCTGGCTTGAGAGGTAGGCCTTCACCAACTTAGCTATCATCGCTTAAATAATGAAATAGGCACTTAATTAATGCGATATGTGGTTAAATGTTAACACTATTAAGGCCCATGCTCACAGAAATTTAATTGGGTGATTATTTATTTCACAGTCCTTTAGCAAGCAACCAAGTTCGTACAGAGCGAGTGGCTAGCACTAATGATGGAATTTCTAGGCCGCTCGAGGTATTCAATAGTTGTCAAAAACACTTGGTTAAAAATTTAATCGGCGCGTCAAGTTTCGGTGAACTTAGGCCTAAAATTGAACATAACGTTTATTTGTTTAAACGTCCATTGTTGACATGTAACTTATTGATAACTGTCAAAACAGACGGTTAAAAATTTAATCACCTTGTCAAGTTTGGTGTGCTCTGTTCTAAAGGAGATCTACTGCCAACGGTGACTGTTAGAAATTATTGTAACGACGCGGTAAGGCTGGGGGGCTATTCCTGCGCGTGAGATGAGATGAGATTTTATCTTGGTCACTCTCACACCTATGACGTTTTAAACGAGAGCAACAAGGACGGAACAAGGTGAGATGAGAATCTCAAATCTCCGAATAGGGTCCCTGGTCGTTTCACGCTTTACTTATTTTCCATTATAGGAGAAGAATGGTTTCCTTTTTTTCTATTATTTTTATGCAAATCATGCTACGTTGCAACGGACAAAATTACCCTTACCTATACTAAAAAAAAACTGCATAATTCACGGTCATAATAAGAACGGGATAAAAATTCTCGTAAGTCAAAACTTACCGTAAATATGGAGAAGTCTTGTTTATGGTGTAGCAAGGTCGTGGGGTAAATCGGGGTAAAGCAGATTACTACACGTATTTTATAAGTGTCAAAGCTAAGTTGGGAGGGAAAATATTGTGGGTATAAATTACCATGGAGGTAGTTGAGGGTTATTCGTGTTGCGACTGCTTTTTATTTAAAATAAAGCTAGCTGTATAAAGCTATTAGCTTAGCTCTATAACCTGGGTATCTTCAAGGCTAGAGTGAAAAAGTACCTCTAGGTCGTCGTGCTCCATCTTAGACCACAACGTCGCTTAACATCAGGCGAGTTGGTGGTCAAACGTCGACCTATTCTACATACAAAAAAAAGCTTCTTTAAGGCCAGAGTGAATAAGTACCTACTAGGTCTTCGTGCTTCATCTTAGGCCACAATGTCGCTTCACATCAGGCGAGTTGGTGGTCAAATGTTGACCTATTCTGTGTAAAAAATAAATAATAATAATACATTTGCGAGGGTGTAAGTAGAGTCTTTATTTTAGGACCATACTTCAATCGCTGTAACCGAATTATTATTATTAGGTTAAGTTTTTTTTTTTTTACGGGATTGAAGCGATGATAGCCCATTTGGTCTAGCCCGGCTCTCAAGCCAGAGGGAGCGGGTTCGATCTCAGCCGACTTCACGCACCAATTTATTCATTGTGTGAACATATTATTATGTGCGTATTGTATGTTATCTGCTACATGACTGGAGCCCGGTGTATGGCGACAGGCTCGCTTTCTGTCAGATTTCGGACTGAATATCGTCCGACACAGTGTGGGTGTTATACATACACCTGTACCAGCCCCTTTCGGGGACAGGCGTGACGATATGTTATGTTATTTTTTTAGGTATTGGTATTTTTTTCAATAGATTTTTTTCACAACTTTTTTATAAAACACGCCTAAGATAAAACCCTTTCTGTGAGTTTGGTCCACTTCCTAAATTGTTCTATTTCCAAAGTTGTCCACTTCACTTACCGCAATGCTTAACTCAGTTGAATTGGTTGTAATTTTCCTATTTTCATTCTTAAATCTAAAATTAACATCCGCTTATTTTATGAGAAAATAAATTTCTATTTATTAAATCCATTCAAAAGTCTTTGAAAATCATTCAATCATTTGAGTAAAGTTGTCAAAGACCTCTATGACGGACAAGCAACAATTCCACGCCGATGAACACATAAATCCAAACCATGACAGCTGCGGCTTTTTAAAATTTCACAAAAGCCCATTACAACAGGTCCCAAATAAAACACATGGGCCCCACGGATACGGGAAATAGAAACGTCGCTAAAAAATATGGCGTTACAGGAAAGGAATACAAATACGAATAAAAATGAGCGCACAAGAGACATTCCCGGGCGAGAAAATGAGGAAACCTTATTCTTGGGGCCATTGGGGCCCCAATACGCGGAGGTAGGGTTGATGCATGGTGGTTACTAAAGCAGGCTTCCGTAGTGGAGGCAAGAGCCGAGCGGCATGGGACAATGTGTCGAGTGAGTTACAGGGGCGCTTTCATTGCTATGCGAGTAGAGAGCAGTGTTGACAGTTGAAGCGTAACCGTGTTTATATTAGATCTATTATAGAGTAATGTTAGCCTAGTTGGAGAAGGCCCGTCTCTCAAGCAAGAGGGAACGGGTTCAAACCCAGCCGATGACGGCACGCACCAATTTGTTCATTGTGTGAATATATCTGCTACATGACTGGAGCCCGATGTATGGCGACAAGTTCACCCCCTGTCATATGGGACTAAATATCGTCAGACGAAGTGTGGGTCTTGTATTACACCTCTGCCAGCCCCCTCGGGGGAAAAGCATGACGATATGCTGATTAGACCACTGATAGGTGGCCACTTGCACTGAATAAAAGAATTGCCTAAGTCCTTTCTTATCTAGTTTAAGCTACACCTAGCTAGCTCCTACCTAAATCTTCTTGCACGAAACTTAACCTTAAAGACTCTTAAGAGGGCCGCGACGCTCTGGAATTTCCATACAAACGCGCTACTCAAACATCTTGAAAACTATTTGTCAGATTATGATGAAATTTAGCATATACAATTAAATTGACAATATCTCCGCCCCTATGTTCTTGGTTTTTTTTAAAAACGTTCTCAAGCGAAAATAGAGGTATGAAAAATATCCGCATTTTTGAACTTTTGACTGATTTATTCAATAGATAGATAATTCCATTACATAGGGAGGTTGTCTGCATCATTAGCTGTTAAATGAATCCATAATACAAGGTGAAATGATTACAGAAGTGCAAAAGTCATAAAAAAAAATGAAATTACCCTTTGTCACTCTGTAGGTAACTTTAGAGGCTCGTCAGTATCATTACTTGCTTTCTTCGCTTGTTATCTTCTTCTAGACGAAATGGCTATAGAAAACCTTAAGCCAATGCGAAGTTAGTCTAAAGTGGTCGCCCGGACTTTTAAGTTAAGGAATCATTCATGACTCTGAGTGTGATAGTTAATAGTTAACGTAATTGATCATTTTACTAAAGTGATGTCTTCTGTCCCTAAAATGAACTGAGTCTAGATGTACCTTTTGTTGTTGGTACCTACATAGACACATATCATGGGGCTTTAAAAAAAACGACTAAACCTTCTTTCTGCAATTCTAAAACATAATGAACAACCAACTTAGTACCCAACCTTTGCTAAATTCGAACTAATTAATTTCTTTCAACCAGAATCAACCAGAAAGCAAACACACCTTCAGTAACCTAAATAAGTATTCAATCAGTTTGAAATAACACAGATTCAATTACTTCAGCCAACGAAGCTCTGGAACGTATGAGCAAAGGGTGAGGAGGTCTGCATTTCGTTAGATTCACAAATGATTAACGGGCCTGTTGTATATAAAACTGGGCATATGTATCGTAACAAAGTGATGTTGTTTCTTTGAATTTGTAAATATTGTGACGAGTAATGCAGATTTTTTATTCATTGCACGTCTGTGGCAAGCTCATTCCACTTTTTCGGTAAAAATACAGCAAGTAAAGCCACATACCTACACACCTACCATAAATCTTAGCTCACAAGGAAATCTTTAATTTTCACATTTGTACTAACAGATGTGATACAACTACTAGATAATAATATAATTACATGAATAAATATTCGGGACATTTTGCACATGGTCGTCTGACCCCAAACTCAATACAGCATGTTTACCTACTATGGCTGCCAGAGACGAAACGAAACGCTATCTTTTCTTGTACACAGTACCTATATTACATATCGTCACATCTTTCCCCCGTAGAGGCTGGCAGAAGTGTATTACAACACCCACATTTCGCAGGAAAGTATTCAGTCCTATAAATGTGACAGCGGTCAAGCCTGTCGCTATACCTACACCGAGTCCCAATTACACATCAGATGATACTATCATTATCACTACATACGTATTTAATTGTATTGATTTTCATTTTATACTTAACTGAATACTATAGCAAGTATTAAACAACTTTCTGGCAAACACAATACATAATCCCTTCAAAACGGAGCCACTCAAAGCCATTCTCTACCCGTGATTTAAACAATGGCATGAAAGCTTATGGCGTGTTTCGCTGTCTTGCTGTCATGTTCCAACTACCCTGTAAGTTTGGGCGTCTTACCGTCTCGTCTATGTTACGTAGAGAAAATAGCTGGTACTTAGTATACAATTATTTTTATTTAGCTTATAGTAGCAGTAAATTAAATTGGTAAACCCCACTTGAGTGGAAAAAAGAGGGTAGGAAGAAGAAGGCGGAGTAGCAGTAAATAAACGTAATATTTAGCCTAAGGCACTTGACAGCTGATGTTAAAATATGATTATAGTTACCTGAGATCCACCTGCAGAAGATACGGAGTGAAATTCTTAATCGCGGGGTAAAAAATAGAGTTAAAATGATACTCTAATATTGACGACTTTATTCTAAGACGAATTTATCAGCTTAACCTCTAGTGAGCATTAAGAAAGATAGCCCGAGCTTCTGCAAGTGGACCTTGGACAGGATGAATGTGTCGTTTTTTGTATTTTGCTAATGTCGTTGTGCTAGCTTCTAGAACGTAAGTAGTAATCACAAGTATATACAAAAGCAAAAGGACTAGCTTGCTTCAAACAGATGGTGTGCTAAGAGGAAATGCACAAGCAATGGGACGCTGCGGTCTTATTGATTAACAGATTTGCAATTGGAAACCATTTTAATTAAGCATGTTTGTAAAAGTGTAAGGTCCTCCTTGCTAAAAAAAGTTGTAGAGCATCGGAATAGTTATAAACCCCCTTAGCTATAAACGTTGTATAGTCTTGAAATAGTTACACAGTTTTTTCTCTTTATTGATCGAGTACAAACATTTGAAAGAATGAAAAAGATTAAACACTGCACAACTATTCTGAGGCTATAACATCGCTCATTACGGGATAAGTATTATTGTCTTTTTACATCTTTTGAATTTAAAGACTGTACAACGCCAACTATTCCAGGCTAAACGGTTATTGGTAAGGGGTAATAATAGTATTGTATCAAAGTCAAAATCAAAATGTTTTTATGCAATTTAGGTATCAAAGATACACTTATGAATGTCAAAGTTATTTAAATAGACTCGGCCGCCTTGTTCGGATAAAGAGCCTCAGAAGAACAGGCAAGAAACTGAGGGGCATTATTTTTTCAAATAACAAATAAATTACAGTCTCACAAATTTTGGCTTACAACTAATATCTATAAATACTAGTGGCTACTTGGCCTATCGTATTGTAAGATCATGAACCCTTGCCGCTTTCATCCCGGCTCAGAGATACAAAAACGGTCTTAACTTTTCAATGTAATAAACAGGGAGGCGAGTTCCTGGAAAGTCGAGTCGAGAGCGCGCGTTACTGACAGGAGTAACTGGAACTGTTGCCTGAACGCCACTTCAACTGTCTTGGCTTGATCGTTACCGTTCCGTGTAATTTCGTTTGTTTTGGACTGTGGAGGGTCTTATGATTTTATGAGTGTGTAGGATGCTTGAAAGTATTTTCAAATTGAAAGGGCTCGACGCTTTCAATTTGGAAATACTTTCGCTGAAGTACGAATCCTAACTAACACTACAAATGCGAAAGTGAGTTTGTTTGGTTGTTTGTTACGCTTTCACAATTTAACTACGCAACAGATCGTCGTAGAATTTTGCCTTATTGCCTGTGTTTCAGCTAAAGACATGGATACCTTTCATCGCGAAAAAAATTAACGGTTCCTTTAGGATCGCGAGTGAAACCGTATGGCGCAGCAGTACCGTGAAATATGCCAACTTTGCCAGCTTAAAAAGAATAAATTAAAATATCTGATGTTTTTTCTACCAGCGCCTAGGTATGTTTTTTAAATACCTTCATCTCTTGGATTATGTGTATGGTTTGGTATAGTAAGTTTTTTTTTAAATCAACGTTTATGCTAAAATTTCATTGATTTTGATGGCGGTCAAAGTTATCTAGACTTTTAGCCAACATTGCCCATGTCTTTTTTTGACGAAAATGTAGCCTTTATGACAACGAGAAAGGAACTAGTAAATGAATCAAGGGCGCTGAAGGCGTTTACTTTTAAAATTTTACCGATTTCGATGCAACTTCCCTTTTGGATTGAGTTGGCAATGTTACCCTGGTATTTTTTCTCTTTTCCATACTAGACGAAAGTTGCGATTTCAATTTGATAGGGCTGCCACATTAGAGTTAATAATTTTTGGTAACTACAGAAAATATAAATCCTAATCTTAACTAATATTATAAATGCGAGAGTAAGTATGTTTGTTTCGCTTTCACTCTCTAACTGCTCAAATCCATATGAAATTTGGCATAGATACACATTTTTAGGGGTACAGAGACATAGGCTACTTTTGACCGCGAGGCGCAGCTAGTATTAAATAAAACAGCATTTTAAGTTTTACTTACTAAGTTAATTTTTTTTCTCAAAAATAAAAAAATAATAAAAAGGCACTAATTTAGCCGCGTAAGTTATACCAATATCAAAATTTAGATCAGTCAAGTGACGTTTGAAGTGAGATAAATTAATCAAAATTTAAAAATAGTGAAGTAAAGCGATGAACAAGTTTTAATTTTTTTTTAAAGATCAGCGAAGAACTAGTGGTATATACTTGTACCATCTTAAACGAGACGATTTGGAAGTTTCATTCATTTAGCTTTTATCTCATTCATTTACTGATGTAACTAATAATGGAATTGCCGCCAATCGTATCCTCTAAGATATTTTGTAGAGGTCATAAACAATAATGCACCAAATTGTTTACATTTGTGCATAAACACTTGAATTGTCAGTTTAAAGGTTTAATCACAAATGTAAGCAATCTGGTGCGTTACTGTTTTATATCTTTACAAAATATCGTAAGGAATGCTTTACGATTGCCGGCAATTCTATTATTACTTAGTTTAGTTACCCGGTCTAACTCCAAAGAGAAAACATAAAGTTTTCTCGTTTTCTTCGTCTCTAAACTATAAACGAGTGCGCGCGCGTTTTCGCCCTGATGAAGACCGCCGAATGCGGTTGAAACTATAGTCGGAATAATCGACTGAATCGTACGTGAGTAATTCCCGTGTTTTAAATCATAATGTGTGAAAACCACGTCAGTTTCCATAATAAAACGAGAAAACTGATTGAAATTTAGATTTCGCGCCATGAGCGCGATGAACCACCGTAACACCAGACGCGATGGCGGCCAAGCGCAAGCCAATCGACGAATAAAACAATAATAATAATAAATCAAATACTTTAGCCGTGTTTGTTCCTTTACTGTGTAAATTTTATTAAACCCAATTTATTATTAAAAAATATATGCCACTCGCAACCATTGCACCGATATAAGTAGCCAATCCAGTGTCCAGCCCAAACAGGACCACTATTGACGCAGTAACAATATCATTGACTTTAGCGCCATCTCTTGACCATCATGCAGTTTTGGCCTTTGGCAGATTCACCTTAAGTTACCCTTCTGTTAGTATTGTGTAACGTCAATATGTTACTTTCAGCACAAAGTAAGAACAAACAAACATACACACTTTCGCATTAATTATAGTGGTAACTAGTAAGGATTTGTAACTAAAATATATCAACCGACAACCACAACAAAAAAGTGACAACCCTAACGCTTTTTCAAACTCTGGCAAAGTTGTCATTCTGGAGTTGAAACATCACTATGTAATTTTGCCCATTATCGTAACTTTTGTTTGTAGGAGCCTTCATCACCGAAACTATGGTTAAAATAATCTGTAATTCGATTCCTATAACATATAATAATACAAACTAATCTTTGTTTTTGCCATGAGTCACAATTGACTTTAAAATTTCTTCAAAAATTTGCCCGCCAAAATACGCGCCACACTCGACAAATTACAACACGATACTGAACAAAGTTGGCTTCAAACGCGATACTCCGTGATGTCACACGTAAAACTTTCTTTGTACCAAAATTATCAATGTTGCCATAACACTAGAATATTTTTCCACATCAACGGATTTCCTTGTAAATCATATTTTGGGCAAAGAAACCCTTAGATGCAAAGTTGGCATATTTCACGGTAACAAAATGTTTTGGGAACAATATTGTAGTGCAATTTTAACACAAGTGTTATAATTACTTACCTATTTAGTTAGGTAGGTAAAGATAATTAACAGAGGTGACCAGCGAGAACAACACTTTTGTTTGTATTAGCAACTGTTTTAGATTAGGACATAAATTCATACCATAGTTGCTTAGCGCTGGATTTTAGACTGAATTTTAAGCTTATCTGGCAAGCAATGGTTTTTTTTTGTTCCTGTTGTTTTATAAAATAAGACTGTAACTATGATATAAATACAGTAGCTTTTTCAACTTAGAGTTTAATATCAACGTGTGAATACACATCGCGTTCTCCTAATACTTTTCAACCCTAAAATACAAACACTCCAAAATCCAACACAAAACGTGCCACCGGTCTCAGCGGCCCGCTGTACGTTTTTTATTTCGACGTGAATTTACATAATGATATTTTTGTCGCGCAACTTGCGGTCCAGATTTACTGGAACCTCGCGGGATATTGTAAGTAGGAAACACGCATACAGTACCATAGTTTGAATAAAGACGCTTTTTTGTTGATGGATTCCTAAAAAAATCTTGTCATATTCAGTTGAAATCAGAAATCAGAATTTATTGATAACTCCAATAGTTACACTGCACAAAACGCCAGAATGTGATTCTAAAATTGCGATCGTAAATCATTGCAAGAATTATTTTAATTATGTTAATTTTTTCAAAGCTACAGGTTTAGGAAGGAGAAGCAATTTTGTTAGTTTTAATTTATATAATTGTGTTTAAAGTGATTTGTTTTACAGCTTTCTCTAACAGTTTTTTTTTATAGAATAGAGAAAATACTAATACTCTCATTAACCCACTCTCATAAACACTCCTATAATAAAAAAACAACACTCTATAAACAAAAACAATGCCTAAAAAGTAACATGCAATCTAGGATTACAAGTAGACATTTTTCTTTGTGTGCAACTCGCTTTTGCTTGCGTGCAGTCTACTATAAGTTAAGTGCAAGAGTTTTATTGAGCGACGCGAGAATAGAGCATTGAATAAGTATTGAACGAGAATCACATCTGTTGCCTTGGGGCGCACTCGGGGCGGCAAATCGATGCGTTTGCGGTAAGATGCCACATGTAAGAATTTCTTGCTTGCTTATTGCTTTCTGTATCTTTTTGACGCACACTGAATTTATGAAAGGAACGCAGTTTCAATAAATTGATACGCGAAGCATCTACAGACTTACATATTAAATCGAATCGAATTAATACTTGAGGTATCGAATACATTTAAAATAGTTTTTAAGGAACTAATTTTAATTATAATCGTTTTTTAGATACTTCGTAAATAATCTCTTACGCGGCCAAAGGTTGTCTGACAGAGACTATCATTTTAGTGATAAAATTACATTTCATAAGTTATGAAAAGCAATTAATCTTTAATGTTTTTTAAAATTTCTTATCTGATCTGATTGTAATCCTCAGTTCATACAGGAAGCTACATCGAAACTATTTGAGCACTGAACTGTTCAACTTCCACAATATTAATAAAGCATTTAATAAGTCGCGGTACAATGCAACCAAGTTATTTGAACACTTGAATGATGGAGCCACCATCATATTTTCTGTGCAAAACTAACGACGATCCGTAGAATTTTTTAGTTCCATCATTTTGCCAACTCGACAGAAAAGTTGGTCGGCTTGTACACCCGCCTGTAAATATTGGGACGGGCGGGTAAATTTGACCGCAATTGGTTTCGCAGTGTTGAATGTAAAATGCGCCATTGTTTGTAACGGCTCGGGATGAATTGATGGACAATGTGGGCTCGCTGCTGTAATTAAATTGTATTTGTAGGAGGATTATGGTCTCCATTAGTTGGGTTTTAATATTATATAGTAAACTAGCTGTTGCCCGTGACTTCGTTCGCGTCCATTCAGCAACTAGTATCCAAATACGTTTCTCGTGAAATACTGTAACTAATTATCACATTTTATCAAGATCTGTTCAGAACAGATCTTGATAAAATGTGAAAATTTTGTGAGCCATTTCGCCATGAAAAGCCTACAAACCGACCGGACGGAGTTAAATTCGATTTTATAATATTATAAAGTATGGATGTGTAACGAGTACTTACGTACGAATTTACTCTGAATCTAGGCTATACTATATGCCATAACTGTACATAATTGTCTACAACATTACTGTGTGGTTTTTCCTAAAACTCAAAATAATTTATAGGACTTTTACTCAGTTTCAAAATACATAACTTAACATATTCACGGACAATATTCAGTCCCAAATGTGACAGGGGGCGAGCCTGTCGCCATACACTCCAGTCATGTAGTAGATGACATACAATACGCATATATGTTCACACAATGAACAAATTGGTGCGTGCCATCGGCTGGGTTCGAACTCACTCCCTCTGACTTGAGAGGCAGGCCTTCTCCAACTAGGTTGTCATCGCTTAAAAAAAATTAAAATGCGAGTAGGATTAAATTCACTAATCAGGATAAAGATGAATTTTAGATTTTTTCAATGCCTTTATGTATAACTAGCTGCGCTCCGCGGATTCACCCGCTCTTAAAAAGTATCGTATGTGCTATTCCAGGCTACAATCTATCTCCGTGCAAAATTTCACCCAGATCCGTTCAGCCGTTCTGACGTGGTTTAGTAACAAGCATCCATCCATCCAAACTTTCGCATTCATAATATTAGTGTGAAGTGTGACAGTGACTCTTAATTTTCACTATTTCTTTAGTATACCTACTACGATAGAAAACATTATCACAGAAATGCGAAAGTTTGAATGGATGGATGCTTGTTACTCAACCACGCCGGAACGGCTGAATGGATCTGAATGAAAATTGGCATAGTGATAGATTATAGTCTGAAATAGTACATAAGGTACTTTTTGAACGCGAGTAATACTACGAGCACAGCTAGTGCTACTATAAGTAACGCAAATCTATTATCGATTAAAACAACACCACAGACCAAGGCTTACCTACAATAAATGAATTCTTTTTGAGCTCTAAAATAGTCGTAGAGCTTCCCGAAGTGAATCAGCAGATAAATCCAGTAAGACTAGTGCTTAGGTTTCAAAATGTGTGCTTTAGATCTGAGCTCTAGATGTAGTGCTTATACTTAAAGTGCGGTTATATGGTGGCCACAGCTAGCTCTATGACACAGAAAATGTCGACCAGTAGGATGTTTAGAGCATGTTCGTATTTTTTGTATTATTATTATTTTTTCTCTGATCTTCCAGTATAAATGTTATGTTTCCTTTGCGCGCTAGCATTATTCTTGTTCTTATAAGTGGTGACCTGTATTTGGCCTATCTGTTAATATTTGTGGATGTTTTTACGTCTAACCAGGCTGTTTGGTCATCCAAATAAAAAAAAAAAAATGTTACCAACACAAGACATGTTATTGTTTATAACTTTATGTGGATTGGAGAATAAGGAAACTGGCCCTCCAGGAGGGCTATTCTTACTGAGATTCAATCTCATCATTTTTTGTCCTTATTGCTCTCGTTTGAATAGTCATAGGTGTGAGAGTGACCAAGATAAAATCTCATCTCATCTTAAGCGTAGGAATAGCCCCCTGCGTCGGAATTTACAATCATTCGGAAACGTTTCCGATCGGATTGCAAACATTTTCAACACAAATTATTCGAATCTGAATCTGAATGAATAAGTTTTTAAACGTGATTCATTCTTCCGATCGGATTTATACTCGGTTCCCTATTCTAAAATGTATAAAAGTAGACTAAGATTCGAACAATTTAAGTTTGAAATTTGTGGGATCAGGTCTGAAACGTTTCCGAATGATTGTGGACATCACCGCTGGTCATCCTAATTCTAACTTCCTTACTAATACATAATTGTAATTGTCCACAACATTATTTATTTAACAATAACATTAATTATTATTAAGCGTGAAAGTGGGATTTTTCGTTCGCTTGTTTATTTCTTACGCTTTTACGCCTTAACTACTCAACCGATTAACATGAAATTTTGCATACACGATGTCAGGGCCTCGATTCTAATAAGCATTGTTTTTAAATTGTTAATGAATCGTATATTTTTGACACTTCTGGCATACAAAAAGTGACAATTTGAGGCAATTCATTTCATTTACATTTTGAAATAATTGGTTAGTAGAATAAATAAGAATAAGCTGTGGTAAAGAAAAGTGCATGGGTTACTTATTATCCCGGAAAAATAAACGGTTCCTGTAGGACATAACTAACATAACATATCGTCACGCCTTTCCCCCGAGGGAGCTGGCAGATGTGTACAACACCCACACATCGCCGGACGATATTCAGTCCCAAATATGACAGGGGGCGAGCCTGTCGCCATACACCGGGCTCCAGTCATGTAGCAGATGACATACAATACGCACATATGTTCACACCATGAACAAATTGGTGCGTGCCTTCGGCTGAACCTTCGGCCTTCGGTCCGAACTCGCTCCCTCTGGCTTGAGAGGCGGGTCTTCTCCAGCTATTATCATCGCTATCTTGTAGGACCGCGGGTGAAACCGCGGATCGCTGCTAGTTTACGATACGCCTGCATGTCCAATTACGCATAGAATATTGTTACAAAAACTAATCTAAATCTAAACGTACCGCATAAAATACAACTCATTAAGCCGCGTACACACAGTAACAGATTCAACAAAGTCCCTTATCAGCGAGCAAATAACAACGTTCGGCGAGTACGTTTTCAGCAAACACTGCATGCGTAATGCGTATGCAAATGCAGCATTTAATGCTAGTTGTGATAGTGTGGAGCCGGCTTTAGTGTGGGTGCTTGGTGGTTGTTTAGTTTTGACAGTTTCGTTGGAGAATTGGGAGTCGGAACATAAAACAAAGTTAGTTCCAGAATATCAAGCATTTTTACGTAGAATTTAAATAGGTGAAGTGTAAAGAAACAAACAAGACAATTATAATAATAATTACTTATTTTATGTATTGTGTACTAAATCTGTTTTTGTGTTTGTAAATTTAATTACCTTCACTTACGAACAAAGTTGAATTACTAATGTTTATCTTTTAATTTGTTATTTAAAAAAAAAAAACTAGCATTATTCCTAGTCAATTGTATCAACTCCTTGTCTAAAACCTTGTAGACAGCATAAAACGTTTTTACAATTATTAAGACTGAAATATTTTGAAAAAATACATATGACTAGATAATTATCCACCATTTTTTATTTCTTGCAGTAAACATCGAATAATTCAAGGAAGAGTCGTCTCAATGACACAAATAAGGGTCGACACACAAAACTGCGATATGTTGTCGCATCGCAGAAATTTCCGACCTCCACAAGACGTTGTAAGAATTGGTCAATTGATTTACATCCTTCATCCAAACCGTAGCAGTGAGATGCTTTGTGACAGGAAATCGCATCAAAGCAATGTGTTTACAGTTTTGAATTCTGTAGTCTGAGCTGTGTTCTGAATTCGTGCATTGTGCCACTTTGCAGTTGTGTGTGTTTACCCTAAATACTCGTACTACCTTGCATAGCCGCCACCTTCTCAAGCGAGTGCATCGCGACGATACTAGCTTCGTTCCACGTATTTTTATATACTTTCACTCGTCGTGTCGTCGTAAGCGATGATAACCTAGTTGGAGAAGGCCCGCCTCTCAAGCCAGAGGGAGCGGGTACGAACCCAGCCGACGGTACGCACCAATTTGTTCATTGTATGAACATAGAGGTAGTATGTGCGTATTGCATGGCATCTGCTACATGACTGGAGCCCGGTGTATGGGGACAGGCTCGCCCCCTACCACATTTGGGATTGAATATCGTTAGGCGAAGTATGGGTGTTGTGTTACACCTCTGCCAGCTCCTTCAGGGGAAAGGCGTGACGTTATGTTAAGTCGTATCGTCGCGATAACATCACCGTGTGGAGACACGTTCCACGAGACTGTATAGGAGTACGTCATCATCATCATGTCAGGCCGGAAGACGTCTACTGCTGGATAAGGCCTCTCCCAATGATCTCTCCAACGACCAGTTTTACGCAGCTCACATACAGTGGCTTCTTACCCAAAGCGGCTTAGAAATACGTGGCACGACGATAATATCGTCGCTTTGCAGTCGCTCGTGGAGGTGGCGACTTGAACGGTTTATGAGGAACATGCAAACATGCAAATGCTAGTTGTTGGCAACGTTGTTTACGAGTGCGATGGTGTACGGTTTTATACTAATGCTGGAGCTTGCTCAGATTTGATAATTATTGTCGTGTGTAATTGTTGTTGTCATAGAACTTGTCTCGACAAGCATTTGTTTGGTTTTTGCTTATATGTACCTACTGACTTTAAAAACATGATAGATTCAGGTACTTTTTTTCTTAACTCATAAATAAACAAAAGTAAATACATGGATGCATAGGATGTTAGAAGTATTTTGTCACGCCCTTCCCCCGAGGGGGCTGGCAGAGATGTAATGCAACACCTAGATTTCGCCGGACGATATTTAGTCCCAAATGTGACAGGGGGCGAGCCTGTCGCCATTAACCGGGCTCCAGTTATGTAGCAGATGACATACAACACGCACATATGCTCACACAATGAACAAATGGTGCGTGCCGTCGGCTGGGTTCGAACCCGCTCCCTCTGGCTTGAGAGGCACGCCTTCTCCAACTAGGCTATCATCGCTGAAGAAGTATTTTGATTTCAACAAAATCCTTATTTGTATACATAATAGTACGGCTAGTTAACAAAATTTACAGCCCCAGCCGGCAGATAGCTGGAAACTTCGGATACATGTAGCTTTCGTACACGTTTACTTCAGTTGTAAAGGAAAATGTACACCTAATTCTCCCATTTATTTAGAACCTTAATTTAGACACTAAAGTACTAACTTTTCCTGTATTACGTCCATACGTCACGAAGCTATTGTTTAAAAGTTTCCAAAAAGCGCTTCAAAAGGTAACTTCTCGTATTTAGTCGGAGCACGATATTAATTTATCAGAGCGGGGGCCTGAGGCGGTAATCTTGATAAAGCAGTCAGATAATCACGACAAATCGAGCTTTAAATTGTTACAATTGGAAAGCCAGCTTTGTTTGTACTATTTATAATAGTTAACGTTCGTTTGCACGCTCTTCTTTCCAATATTAAGTTATGATTGGATTAGAAAATTAGAAATGTAAATTCAGAATTATCGTTTGTAACTGGGAACAAAACTAGATTAATTTTACAGACCTAAACATTTTTTTGGTGTTGTTTTGAATACTACATCGTCACGTCTTTCCCTCTGAGTGGGCTGGCAGAAGTGTAATACAATACCCACACTTTGCAGGACGATATTCAGTCCCAAATGTGATAGGGGGCAAGCCTGTCGCCATACACCGGGCTCCAGTCATATAGCAGCATACAATACGCACAAATGTTCACACAATGAACAAATTGATGCATGCCGTCGGGGTTTCGAACCCTCTCCCTCAGCTTGAGAGGCGGGCCTTCTCCCAACTAGGCTGCCATCACTTTTGTATTAAAGTACTTAGTTACTTATTTAGTGTAGGATTTACGTAGGTACTTCACTACGGTTTCACTATCTTGGGCCTTAACTTGAAAAGAGGATTATCACGGAATTAAACAAATAAGAAACACATGACATAAATCCAACTTCCTACTCATATTATAAATGCGAAAATCTGTTTGTGTGTCTGTTTGCTACTTCTTCATGCTCTTCTTCAATTTGATACATGAATTTGGATGAAATCCAGAACTGAGATAGCTTTTACTTTATGGGCTAACACATATATTAGTTGAAAGCTTATATTCTATGGTTTACAGATATGTATATTAGTTAGGCTACTTTTTTACCCGCGGGTAACATCACGGGGCGCAGCTAGTAACCCGAAAACAATCACACTATAATTGTAACGCGAAAGTTTGGTTGGATGCATGGAGGTTTGTTACTCATTCACGCCAGGCAGGCTGAACGGAACTAAATAAAATTTGGCATGAAAAAAATAAATTCATGTTAGTAAAATTACTATAACTACAAAAATTCAAAATAAAATTTGGTTTATAGGATAAAATTGAATTCCTTGGATTTTTTTATTAAAAGTAGATTATACTCTAAAAATGGCAAATAGGATACTTTTGAACTGCAGGTTGACAAGTATCTAGCTAGCTAGCTAGCTAGTTAATCATAAATGTCGATAATGTACAATACAATGTTTAACATGTCAAACTACGTATTTGCATCGTTCATTTAAATATTGATATTCCGTACACGATTAGGGCGCGCACAGACGTCGCGACTCCTCTCCCGCCGACTGTTTGTCAACATTGCCGGGCGACATTGCCGCTGGCGACATTGCGCGCTAATGGGAATGCAAATGTGTTGTCTTTGTCGCGCGACTATCGTGACAGCGGGGATTGCGACAGTTGCTGATAAACCTATACCTATGTGAGTATGAGTGTGTATGAGCGAGGGTAGCCTAGTTGGAGAAGGCTCGCCTCTCAGGCCGGATAGAGCGGGTTTGATCCCAGCCGAAGGCACGCACCAATTTGTTCATTGTGTTAAAATATTAAGTGCATTTGTAATGTTATCCGTTACATAACTAGAGTCCGATATATGGCTACAGGCTCGCCCCTATCACATTTTGACTGAATATCGTGCGACGAGGTGTGGGTGTTGCAATACATCTCTTCTAGCCCCTTCAGGGGAAAGGCGTGACGGTATGTTATGTTATGTGTGTGTAATTGATTGTGTGCCCGGCTTAAAAGTATCTACCTAATTCAAAGGTTTTTTAGAACTATTTCATTATTCCTAGCACAATTTGCAAGTTTTAGACTAGGTCAAGTGGCGATAGGCACACAACATGTGACAGGGGGTCACATGTTGAACTGTCAAGCGATTGGTGGAGTCGTCAGGTGCCCAGAACTCTGGGTTTTTACTTCGCATAGAAGTTGAGCATTGCCATTTAACGTGGTAATGCTCCCACATTCTCGGGACCTTTCCCTTAACTACATAATAGTATTTTTAGTTTAAGTTACGTACCTAATATTTTTAAGTTGTGTATAATAAGACATTCAGAATTTGTAATGTATTTTTATTCAAATAAATGCCAATATTAAAAAGAAAACCAAAAACCCGAATGCAAAATACACTCCGAATACAAAGATGAATGAAAAAAACCCATTGCAATCCAAAATCAGTCAAGCCACGTTGACGGTTTGAGGTCACACAGTAACAGACCAGCATACTTGTAAAATGTACATACATATAATAAATACAACCGTTCAGTAAAGCCAAAACGAAGAGTGGGCTTGTTTCGTAGAGCCATTTATATATTTTACATACTCGTAACTGCAAATAAAACGCCACCTCAGCTAGCACTCACACAAGTTGTACAATTTCCATCTCACTATACGACACCTAATAAATTTGCACAAACCATTTTCGCATTTGTAGTATTAGTGTGGCAAATATCGCCAAATTGACAGCAATACTTTGCCAAATTAATTTACTCAGTATCAGCCAACCAAAAACAATGTTTTTGCTGGAACTGTCATATCAAACTAGAATTTAAGACCGTGGATTTAGGGTCTAGGTCCTACCTAGATTTTCTCGCACGAATCTTTAGCCATTCCTTAGGAGTATCTCAACTTTATGTGCCCATAAGCTAATATTTCGTTAAAATAGTTAAGCAGGGATATAGACAATTGATTTAATCAGGCGTTACTTTGCGGAAGTTTATCTTCAAAACTGTTACTTTTACTAATATTAGTGTATTTCTGCTTTAACATAAAGAGAGCGGAAATACACTAAAGATTAGCTAAAGTAACTTAGGCTAAATTCAGTGCAAGTGGGCATAAGTGCGCTTGGCACCTATAGTTCTAAGCCCGCGTTCGAGATGCCAGTTCCAGCGGAAGCATTAATTTCGTTGGTATCTACCCCCACATACCCAGGCGAGTATATTTGCTGAAGCCATCACACCACGCTCCTCTTTTTAATCACTACCGTGGAAAAACTGTTTTCACAGTTGGTTTCAACGGCATTGCTACATGTGCATGTATGTGTGTGTACGAACAGACTGCGCGATTGTATGCGTATAACACTTTGAAAGCAACACGGTTCATATGTTTTATTTATTAAATTATTATTTTTGGTTGTGTGTTTTTTAGAATATTTTTGTTTCCAAAATGGATACACACAGATTTTCGACCGAGAGAGCGTTAGTGAGCAAAGCGTCTATGCTTAAGCTTCGGCAATATTGAGCTTTCTTATGTCCGAATTCTGTTTGTATCTCTGTCTGGATCTCTCTCCGGATCTCTGTCCGGATCTCTGTCCAAATCTCTGTCTTTCTCTATAGGTCTCATTTCTTAGCCGATTCTCGTGAAATTTTGTCAGAAAATTTGAAAAACAAAAAACGTTTTGATCCGTATTAGCTAGTTAGGATGACTAAATTTGAACTAAAATTACAATTACGATTGGCAGAATTTAATGTTTACTGAAAGCATCGGTACAAAATGTAATAAACTTTGATAGTCAGCTTTTAATTTGTATAAATTTTAATGGATGACAATGGATATTTTTGGAACATTTCGTATTTAAACTTTTGCCACCCGGCTCCAAAAAAAGTTCCGAGTTGAAAGTAAAAGTTTAAAAATAAACGCCCCGAGCGCACTGAGCGCCTCATTACGCCGTAATGACTCAGATGAGAGATAAAACTCACGGCGGAGATAGCTGTTAGGGCAGGGCCACACCGCAAGTAAGTGGCAAGGTTCACTGGTGGAAAGTTGGTCGACTTGCTTTGGAGATAACAATATTGGACTGGTTATAATCATGGGACTGGTCATACAGCTCGCGTGGTAGTAAAGTGCCTGGATAGCACTTTTTATCTAATTGACTAATATCTAAGGCACACAGCAGACAACTAGCACGTCCAACAGACTGTAAGAACATGTGGGAGTCGACAAGAGTAAATGTATGAACAAATTAGTGTCCAGAAAGATGACAGACATAATCTAACTATGGACGTATAGTACGCCGCGTAAACTTTTTGCCGCGTTGCGGTTTACATGTATTTTATTTTGCCGCATAAAAACTTGCGAACTCACTTGTCATGTATGTTACTCGTAGTTATTGTAAAACTTGTATGGATGCCACCTGCGGTGTAACGCCGGCCTTATGTTAGGGGCTACGGCGTAGAGAGTTACAGCGTGGTAGAGACGCGCAGCTGTAGGTATTGTAGAGTTTCCATGGAGAGCGCATTTTGTTTTATGGCTTGTGTAAATGAGGCGTGCACACGCGTTGTACCGATTTCCGGGATAAAAATCGTGATAGTATTTAATTTAGCTGCTTGCTTTCATGTTTACATAGGTACGTATAATGATGGATATCGGTTAGTCAAACGTCTAAATTACGTAGTCGTCAAATTGGTACCAAAACTTCTGATCGAAGACCTTTGACCTCTGATTGAAGAAAACATTGACATCATCCTCAAAATGATCTCGTCCAGGCCTGAATGTCCTTTTCTCCGGCATTGTTGCCAAAGACATGTCATATCTCCGTGCCCGTGCCGGAGAGAGGCTACTAATGTGTCGCTTGTAATGTTTTATGTGTTGTGACATTTTATTATTATTGTTTTATTTTATTTTCATTTATTTTTAACATTTTTAATTTCATGTTAATTTCAATTTGATAGTTTAAACCGCATTTTAATTTAATTTCATTATATATTACAACGTTTATGGACAAAAAAAGGCCGGAAATAAAGAAAATTTGAATTTGAATTTTGAATTGACGTCATAAGGGCTTCCTTGTATTTGTGTTTACAGTTAACTCAAACTACTCAAAAAGTAAAAAAAAATCCGTAACGTTTTTTTAATCGTTTTGTTTTATTTACTTACAACGCTGCTTATCAGTTTTCTATTGTGTAGTATTCAGTACCTGCAAAAGAAAATATTGATTAAGAATTACGTTTTCAATAAATTTCATGACTGCATGGTATAACGATATTGGCAAACCTAATTTTTTAAGAATAAAAAAAAGAAAGGACTGAAATTTCGATTGTTGAATAGATTATTGTTATTGTGTTACTTATCAAATCACTTTATCTAATACTGGTTGCGCCCCGCGAAATCACCCGCGGTTAAAAAGTATTCTAGACTATAATCTATCTCTATGTCAAATTTCATCCAGATCTGTTGAGCCATTCTGGCGTGAAAGAGTAACAAACATCCATCCATCCATCTATTCTTACAAACTTTCACGTTTATAATATTAGTAGGACATCAAAGTGAATCGCTGAATGTGTTGCTAAGCGTAAATCTCGTGAACAGCTAAACCGATTTCGCTTTTTCTTTTTTTACTCGTAGAATATTCCTTGAACTACGAAGATGGTTCTTAAGCAGGGAAAAATTTAAAAAATTGCCTGAAAAAAATATTTATCAAATATAGTCTCACATGCTGCCATAATGAAGACGTAAACACACAATAAAGACAAATAATGCCATTAAATCACCCAATATACTTAACCACGCACTTATCCCCCTCAATTATATTTACCAAACAAACTTTATCCCTATTAGCGTCAGTCGACCTAATTCCGTAAAGGGGTGATTACACTAGCACGAGGAACGCGGGGTCTAATGAACAAAGATGGGGGAAATTGAACAATGCAATTAAAGTTGTAGAAAAGATTATAGACACGTTATTATTGATATTTGTAATTTATATAAAACACATAAAAGTCAAAGTCACAATGAAATTCATTTTTGTATTGAAATATCTATTTATTTTATTACAATAAGACTTTAGGTAAAATTGGGAATAGTGGACATTCTAATTATTTTTAATTAATTGAGATTAAAATTAGTTTTGGGTATCAAATATTTGAAAAAAAAATTTTTATGGTAATTGCTCAATTTGCAACTTTCGAATGGGTTCAAATGGGAATCACTGGGTTGATATAACAATTTAAACTTTCTCGTAATATAAATTTAATTTTGCGAAGACAACATTTTTTCACAGTTTCATCGCTTGTAAAAATTTACACCAACTTTGCCTTCTAAAACTATCTTTGCCCAATTGTGAAAGGGTCTTTACTGACTTACGGACCCCAATGTCGTGTTACCGAATAATTAATATTGTGCTAGACTACTCGTATTTTACTTTATTGTTGTGTCGTCTTGTGTCTGAGTTGGAAGTTTGTTGGCCGCAGTTGTCGGGATGAGTTTGGGTTGAAGTGGTTTGAAAATAGGAACAGGAAAGATTTGTGAACTAAAACTATGATTTATTTGACTGCCTCGGTGGCTCAGTTGGTAGTGAACCTGCCTTCTGAGCGTGGGGTCGTGGGTTCGATTCCCACCTAGGGCAAACATGAATGTGATGAACTTGAGTGTTTGTTCTGTGTCTGGGTGATAATATCTATTTAAGTATTTAAAATATCTATGTATACCAGTCTCTGGCAGCCATAGTACAAGCTTTGCTTAGTTTGGGGTCAGGCGACCGTATATGAAAGTGTCCCAAATTTATTATTTATGATTCCGATTTATTACAACGTACATATAACCTGTCTAAATAGCGCATATTATTTATTATATTTTATTGAAAATTGCGAAAGCAAATTATCGGCCGCGCGAGTGTTTATGAGCGAAGCGTCTATGTTTCAGCTTTGACGAAAAAGCTTTCGTATGCCCGAATTCTGTCTGGATTTCTGGCTGGATCTCTGTTTTCACCTACAGTTCGCATTTCTTAACCGATTCTCTTGAAATTTTGTGAAAAAAATCTGTATAATTATCAAACCTGATCACAAACTTTCACGAGTTGACGAAAGCGTTTTTTTTTTTTTTTTAATGTAGAATAGGTCGGCGTTTGACCACCAACTCGCCTGATGTTAAGCGACGTTGTGGTTTAAGATGGAGCACGACGACCTATTAGGTACTTATTCACTCTAGCCTTGAAGTTTTGTAGAGTGAAGAAGTACAAAGACGGTAGTTGAGTGAGGCGCTACAAGTGCGCCACTGCTCAGACCCGTCTTCGGTGCGTTGTAGAGGAGGACAGAGTCCCCCGTAAGGCCAACAGCTCACAGAGCCCACTAGCTATTAAATAGTTGCAGGTAAGGTTAATTATTTATTACTATTCTAAACGGTAATCGCGAGTCTCTTTAGGCGATAAGGTCGCCCTTGTAGGTACTGCCGAAAAATGTATTTTAGTTTTTAAGATTTTAATGTAGTTTTTGGTGTGCAATAAAGATTATATTGTATTGTATTGTAAGATAAGATAAATAATTTAAACTAATCAACGAATTTTTTTATTTAGTTGCTCTCCAAGTCGTCTTGTGTTTTAAGTATCATCTCATTGTCAAAATCCTGTAAACAAAATGTGTTATAAATATTTAACCTCATTAAAACACCGTAACTCAAAACTTTTGGCAACAACTGTACAACGCGTGCATGTACCCAACGACAATAGAGGCAAAAATTAACTACATAAATTTGCTAGCTGTGATTTATGTGTGTTTGTTGTTGTACTCGATAATTTCCAATACGCCTGTGGGGTAAATACATTGTCGAATGAGCGTATATTGGGGTAAAATTTACTTCCGCATCTGGTATAGTTAGTGGGAGATTTAATGATTATAAAGTCGGTGACAGGTTATTTCGGTCACAATGAATCACTTTGAATTTTTTTAGTTAAATTAAAATCTATATAAGCTTGTAGAAAATACTCATGGAAGTAGAAGAAGCGAAGGATTTTGGGTCAACTGGGGCAAATGCGTCTGTAGGGCAATTGCGTCTTTCGAGAATAACTGACAAACCTTTCACAAATTAGGCGTCACCTACATCTTTTTTTATCTTTAGGTGCAATAATCTGTACAAGATGGCGTTAGTTGCCTAATTTGTGTAGGGTTTGTCAGTAATTCTCGAAAGACGCAATTGCACCACAGACGCACTTGCCCTAGTTGACCATATCCCAGGATCGTAGCATGTGCAGAGAAGTTGTTTCTGCCTACTCATAAAGGAAGAGGCGTAACTATCTGTCCAACCTAATATAATATGTTTTTTAGTTAGTTTTATTCTTTAACATATTGAAATATTATGATGTAACCATAAAATGTATGCTGCCTTGAAAATATAGCACATTAAGTTAAAATAAATCGTAAGTTTAAATTATAAAAGTATTAATGTAGTTATCATTGAGAAGCCATAATACTTAAAAAACATCTGTATGTATGTCAGTGTGTTTATATAGAAACCTGTAAAGCAGAGCAACAAGGAAAGAAGCAATTAAACCTTTCCTTTGCATAAAACAAAGGTAAGGTTTAAAAGTTGATGACCCGCAAAAGTGCAGATTTACGCATTAACTTAAACGAAGCAGAAGTCCACAAACTTTTGTCTGCGCTAAACAAACGACTGTCTAGATAAAAATTGGGTATCTTAATGAAGCAAAAAGGGGGTAGGGAATAAAAATAATTAAAATTTTCATCAAGCGAGAAGGCTTAGCGTATTCGAGTGAACGTTTCGCCCATTGTCGCGTTTTTTCAAAGATTAATAACGGTGGACACAAAGATGGAGACATTAAAAACCTTTCCAGCAAAAACTCAAAAGTACAAGAGATAAAACGAGCAAGGAGTTATGTGCCGTCGAGAAATTAACGAGTTCTAACTTTTTCTTAAAGGTTTTCAAGCTGGCTTAGAGATTGTTGCGGGGTCAAACGATACAAAAGCTGTTTTTTACCAAGAAACATTTTAATGGCGTCTAAAAATTAAAAAGCTTTTATTGAAATGAAGGTTTTTTTTTTTTTTTTTTTTTTTTTATAACATACTAGGCATGCGTTTGACCACTGACTCGCCCGATGGGAAGCGTTGCCGTGATCGAAGGTGTAACACGCTTGCCCAGGAGATACCTATTCACTTTACTCTTAAACACCCCCGGATTGTATTTAGGTGGAAAGACAGACGCAGGCAACGAGTTCCACACCTCTGCAGTTCTTACAAGAAAAGTTGACTTGAAACGCTTAGTGCGTTTTGGCGGAATTTCCACCATGAGAGGGTGTCTCTTACTGGTGCGCCTGGTACAATTGTAAAAGAACGGCGATGGCAGGATCAGGTCGTGCAGTTCTTGTGCACACTCGCCGTAGTGTATTCTGTAGAATACCGACAGACTAGCCACTTCACGCCGGTGTGACAAGCTCTGAAGCTTAGATTCAACCAACGAGTCATTGTTTATGAGCCGTTTGGCGCGCTTTTCGATGGAGTCCAGAGCGTCTAGCTGATACTTGGCGGAACCATGCCATAGGTGGCAGCAATACTCCAAACAAGATCGAACCTGTGCTTGATAAAGGGTAAGAAGCTGTTCAGGAGTGAAGTATTGCCTCACCTTGGAAAGGATACCAAGTTTTTTAGCCGAAACTTTGGCTTTTGACTCAATGAATGAACCAAAGTTCAAATTCGAGGTAAGACGGACACCTAAGAGCTCAAGGCAATCAACCGTCTGTAACGGTACACCACGGAAAGTAGGCGATAGAGAAAAAGGACTCTTTTTTGTGGAGAACAGACACGACTGAGTTTTGGTGGCATTGAAATTCACCAAGTTAGCGTCGCCCCAGTCTGATACAGCTTTCAAGGAAGAGTTTAGACGGGCAACCATAGCCTCTCTCTGCGGTTGGGTATCAACACTGCTGGTTCGGGCACTGGACATATATCTCTCAACAACAGTACTGTCATCAGCGTACCCAAAGATTCCGGGTTTTAGCAAATCATTGATGTGCAGTAAGAACAGTGTTGCTGAGAGAACAGACCCCTGAGGTACACCGGCATTGATTGCCAATAGATCGGACGAGCAGCCATCAACAACTACTCGTAACGATCGGTCCCTCAGAAAGTCAGCGATCCAAGTGCACAGTCCTGCAGGAAGTCCATACGAAGGCAGTTTATTCAGCAGTCCACCATGCCAGACTCGGTCAAAAGCCTTTGAGATGTAAAGAGAAACAGCAAGTGCCTCTCCATGCATCACAATTGCTTCGCTCAATAAGTGAGTGGCGTACGCGAGAAGATCTCCAGTTGATCGATTCCGGCGAAAGCCATATTGTCGATCACTTAGAAGTTCGTTGACTTCAAGGTACGCCAAGAGCTTGTTGTTGATTACCCGCTCCATAGTCTTACAAAGTAAAGACGTTATGGATATGGGTCGATAGTTGACCGGGTCTGCACGATTACCTTTTTTAGGAACTGGCTGCACATTCGCTAATTTCCAGGATTTAGGCACAATACCAGACGAAAGAGATAGACGGAAGAGACGTGTCAGTATCGGAGACAACTCGGGCGCACAGTTTTTCAGCACGATAGCAGGTATACCGTCAGGGCCACTGGCTTTATTCACGTCCAGAGAGCGAAGCGTACGCAGTACCTCCTTTTGCCGAATGCGTAGTTCGGGCATGTACACCCCGCAATGAGGCAGACTAGGAGGTGTTTGGCCGGTGGTATCTAGTCGTGAATTTTCTGCAAAGAGATGGGCAAACACATCTGCTTTCTCCTTGGCAGTATGAGACAGTGAGCCATCGGGTTTGAGTAACGGAGGCAGTGATGGGCGGCAGAAGTTACTTTCGACTGACTTGGCAAGGGTCCAAAAAGCTTTGCTCCCCGCAGGGTGTGACGCTAGTTTGGACCCAATCCGCCCAACATGGTCGAAGTATCCCTTCTTTAAAGCTTTTTTGCAGATCTTGGCGGCAGTGTTGAACGCTTTCTTCTTAGCTCCAGTATCAGCAGATTTGCGTCTACGAGCATTGGCCCAATCTAAATACGCTGAATGTTTGATAGCCACAGCCCGGGCACAGTCAGCACCAAACCAGGGCTTGGCTTTGTTCGAAATCGGCTTGTCAGAAAATGGAATATAATACTCCATAGCCTGACAGATAACCTCGGTAACAGCACTTGCGCAAATAGATGGGTCATCGGAAGTGAAGCACACTTGTCGCCAAGGATAGGAGGCAAAAAAATGCCGCATTTCATCCCAATCAGCTGATTTGTATCTCCAAATTCGCCTGTTACCTTTGGGACTTTGATCGGGCGGAGAGTACACTGAGACCGACTTGATCAGGCAGTGATCGGACTTCCCTAACGGAGAGGATACCGACACAGAGTAGCGATCAGGTTCAGTCGTCATCAGCAGGTCGAGACAGTTGGCAGTGTGGTTAGCAATGTCGGGAACCCTTGTTGGTTGTTGGACAAGTTGGGAAAGATTCAAGGACGTAGCCAATTTCAGGGTCTCTTGACCAGCGTGGTCAGTCTTCTGGTATGGGGCGAGCCAGTCCTTGTGAAGGGCATTAAAGTCACCCAGAACAACCAGTTGTGCAGAAGGGTACCTTTGTTGGGCCACATCAGCAGTTTCACTGAGATACTCCACTAATCGAGTCGTCTCCGAATTTCCACTATGAGACCGATATACGCCAGCATAGATAATTTTATCTATACCCGTGTCAACCATGATCCAGATCACCGAAAAACCCGGGTGTTCAAGATCCCGGAGACGCAGACAGCATATGTCATCACGGACGAACACGCAGACACCAGCATGCGGGACGAATCGGTGCTCCATGATATAGCCTGGGTAGTCAAGGTACGCCGTGCCGGATGGGGATCCTATCTGCGTCTCCGATATAAAAAACAAGTGAGGTTTAGCGGTTTCTAGATGGTGATGGACCGGTTGGAGATTGGAGTGCATCCCGCGAATGTTGGTGAGATGCACTTTGAGAGTGAGGACGTGCATCTGCCGTTTTAACCTTTTTCTTATTTTGTCTTTTTTCATGGTTTGGTGAATAGGGTAGGTAGGTAGTGATGGTCGAGGTGTCAAGCCGTAGATCCAGGGGGTACCAAATAACGAACACGTCAACAAAGGACTTGCGCGGAGACTGCGGGGACGCCCGAACCCCCCTGAAGTGATTCGTCAGTTCCTCACAACCGATCGCCAATCGGCCCGACGAATCGCCTCAGGATTTTTCGCAAGCGGCGAGGCAGCCTTTCGTAGCTGGCTAGGCTACTACTTGGGCCTCCTACAACTTACGGTCGGCCAGCAGAGATCACCGTGCTTCGGATCCCGCTACCCTCCGAAACAAGCCCTCCGACGCATAAGCATCAAAAGAAACCCCCAATGTCGATTTCCAAGCCGGACACAGCTGACCAACACTCTTACCACTAACGGCTTCTACAGGCATCATGGTGAAACACGACAAATCGCTTGACACCATGTCTTTGCCCGAAGGGTGGTTACTAAGCCGGCGGCCGAAGCCTTCCACCAGTGAATTTGGTTGCTCCTTTAGCACTACCCAGGGGTTACGTGTAGGTGTCAAGAGTAAAGCCTACGGACGCGAGCAGACATGAACCCCCAATTTTGGTTTTCTTAGCGATTGTCATTTGAACTATTACGTGTTTACTTATAACGTACTAGCTGCGCCCCGCGGTTTCACCCGCGGTTAAAAAGTATCCTATGTGCTATTCTAGACTATAATCTATCTCTGTGCCAAATTTCATCTAGATCTGTGTAGCCGTTCTGGCGTGAAAGAGTAACAAACATCCATCCATCCATCCATCCATTCTTACAAACTTTCACGTTTATAATATTAGTACAATAGTAGGATTTACTACATACATAAGTACATATGAGGCAGAGACCACTTTTCTCCACTTGCTACGATCCTGGCATACATCTTTCGCTTCTTCTACTTCTATGAGTCTTTTCATACACAGTCGTCGGTTACGGGTACTCCTAACCTGGCCTTTCTTTAAAACGACTTCGACTTGGTCAAGATACGTTCGCTTGAGGGTCACCCTTACCAACTTGGCCGTTCACACTCGCCTTGTAGATCTGTTTCGTCAATCTTCTCTCAATGTGTCCTAACCCTCTAAGAATTTCTTTCTCAATCTTTATTATGTATTTACTCTCGCATAATAAAAACACATTAATTTATACGCGTCTGAGATATCTTCCTTTCATCCCATGCATACAAAGCAACACCAATATCTGGTGGAGGATTTACATCAGTTTACGCGGGAGAGACATTTTTAAATGTAGAACACGTGATTGTAAATCGAATCTCATTTCTCAGCTGTCCCGAAGATGGATGAACGAAACGCTTTGAGAAGTCAATCAGTTTTGTTATGTGAGTATGTTTTGGAATGTGTCGCTTTACGGGATTCCGCTATTAATTTGTTTAGTTAAATTGTGCGTTGAGATGAACATTTTATTATAAGTTAACATTTAACTGAAAGTAACATTTGATTAAGTAGTTGTTGAAAATAAATATTTATTGCGTGAGAATAAACTAATGTCCTAGTCACAATAAAAAGTTTTTTATTAACATTTATCAATTAATGAATTAAAAAAAACCCGAATTCAGAAAAAAACTAAATTACTTATGTTATTTATGTGTTAAATTAGTACACAGGTTCTGAAAAAAAGAAAAAAAAGCTATAATACAAAAGACAATGGGCAAATTAGTCCAAAAAAGTATAAAAAATAAATAAGTTTGCCCGCAGGGTTCGCACATGGCGCATTCGGTAGATTATTTTTATGCATGAAAAAAAGTACGACGCCGGTAAAATTCAACCTACAGAAAACGATACATTTTATTTTTAAGAATAGTACAATTAAGTTTTTATCAGAAATGTTAAGCAAAACCTCCATGGTGACGGTACGAATCACGATGACGTGAACCTGCATGGTGGGAAACTCTTTGCCAGACAAACACCGAGAGGAGCACGCCATCTTATTTTGTCGTGTGGTTGAGCGCGTCGGACAATATAGGATTTACAATACAATACAAAATATCTCCAAAATAAGTAGGATCGATTTCAGCGAGACTTATTATGCGAAAACCTATAAACCTTACCTCCAAACTGCCTATAGTGTTAATCCTGCGGGCGTTTGGACCAACGTCCATTCAATTTTTCCCATTGTCTTTTAAGCAGGTCTGATAGAAATAAGTATAAATAGGTCTGGTTTAAAAATTCCACCTTGCACCTTAAACTTTTTTTTTCAATTAAATCCTCCCATTATTATTCCATTCTGCGTCTGGTGACCCATTTTAAGTACAACATCTCAAGATATAGATGACAAGCGAGGGGCAGCCGGTCATTTGCATAATGTAATCAAGCGGGCCAAACCGATGATTTGAGACGCACTTTGCCCACTTGCCCCGTGCGGGGGTAAAACGGAATCGTTACAAACAGTATGGACGTACTGGTGTAGATTGCCTCGGTGGCTCAGTTGGTAGTGAAACTGCCTTCTACCCTTGGGGGCGTGGGTTCAATTCCCACCTAGAGCAAACATTTATGTGGTGAACATTTGTGCTTGTTCTATGTCTGGGTGTTAAATTTCTAAATAAGTATGAATTTAACAATATCTACGTATGTATATTAGTCTCTGGCAGCCACAGTACAAGCTTTGCTTAGTTTGGGGTCAGGCGACCGTGTGTAAAAAAGTCCCGAATTTATTTATTTAAGGTTAGATTTTACTTACAATTAAGATGACAAATATGATGGACTAGCTGCGCCCCGCGGTTTCACCCGCGGTTAAAAAGTATCCTATGTGCTATTCTTGACTATAATCTATCTCTGTGCCAAATTACATCCAGATCTGATCAGCCGTTTTGGCGTGAAAGAGTAACAAACATCCATCCATCCATTCTTACAAACTTTCGCGTTTATAATATTAGTAGGATTGGATTTTTTGTATGGGTTTCTCATCTATGCCCAGCGCAAGACCGGTCGTTGTAGAGATCATTGGGGAAGATCCTTTGTCCAGCAGTGGACGTCTTCCGGGATGATTTGATGATGATGATTTATGCAGCATATAATCTGTTTACTGTACTAACTTTTCGCTGACTAGAGGTGTCACATGTGAAAGTGAGCCAAAAACCTCAAAAATACATTTAGCCACCCTCGACTATTTTAAATAAGAGAGCCTTTGTTCAAAATATCAGAGCGTTTGGTGTCAATTTTGTACCTGGGGGGCTATTCCTGCGCGTGAGATGAGATGAGATTTTATCTTGGTCACTCTCACACCTATGACGTTTCAAAAGAGAGCAACAAGGACGAAAAAAGGTGAGATGAAAATTACAAATCTCCGAATAGGGCCATAGGGGTTACCACGAGTTTTGATGGTTAACGAAAACTTTTTTCATACAATTAGCCTAGTTCTTTATTGTTTCCGCCAGGGGCGCTTTATTGAAATATATGGAGCCAAACGAAAACGAAAAAAGTTTTCGTATCTAATAAAACTCATGGTGGAGCCTCCAGAAAAAAAAATTAATTTTAGAATTTACTTTTTAAATTTTATTGCCTCTGAACTGACTAGAAATTTGTAATCTAAAAATTATGATGGGATATGAAAAATATGAAAATTATTGAAGGAAAATTTTAAAAGCCCTTACTTTCAGTAGAGTGTTTGATTCGAATCTTCAAATTCTAATTTAGTTAAAAAGTTCTACTTCTACCAGAAATCGATCCTTCCTTGATGGAATGATTGGGTCTTTGACACGAATACTCGTAGGACGTGAAATTATCAAAAAATAATTACAATTCAAAATGACTCGAGTCACACTATTAAAGCGACCTCTATCGACTTTTTTCACATATTAGTTATGACAGCTTTGTTAAATTAAGTAAGTTAGTACTTATACATAAAAAAAAATTGATACGAGCTTAATCAACAATAACTTATAGAACGGTAACAGCGACAGTTTTCTCGGTTTGCGACGAAATTCTCGGTTTATAGTAAGTGGGGTAAAGCCGTAACGGTAAGAACGATCTTATAGCGCGTCCATAGTTTATTGTTCCGAGTATCAAAACCTGATTGAGGCAAGATATTCAACACTTTACCTCAACAACGTTCTGATTTGACTATGAAAAAGAAACTCCCCGTTTTTATTTCCTCCAAATTTAAATTTAGCATTTAATTTTGGTTGGTATTTTTTTGGATGGATTGTGAACGATTTTCCATCCGTTGTTTTTTCCTTATCAAATTGCCTGATGCTAGAGATGGTTATAAATAAATGGATTTGCAGATAATTTAACAAGATTCACAACGAGCAATGGTTGGTTAAATTGTTGTTTTGTAAAAAAGATTAATACTCTAGCCTTATTTCACATATTCCCTTCCATATTCCTTTCCATAAGGTATCTATGCTTCTCTACATTTAATCTTCTTTCCACATAAGTATAAATGTATTCCACAAAGTATAAAAAGCCCGTGTGAAGCCCGCATCGCTAGTTATTTCAAAATGAGCTACAAAGTCTCGTTTTGACACACACACACACACACACATTGAGACAGTTATAGAGACAGGCAGGTAGAGCTCTTACAGAGCATTTACTGAATTTTGAATGTCGTTCTAATCTTTTTAAGGAATTTGAAAATTGGCTTGAATCTTGAAAAGAAAAACTCCGTTTTAGGCGTTTAACGTGTTAAAAGTTACAGCCTCCTCGTGTAACGCCTTTTCCACCAATTTTCCACTCTCAACACCCACTTTTCCCTAAAAGCTATCTGTAAAGTCGTTTCGCCGCCCCTGTATCGGCACATTGCAAGATTAGCGCGAAGAACCATGTTTCTATTTAAAATTCTCATTTTCCTTCATCGATTCTCGGGCACAGCTGCGCTTGACAACTGATAGCGTATTAGATATTCGTATAAGTATTACATTTACTGCCTCCATGTATTGTGCGACATGCGTCTGCGACAGCGACGACTAGTCGCAACGACAGGCTGTGTCCAATAGTTTTTTTTTTACAACAGACTAGGCATGCGTTTGACCACTGACTCGGCTGATGGGAACCGTCGAGGTGATCGATGGTGTAACACGCTTGCCTATGAGATACCTATTCACATTACTATTAAACACGTTTATATTGTATTGCACGGATTGTATTTAGATGGAAAGACAGACGCAGACAACGAGTTCCACACCTCTGCAGTTCTTACAAGAAAAGTTGACTTGAAACGCTTAGTGCGTTTTGGCGGAATTTCCACCATAAGAGGGTGTCCCTTACTGATGCGCCTGGTATAGTTCTCATACATTTTGCTCTTGCAATCGCAATCGCGCACTTGCCATTCGAGTTGCGTCTGCGATAGTCGTCGAGCTGTCGCAGATGCATGTCGCAAAATATTCGCAGCAACTTAAAAGCACCTTTGCTTTTTATGCGGCATTCGTTGCGTTAAACGCTTTTTGATTGACGTGCACTATTTTATTCCAAACTACGCGTTGTTTTTTATTCAAAATGTTATGGAATTCGCAGTGTGAGACATTTCTTTATTTACACGTTTCTTAAACGACGGGGATGTGATATCCAGAATTTTGGAAGATAGACTCAAAGTATGTTTTTAAATACCTAAGCTTTTTTATTTTTTACATTTCAATGATCCTGAGACAAACACACACACATTTAATTTCTTCAAAAAATCCGTAACTTTCTTAACTCAAGAATACGTTCCTTTACGCTAACTTTGTTCAGGGAATTTGCTGAAAAAAAGTGCCTGAAACTGCCGAATAACTCGGCTGGGAACGCTCGGGGCGCATTTTAACGAACCATGGTTAGGTTGGAAGGGTACTGGGTGCTTGTACCCTTTAGAGTGACTCGAACAGCCCTATAAGTTAATCACTGAAGTAAGCCAGCCACAGAAGAAGCCCTAGAAGTTTTCCACAGACAATGCTTGGCAAGAAACTCATGCCTACTTGCACTAAGTATAAAAATTACCTAAGTTCTTGCTTGCTTGCTTATTTTGGCTTCGCACGGGCTACAACGCGGCATAACGTTATGGTTCCCTAAAGAATGGCTAAAGGGTCGTGCAAAACAATTTAGGTAGGAGCTAGCTAGGAGTAGTTTAATCTAGCTAAGTAAGGCAATTCTTATATTTTTGCAAGTGGGCATTTTAAGTTACATTTGTTAATCTAATGGTTCCTATTTTCCATTAAATGGGGTATTGTTTTCTAAAACTAATGTTGCTGATGAATCAAGAATGATGTAAGCTAGCCTCGACGTAATTTTTTTCCTCCGAATTGACCCGTAGCTGATTTGGAAAGTGGAAATTTCGGGCGTGGCCAAGTTTTCGTCCAGTACAAGGTCGTATCTAATTCTCATTACAAAATATCTGTTTCTTTAACACCCAATTACAAACTGGAACTTACATAAGTTCATACATATTGACACTACTTTTTCCTGATTGGCAGAGGTGTGTTACAAGACCCACAACTTCACCGTACGATGTCCAGTCTCATAAGTGACAGGGTGAGCCTGTCACCATCCACATGGTACAAGTGAGGCCCTGCGCCATCTGCGCTTGCCTAATGCCCGGGACGCTGTCGCGGCCTCAGTAACAGCATAGTCTCTAAAAAACACATGGCACAAGAAAAACTCCCTGCCGTACGACATTCAGTCTCAAAAGTGACAGTGCGAGCCTGTCACCATACACGTGGCACAAGAAAACTATCCCTAACTTTTAGCATGTCAAATTCAAAGGCAAACCAGACTTCAGTGTTCCACCTACTTAACCGTCAATGAGACTGGTTATTCTAATCCTAGCCGAAGTTGTCCCAGTCTGCCGCCGCCTTACGTCAGACGTGACGGCGTACTATTGGGCGGCATTCATGAATGCTAATTCTCGCTCCGTATCTGGTGGCAGAGTTGTAGCTTAATCCCACCAAACGGGGCGTGTGACGTTTTAAAATGTCATACATTTGCAGCTAACTAGGAGTAAATGTAGGTTAGCTTAACAAGTATATTTTTTTTTAAAAGGCGACTGCGTAATTGTCTATGACATTTGCGCAACAAAGATGTATCTAATATGATGTCATAACATTCACCAACATAAATTTAACTAATTTAACTAATTACTATATCTTAACTTAATTTACTATATCCAAGGGAATATAGGGAAGAACATACATATAAACCAGTCAAAAACATACGTTTCCTCTATTGGCTTCGCTGCAGTTGGGTAAAAAAGACATTGTGTGACATAAAACATTACAGATATTCTAGAAAAACACACGTGACACACTGACCGGCGGCGGATAGGTGGCATTACCTACAACTGGCATTACCCGTAAATCACTTGAGGTAAATTAAAGCGTATTATATTTCGGTCATTGTTTCACTCGTTGAAAACGTCATGAGTGTGAGAGTGACATAAATAATTTTGAACGCGCTAGAAAAGGGCTCTTGTTCGCTGGTTGTATGACATTCTATAGGCTAGACATTGCTAGCACAAGACTACGACACACGAGGCACTGAAAATAAGACCTCGTTCCCATTTAACTAAAGTTTAATTTACTACAACGTAGCTCAACTAGTCTCAGCTTAAGTCTTATTTACAACCTTAGACATTCATCAGTCTGCTTAATAAAGCACACCGCACCTAATAACCCATTTCGTCTAGTTTGACTAATATCAAAGCTGTAATGACACTCAAACAACATTCGCTTTGACTACCTTTGACATGAAAGCTTTGAATTTCAATCCCACTTCTGTTTGATTGAAACGCAAAATTTAGCTTAGTACGTACCTATAGTATGAAGTCAAAATACTAGGAATGTTTGAAGTTTATAATAACAGATAGATGGTTATGCCCTCAGAATAATAACGTTATTATTTTTAACGTAATAACGTTATTATTCTGAGGTTATGCCCATGGTATAATAATATACTCCGTCAGGCATAGCATTCATAAACACGTAGTGACGTCAATCGATGCTCAAGCAAGACCGAAATAAGTCATTTACAACAAGTTCGAAAGAGATGGTTGACGATGACCTTGTTTTTTAGATCGTGGTTATGCCAACTTAACACAAAGCCAAAGGGTTGGTTTAAATAAATATTAAACTGTCACAGATCAACCCCCACTAGTCAAAGTTGTATAACATCGGAATAGTTATATCGCCGTCGAGGTGGAAGGCGAGCAGGAACACTTTTTCAAGGCTACACTAATTTGTAGGCTATTTACAACGTTTAAGTGACTTCAAAAAGCCAAATAATGCTTTATTTTTGGCGAAGAACCCTGTATTTATGGATTCATATACTTACTGAAGTAGATCAAGGTTTATCAATACATTCCCGAGCTACAGGATAATTTATTCATCCTTCTCAAAAATATGACAAAACACGGCATCATCATTTCGAAATCAGAAAAGATATCGTCCGTCCCATCGCATCAAGTTACGAAGTCCTGGGCCTTATTCTGGTTCGTACGACACTATGTAGGTCCCTCTCACTCTTAAGAGGTTTTTAACCAGAGAAACTGTGACCAAGGTAACATCGTACGTGCCAGAATGGCGCCCCTGAAGGGTCATACCATACGTGATTCAATCTCGCCGTGATTGATATGTCGTGCTCAACCGCCGGGCACATGAGTTGGTTGCAATTTTTTACCTTCCTCTTTTGACGGCGGCCGCTTTTCCTGCGACATCTGATTTATTATGGCTCGGGAAATGTTGAGAGAAAACAAGACTGTTCAGGTATTAATAGTATCTATTTCTGTTTAAAATATACGTTGCATGGATAGTATATTTTTAGATCATTCAGATTGTAGTTAGGGAAGGCGCATTAGGACCTCTATTTAAAACCCAAAAAACGACGGGGTGTTATAAGTTTGACGTGTCTGTGTCTATGTGTGTATGTGTGTGTGTGTGTGTGTGTGTGTGTGGCATCGTAGCTCCCGAACAGATATTTGATCCGAATTTGTTGTAAAACCGAAACCGAAGAACCGAATAGCTAATATATTTGATGAAAATCGTTATTGAGGGTTTCTTTATTTATACTTTGGTAAAAGTATTAATTAAAAATGTAGTAATATATTTTATAACTAGTCACACTGTGTAAATTACAAAAGTACGAGTAATCAGTTGGAATCAACAATTATTATTTTTAAAAATTGCTTAAAATCCTGTTGGAGGGTGAATTTATCAAACACAAATCAAAAACGCTCTTATTCGCAATTTATTCATTCAAGTAAGAGTTACAATTCAAACTAGTCATCTATAATCATATTGTGCAGAAGGAACAGTCCCAAACAAGTAAATAGTGATACCATCAGTCCCCATAGCTTAAAGAGCCGTCACTTTATGGGTCCCAGTTCATTGATAGTTAGCAACAAACGCAGGTGCGTTTGGCAGGTACCGAGCAATCGTCCGGGCAATTTTTCCCAAATCCAATATACCAAATCGGATAGCCCGAAGCTAATGGCTCATCCAAACGATCAGGTGTTGTTCGCATCTCGTCCAATACATCGGAACAAATGGACGGACGTGAGCAGACTCTAAATGTTGACCTAAATTTACTCAACTTTGGACCTCCCGAGCCAGCAAGCCCCTTAGGCTGCCTTTCCAAAAGAAGATGAGCGATGCAAGGATGCGTAGCGAGAAGAAAATCCGGCAATAGGATTACAAAAATCAAACCAAATCAAATTTCTTTATATAGTACAAAGGTAAGTAGAAATTTAAATACGCTGAGGACCCTTAAACTCCTCTCAGCTGGTATCTAGGAGTCCGATCCAAGCCTACTAAAATAGAGTATTTCCGTGCGCATACTCTAAATTAAAATCGAATACAAATTAGATTTAGAATCCTAGGTTTGTTCAAGAGTAATGTGAATATCTCCTATGCACGCGTGTTACACCTTCGATCACGTCGAAGTTTCCCATCAGACGAGTCAGTGGTCAAACGCATGCCTAGTTCGTTGTAAAAAAATATAGGAAAGAGTGAATGACACCTCATGGCATTTGTGCCATGGTTTCGTTGCGTGAGGATTCTTATAAAGCTGCCGTCAAACGTAGGCACATTTAAGCATAAAAGAACAGAGAAGTAATCCTGTTGCGAATTTATAAAGTGAATCTTCTAATGCGACTTCCAACAAGGTTGCGTTAAACGTTTAATGCTCCTATGGAGGGGGAATAGAAAGAGACAGAGCGAGAGTGAATGCGTGGCACTCGAACGCATGCGCGTAGTATACCTGTTACAGGCCAGCGCGAGCGTCAGCAACGAGTAGCGTCCAATATTCCAACGCAAAATGGAGAGAGAAAGAAAGATATACATAAATTTCACTTCTTCTGCGCGGAGGGTCTCCATGCACTTTTATTTTTCCTTGCTGCACATCTTTGCACCGCTTATCTCCTGGTGTAAAGACAGCCTAGAAGGGAGCGTAAGTTCCGTAAACACCAGAAAGAAGTTGGGGTAATTTTTTGTTATTTCATTTGGAAAGACGTGGGATTACAAAGTTTTTGTCCGGAAAGTTGGAAGTAATAAAATTGCAGTCGTAAAAAAGTTTTGAGTTTAAAAGTATTGGAACTAGGCAAATAATTCATTATTTAGCACAGAAAGGTATGAAAAAATAATACAAATAAAATCACGTTAATCCTGATAATATTATAAATGCCAAAGTTCGTAAGAACGGATGTATGGATGGATGTTAGTTACTTTTTCACGCCAGAACGGCTGAACAGACCTGGATGAAATTTGGCGCAGAGATAGATTATAGCCTAGAATAGCACATAGGATACTTTTTAACTGAGGGTGAAACCTCGGGGCGCAGCTAGTATAAAATAATGCAAATAAAATGACGTTAAATAAACTAAAAACAAGTACATATGTATTAAGAATTATTCAGTAAGTATGGTCATAAATTTCAACTTATAAGTTTTTAATAATCAATCAACACCCACTATTTGCCTAAAGATTAAATATCACTCTTTCAACTTTCCTTTTACAGGTAAAAGTGGAGTAAAGTAAATGAAAGTAGACTCCCTTTGAAGTATGTACATTCCTGTTCCAGACCAAATATTGCTAATGTATACTCAAAGCACTCTACTCTATTTAGTCACAGCAAAGTTTAATTACGATGAAACTTGGGTTATAGCAAAGGTTAGTCATAGCAAAGTTTCATTGCGGTGAAACTAGGGTTTCCATAGAAACTTTTGCATCGATTCCTAGAGTATTAAGTTGGTACCTAACTAGTTCCAAAACTCTTTGAAATAAAGCATTTCGTCCGATCTCAATTTAGTACCGAAGTAAACTAGTTAATTCCTCGGTACTCTCACTGCATTAGTGATGTACTAAAGACAATGTTTATAATGACTTTGGCGATGGAATCCGTATCGATTGCAATTCTGCTCCGAATCGGTTCCGGATACGAATACGAAATGCGGATATTGCGGTACTCTGCTTAATAGGGTTGCTGCTTTGCGAAGTACCTTTTGAACCATGAAAATTGAACTGAGACTTACCTACTTTTTTTAGGTGTAGAATCTAATTGCTAGCAAATACATAATAAAATGCAGGGAAGCTTTGATAAATAAGTAACATTATTAAAAGGAAAAAAATAAAACCGGCTGCAAAGTATTGTACCATAATATGTCACTTCCACTATCAAGACGATTCAAATTACACCTCACATGTCGAAATCCATCAAACTATTTAGGCTGTTAGCCGTGCCAAAGAAATCTCAAACATATATAAATACAAACCCACATACATACATACATTCGAAAAACATAACCCTCCTTGCGCAGTCGGGTACAAATAAGATACGTCTAAGAAACAGTACAGTACAGTAAAAAAAGCATTGGGTTAGTAATCTGCCCTTTATACCTACGAGTATCAGTAATTATCGTACCCTTCTTGTAAGTAATTACAAACTTTAGAATACTCTAAATTTGGGCACTTCTTAGAAAATAAAAATGTTAACGTACCACGTACCTAAGCAAATTTTCTGAGATATATTATTATGGTTAAGGCTAATAAAACATTTTGAAAATTTACACTTTTCTTACATGAGCTATAGGTATAAATAATACTCAATTACCTTTTAACTTTTATAACATAAAAAAGTACAGCAACACCATAAATTTTACATTCAACGTATTTTTTTATGAAAACATAATCCTTCTATTAATCCAACCTCCTCTTTCACTACATTTTTAAAATTGGAATCTCCAGGGCTCTCCAATTCAACAGCCCTATTCTGCGGCCGAGTGGAGCGCGCGCGCCGCCTTGACCAAAACCTCCTTTATCCGGACCTTGGTTATTACAAACAATCGGAACTTGTATTATCTGTCCATAAGTCTTTTTTTTTTGGGAGCTTTTAGCGGGAAACTCAAAAACTAGGGAAGAGATTAGGTATTATTTTTTAAAACTTGGGATTCTTCGAGTGTTAGAGTACATATTACATATCGTCACGCCTTTCCCCCGACGGGGCTGGCAGAGGTGTAATACAACACCCACACTTCGCCGGGCGATATTCAGTCCCAAATGTGACAGGGGGCGAGCCTGTCGCCATACACCGGGCTCCATTCATGTAGCAGATGACATACAAATACATGTTATATTAATAATAGTGGATTATTAACTTTTTTCGGTTCGTTAACATACACGAGTTTTGGCAAATGGTACAAACATTGCGAAACGCGACTTTTTGTGTTCTCTACACAACTCCGCTTAAAGTTTCAGTAAAGTATCAACCAGTTTACTGAAACGGGGAATTAATAGAATAGAATAGATAAATGGGGATTAGGGGAGTGATTTATCGTTACTATCACTTGATTGTCATTACAAGTGAAATATAAACAACAAGCAGCGTCCCGCGGTTTCACCCGCGGTTAAAAAGTATCCTATGCGCTATTCTAGACTATAATCTATCTCTCTGCCAAATTTCATATAAGTAGATCTGTTCAGCCGTTCTGGCGTGAAAGAGTAACAAACATCCATCCAACCATCCATCCGTTCTTACAAACTTTTGCGTTTATAATATTAGTAGGATTTACTTGACACTGGCAAATGCACAAGACGTGCGACGCCAAATTTTCCGAAGAGTAAAAAAGAGTCTAATAGATGTTAAATTTTCCTAATCTGCAGTCTGAAAGTGTTGCAAGCTAAATTGGGCATTGTTGTGGTGAACATATAAAGTTAAAATTAGTTTTTTTTGCGATTTCTAAAATGTATCTAAAAATAATTGATCAAAGTAAACAGTTATTTATTGAAGAGTTTTATTCTAGACTTTTCCATGTGTTCTTATAACTTTATACAGAAGGGTTAGCATGTTGCTATCCCAAAATAGCCCCCCCAATATACGGGCAGAATAATTATAACGACGTGAAAGCAATAGCCTATTTTAGGCACATTTGAAGCTGTTAATTTTAACTTTACACGAAGCTATATGCTATTTTGGGAAGTTAAAACATTACGTGCATGAATGGTGACATTAAGATAATAAAACTGATATTTTCAGCTTCAACACACATGGATTGCATTTTGTGGTATTCGGTGGGCGGTTAATTAATAGAATATGATTAATTATGAATATTTACTGTTTTATGCTTGTGTCCTGAGTGATGAAGGGGAGTTATTTATTTAGGTACTTATACTGGATATACGAGTAATGAATTTTTGATTAATATTGTAGGCGGGTAAATTTTTTTATAAAAATGAATAGAATGGTTTATTTAACCGATACAAATACAAACTTTACACGAAAACAAACTTTCGCCTTTGTAATATAAGCCTTTGTATTTGAAGTGATGGTAGCCGAGTTGCAAAAGGCCCGCCTCTCAAGCCAGAGGGTGCGGGTTCAAACCCAGCCGACGGCAGGCACCAATTTGTTCATTGTATGAACATACATATGTGCGTATTGTATGTCATCTGCTACATGACTGGAGCTCGGTGTACGGTGTATATTTTTCATACTAATGCCACGGAATCATATTAACTAAACTTTAGATCAAAGCTTGGCTTCAATTTGAAGCGACCAATATTCAACCTTATTACCGCGTGACACATTGGCGTCAATTTCAACTTCGTGTCCAAAGACTGATACACACATTGGTGTGAATATGACCAATGTACGTTTGTTGGATGGGAACCCTCTTAAATATTTATTTTACTCTGTTTTTTTTTGGTTTGGTGTTATAGAGGAAAAGAAACACATCTTTAAAAAAAATGTCTAACTATCATGGTTCATGAGCACCTGGCCTACATATACAGCATGTTACAAAAACCATGTTGCATAATTGAAGGGCGTGTATACACACTTGTAAGTACTCATGCAAAAATATGAAAAAAAAATGCAAGTTAAAAATATCAAGAGTTATGACCGGTTTGAGAACGCAAAAAAAGGAAATTCTTAAAAAATGCTAACAAATCTGTCTCATATCTTGGTGGCTTTTATTCTAAGAAAGTAGAGACACGATGCTAATAGTTTACAAATAATAATAATATTAATAATAAATTTTATTGCTTTTCTGTTAGGCTTATAGGTACAGAGATCTTATGATATTATAATACGAAAAATTTAGATTTTAAATCAGAAGACATACCTATTTTATAAGGTTTTTGAGGTGCAAAAAAAAAAACAATTATGTACCTTAGTGGAACCCTGTCCCCCACACTAGGTTAACCTGTGTCGTGAGGTCACAGTTTTCAACTCTGGGCATGATCATTTCACAAATAAAACCGACGCGATGAGTGGCTGCGTTCGCGCTTTTAGGAGGACAATATTTAATTTAAAGTACCTAATTATTGAGGACGTGTGGACTGTATATAGGTCATTATTTTTATGGAATGAAACGATGGTGGTAAATTAAAATTGTATTACACGAGATAAGTAAAACAGGGCTTTTTTTGTGACAGACCACGAACAAAACAATAGTAAAAACCAAAAACATGACATCTGACTTTTGAAACAATATTACTTTATAAAATATAAAGGAGGTCCTTCTCCAACTAGTGGAAGAAGGCCGATCTCCAGCCAGTCGCTAACAGTAATATGCAATTGTATCCTTTAGTCGATACTGGAAGCGCACCTCGCGAATACAACAGGGTTTATCTAACACCCTGTACATAGCCTGGTGACAGACGAAAAGACAGACAGCGAAGTCTTAGCAATAGGGTCCTGTTTTACCTTCAGGGTACGGAACCCCAAAAAACCTCACACTTATCATTCAAGCCACATCCTCCGTCCATCCATCACCATGTCATACCTGATGCAAATGTCGGCGTTTTCCTCAACTCCAATTTTGGAGGCGCATACAAGACACGCCCCCGGGTCCACTCGCGCTGCGAATACGAATGAGGGAAGTTTCGCGTTTGTGTGACGATGAAGCATACGATACATGCTGAGTTAGCGCATTTCAATATGAAATATTCGGATTATTTTTGAGCAGACAATTGCTACGTAGCTTATGAGTAAAAAAACAATAGCTTGTGCTATTGTTTTTTTTTAATAATAGTAATATTAAATAAATATTCGGGACACTTGCATCGATCGTGTGTACGATCGCCTGACCACAAACTAAGCAAAGCTTGTACTATGGCGGCCAGAGACTGATATACATACATAAATACTTTTAAATACATACTTTTATAGATATTAACAGCTAGACATAGAAGAAACACAAATGTTCATCACATGAATGTTTGCTCAAGGTGGGAATCGAACCCACGCCCCCAAGCTCTGAAGGCAGCTTCACTACCAACTGAGCCACGGAAGCAGTCATAGAATTTACTACTAAACTAATTATTTAGATCTTCTCTTTAACTATGGTAATCCACTAGATTGCAAAATACCTAATGGTGTGGCTACATGAGCGCGCGATAACTCGTGGCGCGTTGTCGCGCTAAAATCTTCGATATCGGTTATTGGCGATGTTCTTGTCTACATTAGCGGTCAACTCGATCGCTTTACTGGGAATGGACGTGGACGATAAATCACCCGATACATCGCCGTGTGACGAACTACCCGGCTACGCTTGTTGCGATAGCCCGAATTAACGCCGAAGGCCGTTAATGTAACCGCACCATTACTAGTTTATAGATAACATCTAACTTTTATTTTCCTTTTTAAAAGTCGGTGAGTGTCACTAAGAGAGTCTACACACTAAAGTCACCGACAGCCGACGACATTTTGTTATTGGTGTAACGCTATGACGTCGGCGGTTTTATTACTAAAGAAATCGTTCCGCACACATGACGTGATGTCCCTATGTATGTGAATGTCCAAAAATAGAGCTGCCCCTACGACGCGACGTTAAGTGGCAGTAAGTACGTAATACAGTGACTTGATTTCCCGAGACGATGCTATCTGATTCGACACTCTTGACCACTCTAATAAACGTCCTTGCGAAAAACTGCCTAGTGTGTGGGGTCTACTGTTACTAATTAACCTATACAGCGTATGTTTGCAATTAATTAGTTGCCTGCCTTTTAGAAAATTGGGTTTTTGTTGACAAATACTCAAATATGATTTTGGGAACATTTGACTGCATGTCCAGTGAACATATTCAAGATCTCTAATAATACTAGTAACTCTGTGAGCTGGAGACCAGCAGCCGGCGCGGCGTCTGACCCCCTCAATAGGTTTAAGGTATGTGTTCAACCGCTTCTCGTGAAATTTTGTGAGCAGGTACGAAAATATATACAAAGTTTTTTTGTACCTACTAACAAAATTTCAAGAGAATCTGTTAAGAAATGCGACCTGTAGAAGAAGACAGAGATCCAGTCATACAAAAGCTCTTTGTCGAAGCTACGCCAAAACAATTGCTATTCCAAAACTGCTCTTTTAGTTATTGTAGTTCTCGGACTTTAGGAACTTGCATCATAATCATAACATACAAAAGTTTCCAAAGTGCACTTTAAATCAAACACTACACCCTCAACCCCCCTCCCCCCGCACACCATTATTCATCCCTTCGATAATCGCGCCATAACTCACACTAGTGCACTTCCAGGCTAATAACACACTACGACCAGCTTATCTACCGAGAAGGCCAAATTTAGGAACTAAAAGCTTTCAAAGGATAGCTGTCAGTTCTCGCCAGCAAATACGACGGTGGCTCCCTCACTCAACTCTGGAGATAAGTTGGTCGTTAGTAATATTAAATCGCTGTAATGCGGTGATCAGTTTTAAAATGTTTTACGGCGTACCGACGCCATTCGCTGAGACGAGGCGCCATTTTATGCAGATTTATTTACGTCGATATTGCGAGTTATGAGCTTGTGAGAGTTGTGAGAGACATTGGAGAAGGAAAATATTTAATTTATCGAATGAGGTCGCTACTTCAAGCTTAAAAAGTCATTAAAGTTGGCAGCCCGTCTACTCAGCCCGCCGACATGACGTATGTTTTTGTATTTCTTTTAAGGTACGGCCGCCACGTACAAAAATATAAAATCGCCGACAATCGCCGACATAATGTTGGCGGTTGTCGGCAAATTTGGTATGTAGACTGCTTTAAGCTTTTTCAAGGTAAGTATTTTTAAGTTATTTTATTGACTCAACATTAATTAAAACTAGGCGAAACCTTCAGCTATACAGATGCCGACTAAGAAGAAGATTCTTTTGTTTGTAATTTCAGATTTGAACGAAAATAGTTTATCCTACTTACTCGTACTTCCTACTATCCTACTATCTGAAGACGGGTCTGAGCAGTAGCGCGCTTGTAGCTCCTCACTCAACTGCCGTCTTTGTACTTCTTCACTTTACAAAACTTCAATGCTAGAGTGAATAAGTACCCTATAGGTCGTCGTGCTCCATCTTAGACCACAACGTCGCTTAACATCAGGCGAGTTGGTGGTCAAACGCCGACCTATTTTACATAAAAAAAAAAAAAAAAAAAAAAAAAATATTATAAACGCGAAAGTTTGTAAGGATGGATGGATGTTTGTTACTCTTTCACGCCAGAACGGCTGAACAGATCTGGATGAAAATGATCACAGAAATAGATTATAGTCTAGAATAGCACATAGGATACTTTTTAACCGCGGGTGAAACCACGGGGCGCAGCTAGTATATTATAAAGGCGAAGGATTGTGTGTGTGAGTGTGTATGTTTGCTTGTAACTTCTTCACGCTCAAGCGGTTGGACGGTTTAAGATGAAATTTGGTATGAGAAAAATAATAATATAAACATAATATAGGCTAACCTCAGCTTATATTTTGGATTAACACTTATGCAACCATCAAAGGGTAGCACCGAGTGGTGGAACTAGTTTCCTTTACTATGTTAAAAAAAAAAAAAACTTTTCTGAAACCGGCTTGTACTTTTTCATTCCGCTTCTGTACTAGTGTTCGGCTTTGCGAACTGATTATTTTTATTAAACTTCCGCCATTTTGAAAAACTTCCAAAAACTTACTCGTCATACATTTCTATACCTGTAAATTTTTAGAACCTACTCACAAAATTTACAGAGAATCGGTTCAGAAATGCGACCTGTAGAAGAATACAAAGATCCGGACAGAAACTCGGACATACAAAACCATTTTAGTCAAAGCTGAAGCATAGACGCTTCGCTCGATAACGCTCGCTCGGTAGATTATAATTAAAACTTATAAAACTTTACGATGGGTCCGTGGGGCCGGCCGCTTTGGGGCTTTTTCGTGACCTGGCCAGGCGATTGGTGGAAGCGTCGGGTGTCCAGAATGCTGGCTTTTACTTTGCACAGAAGCTGAGCATTGCCATTCAACGTGGCAATGCCGCCAGCATTCTAGGGACCTTTCCTTCCACTAATGGTCTTTTAGTTTAAATTTTTGTGTTTATTTTAGTTATTTTAAAATCTAGTTTTTAGTTAATAGTTTAAGTTTTCTTTAATTTTCTGTTTTTATTTTAAGTTGTGTACAAATGAATATATTAATATATTAAATGAATATAATTGTGTATAAATAAATAATACATTATCAGAAAAAACTTTATTACTTCGTGAACGAAGACTCATTTTAACCCACGTTACGATTCCCACAAGTGGTTTCATAAATAATCAACAGTGAGCGAGCAGAGCAGACGAAGACGTCGCGTCGGGACCGAGTCGACAGCAAACCGCATTACGTGGCTACGTCCTGAGGGAACTATGTCTGCTGCTAGTCTGCACGAACTTGCAGTTCATAATACCACGGAACCCTAAAAACACGACTTTTCTTTAAAAAAATCTGAATACAATTACTATCTAGCCTAGCCTATTAAGATCTAGGCTACTACTATCTACTGTTTCTTAAAATCTCACATTTCGTCAAATTGTAGGCGCTCACTATGGAATTTCATTTCTATTAACAGAATATTTTCTATTACATGGTTATACAACGTGTTGTTTTGCATTCCCGCGGAATTTGTAGAGATAGTTATACTCCACTAGCGGAGCACAAAAAACTATGGCGCAAACTTAACATCGAACACAAGTAACATTATTAAAAGAAAAACAGAAAACCCGACTGCAAAATGCTGTATCCTATATCACTTCCGCTATCACGACGATTCTTGGACATCTCACGTGTCGAAATCCATCAAGCTGCTTATGCCAAACCGTGCAAGACCGTGCCAAAGAAACCTAGTACATACATACACACATACCCTTATACATACAAACATGTACGAGTATACACTCGAAAAACATTCTACCGAAGTCGGGTATAAAAGCAGCTTTTCCATACAATTTCTTGACGATTTTCTATCGACGAACGAATTATTTGATTTCAAGGTTGCCCCATAGTTTATTCGTGACGTATAATAACCTCTACAAATTCCACGGGAACGCAAAACAACACGTTGTATTTTGGCCTAACATTTCATAGCATATCGTCGTCACGCCTCTTCCCGAAAAGCCTGGCAGGTGATTACAACATCCACACTTCACCGGTCACTTTTTAACTGCGGAGTTAAGCCTAGCAAACGACCACCTACAACAGATTTCAAATCATCAATCACAACATGCATGGCTAGTATTTAACAAATCCATTACCAAAACTGACTTTATTAAACCAGGTTCCATCAAAAACCCGCCACCAGCCCAGCGTGTAATAACTCATTACTAAAATTACAATTTGCTCCCGCTTCATATCGAAGAGAATTTAATAATTTTCGCATTGAAACCTGACCAGCGTGAAAACTATAATAAATTCTGCAAACATTTTCAATTAGTAAGGCATTTTTAATAGGGCTGGGGTGGGCTGCTTTAAATTCGAAAGCGGTACCAGAAAAAAGATGATGAAATGGAGAGGACCTAATTTATAGTTGGATTGAAGACATCGCCGTTAATAATATTAAAATATATTAAATAAGGAAATTAAAGTACAAAAAAACTTCAAAAATGTGAAAACCATTCCTGACAAGTTGTGTAAAGTGAAATTAAAAAATTTATACATTTAATTCCGAGATAAATCCTACTAATATTATAAACGCGAAAGTTTGTAAGAATGGATGGATGGATGGATGGATGTTTGTTAATCTTTCACGCCAGAACGGCTGAACAGATCTGGATGAAATTTGGCACAGAGATAGATTATAGTCTAGAATAGTACATAGGATACTTTTTAACCGCGAGTGAAACCGCGGGGCGCAGCTGGTCTTATAATATGGAATCGGAACCAAACCGTACAAAGTGTTTTTTAAGCCATAAATGTCGTATCGCGAACAGAACTTAGCATGATTAGATCAATATGAAATTCAAGTAGCCTCAAGTGGGGCAAATGCGTGAGGCAATTCTGTCTTTCAAAAATTACTGATAAACCCTTCACAAATTAGGCGCCACCTACTTTTTTATATATAGTTGCAATAATCTGTACAAGATGGCGTTAGTTGCCTAATTTGTGAAGGGTTTGTCAGTAATTCTCGAAAGACGCAATTGCCCCGCAGACGCATTTGCCCCAGTTGACCCTACACTATAAATACTACAATAGTATATTATTTTTGGGGGCTGAGCTACCCACGTCCGTAGGAGTGTACTCTATTCTGATTCCCTACACGTGGTCCCCGGGTAGTGCTAACCGGGTAGCAAACTCTGGTGGGAGGCTTCGGCCGTGGCTAGTTACCACCCACCGGACCAAGCCATGCCGTGAAATGACCTAGTCGTGTTTCGGGATGTAGTCCGGTGTAACCGTTCCGAAGACGGGTCTGAGCAGTAGCGCACTTGTAGCGCCTCACTCAACTGCCGTCTTTGTACTTCTTCACTCTACAAAACTTCAAGGCTAGAGTGAATAAGTACCTTATAGGTCGTCGTGCTCCATCTTAGAACACAACGTCGCTTAACATCAGGCGAGTTGGTGGTCAAACGCCGACCTATTCTACATAAAAAAAAAAGGTAAAGAATATTTTTCTATAAGCCATATAACCCATAATAATTATATAAACATCAAAAACCACCCCTCAACTTCCAACCAAAATTCAGCATAATTAATTAATCACCAAACGCGCTACTACGAAAGCTCGAACAACAAAAATAAACGAAACGAGTGACGAGATATCGAAACGGCTCGCGTAAAAAAAGATAACAAACATTTTATTCGATGTGCTAGGGAGCAAGGAGCAAATGTGTGTGATCTTTCAGTGCAGCCGTTTTGTATCGATTTTACATCCGGAGCAGACGAAAATGGATCACCGCTACTAATTGTTCTCGAACATGTCGAACTTATGTCACTGATGGGAGGTTGAGGTCAAATTGAGATTGATGCGAGTTACACACACTACTAACATGCAGATGTCACTGGCACTCCTTTGTGAGCTTAAGTTTTGTATCACTGAATTAAGAAGAAAAAATAACTAAGTACATTTTTTTTCTTTTTTTAACTTTAAACATAGCTCAATTGTAATTTGTTAAGCCGTTAAAACAATTACCGTCACCTACAATTTATTACCGTAAAATCAAATTAAATTTTATTTTATTTTATTACGATCCTGTATCGTACATATCTGTCCTTAATCGGCTAGACGAAAAAAACTATTTCATTCAAGCAAAGTGTAATTAATAGGGTTGCCTCCAAATCTTTGCACCTTGGTGAAAGAAGAAAGAAAACTCAATAGAAGCCGTGGTAGGGTCAAATTGAGCAAATATCCAATGTCCGGTATCGGGGCGGTCGCTATCCGGCGCGCCGGATAGCGACGAACCAACACGACGAAAATATACCTTTGATACTAAAATAACCTCTTACAAAAGCTTCCTTTCTAAATAAAACCTTCATAAACAGCTTTTTAAAAAAACGAATAAAAATAACCATTCAATTCAAATGTAATACTTACGAAAAATATTTTTATTGATTTTTGCATAAAATATTTAAGTACCCACAAAAATTCATGGAGATTGTATTAACTGTAGATACGTATGGAAATAAGAACATACACATACTAACGCTAAATTATTCCTTTAAGCCGTAGATTTGCTCGGCCAAACAGCTTCAAATCGTTATTCAATAGCCACAGATAACATACAGGCGTGACAGTGTCAATCAACATCAAACTGTCGAATAATGAACATATTGTGTGTTTTATCGCGGAGATAAACCCCAATAGACTGGCATATGTCCAAATGGAGATAGCGTTTACTGCACGACTATAGTTTACTCGTAGTAGGCATAACAACGCTGTGCAACAGTGACGAATCCAGGGTTGGGTGGGGCTTGACGCGGCTAAGGATTGGCTTTAGCAAGTTAAACACTACCCCTTTACTAACAAACGTTGTCTATCTTCTTAATAGTTTAAAAGTTTTGTCTTTTTATTTCTTTAAAAAAATTAATTCGATCGAAAAAGGCTAAACACTGTAAAACTATTTCGAGCCTATTCTTAGTGAGGGTCAAACACTAGGGAAAACATGTTATAAGTATGCACCAATACAAAAATCAATAAAATATTTATTAACCTTTCAGACTCACTCGTAGCTCTCCACTAGGTTTCTCTTTTTCAGGGATGCCATAGAAAACACACAAGCAAAGAGAACTAACTCCCAGACTAACAAAACCGAACAGATACAGACAGAAATTGCATTGTCGGGTAGTAATCTGATAATAAGAAAGTAGTTAAATATCAAGTTTATTTTTTGCTTTGCTAGGCGTGAACCCAGATGCATTTTTGGGGCTTGAGCCCCTGAGCCCCTGGATCCGTCACTGTCCTGCGACACCGTAATATAGGCGTTGTGGTTTATGTTAACATGACTAACAACTGTACTTACGTATTTGGTTTCAGTTTTCGGTGCGAAATCACTATTTTATTAACAAAACATCGGCTACTATACAATTGAAAACGCTTCGTGCGTTTTCAATAAAATTGTATAGTCATATGTCATTCTATGATTTGAGATTACAAGTTTGAAATTTAGATTCCAATACCAAATTTTGAAATCGACGGATTTATCGGGCGCACAGATTGTAATGGTACCCTAAGTTAGAAATTTAAGGCGAGCCTGGCCAGAAAACGTCTAGCAAGAATCAACTTTTCTCTAAGATAAACCATGGTTTTTACTGTGTAAAAAAAAATATGTTATTCTTAAGCATATTTTTAAGTGGAATCATAAATCTGATACATGTAATGAATAACTTCACTCGATAGAAAAAAAATCCAAAGTCACCTCTATTTGGTATTTTAAACACGATTTGCGACTTAATTTTTACAAATCATATTGTTTTTTTATTTTTTTTACGAATTATAACGCAATAAAAAAATGGAATCATAAATAAAAATGTTAAAAAGTTAACATGGTAATTTTATATGATTTTTTTATCACGAATTCATGGTAAAAAGGCACGTTTGCGTGACCGCCAGTCCGCCCGCAGACCCCGTCGACGCCGGACGTGTGCCAAATTTTTGTGATCTCCGCAGTGCCGCACACACCAACACCAACCAAGCATTTAGTTTTGCCATAATGGGTAACAAACATAATAAACGAAAAAAATGCTCAAGTCTGGCTTTTAGAAAATCGTACGAGTCAAGGAGCAAACGTCGGTAAGTAGATAAACTTCTACTAGATTAAATTGGTAATCATTGTTTTTATTTACTAGAATCGACATTTCTTGCATTGCTTTTTGTAGTCAGATGATGTATCAACAAATCTATTAGTACCTACTTATATTCGTTTTAGTGTTTTCAAATATCATACTCATCATCATAGATACTTTTTTGTCTCGTTACGTGTATTCACGATGTAAATACCCGGCCTAGTGGTATACCTACTAGTGATATTTATGTAGTTATACCTACCTACAGTTACAGTTTTTTTTTTGCAGAAGACTACTACGTAACAAACTCCAATGACTTTGGAATTGACGAAACGTAAGTACCTATCTACCTTTTGTACCACGCAGGGAGGCGGGTGTTCTGCGAAGTTTTGACTATGTCGGTCACCATTTATTATTTCACCCAGACAACTTGTGAGATACGGATACGGAGCGACGTTCATACTTTCATTATTCCTGAGCATTCTAAACTGCACAACGAGTAAATACCCGCCCTAGTGGCATACCAGTGATATTTATATTTATATAGTTATACCTACTTACACGAATACCTATCTTACAGTTTTGTTTTTTTTTTTCAGAAGAGTACTACAACCAAATGTAATAAACTCCGATGACATTGGAATTGACGAAACGTAAGTACCTACCTACCTTTTGTAACATGCAGGGCGGCGGATCTTCGCTAAGTTTTAACTATACAGGATGTTAGGTAAGATACGGGACGACGTTCATACTTTCATTTTTACTGAGCAATCTGAACTGCACAACGAGTAAAAACCCGGCCTAGTGGTATATCTAGTAGTGATATTTACGTAGTTATACTTACCTACATGAATACTTATCTTCGTTTTTTTTTTTGCAGAAGAGTACTTCAAGAGAATGTAATAAACTCTGATGACATTGCAATTGACGAAACGTAAGTACCTACCTTCTTTTTGTAACATGCAAGGTGGCGGAACTTCGCTAAGTTTTGACTATATATTATGTAGGATGTTAGGTGAGATACGGGACGACGTTCATACTTTCATTTTTACTGAGCAATCTGAACTGCACAACGAGTAAATACCCGACCTAGTGGCATACCAGTGATATTTATATTTATATAGTTATACCTACTTACACGAATACCTATCTTACAGTTTTGTTTTTTTTTCAGAAGAGTACTACAACCAAATGTAATAAACTCCGATGACATTGGAATTGACGAAACGTAAGTACCTACCTACCTTTTGTAACATGCAGGGCGGCGGATCTTCGCTAAGTTTTAACTATACAGGATGTTAGGTAAGATACGGGACGACGTTCATACTTTCATTTTTACTGAGCAATCTGAACTGCACAACGAGTAAATACCCGGCCTAGTGGTATATCTAGTAGTATTTACGTAGTTATACTTACCTACATGAATACTTATCTTCGTTTTTTTTTTGCAGAAGAGTACTTCAAGAGAATGTAATAAACTCTGATGACATTGCAATTGACGAAACGTAAGTACCTACCTTCTTTTTGTAACATGCAAGGTGGCGGATCTTCGCTAAGTTTTGACTGTACTGTATGTATGTAATTTATATAGGGTGTTAGGTGAGATAGGGGACGTCGTTCATACTTTCATTTTTGACTGAGCAATCTGTACTACACGAGTGTTTGGTAGCGTTTGAGTTATAGCCGTATAATTTGAACACATCTAGGCCTGATTAGTACTGCAACGTGATTCTGGCTGTTTTGAAGAAAACTCGTAAAGTTGTATATTCGTTTTTAACGATTAGCGAAAATCGAGCATTTCGGTAAATCTTGTAAGTACGGCTTTTATAAACCTACGACTGGTATGGATGTGTTCGTCGTTGCCTTTGAAATTCGAAACTGCCGGTTGTAAGAAGCGATAGCGGGGACAGGCGAAGCTATGTATATACGTCACAAAGATGGCCGCCGACCGTTGTAGATTATTGCTTATATCTCGAGTTCTATCTCATCAAATCAGTTGTTTGAGGTGTCATTTGAAAGCTCATTTATTTATAATGTAGTTGTTATATAATTATGTACATACATACCAACAAGCTTAAACGACAGCTTCCGTGCGCGAGTCCGACTCGAACTTGGTCGGTTTTTTAGAATTTTTATATTTTGAACTTTTGGACATCATACTTATAAATATTTATTTTTATTTTGTTTTAGGCACGTGGATGACATTGACCCTGTTTCACTCAGCGTGGTCATCATCCTGCGTCAGTCATGGTTTGGTGGGGGGTATCCTATCACGGCGTCACAAAGCTTAGTTTTTGTGAAAAGGGGGTTAAAACTTCTGCCAAAGTGTATCAAGAGACCGTCTTATATGGTGTTGTACAACCCCTTAGCAATACACTTTTTAAAAATCTACCGTGGAGTTTCCTGAAGGGCTGAAGACTGGCCCTCCTCTAGCCAGATCAAAACCCCCTGGACTACAAATTATGGTCAGGTTTAGAGGGCATGGCCTGCACTAAACGACACGCCGACATAGAGTCACTTAAGAAATCTTTGAAGCAAGCAGTGGCTAAATTTCCCATGGAAACAGTCCGTTAATCCATAGATTCTTGGCCAGACCGACTAAAGGCCTCTATCAAGGCCAAATGTGGTAATTTTGAATAAAATAATAGTTATATTTTTGTTAAGACTTCAATACATATGTAAATATAACTTTTATTAACATTACATTACTGTATAAAAAAATAAATGCATTTTCATTTGTAACAGAACTTATGGCTAGACATGCATACATATCGTCACGCTTTTCCCCGAGGGGGCTGGCAGAGGTGTAATACAACACCCACATTTCGCCGGACGATATTCAGTCCCAAATGTGACAGGGGGCGAGCCTGTCGCCATACACCGGGCTCCAGTTATGTAGCAGATGACACACAATACGTTCACAAAACACATATGTTCACACAATGAACAAATTGGTGCGTGCCGTCGGCTGGGTTCGAACCCAGCAGAGCAAAATTGCCACTCCCAACTAGGCTGCCATCGATTCTACAACTATATCACAGAACAAATAATAATACTACGTACCTATAGCTCAATTGTATATATAAATGTAAATATTGTGAATGTATATTTTTGTATTGGATGTTTTGTTAGTACTAGCAGAATGTCCGCCACTTCGTACCCAGGGTATGTATACCTATATATCCGGTATAAGTTTACTCGATTCTTTCATAATTATTGTTCAAAATTATATCTGAATCGTGTAGTTTTTTAACTTTGTAACATTTAACAAACCATACAATATTATTAGTACGCACCTAATGGTAAAGTAAGGTAATTAAAATTGTTATTACCATTGTTGTACAATATACCCAAAAAAAATGAAATTTACTATGTTGTATTATTTAATGAATACCGGTAGTTACACAATCATTCCAACACCCTGTATAAATATTTGTCCTAATAAGGATAACAAGTAGCCTATGTGTCAATCCAGGGCATAAGCTAACTCCGTTCCAAATATGATCCTCATCCGTCTAGCCGTTTAGGTGTGAATAAGTGAAATAAGAGTAAGTACCTAACTTCCACACACAATCTTTTATATTTATGAGTGTGAAGTGTGATAAAATGGAAATATGACACTACCGGTAAAATGAAACTAATGCCACGACTGCTCACACATCAAAAATACAACAACTCGTGGACATGAGATTGGTTGTACCTACCTATATTGGCTTGAACGGCATTTTTTAGATTTTTTTTGGTTGGCATCAAATAAAAAATGTTCATAAAATGAGTACAATGACGGACGGATTATTTTATCGATTTCCTAAAAATGGGTGTTTAGGTAGGTACTCGATACCATAACGTGACTGACGGGTGAAAGACGTGCGCGCGGCGCATCGCACACAACTTTTGTGTCGCGTGAATGAATACGTCGCGCTCCCAAAAAGTGCGGCCTGAGGTAGAGTAAAATACCTAAAGTTCTGGGAAAGCCTCGCCTTAAAAAAAAAGTGTTATAAATTAATTTAATTTATCTATTTGAGAACATTGTACCTAAATGTAGTGTTCTGCGTGCAAAGTTATTGACAGCATTTCAATGTTTAAATTACGTCAACCTCTCCGTGGAAGATCTAGATATGTTTAACGATTCTATAACTGTTTTTAAATCTAAACTAGTCAAGTCTCTTTAGATACTTTTTCATGATGTCGCATTTGTTTTGTTTAACTTTCTTTCACTTTTGTTTCTATGTATTAAGTACTAGCTGCGCCCCGCGGTTTCACCCGCAGTTAAAAAGTTATCCTATGTGCCATTCTAGTCTATAATCTATCTCTGTGCCAAATTTCATCCAGATCTGTTTAGCCGTTCTGGCGTGAAAGAGTAACAAACATCCATCCATCCATCCATTCATCTATCCATTCTTACAAACTTTCGCGTTTATAATATTAGTAGGATTTTTGATTTGAATCTTTAAATGATTGTTGTTTTTTTTTACCACTGAATAATGCAAATGCTGTTTTCGCCTATAAAGGTGTTCCACGTATTTAGCAATTTAATTTTGAAAAGTGATATGATCACTGTTGGCGTATCTTTATAAATAAATAAATACGTAGACTAACAGGCGACCCCTCAGAATAAACAATAATACCACGTACGTACTCTGGCGAGTGGCGACACTCCGCTAGAGTGGAGCGGAAAGCGGAGCGAGCAAAAATGCCTCCTAGCAGAGAATAGGCGTTTGCACTAGTCTATTTTCTTACAAAAAAACCTTTTTTGAACCATTGTGAGCATGGTTTTAAAGTAGTTTTTTGTTTTTATCAGTCACATTTTCACATGCTAACGTCATCTTGTTATGGTATTAGAAATATCTGAAAAAAAAACACTCACCTGGGAACTTCTTTTGCCGGACTCGACTGCGTCTCCTGATGACTGTACGATGCCATGGCGTATCACTCAGTCTCTGCACTCATTGTCAATCAATTTGAAAACTCATGTCCGTTATCACTTAGGAGTTTTTTACTTTAAGTTATTAGTAACATTTCTGCGAAGAATTTAGTTAAGTTAAAATTAAGGTTGGTTTACACTACAGTGACTTAACTGGTAAATGCTTTTGTTTCTAGACTAGACTAGTATTTATAGTTTAGTTTTATGATTGAAAGACAACGACGGAGCGAATATAAAGTGTAGACTTAATTTGAAGGAAAGACAAAAACTGTTATTTTTTTACATTGCTATCTTACATTCTTGCTTCAAACAGAATCGCTAGCTAATACAGAACGACAAAGAGTTGTGATTGGAACAGAGTATGTCTCAGGTCAGTCGTATCCGAATAAGACGCTGTAGTGTATACCCTGCTTTGGAATAAAGTCAAGCAGTTTTAAAAAGTTTGAGATAAAAATACGTGGTCGTTAAATTTTTATGGGAAAGTTTAAACAACTGCGGTATGAGGTTTTATTTTCAGATATCGATAGTTTTGGTTCATTTCCTTTTTCAGGGTTTCGCTGCAAGCATTTTTAAATGTATTTTAAGAATTTTTGTAGACGCTAGAATAAGAATGGTTTAGAGTCGTAATTTTTATTCGATTAAGTTACGTCTGAGAGAAATACGAATTTACTCGTTTTTCTGATCCCTTTTTATGTTTGTGTTTCAACATTCAACATCGTCGATATTATTTTATTTTTTTAGATTTTTATTAACAGGACTGTTGTATAATAGATAATAATTTTTTTTTCACTTGTCTCTCATATTGAGATAAATATGTATAAGAATGGTTGAAGCAATGTCAAGCGCGCTAGAGTTGCCAGCCGGAAAAGGAATCAAAATTTACTTTCCAGAATCTTACCCGTAATACAGAATTAATTAAATCAACTAATCACCCCATTAAATCTTTAACGACTCAATAAGATTTTCAATATGCACGCGCAATAACATTATAGAGTCATAAAACAAACACCTATCCATTAGTATTAAAGCCGTCTACACACGGCCCGACTTTACCGCCGATTTGACGACCAGCGAAGTTTACATCGAAGTCGTTAAACAGTACCGATTGCTGTGGATTTATTTGACAGGTTATAGCGAATAGGAGCCGAGTCGTGCAATCAAAGCCGAAGATTTGAGGATTTAGTTTTAACGAGCGACGTGTGTAGATGCCCTAAAATGTTATTGTTTTTGTTTACTTTGTATGGATTTTGGTGTTTTTATTTTTTTGGAGAATAGTAAGGAGTAGAGAGCGAAAAGGATTTAAGCTCTGAAAATATCAGTAGACTGGTAGAATGGGGTTTCTGTATGAGGACATTATAGGAGTTTTTTATGATCTCGTTGTGACGTCACATTAAATTGCTAAATCCAAACTAGCTAAAAGCATTGTCACCAGTAAAAAAATATAGCTGTCTTTCAATCAGAAAGACGGAAATACTTTAAGCTGCACTAGATTTAGCATTTTGGCGTTCAGATTGCCTATTGTAGTTTAAACTGCGAGACAGATCTTCTAAGCTTCTTTATCTTTTTAGAGCCAAAATTGTCATGTTTTTAAATTTTACTATTTTTTTTAAATTAAGTTCTCAATGTGTTAAAACTACTTTTGCATAGAAATGAATTACCCATTTCAACGTCAAACAAGGGTAAAATTGAATTGCCCAAACAATGTAGTTTTATGAGTCCATTCAAACAATGACGTCACTATGTTACAAAGTGTGACGTCAAATGTTATAAGCTGCGATACGCTAAGTTTGTTACGCTACGTAACCTTATTGGCTCTTCACTTTAACACTCTTCAATATTCACAAGAAGCTACAATGTAGTTTTTAGTACGAGTCTAATCAGTAACGCCGCTGAACTAAACCCATATTAAAAACAGAGCATTGAAAACTGAGCTCTATTTTTCAAACCTTACAGCAGAATTTAATATAGCGAGCTTCAAGAAATTGACGCGTCGACAACGCTTTAGCCACGCGTCGTGCACCAACGCCATTTTAAATACTACTGTACGGTAAACCAAACAGAGCTCATTTTTCAGTATCAGGTACCTAACTCAATTTAACCTTACGTTCTAATTACGAGTAAGTGTAGTAATACATTTTTTTTTTTGTTCGACAGCCTGAACATTAAAAAACTTTGAATACTTAGTCCTGTCCTTACTGTCAGTACGCTTAGTCAAGCAACTTCTTATAGGTATTTCAATAGGGAAACTGGCGTGGTTTTCACATTTAAAACAGGAACCATAGTCGGAATAATTGACTTAATTGTTCCCGTTTAATTCCCGTATTAAATCATAATTCTTCTTCTTCATATTTCTTCTTTTAGGTTATTACTTATTTCGACTTATTCTTGCGCAATATTTTTGTCGTCAAACTGAATTGTCGTTAAGCTATTTACTCAACGACAAAGCATCAAAGTTTTTCAGTCAAAATGGAAATTATGGCTTGGGAACATTGGGTGAAAACTTTGCGCCACCTTGTAGATATTTGTCAGTACTTTTCTCTTTTTCTTAATAATTAATGTTTGCAAATGTTAATCCTACTAATATTACAAACGCAAAAGCTTTTAAGAATGGATGGAAAGATGGATGGATGTTTGTTACTCTTTCACGCCAGAACGGCTGAACAGATCTGAATGAAATTTGGCACAGAGATAGATTATACTCGTAGTCTAGAATAGCAAGTAAGGATACTTTTTAACCGCGGGTGAAACCGCGGGGCGCAGGTAGTTAAATATATTTTGTTTGATTTATCACGGCACGTAACCCTTCTAGCTTTTCAACGTACGCCAATACGAATAGCCTGGGACGTAATTTAGTCACAAAGGGACTAAATGAACGCTATTTTGTGAAGACGTTAAAAATTTACGGCCTAGCTTCGCTTTGTGTTTTTACTGTCGGCACAGAATAGATCGCAGTAAGTGCTTACTCTGTCGCCGTAGTACAAAAGAAACTGTGTAATAATTACCGTCTTTAATGGTTTTGAAAATAACTAAGGTTAGTACATATATTAAGGAATTATGGTTGTACTTTTATCAAGGTTATTCAAGTGTAAAAACACTTCGGGTACAGAGGTACCCGATTGCGCATGAAGGAGGGTTATGTTTATCGAATGTATGGTATGTATGTATGTGGGTATGTATGTCTGAAAGAGGTTTATTTGGCACGGCCTACAGCCTAAACAGCTCCATGGATTTCGTTTTATTTCGTTATCAGTTGAATCGTCTTGATAGTGGAAGTGACAGGGTACAACAAACAGCTGCGTTTTTGTTTTTTATTTATGCTTGAGTGATGCGGCTGCGTAAATTTTATTATAATTGTAATTATATGACTCAAAACTAGATTTCGGCATGGTTTATAGTCCATAGACCATTCACAGCTGTAGTTAATTCTTTTTATAGGACTTAGTGCTGAGACGGTTTGCCTGTTTGCAAGTCAACTTAGCCAAAACATTTGGAATACTACAAATATTAAGTAACTTAGAATAGTTGGTATCAATACAGTACAACCCTGCGCGTCACTGTTTTGGCGTTTATTACTGTGACATTTTTTTATTATCTAAGAGAAAAATTAAAAAAAAAACAAATTTAATAATTTTTTTAACTGAGAATTGGGCATTTTGGTAAAAAAAAAATGTTTAGAGAATTTGGTGTTTCAGGAAATTAATGACAGTTTGATGAACATTAACTGTTTAAATAAAAACATTTTAAATGAAGACAAAGACTTTTTAGGTTAATAACTGTGATGTTGCCAAAAAATTAAAATACTGTTTTCAATCTTACCTCGTTGTATATTCAGGTGGAACATTTTGTTCTCATCATAAAAAAAAAATGTTTAGAGAATTTGGTGTTTCAGGAAATTAATGACAGTTTGATGAACATTAACTGTTTAAATAAAAACATTTTAAATGAAGACAAAGACTTTTTAGGTTAATAACTGTGATGTTGCCAAAAAATTAAAATACTCTTTTCAATCTTACCTCGTTGTATATTCAGGTGGAACATTTTGTTCTCATCATAAATTAAAATTAATTACATACGAAATATTACGTGAGGTACCTCATTTTGTAATTCGACCTATTTTTGAAGCCTTTTTGTTACAGTGCTAACTTTGAAAATGAGTTTTAAATATTAAATAATGTTTAATGGAAAGATCGCACAAATTAACTTTTTAAAACAATTTTTACAATGGCGAGGCAAAAATGATATTTTTAGGTGAGATTGAAACTGTAACACGAGGGTTTAGTTACTCGGCCTGTATGAATTTAGGCATAATTATAGTTTACCCTTATTTAAAAGCTTCTTCAATTGTATACCTTATGATAAAGCATTTGTGGTATTGATTCCAACGTGCAGTTGTGGATTAGGTTGAGTTGATATACAGCGAGCGAGCAGCGCAAGACCGGTCGTTGTGGAGGTTATCGGAAAGGCGTTTGTCCAGCAGTGGACGTCTTACGACAGGGATGATGATGACGATAAAATACGATGATGGTGATATACTGGAGATAACTAATTATAATTTCATCATCCGTTCAGCTGTTTAGCCGTGAAAAGTTTTTTTTTCACAGACAGAGTTCCTTTCGATTTTAAAATATAAGTATGGATGTTTAACGTGAAGTTGGTGTGACTGACCCTTCCGCATCAACCTTCGTAATTATCAAATCCGGGGTATTAAGTAGACAAATCTGCATTGACCCTCCACGGGCCTGAATCCTAATGACCCCCTGACCCTGCTTATCATGCTGACGGGGCCCTGAGGGGTCTTTAATTAATTTATGAATTAAAGACGGCCGCCTTCGTCTTACTTCTCAAATTCGGTCACTGCAAGTTTTAATGGAATTAATGAATATTTGTAATTTATCACTCTTGAGTTTGGGGTCTGAGCTGAGAGAACTTTGACGAACCAAATATTGTCAAATCGATTTCCGATATAATTTGGTTCGTTTTTTTTTTACAAGGCTTCCAATAATATCAGTTTCGTATGTATGTAAGTAAATACATAAGTTTAGTACGAATTTAGCGAGTAAGGTTTGAACCACTTCCCGACATCCGATGGAGCTGAAATTTAGAATACTCAAATATACTATGTAACTTAGGTGACAATGCAGTAAGATGGTGCCATGGAGATAGTTTGATGATGCGTTTGGAAGGTAGCTATAGGTACTCCGCAAGACTAATAACGAGCAATTATTTTCATAATTTGAATTGAATTTTAGAACACGATGCAAGTTATTACATTGCTTTTTTGTATGATTTATTCCTTGAAACAATGCGAATGTTTTTCATGCATTTGCTGTCTATGGACCTACTCATATATGTAGTTTTTCAGATATTGCTATGATAAATTATGTTTGTCCGTTGCTCTTATAATATAGTCTAACTGGTTCCATAAGTAACGTAATTTATTAGTAGTAGGTAAATACTATCAAAACCTAAATTACCTTACCTACCTCTAATACCATCAAGAATAAGCGGTAAGATCACGGACAATCAATGTTTTCATGGAAGTTGATTTTTACAAGCTTTTAATTAACTTGCAATGTTTGTATGCAATATAATTATGTAACTGTCTTTGTTCGGGTGGAAACTTAAAACTTAATTTTGAAGCAGATATCTTCAACCGATTGAGCTGAAATTTTGAATACACGTTTAGTTTGGATGACAATGCATGGTTAGTTGTGTGACGTCATTCTAAATCCAACATGGCGGAACACCCAAAAAGGCGGAAAGCTATTTTTAATGCACTGTTACAATATGAGTATCAAAGGCTGGTTATCTATGGCTTGCTAAAAGTAGCTCGCTCGTTCTTTTTAGCGCCATATAAGCCTGTTTTTTTTTTGTTAAAAAAGTTTTTTAAAGCAAACAACTTATTTATCATTGTTATTTGAACATTCTAATTTACATACTCCCTAGCCAGGTTCATTACCAAGCTTTATGAAAAAAGGTTGATTAATGAATAGGTAAAACAAAAAATGTTCGTGAAAACAACAGCAACACATTAAAAAAAACACCTTTCAAATCTAAAAATGCAATGTACGCCAAAAGCACACTTTCGATCTCACAATAATTAGAAGAGCATGTACGGCAGCACTCGACAACACCGCGGGGTCACATACGGCCGGACACGGCCCTATAACACGGCCTTATAACACGGGCCTATAACACAGCCTTATAACAGGGCCTTATAACGCGCCTTTATTATTATTACACTTTATAAAAGCTGGCGAGCTCCCGGTTTTATGGATTATAAATTTCATTAGCGTGTGCTGTCGGGCCATCGCGTTTATTGCCTGGGTTTGGTGGGGACTGGACGGTTGAGCAACAAGCTCGTTGGGGGTTGGACAATCATGTTGGTGAACATAATTAGTAGAGTAACCATCAAAAAGATCTTGCTATTGATAAAGAATGTGTGCTGCATGTCTTACAAAGAAGATGCAAATTGAAATATTGAAATTTGTGTAGTGATTCTGATTGAGAGTATGCTACCTTCTACTTGCTTATTTAAGAATTAGAATTCTCTGATTTTTTTTCTTGTCATCCTTTTGAATATTCATTCATAAAGTATAGTTATAAGCATTGAATCTGCGTTGATGGCTATATGATAAAGAAATATTATATTTAACAACATAGAGTAAGTAAAAATTACAGCGCTCAAATTAAAACATTACAATTAAGAAAAAAATTGAAAAGCTCTAAAGTTTCCACATCTACAATCTTATTGCTCGTAGCTCTTATGTTCGCCGAGCACGCTCGTCAAACCAAACGACGTGTGTTTCCAGGCGTTAACTTCTAATACAGCCCGGGTGGTTTATTACCTCTATTTACATAGTAAGGCAGAGCGTATAATAATTAATTAGTTTACTTCCACCGTACTATTGTTCTAAAACTACTGTTGAAACCATAACAATCAGTAAAAGGAAGATATAAAACGCAGCTGATTTGACTTCCGGTTTTTATGATTGAGTTCATTTTGGTTTGTGTTTGAATGGCTACTGCGCTGGAGTTCGAGTCCCGGGTTCGATTCTGTATCGGGTGAATAAGTTTTATTTATTTAAAACAGTTTAAGTTTTCCACATTTATCAATTTATCTATAATGGACTCATCACGTAAATATTAAGCACGTTTTAGTTTTCCTCTGTTATATAAATTATAAATGTCATAATTATAAATCGATAACTAACGTTTATAAGTATGTATTTTTGATCAAAAATATGTATTGTATTATAATTTTTCAATTATTATGATGTATGTATATATAATACATAATAATCACTGAATAGGGATCAAACACGTACTTGCATCCTTATTTTCCCCACAAGAAATCCTCTAAACCTAACCACCAAATTCACAAACATCATGAGCGTGAAACATATGAGCGCCCAAACGCACAGGGTACTACAGAAAATGTATGGTACTCGTAGCTGTCATGTTAATGTATTGAGAAAGATCGTACATAACATTTACTCACCTAAGTAATGTTTGTGAATACTGGTGAGCACTAAAACATGCTTAATTAGACTTAATTACCTACTACTGTGTTAAGCAGTAGTAAATCAACATTGTACCTTACAATGATTTATTAAAATGTTCCTCCAACAGAACGTTCTGGAACTATGTTGAATGGGAATTTAAAACTGTTATGAGAATATTAACAAGGATTTTAAGTGGTTTGTGGAAAATGAAAAACTAATGGGGTGAAGTCAGGCAATGAGAAAAAAATACATGTTGAGCTAACGTGTGTTTAGCCTGTTTCTTTTAAGTGTAAATGTCTGGTAAACAAAAGCTTATAGAAATTTAATAAGTGTTTTTGATACTTTGCGAATGTAATTAGTTTTTTTATGCCATCAGTGGCAAACAAGCTAACAGGCCTCCTGATGGTAAGCGATCACCGTCAGCTATGGATAGCCATTTTGAAGAACCGCATGTTGTATAGTTACTCAGAAATACTGCAGAATCATTTCACCGATTGGCAAAAAAGTGTGCGATGAATAGTTATTGTCGTCGTAGAGTCGTTAATGAATACTTAAACTAGCATTTCCATGGCAACTTAACCCTTAGAGATGGTTTAAGTAGCGCGCAGTCTCAGGATTTTATCGAAATGTGTAGCAAATGTCCAGCGTTATTTTAATAAGATAAACTATTTTCCAAAAAATTCCGTACAAAGTAAAAAGTATGATAACAATTTAAAACAAAACTTAGTTAATTAGTTCAGACAAAATTGCGAACATTCCATACATAATATAATGTATATATTTCGTAATAAGTAATATTATTAAAAGAAAAAAAAAACCCAGCTGCATAATTCTATGTCACTTCCACTATCAAGGCGATTCAAATGACACCTCACATGTCGAAATACATCAAGCTGTGTAGGCTGAAGGCCGTGCCAAAGAAACCTCATACACACATACTTACATACCCATATGTAAACATGCATACACATATACATACATACATACACTCGAAGCTTCTTCTTGCGCAGTCGGATAAAAAATAACTCTTATTATTTCCTTTTTACAATCTTGAAATCATTGATTTTTCTAACATCGATGTTGAATATGCCATTACCTAAGTTTTCCATTTCCACCCATAAGTACAGTCTATTAGACTTAAAATTATTAACGCAAATTCAACACCAAATTAGTTCCAAGATTAAAGCGAACTCCAATTACCTCGAAACTTTCAAGCCACTATTAAAACAACAATGCAAAATAAGCTTCTCATTTTAACCGCAAACCCTGTGGAGTACGGATTTTTTATTCACTAGGGAGGCAATTCGACCTAACCATAGCCCATACTTAACTGGACCGTTGACGTTGCGTTAGCTTTGAAAAAACGTACGGGGAACGGCTCAGTATCACTTTAACAAACGTGTCACCACCGTAGTCCAGCTGGCACGTTTGTGAGAAATTAGTTTCTGTTTTACTGAGCCGTTTCTAGACCGTTTTTTTTTAAGTTAGCGCAACGTCAACGCGTTTAGCTAAGTATGGTTAGCTAAATTGCCTCCCCTGTACATTCAATAGATTCTCCCGGGGTTTACTAAGAAGTTCTGCACTTACTATAATTGTTAGACCTTCTTTGAGTAAAATGCGCTTCAGACGATGAAATTGGCTCGTGAAAGAACTAGTGATGTGCTGAAGTCAGTCTTGGCTAGCATTGTTTGGTATTTTCTTAGCGCAATTAGCTATTTCTCTTGATTAGCATAGCTTATTAGTTTTGTTATTTTTCGTTTGTTAGCAGAAAAAAATAAAAATCAGGTTGGGTTCTGTCTATAATTTTTACTTAAATTTTAAATACACAAACCGAACGTTTTTTTTTTGTGTGTTTCCCAACAGGTCGAATTAGGGCTTTTGATTTATGGAAATGTGTGATACGAGATTTTTGTAGAAGGAACGTATAAGTTTGAAGGGCCTTTACCTCTAGTCTCATTCTTTTCTTTTTTTGTTACCTAAAGTAAAAACATTTGAACATCACCAATGTTCCTTTCAACATTGGTGATGATCAAATGTTTTACATGGTTTGTGTAAATTTACAATATTTGAACATTATTTAAACAACAAACCATTTTTTTTTTGCAAATATGACTTTGTCTATTCTGCTTTCACGCCAACTTGTAACCGATTAAAATGAAACTTTGCAAATTACCTATCAGGGGTACAGGAAAGAACATAGGCTACTTTTTAGTCACGAGTAACACCGCGAAGGCAGCTAGGAGCATACATTCAAGACTATGGACTGCAAGCTCCCGCACATCACTACTTTACACGAGTTACCGACATGTAAGTGTTATGAGGCACTTCTCATTCAAGTGATTGATCTCGTTTTACATGTTTGCTTGTTTTGTTTGTTCGATCGTTTGATGCCTTTTAGTTTGATTAAATGCTTGTTGATGCGATGCCGATGGAAGTGTATTTAGAGCACAAAGAGGTGTAAAAGCTCGCTGGCGATGGTTAACAATCCAACAAAGTAAGAGGAAGACGTGAAGCTAATTTGGATGCAAAGGAAAAACTGAATTTGGAGTAGCATGATAATACGTAGAGAAAATAACACGTATGTTATTATATCGTCACGTCTTTTTCCGTAGGGACTGGCCGAGTTGTTTGTGGCCAACACCCACATTTCGCCGAATAATATTCAGTCCCAATAAGTAAATAACGCCTTACACTCATAGCATTCCATCAGGATTCCTTGTGCCGGAGAAGCAATGGAATTCTATCCTAATCCTAACTAACGTGCGAGTGAGTTCCTTTCTTTGTTACGCTTTCACGCCTTAACAACTAAACTGATCATCATAAAATTTTGCATACACTTTGTCAAGAGTACAACAAAGGACTTAGGGTACTTTTTAGCTACAAGCACTACCGCAGAGCACTACCGCACTACTAGTACACAAATAAATAGACAAGGCGGAGCGTATCGGACTCTAACAACTAACATCCAGACCGAGAACAGATTATTAAATTAATCATCTCCTACTTAGAGGTATGGCAAAAAAGTGATCTTTATGCCTCAACGTATAAACACGTATAAAACGTAATAATCTCTTTTAGACGATCAGAGCAGAGATTCTTAATTACATTCACGATAGCGAAATTAAAACTTAAAATCATTATTCCCTGTGTTTAGATCGTTGTGGTTTCAACTCTAATTTAAAATGTTTGTGTTTCAAGATTTTCTCTCTAAGCATTTAGCACTGTAGTTTCACCCTAATCCTTGCCAAAAGGACATTTTTATAAAGGCTTAGAGCCAGTAAGCACTTAGTAATACAAGTAATATTCCAGTGCTCGCTCTTTGTGGCTCTCATTAGCTTTGTTGTCCTCGCTAGCGTGTTGTTAGACTTGGTCGTTGTGTTAGACTTAGTGTGTTTTTGCATTTCAGAAATTGAATGTTGTATTTAATTTAAACTGATTCCCCGTTCCCCGTTGATTGTTTACTGGAATTATAGTTTAGTAGACAAAAACTTTATCCTTCTTCTTGCGCAGTTAGGTAAAAAGACCGAGATTGAGTGTAATAGCCCCTTAGTTATGTAGGAAGAGCCTTATTATTCATATTTTTTATGAAATTTTGATTTTATGGCGACAGGCTAACCCCCTGTCACATTTGGGCCTGAATATCTTCCGCCGAAATGTGGGTGTTGTAATACACCTCTGCCAGCCCCTTCGGAAGAATGGCGTGACGATATGTATATGTAAATATTGATGTAATTTTTTTGTAATTTTAGGAAATAGTGTAGATATACTTGTGTGGAATCGATTTTCTGACGTAAAAATCACCTACAAGTAAGCCTTAATTATAAGCTTACTGGTAGATTAGTAAGTTTTGTTTTTAAATCGATGTTTTTTTTATTAATTAGAGAGTTCTTTTGTTTGGTTTAAGCTTATGATTTGTATTTTTCAAACAATAAAGATAGAGGTATTGTATGGAGAGCTAATATTTATTGCCTCCCTCGACCATGAATTATTTTTATTATCTATAATGTACAGTTTTAGTTGAATTCAATTGAACGTTAAAAATAGCATGTCATGTAGGTTAATTTTAGGCTTACTATGTTATTATCAATCAAAAGATAAAGTAGGTGAACATTTCTACTCATTTACGTTAAAATTCAACACCACAATTTTGAATTTTAACAAAATTGTGATGTTGAATTTTAACAAAATTGTGGTGTTGAATTTTAACGTAAAATCAGTAGAAATTTTACATAAACCTATCATATCCGAAGTAGCACTGACATATACAAATGTCTGCTCATTGTACGTTAAAATTCAACATTGTGATGTTGAATTTTACCGAAAAATGAGTAGAATTATTACATGAACCTATTTATATTTGAAGTAGCACTGACACAAAAAACAGTTACCTCTTAGCAATAAAAGTTGTGTAGCCTCGGAATATTAATAGTACATATATTGTCATCTTTTTCGATCGAGTAAAAAATATAAAAGAAAGAAAAAGACAAAACACTGTAAGTATAACTATTTCGATGCTATGCAACGTTTATTGCTAGTGGCCTAGTGCAGTATCTACCTAATAAATCGAAACACGTATAATTCTAGTCCGACTATCACTATAAAGCAGATATACACAGGTCGTGTGGAAGTCGAGCCACGTGCGCTGGCTATCGGCGAATGCAGCTTGAATTTCAGCGAGATTACTGCAAAACTTTCAGCGAGGCCTAGTTACAGCATGGCATACCTATCAGTTTGAAATAAAAAGTCGAGCTATTTCGCTGAAAAGGGGAATGAACGTTTTATATTTTGTTTAATTAATTAATTATTTAAAGTTCTAATTTTGACCAAGATTGCGATTTTCACGACGCGATTTAGATTAATTTCATAATGTTTTTGATCAAAACAATAATTTCATTGAAATATGAAATCGTTAAATCACTAACCTCACGATACTCATCAACTGCAGTTTTTATTCAAAAATGACTTCAGAGCACTCAAACGGATATTTTGTATCTCATGAAATATTTATACTGCACTACATACACAACACGACGATATACGACCACGTGAGGAGCGAAGCGGCGAGACACGTGCGTCCGCCACCGTGGCTACCGCGCTACTGATCAACTGAACTGAACAGACTGAACTTCAGTACACTATGCATCTCGCCCTACAAGCCTCCGCGTTTTTCTGGGCGCCTGGTACCGCGGATCTGGTTTTGGGGAAAAATACGCGTTTTCAGGGTAAATTAACGTGATCGAGCAAAATAATGAATGCCTCATATCATATTTATTGTGTGAACGGTTATAATCTTTCTCGATCATCGGATCATAATGTATTACTACTACTAATACTATTTATACTTATAGTTAATTACTATTACACTTATCTAATAACGTTGTTGAAACAAAAACGATTTGTAATAACATTATAACAATACATAAAATAACAAGTGAATAGTTGGTATATTTTAACTTCGTAGTGGAGAGTAATTACTGTTTCCAAAACTTTCAGAACATTTAAATTCATTCAATCCATCCATTTAAATAACTTTGAAAGTAAAATAGCAGTAGAGAAAATATAACATTTGGAAGCTCTAAGTATTGTTGCTAATGATAAATAAAATACGAAATTAAGAATCGGTACCGAATTTATCGTAAAAAAACATCAAAGTCAATCCTTCCTTGCATTGATAGTAAAAACAATGCCAACTTAGCAATTTGAATTTCATCTGTAATCTGAGGAAATTGAGTCAACTTATCCCTCAAACACGATCTTGGCTGAAATCAAAGCCTTCCGTAGCATTCCCGTAACTCTAACTCCAAAAACCTAATTGTAATTACTCCAGATTGGAGTTTTTAGTCGCAGTAATTAGAGGCCAAAATTCCCGGAATTCGGACAAACAATTCCCCTATAATTAAAAAGGGAGAAGGGGCGCCTCATTTGCAATCCTTTATTCTCCTTTATAAACTCCTTTTCGATGTTAAATCCACGTCTTTTGAGTATAGACGTTCAGTTCCAAGAGGGTGGAAATTGGCGGCCTAAATTTCAGAAGAATCATATCCAAAATAATGGGTCGTTCAATTATTTTTATAATGGAAAGGTAATAAAATGAATCAATTGAATTTTAAAAAAATTTCGAAAGCAATTGTACATCATTGAAAGCTTAATGCCGAATTGCATTTCCAATTTTCCACGAGGGATGTCAATTTTCGACTAAGTACTCAAACATTTTTTTTTCGTAGTGTATAGAAGATTTATTTGCAAATTTAAATTTTGTAATGGAGGCAAAAAAGTTACTCAATATCTACTTGCGCAAATAAAAGACAGTGTCAATGTTGTTAAGTATTCCAAAAATTACATTTTAACAAGTTGCACCCCGCGGTTTCACCCGCGGTCCCATATCCTTTTCTGAACCCCTAACAAAGTGTGTGCAAAAAATTATGATGATCGATCGAGAGGGTAAGGCGTTCACGCTTAACAAACAAACAAACATACAAGCAACAACTAACCCATCTTTAGCTGAATTACCATTAAAGTAAAAAAAATATTAATATACCAAACGTTAACAAAAGTCACGGTACCCGGAGTCCGTGGAGTGTAATTGTTTAAAAAAAACATTTAAGCAAACGGACAAATAAACTCACTTTTGCATTTTTAATATTAGTAGTAAAGATTAAAATTAAGACAGGGGTAAGACGTATTTTATTAGGATACGCCCTACATGAGGCCCGGTATTACACGAATATTTTCGTATTACACGGTATTTCACGAAATTTTCAGTGATTACCACACATTTCTTTTCTATTTTCTAATAGCCAGATTCGTTTTCGAAAGATTAGCCGAGTTACATATTCTTATTTGTGTTCTTGTTACGATTAATATCAATAAAAACGGCAAAAATGGGCACCGATCTCATTTTATGATCAAATAATATAATTATGTACGTCTTTAAATTACGTAACTCTAAATCAAACGGTTTAAGTATATAAACGTTCATAATTATGTGTGGGTGGAAAATCGTGGTATGACCGCGTCTTTATGCTGCCATTGGTTTGAAATACTATTTGATCCTCTACAAACGCAACAAAGTAAGCGCGCTATTCAAATCGCAAGGCCACCAAAATGGCCATTAGTAGAACACCATTATTCCTTCAGAATGTATATTAGAAATTCCATTGCGATAGCGGAGGTGGCAGGTAAATGACGCACAAAGCCTAACGGCTTATATCTGAGGCTCTAGAATGTTGAAGAGCCAGTGGTTGTTTTAACTAACATTGTTTAATTGGAAAACACTGACATGACTGCCTCGGTGGCTCAGTCGGTAATGAACCTGCATTCTGACCTAGGGGGATGGGTTTAATTCCCACCTAGGGCAAACATTTATGTGATGAACATTTGTGTTCGTTCTATGTCTGGGTGTTAATTATCTATTTATGTATGTATTTAAAATGTGTATGTATGTAAATCAGTCTCTGGCCGCCATAGTACAAGCTTTGCTTAGTTTGGTTTCAGACGACCGCGTGTGCAAGTGTCCCGAATGTTGTTATTACTATGTTATGAAGGTTTGAGAGATCATCGGATTTATTTTTTTATTGTGTCCTAAAGAAATAATTGCATAGGATAAAACATAGAAGGTTGCATTCGTCTGCACAAAATGTCTTAAACCAAGGGAAATACTAAACTATAATATTGAATATTAGGATAATTATGATTAAAATTAGGTTAGTGTAAGATGTGGATTTTTGTTGTCCGAAGTAAATACAATATTATTATTGTTAAAAATACATACTTGAGTAATTATTGCTATAATTATCTTAAAATCGCGGTATAATTTCTGTTGTGTGACTGATCGTGATTTTGTGTTAAATATTCTCAGTTCAGTATTTCTCAAAAAAATGTGCGTTACTTCTTTTCATAATTTCTTGCTTATTTAGTAGGTAACCTGCGTTCTCTATTCCTGATTTTCTTGAAAAGAGAACATAAAAGCAGGTAGCAAAAAGTAGTTTTCCATTATTGAAGTTTGGCGATCAAAGTTGAAGTTGATACACTAAGCAGCTGAGTTAAACCGTCCGCTAGCTCTCCTCCCAATCAGGTTGGTTCATATTGAGCTCATAGTTGGCTCGAAGTTGGTTTCCTACTGGCTCTAATTGGCTGCACAATACGCGGCGTATCTTGTTACGTACGTATTAAATGATGGCGTACGGCGTACTAGATGGCGTACTGGCGTACTCTGCTCCTATCGGATATTGGAAATGGGCATTCATCGACGCCGACGGTTCGTTTTGGTTTACAGAAAGCTATTGAAAGTTCTTGTCGGATGCAGTTTCAGTAACGTTGTAATAAATATTTGAACAAAGACAGTAATTCTACTCTAATATAGTATCTGCTCTATTATTGACAGGTCTATGCTTACAAGTATTGAGGTTATAGCTAAAGTATTTACTCTTGTTATTTAGGGGCTATTTCCTAAATAAGAAGAGTAGATACTGTACAGATGTAAGATTAAGCAATATTGCTTAATCTCCGACCACGCACCTCGTTGTGCCCCGCGCTCCCACCCGCGGTTAAAAAGTATACTACATATGTGCTATTCCAGACTAAAATCTATTTCTGTGGAATTTTTCAATCAGATTCGTTTAGCCATTTAGCTGTTCTGGCTTGATTGAGTAACTAACATCCATTGCTTAAGTAGTCAAACTTTCGCATTTATAATATTACTGTGATTTGAAAATGTTGCGCAATGAGCATAATTTGATCTATTTATTTATTTATTTATGTTACACTTAACAGATAACAATCAATATCTTATTCTATGGACAGTAATAAAAAATAAAAAAAATGATCGAATGTCTTTATTACTATTATGATCCTGTGCTGTCTCAATGTTGGGCAAAGGCCTCCTACCCTCCTACCCAATTTTAACCTAAAATTTCTTCAATGAATTAAATTGTATTTCTGTAACTTCAATAAAATACGGACCCTAAAAACTCCGCAAGTCTAAACCCTCTCAAAGCCCCTAAAGCTAAAATAAAAATATCAATGGTGCATTAAAGTCCGTAAAATTTGTTTGCGTTATAATATATACCTGACCAGTGACCCGTTTAATGCTAGCCTGGGGGAAGAGTGACCCTCTTCTATAATGCAGTTACACTGGACGGTACAGTCAGTGACTGAGACAGTGCAGTTTAAAAAATATATTGATAAAAATAAGCCCTTTAATATAATGCTTGTTTTTCTGGGTCGTAGCTCTTGTTCTTTTCCGAACAAGGTGGTAGTAATTTTTGTGACTTCGACGTTCATAAGTGTATTTTCGATACTCAATTGAATAAAGACGTTTGATTTAATTTGCAATCAATCTGCAGGATTTACTTATTTATTATTATTTATTTAATTATACATATAACAATTCAATTAAAGTTAATTAGTTGTCTTAAAACCTATATTAGGTTTATCTAGACAACTAGTTCTCGAATAAAATACTTACACATAAAATAATCTTACAAAATACAACAATAACAAATACCTACATTACACAAAAACGATGCGCCCATCGCACAAAACTGCTGTCGCTAGAACACAAAAACCAGTTCTATGTAGTAACCTACTCGTCCAGCAGTCGCAGCGATGGCGCACCGTGCCTACAAACATAGGGTGGTCCAGTAATACAGTATTACCCAACGTGTTATAGATTTAGGTAATACTGCTTTAGTTTTCATTTAATATTTCTTTGTGTTAAACTGGTTTTTAATGCAAGGGGAAGTTTATTCATTAAAAACTTGAGTCCACTGACTAAAATCTAAAAAACAAGAATAATTAATCTTATTTTTGTCTTTGTTATTACACAACAGGGATATGTAAGTCATGAATATTAATAGTTTTAGCAATTTTCAAATAAGACTTCAGAATTACGTTGTTCATTTATTCAGTAAATGTAAATTAATTTAAAATGCTGTACTGCTTCATTACGATTTATTAGACCGTGTTTGCGATCTGAGCTATCAGAAGAGTAGCACAACTGGAGTTGTCGATGACAAGAACTGGATTATGATTGGTCTAGAAACAAGGTCTATTGCTGATCTAAATACGCTATAGTAAAAAAAATATTGTGTGTATGTTTTTTTGAACTGTTCTCGAGGAAATCCTGGAATGCAGCTTAATAAATTTCTTCAAAATACCTACATTATTAAGTACTGATTTCGGGATCAAAATAAACTATTCAAACAAAACGAAAATATTTTTATTTAAAATTTGAAGTTTATCGAAACAAAATATTGTCGCTGGAAAAGTTAGTTTTCACTTCGTTTTATTAACAAATATTTTTTTGATATAAAACGCAGCAGCTTAGCTACTGTCATCTGCCCACCCTGTGCCATCATTGCAATGGCTCGTCATTTCTAACACTCTTGAACAGATTTTCATACCTATCACATTCTTACTACCATCCCTATCCCTTCGACATAAGGTCCAATACTGCTCTACATTTCGAAAAGAGGGTAGGACTAGAGTGTGCATTACTGGGGGTAATATGATACTGTTTAACTCGTGGGAATGAAAGATTTATAGAACGTATGCGTAATGAATAATGGGGATAAGATCTGGATGGGACACGCGTTTATCTACAACTACCTGTGCCCCGCGGTTTCACTTGCGGTCCCACAGGAACCGTTAATTTTTTCAAAATAAATAAATAAATTCGGGACATTTCCACACACGGTCGCCTGACCCCAAACTAAGCAAAGCTTGTACTATGGCTGCCAGAGACTGATATACATACTTATATTTTTTTTTTAAATACATAAAATAGATATTTAACATCCAGACATAGAACAAACACAAATGTTCACCGCATAAATGTTTGCCCTAGGTGGGAATCGAACCCACGCCCCCAAGCTCAGAAGGCAGGTTCACTACCAACTGAGCCACGGAGGCAGTCTCTATGACTGAAAATACTCTATGTCCTTTTCAGCACCCTGCCCCCCAATTCTACTAACAACACAGTCAGGTGTTCAGAATGCTGGCATTTATTTCGTCCAGAAATTGAGCATTGCCATCCAGCGTGGCAATGCTGCTAGCATTCTGGGCACCTTTCACTCTGCCAACAGGCTTTTAGATTAGAGTTTAGTTATAGGTTTATGCATGGAAAAATGTTTTTAAGATTTTATCCATGTGTTAAATATTATTCGTTATCTACAATTTCTCTGCTTCACTAACAAATCGTTTTAAAATTGATGATGAATTGCCGTAAATTGGTACTTTTTGTATGCCAGAAATGTCAAAAATTGACAATTCAATAACAACTTTAAAATAATTGGTTGGTGGAGTCAAGACCCTGAAAACGTGTATGCAAAATTGCATGCTGATCAGATGAGTAATTAAGGCATGACAGCATAACAAACAAATTAACCAACTCACTTTCGCATTTATAATATTAATAGTTAGGAAGCTAGGATTACGATAGGGGGTTGTTATTGTGGTTTTTTTTTATTTTTTTATATAGAATAAGTCGGCGTTTGACCACCAACTCGCCTGATGTTAAGCGACGTTGTGGTCTAAGATGGAGCACGACGACCTATAAAATACTTATTCACTCTAGCCTTAAATATTTGTAGAGTAAAGAAGCACAAAGACGGCAGTTGAGTGAGGCGCTACAAGTGCGCTACTGCTCAGACCCGTCTTCGGAACGGTTACACCGGACTACATCCCGAAACACGACTAGGTCATTTCACGGCATGGCTTGGTCCGGTGGGTGGTAACTAGCCGCGGCCAAAGCCTCCCACCAGAGTTTGCTACCCGGTTAGCACTATCCAGGGACCACGTGTAGGGAATCAGAATAGAGTACACTCCTACGGACGTGGGTAGCTCAGCCCCCAAACTATTATATTATAATATATATTAGGGACTAGCTGTGCTCCCCGGTGTCACCCACAGTTGCAAATAGAAGCCCATAATAAAATGCTGTTTAAGATTATGATCTATATCTGTACCAAATTTCATCCAGATCCATTCGGCCGTTCTGGCGTTGCTACTTCTTTTCTTTCAAATGTATGGACGGATTTTCATGAGATTTGATATGGAACTAGCTCGTACCCTGGATTTACACGTAGACCACATTTTAATTTCGTAATTCTTAGACTTTTTTTTAGTTAGTATATAATATATTTATAGTTAGTTATATAATAATAAATATATATAGATATATATTTAGATTGAAGATTTTTTTACTCATGATAGGGAAGTACTTACACTGTTCAGCATTGCAGTTGCCATTGGCTTTTGGAAATTTATTTCATCAATTAACAAATAATATATCCTCGTGACTCCTGCTAAAGTCTCATATGTACCTGCAACAAATCAATGAAAAATATTACTTTACCATTTAAGCATACATACTGGGTCTAGGCATGGGTAAGTCTTAACAATTTTTTAACCCAGAGTTCAGTGGCTATTCCCTCAGAGATTCTGGTTACGATATCATTTTTATAAACGTCTAAAACCTTTGATTTTAGGTTACTCTGGGCACTTCTCTATCGTCTCTAAATAGCATTATAATCTTAAAAAAAAAAACCTTTTACCGTCATCTGAATTGGATTCTGTATCTGATTCTGACCAATCCGCGTATAGGTAGGTTAATTCCTTTGCAATAAAAACAGAGTTTTCAAAATTGGAGCGAAAAAATAATTGGAAACATAAAAAAAAATAATTGAATTGAGAACCTTCTTCTTTTTGTAGACGGGTAAAAACAAAAAGTTGCTTTCCGCGTCTGACCTTTTGTCTGTATTGTATTTCCGCTAACTCCTTCTAAATCACGCAACGAACTTTGATGCGGTTTTAATCATCAGCAAGATATTTTTTACGGAAGGTTTTCTGTACCGTGTGGAGCAAAGTGAGTAAAGTTTTTTAACCGACTTGCAAAAATGAGGAGGTTCTCAATACGACTGTATGTTTTTTTTTGTACGTATGTTACACGGCCACTGCGTCAAATGTGAATTGATTTTAATGATTACATCGGGCTCCAATCATGTAGCAGATGACATACAATACGCACATATGTGCACACAATGAACAAATTAGTGCGTGCCGTCGGCTGGGTTTGAACCAACTCCCTTTGGCTTGAGAGGCGGGCCAGCTCCAACTAGGCTAACCATTCGCCTAAACTAGAAGAAAATTAAAATAAAAGTGTTACATACTAATAACTTTTAACTACGCTGTTAACCGTATTATTTGTTTTTACAACAAACTATAGGCGTTTGACTATTGACTCGCCTGATGGGAAGCGTCGACGTGATCGAAGGTGTAACACGCTCGCCTAGGAGATACCTATTCACTTTACTCTTAAACACCCCCGGATTGTATTTAGGTGGAAAGACAGACGTACGCAACGAGTTCCACACCTCTGCAGTTCTTACAAGAAAAGTAGACTTGATCTAACTGTTTGTTTGTGTCTCTCAATTGTCCATTTCTTTCTACAATCATAACAATGAAGTTGTGCACGAGTCACTGCGACGAGTTCTGGCTACTTACATATGTACTCTTTGTTACATAACGCGTAAATAGTCTCAATAAAACCAATATTCACACGACCATTGCCACTCTATAGGAAAAATAAGAAAAATGGCGTACCAAGACGCCATAATGGCGGTAATGCTGCGTGTCACGAGGTCGTAGGGCGGGGCAGACTGAGAGACAACGACCGAAGGGATTACTAATCTGTTCTGGCTCTGGGTGTCAGTTTTCTATGTTAAGGTTCAGCCATACCACAATTATTTACCCACACACGTTTACGTAAGCCGCTTCAATTAGAGTTGAAAATCGTAAATCATATTGATTGGTAAAATAGATCGGCACCTAGATTTTTTTTTGCCGTTTTTATTGGTTGTTATCGTAATAAAAAAACCAATAATAATAAGTTACTCGGTTAAACTTTGGTGAACTAATCTGGCTATTTATTAATCGAAAAAAATGTGTGTAATTGCTGAAAATTTTGAGAACTACGCTCAAACAGTTTTTTTAGAAATATACTTTTTGTGATTTTGTTTTTCCTATATGAGAATTATTTTCAAATTCTACTTCGGTTAAACTGATATTGCTTGTTTTTTCTACCAGCTGTACTATTTTGCACCTGATCATCACAATTCTTTATATCAAACTAGGCGCAAACAAAATACTTGTTTTCGTTAATTTAGTGTAATACCGGGCCTTAATTATATGTTCCATGGCATCCCCGACACAGGGCAACCTAGTTAAGAACTATAACTGTGACCCGATATTTATTTATTGCGATAAGGTCATTGGGGTTGCTTCGTGCCGTGGCTCATCTCCTTTTATCCACATTTAAAATAGCTATCACTTGCAATCATAATAGCTCCATCCCTTTTGCACAAGTAGGTCAGCATAAGCGGGAGGGCGTTATTGCGATAGAGTATATCGCAATATTAATTAATTAGTAGCTAATAGCCAGCCAGCCAATAGATCAATCAGTCCAGTTCTTCTTCTTCTTAGTCGAGGCAGAGTGGTCGTGGTTGAGTAAATGGTACAAGACTTCTCGCTGTCTTCGTCTCTCCTCAGGGCTGCCGCTCTTCTCGCAATGCCTCTCCGTATCCGGCGGTTGACTGCATTGCAAGCACACTGCACCAGTCCAGTTACAGGTACATATTATATTATAATTAAGCGAAGATAGGCTAGTTGGAGAAAGCCCGCCTCTCAAGGCAGAGCCTCAGCTGACGGCACGCACCTTGTTCATAGTGTTAACATATGTGCGTATTTTATGTCATCTGCTACATGGCTGAAGCCCGGTGTATGGCGACCGGGTAAGCCGGAACCAAAATATTGCCGAGAATGCCCGCGAAAGTGTTCGTATTGGATTTTAAAAGCTTTTAGATCAATAGGAATGGCGTATCGGCGCGTTAGCAGGCATTAGCGGCAAAAATCTAATTCCGGCTTTACGAAATCCATCGAAATGTTATCGTAATTATAATTTCCATGCAGCTCCCCAACTACGAGCCCAACCGAATGTAATTCGAAATTACCTCGTGCATTACTGAGTGACGTGCAGACAAGCGCGTTTCTTGTGAAATTGCTGAGAAGAGACAGGCAGAACCAAGTGCGGGTGATAGGTTTATTGACAGGCTTTTAGGTTAAAGCCTGTTTTTTTTTGACAGTTTTGTATGTCATCTGCTACATGACTGGAGCCCGGTGTATGGCGACAGACTCGTCCCCTGTCACATTTGGGACTGAATATCGTCCGGTGAAGTGTGCATGTTGTATTAGACCACTGCCAGCCCCCTCGGGGGAAACGCGTGACAATAATGACATGTAAATAATTCCTACGAAATAAATGAATATGAATATAAATAATATTATGTTATGTTTTACTAGCTGCGCCCCGCGGTTTCACCCGCGGTCTCACAGGAACCGTTAATTTTTTCGGGATAAAAAGTACACTATGTCCTTTTCTGTACCCCTGACAACGTGTATACAAAATTTCAAGACAATCGGTTGAGTATTTGAGACGTGAAAGCGTTACAAACAAACAAACTCACTTTCGCATTCATAATACTAGATTAGATTAACACTTTTGGTTTGACTTGAAATTCTAAAGACAGATCTAGCAAGTCAGTTAAAACGAACTTACTTTGTGACCGAGCGAGCGTTTACGAGCGAAGCGACTCTGCCACAGCTCGGCAAAAATGCTTTCGTATGTCCGGCGTGCGTCTGTCCGGCTATTCTCCTCTGCAGGTCGCATTTCTCAACCGATTCTCGTGAAATTTTGTGAGCAGATTCGAAATTTAAATAACTTGAGTTTTTAGTCGATTAATTTTTTTTGAAATTTTTAAATTGGCGGAGATATGGGGGGTTAGTGACTGACGAGGTTTTCAGCTCACAGACACTACCTTGTTTATGACTAACTATCTGCCTGTGGCTTCGCTCTCGTTTCATAGCCTATAATAGCAAGCAAGCAAGCAAGTTCGTATAGGCCGAGTGGCTAGCCTTGATGTTGAAGTTACTAGGCCGCCCGAAGGCCTCTGACATGGCTTTACAATTGTTGTCATAAAACAAACAACCAGTGTCATCCGAGCCACGGTAGCCCTCAGTTGTAAATGCCAGCCGCGGTCACACATCAAGCCTATGATAATATCACTCAGTAATTGTGTAGCCTTCTACCTATTAGAACAATAATTTTAAAATCAGACCAATAGGTTCTGAGTACCCCCTACATACAGTCCTCCTAGTTAGTTCCCCTACATACAGTCTCACTAAGTCCACCTCTTCGTTTTACCAGTGGCTCTGTGAACTGAGACCTCGCGACCAACGTCTGTACTCTGCAGGTCGTATTCCTTAATCGATTATCGTGAAATTTTGTCAGTATATGGATTTTTTTTGGAGTCAGTGTTTGGTAAACTTTCAAAATGGCGGAGATATGATTTTTTTTTTGGAATTTGCGACCTTTATGGGAAACAGAAATCCAGACTGAATACCGAAATACGAAAACGATTTTGGTCGCAGCTGAAGCATGGACTTTTCGCTCACTAACGCTCATTCGGTCGACTAATTAATCATTACATAATTCATATGGATACTTCTATGGGTACTTAGATTTTTGACATCAATTAAAAAAAAGCGTTACGATTTTTCAAAGTTAACAATCTCCAGCTAAAATCTGAAATAAGTTCCCTCTATCCAAGGGCGGGTATTTTGAAATTAGAACGCTAGGCTATTTGCACTTGAGAGAGGACAAAAGGAGAGCCGCCGTGCGTGCCTTATTGAGCCTGCGGGCTAGTGATGCGAACGATCGCGAACGTCGGACTATTTTTACATTAATAAATTATTAACATTTAATGACATTGTATTGCATGTCATCTGCTACATGATTAGAGCCCGGTGTATGGCGACAGGCTCGCCTCTGTCACATTTCGGACTGAATATCGTCCAGCGAAGTGTGGGTGTTGTACAACCCCTTCAAGGGCGATATGACATGTTATGACATACTAGCTGCACTTATATGCTTAGAGAGAGTTCCGCACTGGGAGCCTACCATGACATGTTATAGCCATGTTGGTTACGTTTTGATGTCGACGCGAATCGTATCACCGAGCAATAAGGTCCATGGTCGCGCAGTGTCGACAACGAAACGTAATTATCATGGCTATGAGATGTCATGATAGGTACCCAGTACGGAACTCTCTCTAAATATACAGGGTTATAGGTACCTCACCAAAAACCTCTTAAGGGTTCATTGTACTCATCAATATGATCAACTTTTACTATGGGGCGAACTCAGAAATCGCGAAAAAAAAATCAGCTGTGCCATAATTTTGTCTCAGGTGATTGAACTTTTTGTATGGAACAGCTGTTTTTTTCTCGCGATTACAGGATTGGCTATTTGGCTTCATAGTAAAAGTTGTTCATATTGATGAGTACAATGAACCCTTAAGAGGTTTTTAGTGAGTTACCTATAACCCTGTATAATTGCTCTTTAAAAAATCAGTTGTTCCATACCTACATTTTGTCTCGGGTGAATGACATTTTATTCTATGGAAGAGCTAATTTTTTTTGTGATAACAGCTGAAGCAAGTTGACCCTATAGTAAAAGTTACTTATAATCACGAGTACAATGAAAATTTGGAAATATGCCGATGAATTCAAAATCATGCTGCATAGCTTCAACTACTGACATAATATTTGGTGACATAATACACATTTAAATAGATCCTCGTATTAACAGCCAAACATAAATATTCCTCACATGAAATTTCGGCCTAATTGAGAATCGGTGGGTTCTATTCTCACTTAGGCCAAATTTTCATGTGGCCCACAAAAATGGCAACAAAAATAGCCCACAAGCTCAGAAGGCAGGTTCACTACCAACTGAGCCACCGAAGCAGTCAAACTATGAAAAACACTCGATGATCAATTGATCAACAAATCTTCGCAAAGCTTCGAGAAGTCGAATAGAAGATTCCTCAGCAACTTCCTCGTTGACGCAACAGTGAGTTCGAATCGAGTTTTGTTTGTAATCATGTTGCAATCATAATGGCCATCGATCGCAACATCGTCTGTCAGTATCGGTTTGTCTACACCAAGCATAGCCGAGTGATTTATCTATGTCAGTAATCCGTCAAACTCTTCCTAGTTCTACTAAATATAGCTGTAGCTATTTTTTGTTGCAATTTGCTATATTTGACATTGTTTACGTGATATCGAGTCCTTTAGAAATAAGTAAGTAAGCGATGATAGCCCAGTTGGGGAGGGCCCACCTCTCAAGCCAGAGGGATCGGGTTCAAATCCAGCCGACGGCACGCACCAATTTGTTCGTTGTATGACCATATGTGCGTATTTATTGTATGTCATCTAATACATGACTGTAGCCCGGTGTATGGCGACAGGCTCGCCCCCTATTACATTTGGGACTGAATGACGTCCGACGAAGTGTGGGTGTTGTATTACACTTCCACCAGCCCCCTCGGGGGAAAGAGGTCACGATATGTATGCAGAAATAAGTTTAAATTCCATCAAAAATATGGCAAATAAAAAATGCAAGTCTCGCAACTCAGGTCTTCTACCGGAAGAAGTTGTGAAATCTGAGGGAGTCCACACCAAAGTCGACGACAGCCACCGATGTAATTATTGTCATTGCCTATGTTTCTTGAAGTGAGCGGCCATATTTCAAAAGGAATCAATCCGCATGTCACATACTGAGTCGGCGGGTCAGCGATGTTGGTGTGTAGGTAGACCCATTAATGTAAAACCAAGTCGATCAATTTTATTCAGTATGTATGGAAGCTATGGGAGCATCTATCCAAAAACTTTTTTATAAATTGTTATCTAATTAACTAATACTATATTATTATAATAATAATGGATAATTGATAGTTACCGTATCAATGTTAGAAATTTTTATTTCTTAAATAAATAGGATGATCTATTATTGCGACCATAAAGAAAACATACTACTGAATAAAGTAGCCGACTAATACAGAATCTAGGGAGAACAGACAAAAACATCGGTAGAAAATCAACCATCAAGGCAGCATGTACCTATGACACCGCGTGAGCCATGCTCCTAAGTAAGTAGTTTATGTTCACAGAGTTTTTAACAGACTTAAAAGGAGGAGGTTTTAAATTCAACTGTATGTTTTTTTTTAATGTATTATATAATATGCAATTACCCCACCCGTTACAATAGAATTAATTCTGATGATTCTTGTTTTGTTCGGTAGTTCAAACTTCAGAGGTCCCATATCAATTTTATCGAAACTAATCTAGCACTTTTTGTAAAAAATAAATCAAAACAGTGACGTTTGTATGTGCGCCAATTACTCGAACACGCCTAGACCGAAATGGAAAAATGATTGTGTTTTGAAGTGAAACTTCTAATGCGGCTTCCAACAAGGTTGCGTTAAACGTTTAACGCTCCTGGGGAGGGGGAATAGAAAGAGACAGAGAGAGAGTGAATGCGTGGCACTCGAGCGCATGCGCGTAGTAAGAAAGATACACAGAAGTTTCACTTTTTCCGCGCGGAGGGACTCCACAATTTTTTTTCTTGTTTTTCAATATTAAATAAAGCGTTTTAATTACGTCCATTTTCGAATTTCGCATCAGAATTCCAAATGGCCACTGCCCGTGCCTAGAGCTCGCGCCTCGGGCGTCCATTCAGCTGCGGGTGGCAAGCCTACCAGAGTAAATACGCCTTTAGGAGATGGTACTTACGCTTTCGTTGAATTTACACCGCGACTTGTTGAGTGGAAAGTGTACTTTATGGTATGATGATCATTAGTGAGTGGCATTAAAATAAGATCGAGAATTGTTATTGTTTTCATACTGAAATTATTGAGTTTTAAGGTCGTGGCATCAAAAAGACGATTGATAAAATTTACAATTTCTTCGTTAGTATTCAGTGCCAGGTAGACAGCTCTGAGGTCATGAAATTTCAGATAAAATATTATTTATAGTTGAACCTAGTTTACAATACCCTCTAGAATACATTCTTAAAATGTTTGCCTATACGTGATAATTATACAATCGGCATTAATATCAGAACATTGTATGCCCAATAGGGTACCTGTTGTAACCTATAATATTCAATGTGATTTAAAATTACACAGCGGACAATAAATTATTTTGAATTTGAATTTTAAAATTTGAAAATTTTGAATTTGTATTTGAATTAAATCCTGCTACCTACTAATATTATAAACGCGAAAGTTTGTTCGAATGAATGGATGGGTGGATGGATGTTTGTTACTTTGTTGTCAGAGATTTCTTTGGCACAGAGATAGAATATACAATCTAGAATAGCACATGGGATACTTTTTAACTGCGGGTGAAACCGCGGAGCGCAGCTAGTATGTTATATGTTATTTTCGTGTAAATACCAGGTTTTTTGGTATGTCATTAAAATAACGTTCCGTAAAATTCCATTCACGATTTTACAAAAGTATGTTTACTACAAAAACAGTGATACATCGGCCTCCGCTCATTGTGTATAGGAAACCAACCGATAAACTATGTGCCCTACTGCCCTTGCTAATGTTGGAATGGAGTCCGCGCCAATCTTTGTGGCCGCTCTAAAGTGCAGAGCGTTACGCTGCCAAATTTTAGCTGTCAGGAGTAGGAGTACCTACTGATGAGGAGAGAGAGGGTTAGGCGTTTCCCAGACAGACGCGGCCTGTGGTGGCGGCCAATGTACTTTTACATTAGCCGCCACAACAGGTCGTCTGTCTGAAGACGCCTTATTGGGAATGGTTGGTAAAACTGTACACCGCGCCAACCTCACGGCATGGCTTGCGCGATATCAACTGACTGCGCAAGCCTGCGCGTACTTGTTTGTCCGTGTGGTTGGGAGTTCAATGTTCAAGCCGGGCCTGCGCAGTTAAAAATGTGGGGAAGACGCCGATGACTTCAACAACAATGAAGCCTGCGCATTCTTACACTTTTCAACTCACTTTCTTAACTGCGCGTACCTGACTGAGCCGATCGATTCGTTATTACACGGCTCAGTTAAGTACGCACAGGCCTGAGTTACGTCGCACACGCACAGTTAAAAGTGGGGGAAATTTAAATTGTATGGTTGGCATATTAGAAGACTTAAAATTACTAAAATTGCTTCGAGGTTTCACGTAGCTGAAGTGACAGTGAAGTGAGTGACATGCCTTTTGTTCAATGATTTTGTTTAATTCAGTAAGAATTGATTTATTAAACCAACGTAACAACACACTAACAGCCAAGTCAGAGCCGGTGCTGGATTTAACTATAATGGCCACTTACACTGATTATAAGAATTACCTAAGTCCTTCCTTAACTAGTTTTGTCTACTTCTAGCTAGTTCTTGTCTATTTTTATGCACGAATCTTAAGCCATTTTGAGGAGAATCTTAACTTTATGTGCCCGCTAAGCGAATATTTCGTTAGGAGTAGTTTATATCTAGTTAGTAGGACTTATCCTTGTTTAACTATGGCCACTTGCACTGAATATATACATTTACATGCTGTGCTTCCTTTAACAGACAGCACATTTAGCTTCATTAGTTTGTAAGAAAATAGAGTATTTATGAATGTAGCTGTAAATGTGAAGCCTTATTAAATAAATAAAATAAAAAAAAGACGAGAATTGCTCTTAAGCAATTCTTAAATTCAGTGCTTTAGTGTTTTATTCTTAGCCATAAGTCTAAGTCTCTAACAAACCTACGTGTTAATTAAGTTCTGCTAAGTACAGTTTAACGTATTCCTAGCTTCTCTCTGCGACCCTCTCTGTGAGACTTTCAGAGCGGCTGTAAAGTTTGGCACGGCTCTAATTGTTGGTACACTTTGCCAACGTGAATACTCAGTGCTTCTTTGGTCACTATGCGATGTGACCGTGTGTGAAAAACTTAAATAAACTCGGAATAATTATGTAAGTAATCTCTTCATGATGTAACTAACACGCTTACACGCGGAACAATTTATTTTGTTACAAGTTGCACCCAGCGGTTTTACACTCGGTTAAAAAGTAGCCTTTGTGTTAATTCAATGCAATAGCTACATCCATACCGAATTTCACTAATATCCGTCTATCCGTTTGAGCGTGAAGTAACAAACATACACAAAACTTACACACATTCACAAACTTTCGCTTTTCTAATATTAGCGTGAATGTAAAGTATAGTGTGATGTGATGTGATTTACAAATACCTCACTCACTGTTATAAGCATGCTTAGATACCTACCCTTCTTAACTCATACGCCTTTCAATCCCTCAATTTAAATTAAAAAAAAAATTAACACTTTTCCGTAGTTTTGGGATAAGGTCGTCGATCAATGATCAATAATTGATTATGTTAATGATAGATTATATTTTTACTCGACTGCGCAAGAAAGTGGGGTTATGTTTTTCGAATGTATGTATGTATGTATGTGGGTATGTAAAAGGTTTCTTTGGCACGCCCTACACCCTAAACGGCTTGATGAATTTTGACACGTGAGGGTTGAATCGTCTTGATAGTGGAAGTGACATTAGGTACAACATTTTGCAGCCGGGTTTTTTGTTTTTCTTCTAATAATGTTACTTGATATGTTTCTGCTGCGTTAGTTGATGCCTACTTACTGAATGGAACCTTCCAACATTTTATGATGAAGCAAGCAATCTCGGAATTGTGCCTTTAAAGTTCAAACATGGATTTCCAAACGTACATGTATGTATGTACGACATGATTGTATGTCAAGTGATAAAATAAATCATGTTTTCTAGACAATATTGAAAATAATTTGAGGTGTTGTTTTGCGCAAATTACCTAACTAATAGATTTTATAACTGGGAAAGTGAGTTTATTCGTTTGCGTGCTATAGCTTTCACGCTTCAACTACTCAATTGTACGAGTACATCATGAAATTTTGCAAACAGACTGTCAGGGTACAGAAAATCACATCAGGTACCTTTCACCCGAAAAAAAATGCAGTTTTCGTAGAACTGCGGGTCAACCCGCGGGCCTAAGCTAGTAATAGATACAATATCTTATGTCATAGTGACGAGACAAGCATAAGTCACCCGTCTGGTGATAAAGTTATTTATGACAGTTATTCGGATAGACATAATTATTCGATTAAAAGGTCAAGGCTTTTTAGTTGATGTTATAATGATCTTGTCGTACTTTTATCACAAATTTATACTATCTGCGCCCCGCGGTTTCAACGGCCTTCCCACAGGAACCGTTTGTTTTTTCGAGATTAGAGGTACCCTATGTTCTTTTTCTGTATTACCTCTGACTACGTATGCAAAATTCCGTGATAATTAGTTCAGTAGTTAACGAGTATATGCGTAACAATTAACAAATAAACTGACTTTCAAATTTATGATGTAAGTTAGGATATATATTTATTTGTATGTGACAAAAGTAGGTATGGCAATATTTATTCGTTAGCATAGTTGGAGAAGGCCCGCCTCTCAAGCCAGAGGGAGCCAGTTCAAACCCAGCCGATGGCACGCACCAATTTGTTCATTTTGTGAACATATGTGCGTATTATATGTCATCTGTTACATGACAAGAGCCCGGTGTATGCCGACAAGCTATCACATTTGTGACTGAATATCGTCCGTGGAAGTGTGGGTATTGTATCACACTTCTGCCAGCCCCTTCGGGGAAAAGACGTGACGATATGTTATTTATTTATTTACTTTAAGTATTATTTTAAAACACAGCTCTGAGAATACCATATAATAGCATCTCATTAAAATTCTATTTCAGAACACATCAAAAATGAAGATTCTACTACTGCTCGCCCTTTTCATCGCAGCAGCATCAGCTGACAACTTCTGCAAAGGTCTCTACATCAACCAAAAATACTACAACGTCGAAATCATTAAAGAAGGCATCAACGGAGTACAAGAGCTGGTCTTTAATAGAAATGATAATACGGTCTATTTCACATTCATACAAATGGCTAAAGTACCAACACGTGCGCTAGGCTACGTCAAGTTAGCTGATCAAAGCGCCGGCGTCATCGAAGGTGTAAGAAACGCCACAGGCCTTGCCATGGATCAGAACTTGAACCGACTATACGTTGGAGGCTCCGACGGCCTCTTCATGATTAACATGAACCAGAAAGACAAGGTACCCGAGAAACTACCAGTCAACGACGACATAAGAAGTCTATTTGTTAAGAACAACGTTGTATATTTTGTAAACAGATTGAGAGAAGGACATAGATTCGAATTCGGATTAGTGAACCCTGTCTTTGAACTGCAGGGATATGCCATTGACAAGTTCATACTAGACGATGACAATAACATCATGTTCTTACAAAATAATAAGCCTTTTCGAGTCAGGATCGGTACTAGAATAGTCAATTCGCATGAAAAAGTTTTTGCCACAGATTTGGCAGTTGATGTAAATTATAAGCCTTACGTTTGTGCGAAAGATGGATTGTATGTTTACAATAAGTATAAATATGTTTTGGATAAGGTTGGAGATTTGAAAGATATAAGAAAATTAGCGTTTGTGAACAAAGACGAACCTATTTATATTGTAGTCGATACTCTAGTAAGGCTTATCAACAACCCTGTGGCGTGTTTTGGAGACTAAACACTACTGCCATTAAAAATAAAATTCACAACCTACCTACCTATATTAGTTAAGTTCATTTAGTTCAATTATTCAAAGTTGTCGATAGGCTTCAGATAAGAAGAAGATTAAACCAATGTGTTTCCTATTTTAGTAATGTGGATGTTAAAGAAAATGTCTTTCTTGCTAGGTACTTCCGAAGCAAGATAATTGAATAAACACTTTAACTGAAAATAATGTTTTTTTTTCTTAGCCGTTTAAAATTGCACATACTGACATAACATCGTCATCAGTTGTGCTGTGCGTGCCCCATCGTAGGCCACATCATGGCATAGCATCAGGCAAGATGGCGGCCAAAGACAAGCCTATTGTTAAATAAAAACTAAATAAAAGTAAATTTAATAAAACCACAGTTATTTCCTACAGAGAGTGAAACAACGAACGAATTTCAATTCAAGAGCTTCGTTTTTTAATTGAACTCGGTTAAAAAATAACTGAAATTTACAGCGCTTCGGAATTGAAATAGCAATTTCAGACCTTATTTAGCGACAATATTTTGAAAAACAATCCTTTCTTTCAATGTCTAGCTTAAGTAGATAGAAGATCAAATGAAATATCTCTATTCAATTGGGTATCGAAGATACACTTCTGAATGTCAAAGTTATTAAAATGACCCTGACCTTATTCGTAAAAAGAGTCTCTACTCAGAAAAACAGTGGAACTCTATCTGAAATCGAAGGTTATTTATCGAATTTAGTGTTCACTGCTGTTCGACTTGAACAGCAGTGAACACTAAACTTTACACACTTATGATGCTGTGGCATAAATATTTTTTGCAAAAATTTACAAAGAAGTCACAGCCGCATTTTTCTCGCGCCTCTTCGCAGTTTAAGCCCAAAGCTTATAGATACTTATATTATATAGGTGCCTATACTTGTGTTGTACAGTTTTATCGCAACACCCCCTTGTCGCAAATCCGGGCGCATTTGTAACAGGCACCCGGATTATCGGCGCGCCCCGGGCAAAAACCGGCTGCCGCTGGCCCTCAGTATTCGGTCTCCACATAAACAACGCAGCTTTAAATTCTCGAAGAAACATCATTATCAGAGCGTTACTCTGGGGGTCTTCTTATTTCCATGATAGCTACGTTATGTTTCCGACGCTGTGCGACTGCTAATCGTATCGCCGCGCAATAAGGTTCATGGTCTTGCGGTATCGAAAACCAAATGCAACCTTCATGGCATTAATATGTCATGGTAGGCCACCTGGTCGGTAGAGTAGTGTCCAGATGTGGCAGTCTTCAGCTAAGATTTTTATCTCCTGGTACGACGTGACATCTGCCATCTCTTTTATTTGGTCTAGAAATTCAAGATTTTATTCTGTCGCACTCATTGAGTTGAACATTAGAGTTACGATAAGTGATTGCTCCAAGAGAAATCCAAGAGTTAATTAAACATTATTCTCAAATAGACCCCATACTATTTACTCTCGTCTCGGTTTCTACCCAGGACCCTTATTCTTACCAGTCGAGATATTTTTGGTCATTGTCTGTCTCATTTGAAAAGTCAGAGGAGTCAGAGTGAAACCAAGAAACATCTTACGCTCCAAAAATAGGGTGCCACAACTGTTTCACCTCAATCAGTGACTCACGCTGAAAGCAACTCATGAACATGAAAATCGGTTTCCTAATCTACCTCCTTCTTTTGTAAGCCTAATGGCAATGGCCATCGTGTAACCTCTCGCTCGTTCATATGACACGTTGGTGCGAGAGGGATGACTCGCGATGACCATTGTCATTACGGTTACGAAATAAGACTGCTGTGTTCTTTCGCCAACCCTTATAGAGTCACCACAGACTTCATGTTAAGGACTCACGAGAATTAATGTTTAAGTTAATTTCTAATTTCGAATGTGTTGAGTTGATTCGCTGTCCTGGGTCGTTTACACACGCACGCCGACCCGGACGGGTCCTGCGACATTCAGCACATAAATTCGCTGCAATGATTCATGATTGCGGACTTCGGCGAAAGTTACGAACGATTAATTGTCGAGTTTCGGTAATCGATGCACCGGACTTGTTAGGGCGGGTGTACGTGTCGCTGTTCGATCGTGGAGTTGGTCATTTTATTAAGTGTCTAGTGATATAATTAAAAAAACTTGTTAGTTCACGTCGTTGTCTATTGGGTGTGCGTTGTCTTACGATGTCGCTTGGCCTAACCACACATGGAGAGTAATGTTTTTCTGAAAATAAGGTATTATTTACTTCGGCAACTATCAAATATCTATTATAGAATATTTCAAATAAGTTGCTATGTTATATGGTTTTTTATGCTGTTTTTTCAAGATATTGACAAAGACCTTGTGATGAAATTGAATAATGAACAATAAAATTGATAAAAATATTTTATTAAGGCTATATTTTATTCTAAAATGGTCACCCTACAATTATACGATGTCAGAACGGAAGCAGCGAAATAAAAAAAACAACCAAATTATGGCTAAAACAAATTGTCTACAAATTTCAACTATTGAGCTACGACAGCATATTACATTGCTTAACGACGAGTCATTTTACGATTAAAGAGAGAATGATAATGTATCTGATATTTTGTGAACAAAGTGGCTGTAATTACAGTGCATCATCATGTGCCCATCAATTTTGAAAAATGGCAGCCTTGGAAAACTGTAATGCATTAAACCTTCGAAAGTTTGGCATAACGTCTTTTTGTCATAAATCATGAATTAACATGTGGGTTCACATTCCATTATGACTGCCAATCCTGCCAATTTTAAGTGCCGAATAAAATTGTACAGGCCTCCTATTCTGAGTCGTGAGATATTATTTGGTCTTTGTCTCGTTCAAAAAGTCGTAGGAGAGAGTGACCAAGATAATTTCTTACGCTAGGGGGTCTGATCTTATTTCTCCATATATATTTTATATTTTTAACCCCCGACGCAAAAGAGGAGTGTTATAAGGTTACCGTGTGTATCTGTGTGTACCGTTCTGATGTAGCTTTTTTTAACTGAGCATTTTGGAAAAAAAAATCACAAAAAGTATCTTCAAAATTATCGGAACGTAGTTCTCTAAATTTTCAGCGATGACACAACATTTTTTTCAACTATTAAACAGCCAGAGTAGTTTTCTAAAGTTTAACCGAGCAACTTATTCTTGTTTGTGTTCTTATTACGATTAGTACCAATAAAAACGACAAAAAAATGTAATTCTAGGCGCCAATCTCATTTTACCATCAAATATGATAAACGATTTGCAACTCTAAATGGACCGGCGTAAGTAAACGTGTGTGTGGATAGATAACCGTGGTATGACCGAGCTTTAATAAGGAAATAAAACATTGATACACGATAACTCACTCTAACATTCTTAGAGAATCAATCAAGCTAATACACTCGAGATAACGATCTCATAAAGTCACACTCTTATGTCTATGTAATAAAAACCACAATCCCTTAGCAAAGTATGATGATAATGTAGGTCGAATTATTAAAGCCTTCTTTTGTGATTGACACATTAATACTCTTATGTTGGTGCTTTAATAATGTACAAGCGATAAGTAGCTATAATACTGATAGCTGAGTGGTTGATGCATTCATGGTATAATAATATACTCCGCCAGGTATAGGATTCAGAAACACGTAGTGACGTCACTCGATGCTTAAGCAAAACCGAAATAAGTCATTTACAACAAGTTCGAAAGAGACGTGTTCTCTCTGATTATGTGTTTGCTGAATGCTAGACCTTGTTTTTTTGGATCATGGGTGCGTTAAACGTTAAAGTGCTATTCTACATGTGTGGGTACAAATCTCAGCAATGAGCTGGAGCTACCTGTAAAGGAAAACATCGTAAAAATCCAATGGAAAATTAAAATTGTCGCTGTAAGCGCTTACCGTTGTTGTGTGGCCCCATCATATTGGATGTGACGTACTGTCATCAAATATACCATCATTTAGTATCTGATGATTTAATCCTAACTAATATTATAAATGCGAAAGTGAGTTTGTTTGTTTGTAACGCTTTCATCAACTACTCAAGCGATCGTCTTAAAATTTTGCATACATGTTGTCTAGGGACAGAAAAGGACATAGGGTACTTTTATCCCGAAAAAACTAACAGTTCCAGTGGGACAGCGGGTGAAACCGTGGGGCGCAGCTAGTAAAACTATATTTGTTGTGGCTCTATGTTCAATTTGTTTGTCTACGCTTTCACGCCCTAGCTACTGAACCGATCATCATGAAATTTTGCATAGAAGTAGTCAGAGGTTTGTCATAACATATCGTCACGCCTTTCCTCCGAGGGGGCTTGGCAGAGGTGAACAACACCCACACTTCGCCGGACGATATTCAGTCCCAAAATGTGATAGGGGGCGAGCCTGTTGCCATACACCAGGGACCCTATTCGGAGATTTGAGATTCTCATCTCACCTTTTATCCACCTTGTTGCTCTCATTTAAAACGTCATAGGTGTGAGAGTGACCAAGATAAAATCTCATCTCATCTCACGCGCAGGAATAGCCCCCCAGGCTCCAGTCATGTAGCAGATGACATTTAAAACGCACATTTGTTCACACAGTGTACAAATTGGTGCGTGCCTTCTACTGGGTCCGACCTCGCTCTCTCTGGCTTGAGAGGCGGGCCTTCTCCGGCTAGGCTATCATCGCCACAGAGGTATATAAAGGGCATAAAGTACCTTTCATCCCGGAAAAACTAAAGGTTACTGTGTGAAACAGCGGGTCGCACTACTGGGGGCCTACCATGGCACCTTATTGCTACGCTTTGTTTTCGACGCTGTGTAACCATGAACCTTATTGCGCAGCGATACGATTCGCGGTCGCGCATCGACAACAGAACGTTGCCATAATATATAATAACAATAACTTTTATTGCTTTTCTGTTGGGCTTATAGATACAGAGATCTTAATTATACTATTATAATACAAAATTAAGATTTGATACAGAAGAAATACAAAAAGAAAGAAAATTTTAAAAAATATTTGAGGTGCTAAAAAAAGAAAACAATTAAGCATGTACCTTAGTGGAACCCTGTCCCCACACTAGGTTAACCTGTGTCGTGAGGTCACAGTTTTCAGCTCTGGGCATGATCGTTTTCCCCGCAGAGGTGAACTTAAGCTTGGTTATGAATAACACAAACATATAACATAGCAAATAATGGCAATTAGATATCATAGTAGGGCCGCTGTTCCATAAAGTTTTATTGGAACAACTACTTTATAGCCTTACTTCTTAAAGGACAAAATTGCGTATAATTCACATTAAATCTCCAAATTTAATAACAAATCGCAAATTGAGACAAAGACACTGCAGCGGAGAGGCGGACAGGAAAAAATATAGCCATGTCCCCCATTTTACGGCAGGGACATACATTTTTTCGTCAATTAACAGAGGAAACAATCGCAGTACAAAGTAATCCTGTTAATCGAAGAAGGCCGTTTATAAGGAGCAGTGAATGGACAAATCAGATTATTTCACCCACTATGAGAGTGCGTTGGCTGCGTATTAGATAGCGGGGTGTGGACTCAAGATGCAAGTGCAAAGTTACATTAAAAGTCACACCTAGGAAATAGTCGTATACGTGAAAGATTTTGAAAAATCTCCGACGTTCGATAGACAGGAAATATTGGAAAATATTTCCTAACATTAAAAAATGGAAAACATTTTCTAACATTTAAAAAAAAACTAGATTTTCTAGTGATGCATTAGCTACACTAATATTTTAACAAGAAATGATTTTTTGAGTTAGTTCGTTACAATCATACAAAGATCTTTGTATTATAAATATCGAAATTGTATTTTTGGAATATTGCGGAGATATGCCACAAATCTCAAAACAAACTGACTAAGCAAAAAAATCTGTTTAACTATCGAACCTGCTCCTAAAATTTCACGAGAATCGGTTAAGTAATGCGACCTGTACAAATTGTACATTTCTACGGTGGAGGAGCGCCAGCGCGCGGCGGCCAGGAGCTGCCGGCAGCGGCGCGTGCCGCTGCTCGCGCCGCTCGTCGCCCGCGCACGGACACCGCGCGACACGCGCCTACTCACCACGCACTATCTCAATGACCTGGAGGGCTATTCCTGGGAGGCTATTCCTGCGCGTGAGATGAGATGAGATTTTATCTTGGTCACTCTAACACCTATGACGTTTCAAACGAGAGCAACAAGGACGAAAAAAGATGAGATGAAAATCTCAAATCTACGAATAGCGCCATTGGGGGGCTATTCCTGCGCGTGAGATGAGATGAAACTTTATCTTGGTCACTCTCACACCTATGACGTTTCAAACGAGAGCAACAAGGGCGGAAAAAGATGAGATGAAAATCTCAAATCTCCGAATAGGGCCACTGCTTGCCTGCCAGCCTGATCTCGATTTGTTCTTCTCGGGAAACCGTATTATGTTGCTAAATTGCATTAGACACTTACTCGTACCAAATGTGTGTTTTTATTCTTAAGTTTGACACAAAAACGATTTGCTAACTGTTAGTTTTTGTAAGTTAATGTAATAATATATAAATAAATAGGAGTACAGACGTCGGCGCGAGATCCACAGCTCACAGAGCCAGTAGTTAAGGGTGTAAAAGTCCGCTACCGGCTCCCACTTATCCCCTGCAGTTATCAGGCGCAATAAATTAAAAGATCCTGCTAAGTCCCATCAGTGCCCCGCGGCGACACCACGTCGACTCGAAGACCTCGCTCGCTTCACCGGGAACTACGCGGATTATCCTTGTTTGGTCTATTTTCTTACTAATGTTTGAAATAATGCTTGCTAAATAACAGTTGGCTTGTTTTATTATGATAGAGCCTTGTATTCGCTAAGTTAAAAAACGCGTGTACATACTTTGTTAAAATGAAAAAAAATTGAATGTTTAACATGCAATTTTTTTTAGTAAGTATTGTTTTTTTTACTAGTTATTTTTAACCCCCGACGTAAAAACGACGTGGTGTTAAAAGTTTGACGTGTGTGTGTGTGTGTGTGTGTGTGTGTGTGTGTGTGTGTGTGTGTGTGTGTGTGGCATTGTAGCTCCCGAACGGATGAAGGTAAATTAGTGGGTAGTGTTCGTAGCTTGTCAAGGGTTATTTATTTTTATTTTTTAAATAGCAACGCCCTAACAAGGTATGTACAGAGCTACCTACCTCTTAGTTTAGTCATAAGTAAACCTTGTACTTATATGCATGTAATAAATATATATAATATAAGTATATACTAAATTCATATTTTTAATTAGTTAGTGGGCTGGCCGCCATCTTGTCTGATTTTAAACAATGATGCGAACACGCTTGACTGTAGAAACCATACATAAACTATTAGAAAAACATACAAAACTTGAGTCAATGAACCATTAATATACCTATATATCCAGCTGTAAACTGTGCATATTTATGCCACAACACATAGCCAATCAAACTAAAACTCCTAAAGGTACGGTCATCAATGCTATAGACACCGTAAGGTATAAATTAATTCGCTGACCGTACCTTGCATATTCAACGGCATAAAACCTATTTGAACATTACAATAGGGATGTCTTCATTGTCTGAAAGCGAACTCGACGCGGTGCCAGCAGACGGCTGTGGTCCAAGTTAGGAAAACACTTTGAGGAAAATTAAGGGTTTTTTTTTATATATTTTTTTTTTATATATCATAATAGGCTTGCGTTTGGCCGCCAACATGCTTGATGATAAGCAGTGATGCGGCCTACGATGGAGCACGCTTGCCTAGAAGAAACCGATTCACTCGAGACTTGAAGACACCCAGATTATAAGTGTATACAGACTGTGTGTTCCCACACAGTCTGGCAGAGTAATCCACACTCTAGCGGTCCGTATGAGAAATGAGGAACCAAAGCGTTTCGTGCGTGTTGTAGGTATGTCAACCATAAAACGATGCCGCTTTTTCGTACTCTTGGTTGTTTTATAGAAGAACGGGCTAGGTGGTTCGTACATGGAAGAAATCAAGGCATCGCATTTTTACAAACTTTTGCAAGAAAGATGAATTAGTCAGGAGCGTTCTGAGCTATGTTTGATGTTTTTTTTTATTACATAATAGGCTTGCGTTTGTCCGCCAACATGCCTGATGATAAGCAGTGATGCGGCCTACGACGGAGCACGCTTGCCTAGAAGAAACCGATTCACTCGAGACTTGAAGACAGCCAGATTATAAGTGGCAGGGAACACACATCGGTAAGTTGATAAAAACCGGTTTCGGTGATTTTCTTAATTTTTTAAATTATTAATACATGGAAGTGAAGGGTTAATTTATGCACCGATGAACTCCGCTCCGCTCAGCACAGCTTGAGTGGAAACTCACCTTAAGGCCCCGTATTACCCGTATTACACGAAATCACCAAAAACAAGTATTTTGTTTACGCCTACTTTGATATGAAGAATTACAACACCGAAGTACAATTTTGAAAATGATTCTCATATTGGCAAATGAAAATCACAAAAAGTATCTTCTCAAAAAAACTATCGGAACGTAGTTTTCTAAATTTTCAGCGATTACACCACATTTTGTTTCGACTATTAAATAGCCAGATTAGTTCTCTAAAGCTTAACCGAGCAACTTCTTCTTATTCGTGTTTTTTATTACGATTAATACCAATAAAAACGGCAAATAATGTATTATTAGGCGCCGATCTCATTTTAACACCAAATGTGATTTACGATTTTCAGCTCTAAATAAAGCTGTTTACGTAAACGTATGTTTGGGTACGTATAAACGTATAATCGTGAAATGACCGAGATTTAATATGGCTAATTTGGACGAGGATGATAGAAATCTGAGAATTGTTCGTAATGTGCCATAGGTAAACAATTCGATACGCCAAGTTAAGTCGTGACTTGCAGACATTATTAGTAAAATAACCACGTAATTTCAATAACCGCGTAAAGTGGAACAGACTTGTCAAAGCGGAATATCTGCTAACGCTAAAATAAATAACTGTAACATTTACGTTTGTAACGGATCTAGGCTAGAACTATGACCACTTTCCTTAAACAATCTTCCCGCCCTTTCCTTGTAGCTTGCTGCTAAAATCCTGCGTTATCAAGGTCTAAATTGCAAATTTAATACAGCCATTTGCATCTGAAAGGAGCTATGCAAAATCTTTCTTATACGCAGTGATTTGTACCGTTTATCTTGAACTCTTTATCTAAATACGGGATGCTCGAACGCCGTTATTTTGTGCTTACTGCTTAGCCAATGAAACAGCTATGTAGCTAGATGCTGAAATTCACTTTTATGACTTTTTAAAACGCTTTGTCTTGTTGTCTCGTTATTTATGTTGTAGACTAATATGAATCAGAATAACTGGTATTTATGTTTTGCTATTGTTTGCGTGCTAGTATTCTCTTTTGGAATATAAATTGTTGTGCTGAAAAAGTTGGATTAAATTGGGTTCTTATATTAAAAAGTGTTCTATTGCTGTATCATAGAATTACGTTTTCTGGAGCATAAAATATTGTTTTTAAACAAACAGAAACATTTCTGGCTGCTGGCACTAATTATAAGAATTGCCTACGTCCTTTCTTAACTATAGTTTTAGCTACTATAACTCTAACTCTTAGCTCCTACCTAATTTTTTAACACGAACTTTGGGCTTTTCATTAGAAGAATCTTGACTTTATGTGCCCGATAAGCAACTATTTTGCTAGGAGTTGTCTAAAACTAGATAAGCAAGGACGTCGGCTATTCTAATAGGCAAGTGGCCATTATTGTAATAAAACATTAAGGTCCTATAAAGAACGATAAATTGGTAGGTAAATCTAAACTACCTAGAAGTATCCATGTCTTTGTCTAATACTCAGCAAAAACAAAGACAGGTATATTTTAAAGCTGCGTGCTAAATTGAAGCAACCCAGCGGACGGCACGCACCAATTTGTTTGTTGTGTGTGTTTCTTTTATGTCATCTGGTACATAACTGAAGCCCGGTGTAAGGCGACGGGCTCGCCCCTTGTCACATTTGGGACTGAATATCGTCCGGCGAAGTGTGGGTGTTGTATTATATCGTAAGCTATTAAATTTAGCTTTCCGAATATCGCATTCAGTTTTATTATAAAACGTATTTCAATTAATAAATGTTAATATCTGCTCCTTTTCTCTATTATAATCCCTTTTACAACATAGATTGGAATTTTAGCTAACTTATCATTGAATAAGTCATTCGAAACATCAACCGAACGTGACGAGCATCAATATAATCATCAAATAATTTAGTTGCACAGTTGACTAAACAACCTAATGACGCAATAATGTGCACTCAACTCTCAATTATTACTTCAAAGGAAATCAATACAGAAATAAACAAATTGGGTTTTGAATTTTGATAACTACAATAGTTTATGCAGTCAACAATAAAAATGGTCACTTCTGGTCGCTGGACTATCGCCAACAAACGAGATAGAAATAGTTTAATTCATGATTAAAACATATTTCCATCTCTGTCTTAATTTCATATTTAATTGCTAACCATTCCTATTGCCCTAGACGAATCTAATGAAATAGCGTCTGGCCTAGCTCAAAACTCACACTTATATTTAATTTAAATTGGTAATCAAACGCAGATACTAAATAAGTTTCTTTGTTGAAAATTTTATTTAACAAACAAGCTTTTATTGCGCTAAAAACATACTTTTCAAGCTACTCTCAGCAAGCATTTTCATTTGATACACATACTAATGCATCAAAAATACCTTGTACGCCATTTTGGGTGTTCCGCCATGTTGGATTTAGAATGACGTCACACAACTAACCATGCATTGTCATCCAAACTAAACATGTATCCAAAATTTCAGCTCAATCGGCTGAAGATATCTGCTTCAAAATTTAGTTGCAAGATTCCACCTGAACAAACATAGTTACACACATATATTGCAAGTTAAATAAAGCGTGTAATAAAAATTAAACTAAGTAATAACCCATGTCTTTTGTCGATATTTGATTGCAATATTCATCTACCTACAATCTACATACATAACTGTGTTCTTATAGAATCAATACCTACAGTAGCATTCAATTGCAACGCCATTTTATTTCCGTCGCACTTAATTTAAAAAGTAGAGTGCATTCAAAAAGTAAGTGTACACGCCTTGACATTTTTATAAACTCATCAAGCATGTGTCGACCCGCACCCACAACATTAGATAGACAAAAAATAGAGGTGTTATCGTAAATCGAAAAGCAATGAAGATGTCACGGCATGTGTCATTTTAGGAGGCATCGGGCCGTGACCGTCTCGGTAGCTTCCCTCCCTCGCGTTGAACTTTGGAAGCTTTGTGTTGTTATTAGTCATGTGAGGGGCGTATTTAGAGAATTTAATGTTTTCTTAGGAATGTATACGCTGTCCTAGCATTAGTAAGCTTAAGGTTTCGTCCTGATTTACCTAATTGTGAGCGGCTGACTGTTCTCTGCCGACGCTGAGTCGCGGTTTGGTCAAACTCAATGTTGAGCAAGTGGTCGCTCGTCGGCTAGCCACTCACAATTTGCTTAGTTAAGTCGAAGCCTAAGTTTATTACAAACTCCACGTAAAAAAAAAAATCTTTGCTCTTTTAATTTCTAACTTTTTCAAAGCTCTCTTTCTCAAAGTACACCATAATACAGAAAAAAAAAATTTTTCTTTACTTATATTATCGGTGTTAAAAAGCTGGTACAGTTTAAAGTGCCGAATTTTCGCAGTATTTTTGCTCTTCTATTAAATTGAGAAAATGTGGATACGTTCATCTGACTCTTACACCGCGAATTGCTTATAAGGTTGTTAAGTACTTTGGTCTATCCGTCAAACACTCAAAAAATATCATATCCAACTAACACAAGAAGCTTGCTCACAAATTAAAAATTAAAACCTTGCTTTGAATTGTGCAGAGAATAGAATTTGTAAAGAATATTATATTTTTTTCATCTCTGTGTAAAAATCAAATAATTTGTAACCAAATCGAACAAATTCGTTTCATCGGCAAACTGAAAACATTTTCCTACCTTGCAAGATACGAGATACAAGCAAACGGAATATTTTCACAGCTTTCAAGCTAGTAAGCGTCCGTTCATAAAATGTAAATCGGAACAGCTGTTCGCTGTGTTTGTTTGGATTCGAGTTCGCGCCTCCAGTTTATGTTGCTACGAGTTTTCAATACCTATTTCGATATTCTTCTATCGAGTAGCTTTTACGAGCGTTTGATATTTTCTTAACCAAAAATAATTTGGGTTAAGAAAGTTAGTTGGTTTTTTTTTTAGGTTTGATCGGTAGATTTCTGTTGCGTTTTTTTTACCATAATTATGTTTTCATATAATGTTCGTTTAGATTCTTAAAATAAAAATCATTGCCTAAAAAAGTCATCAGATGCCTTTAGTACTGAAGCACTTAGTACTGTAGTACTGTTTTAGCCTTAGTTTAAGAAAGCATTTAGTAAATCTTTGAAAATCTAGGTGACAGTCAAATTATCTTTAAATACTAGCCCGCTACGTCCCGCGATGTTACCCACTGTTAAAAAATAGCCTAAACATATATGTGCTATTTCAGACCATTATCTGTCTCTGTGCCAAATATCATTCGGATCGGCTCAGCCGTTCTGGCGTGATTGAGTAACAAACATCCATACACCCATCCAAAGTTTAGCATTTATAGTATTATGTAGTGTAATTTAATAAAGGATAATAATCGTATGAACATTAAATACTTGAAAATACTGTTTGTTTTAGAATAACAAGACAAATCTTAAGTATAGAATAAAAAAATATTGCTTGCTTATTTACAAGCGATGATAGCCTAGTTGGTTTAGGCCTGCCTCTCAAACCAGAGAGAGTGGGTTCGATCCCAGCCGACGCCGATTTGTTCATTATGTGAACATAATTATGCGCGTATTGTATGTGATCTGCTACATGACTGGAGCCCAGTGTATGGTAAAGGCTCGCCCTCTGTCATATTTGGGACTAATATCGTCCGGCAAAGTGTGGGTGTTGTATTACACCTTTGCCAGCCTCTTCGGGGGAAAGGCGTGACGATATGTTATTCATGTACTTACTAGTTTTACTTTGCAGTAACAAGTTACCTTTGTTCCTATATGTTTATTCTCTGTGCAAACATCAATCAGAAATCAGAAACGTTTGCTACACTGTGTACATAAAGATCTTAAATATATAATAGTGTAAAGTCCCAACAATGGGACCCAATTCGGGCATCAAAAGTTTTGCCACAAGTATTAAACGATAGTAAAATTTTGCACACAATAACCTGGAGATTAAAACAATAAACATAAAATTTAAAACAATATTCTCAGGTTTTCACGACGTTCTCAGCATCAATATTATCAGCGTTTAAACATTTTAAGAGGGTCGTAAATGTTTTGATATCCATCCAAACACTCACCGCATTTTGGAAAGAAAGTCATAAAGGTACAGGTACACTGGGCACAGTTTATGAATGCTAAAACATTATCATTAACAGCTCTACCGCTGTCAAGATGTCGTAAAAGTTTTCATGTCTTTTTACTTCAATTAACGTTACGTCATCAAGCCGGTTTTAATTTCCTCTTCTGAAGTTTTTAAATTACATTTCTTGAAATTTGGAATAAGAAAACGTAACCAGTCTTAGCCATTGACAAATTGGTATTGTTGGCTGAATTGAGAATTTAGGCTTTTAATTGATAGTTGACATGACTATTAAACAGATCCTACTAATATTATAAACGCGAAAGTTTGTAGGAATGGATGGATGGATGGATGTTTGTTACTCTTTCACGCCCGACCGGCTGAACAGATCTGAATGAAATTTGGCCCAGAGATAGATTATAGTCTAGAATAGCACATATGATACTTTTTAACCGCGGGTGAAACCGCAGGGCGCAGCTAGTTAATACATAATTTAAAAAGCATAGCTAAAAAACCGACTTCCGGTCAGGTCGTCATTCATATGAACAATTTTTATTGATATTTTAAAAACTGCTTGACCGATTTCGGTAAAATGTAGATAATAATAATAATAATAAATTCGGGACACTTCCACACACAGTCGCCTGACCCCAAACTAAGCAAAGCTTGTACTATGGCTGCCAGAGACTGATAAACATACTTAGATATTTTTAAACACATACTTAAATACATATATGGGACCACATCTAAAGTATGATCTACCAAACAAAAAAAAGTATTAAAAAAGTCGATTCACAATTGGCAGAGTGACCGCGTAACATACATACCAAAAAACATACACTCGAATTGAGGACCTTCTCTTTTTTGGAAGTCGGTGAGAAGAATAAAAAAGTTATCTCTACATAGTGTAAACCAAAGTCTAAATGTATGAAATGAATAAAGAATTACCTTGTAAAAAATCCCTTGTGAAAAATTCCCTTCAAAAAAGGAGGAGGTTCTCAATTCGACTGTACGATATGTTTGTTTTTTTTTTTGGTATGTATGTTACGCGTCTACTCCGCTTTTAATGATTCTTTTTTGTTTGGTAGATCAGACTTTAGAGGCGGTCCCGTATAGTTTTTGTCAAAATCAGTCAAGTAGTTTTTTAAATATGTACAAAAGTCTAAAAACTGTTTACATGGATGACGAGAAGTCGGTGTTTTTAAGCTTTGCTGTTTATATTATTTTAAATGGCTATACCTTCACTTCCAGTTTACCGTTGCACCTACTTTTACCCGTCTCATTTATAACAAAAACACAAAAAGAAAGAAGAAGATTTTATCTAAAACGAAACAAACATCAAACTCAAAAACAACACTTTCAACAGTACAATTATCAACCAGCAACTTGAACCCAACTTAATTACCCTGAAAACTGTCCCAGTAAGTTTGACCGCTTTCATCCCCTAATCGTAATATAGCGTGATTACGAGCATACACCTCGTTATGTTGTTCCCATAGTTCTTTTAATGGAAAGTTAGATATCCGATAGCCTTGTTTAATCACTTCATTTGCATTTCCACGCTACGTCTAGAGTCTGTCGTTGAAGGTTTCGATATAGTTGGGTATTCCGTTGAAGAAGCTTTACTTATTTGTTTTCAGTTTGGTTTTATTAGCTTTCCAATCTTACTATCTTTGTTTTTTTTTCCTTTATAACATTAAACCCACGTTTCACTCAGCTAACACGTGCGTGTCACCGTAAATGTATAAAAAACTCGGTCCTAATAAAGACTAATGCTGCAGTGATATCAACAGGCGAAGAAATTGCCCGCATTTCGATAGGGGACCGTGGACGATCAATTTTCTATGGCCCAATTACTATAGACGATTCGGTGGGACACACGGACTGAAAGACAGGATTGGGGCAATATTATTATGTATATTGGGAAGATTCGGAGCGAGAATCTGAAAATAGACCGCTTAAATTAGGTGTCAAATTCAATTTCACCGTATATCATTTATTAAATCAAAAGCGATGATAGCCTAGACCCAGCCGACGGCACGCACTAATTTGTTCATTATGTGAACAAATGTGCGTATTGTACGTCATCTGCTATATGACTGGAGCCCGGTGTACGGCGACAGCTCGTCCCCTGTCACATTTGGGACTGAATATCGTCCGGCGAAGTGTGGGTGTTGTTACACCACTGCCAGCTCCCTCGGGGGAAGGGCCTGACGATATGTTATATTTATATTCACCGTAGTCACATACAAACGCAACCAGTCGCAACAGTAATAATTGTTGTTGTTTCGTTCTTTCTACAATATTTTGTACGAACACACATAACATAATACTGACAACGGCCCTGAGTAGTGGCTTGCAATATCAAAAAAAAATGTTTTTAAGATTTTGCCCATAAACTAATATACAGGGAGTTGAAAAACTCTGTTGTATAATTGAAGGGCAGGTACACACACATATTATTACTAGCGGTAGTCATGCAAAATTTAAAAAATAAACAGTTGAAAATAATGACCGGAAGAATGGAAGAAGAAAAGAAAATTTCACAAAATGTTGACAAATTTATTCTTGACTTTTATTGACTTTTATGACTTTTATTCTAAGAAAGAAGGGGCACGACGCCCATACTTCACAAATAAAACCGATGTGATTAAAGGATGCGTTCGCGTTTTTGAGTGCGCGATGTTTATGAAATTGTATTTATTACATAATTAATTTGAACTAGCATTATAGCAATCTTCAGTCAATACTGGATACGCATTTCGCGGTTACAACAGGGTCTGTAGCAGCCTGTATAAAAATGTCACACAGAACCAGACGCTTGGTAATTGGTAGAAAATTGACAATTGGTAGAAAAGCAGAGAATCTGACCATTTTGCATGTTTTAAAAAATGCATACTTACCTATTCAAAAAATGTCCATCACAGTCTCATACCAACTTATCACAATGAAAAAAAAAGAATTAACAGAAAGTACGTACATTGAAAAAGGAACTTCATAAAAGGACACAAAAATAAATGAAAAAAAAAAAAACCCTTCAGCCAAAAGCCGAGATCCTTGTGTCTCATAATATTCTCGTTACGAGAGCTGATAGGTAATAAATTAGAGGGTGACCAAAGTGCGGCTTCGTCACTTGTAAGACTTCTTATTTTATCTTCGGGTCGCGGCAATTTATTTTTTGACCTGAGTAGCTATCGTTTGGGTATTGATGACGTGAATTGGGCAACTAAATTCGATGATATACGGACTATTTATAGTCGTCATGGGCGTAGCTTTAATTTCCACGTTGGTTCGCAGTTACAGAAATGTACAAAGATTCCAAAGATACGCTGCAAGCCAATGACTATATGATCTCTGCTGCAGGCAATAGATAACGTTCGTTTTTACAGCAAAGAACCATTGCTATGATAACCAAGCGGCGCGTGCACTATTTAATGTACTAGCTGCGCTTCGCGGTGTTCTCGTAGTTGAAAATTAGCCTAAGTGCTGTTCCGGTATAATCTACATCTCTGTCAACTTACGAGTATATCTAGTTCCTTTCAGCTGTTCAGTCGTGATTGAGTAACAAATATCAATCCATCCATCAATTCAAACTTTCGCATTAATAAACATGTGTGATGTGATGATTATTAGGTTTGTTGCCCAGATTTCATGCCATCTGCTCAATAATCCTTTTTTTTTTCGTCCTTATCATGCCTAGGGGGAGGAAGGGGAAGGGGTTGGGGCCCGAGCCCCCAAAGGCCCCCCTTACGGCCATACTGGGCGCCTCTGTCCAACTGTCCAGGCTACTTACCTATTCCCAAAGTTATATCTACCTTTCTGCTGATCCTTCCATGAATTTACCTAAAAATTTGCTTCGTAAACTATTTAGAAAGGGCAGCTCACGTTGGAGAAACTTATTTATTTCGTAAAATGCGAGGAACAAAGAGGTTTTTGATTGACATGACCCGAAGAATCCCCGGAGAGATCTCTTCGTGCGCGCTAAGTAAAATGTTCAGGGTTTCGAGTTATTAAAGTACTCACCTTACCTAAGTATGCTTTGGGCTGCTTGTGTAGTTTCTTTTGCATGTTTAATGGTTGACAGGCTGTGTTTGACCACTGTAAATTTGGTGTTGAATGGTATCGTCGCAAATGGGAAGCGTAATCCATCTTAAACGAGAATAGTCTCAAACGAGCCTCCCGGAATAGGCTGCTGCTCAGGTACATGATGTCCAAAATTTGATAAAGCACATACATATAGGATGATTTTGAATTCAATGGCATGCTTCCAGATTTCCTTGTACTCATCGTTGTAAATAACTTTTATTAAGGGGTCAACTCTGTCAACACAGAAAAAACTCAGCTGCTCCATAGAAAAATGTCAGTCACCTGAGACAACATGTTTGGAACAGCTGATTTTTTGGAGCCACCAAGGCAGTCAATTCACACCTGCATATATACGGAAACATTACCCTCCTTTTGTGCAATCGGATCAGACAAAACCTTTTTTACCACCACTTATTTTCAAAACAATTTTTAAAAAATCAATGCTACGAGTATATTACTTACAACAAAAAAAAAAAACAAAAGGTTATTATTTTTTCTAACACAATACACTTATTCTTAGAAGATTTCTCTTGGGAAGGCCATTAGGATATTAAAAACATAGTTTCTTTGATATTCCCTCGCTGGGGTCTAGTTTTGACGGACAGTTGGCGTTCTTTCTCTACTTATAGGAGAGTTTATGAAAGCTATTGGTTAAGGAAAAAAGTATTGACAACAGAATATTTAAAAAAAAACTTTATCACTCTGCCATAGAAGAGATTAATTAAATTGTAATTGACAAAAAAGAAAAACTAACTAAATTTTTATTTCCAAAAACAATGTGTTATAAGTAGTAGTTAATGAAAAAAAATCTATTTCTGTATGCTACACTTGTAAGTAAATTCCTTTGATAAATTATATGTCCAGATGGACTGAAAAAAACATTGTACGGGCCAAAATAACTTTCATGTTTGGTTCTAAACGAACAAAATGTATGACGCAACTTTAGTAAAAGACGTAGCAGTCACGCACACTAGGATAAAAAAGTTGGCCTGTCGCTTTTCGTTCATAAACAGTACAGAATTCTCTCTAGTCGTTCTAGTACTCATAAGTAAATAATACAAAGTCAGCAAAAACTTATCTTACACTAGCTGCGCCCTGCGGTTTCACCCGCGGTTAAAAAGTATCCTATGCGATATTCTAGATTATAATCTATCTCTGTGCCAAATTTCATTTAGATCTGTTCAGCCGTTCTGACGTGAAAGAGTAACAAACATCCATCCATCCATTCTTACAAACTTTCGCGCTTATAATATTTTAATAGAATTTAGCTACCTACGTATATTCTCTACAAAACAATGGACTACAATAGTTGCATAATTTCATATTTTTCCAAATCCAAACTAGGTATATCCTTCCTAACTAATACCTATAATTAACGCGAAAGTAAGTTTGTTCGTTTGTTTGTTACGCTTTTACGCTTCAACCACCGATCATCATCATTTGGGGGCTCAGCTACCCACGTCCGTAGGAGTTTACTATATTCTGATTTCCGACACGTGGTCCCCGGGTAGTGCTAACCGGGTAGCAAACTCTGGTGGGAGGCTTCGGCCGTGGCTAGTTACCACCCACCGGACGAAGCCATGCCGTGAAATGACCTAGGCGTGTTTCGGGATGTAGTCCGGTGTAACCGTTCCGAAGACGGGTCTGAGCAGTAGCGCACTTGTAGCGCCTCACTCAACTGCCGTCTTTGTACTTGTTCACTCTACAAAACTTCAAAGCTAGAGTGAATAAGTACCTTATAGGTCGTCGTGCTCCATCTTAGACCACAACGTCGCTTAAAATCAGGCGAGTTGGTGGTCAAACGCCGACCTACTCTCCATTAAAAAAAAAAATCATGAAATTTTGCATACACTTTACCAGGGGTACAGAAAAGGTCATAAGGTTCATAACATACCGAAAAAAATCCTGTGGGACCGCGGATAAAACCGCAGGTGCAGCTAGAAATACCATAAAATCAACTGTTAATTTCATAAAATTTCTAAAAAACTATTACAATCAGTTAAACACGAGTCACCGTCAAAAATATCTGTCCAGGATGTTTGCATTACCTCAGCTCTAATTCTTCCCATAAATTATCGGGACTCTTAACCTCCCTATAAAAAGCTCCCTAACCCCGTCCTTCCGTCGTGTTGGTAACTAGCACTAAAACATTAACAATTCAAACACTTTCGTGGGCCATAAATTAGGAGCACTGCTCGAGCAATCTCAAAATGGCGGCGGGTAATACTTGTGAGTTTTTAAAGTTTCAAGTATTGGGAGTTAGCGGAAGCTGAGTTCAGGAATCAGAATTTAAATCATAACTCCAATAGTTACACGTCACAGTTCAATAAATGTCAAAAATACAAGAGTTTACAAGTGTCAAAACAGTAATTACAAATGTCAAATGAAATAATACTAAACGGGTAAGTCTAACGGGGTAGCAAACTCTGGTGGGAGGCTTCGGCCGTAGCTAGTTACCACCCACCGGACCAAGCCATGCCGTGAAATGACCTAGTCGTGATTCGGGATGTAGTCCGGTGTAACCGTTCCGAAGACGGGTCTGAGCAGTAGCTCAAAACAATTATTATCAATAATATAACTAGAATTATATAAATTAATAATAATATAACAGAATAATTAGTTTCAGTAAATTAGTTCTGTAATGTAATGTATGATGTTCTGTAGTGTTTAACTTTTCTTTTCCCAAGGGAAAATGCTTGGTAGATAATACTGGCCTCATGGACGACGACAAAGTCGTAATATACTCGCAACCTAACCTATTCAAGAAGAATGGGCAAATTGGTCCAAAAGAATTCAAAATTCAAAAATGCGTCTCCAATTTACCACTTGGTACGTTTGAAAGCATAAATGTAGTAGAAAAAACAATAGTTCTAACCCTGGAAACAGCACCAAAATTCTTGGACCAGAGCCCATACAAATTTGGTCATTTGCCTATCCTATTTTGGTTTTTAGAAAACACTTCAATACAATACACTACAAAAACTCTTATTGACACCAAATACCTACAAATAAATCTAAACTAAACAATCAAAAATAAAGGCACAATGCGCGGTCTTATCGCTTAATAGCGATCTCTTCCTGACAATTTTCTTATTTCTTTCTTGTCCGCTACTCACGACGTTGTCACTAGTTGTTATCTTTTTTTAAGTACTTCAAATTCTCTCTACTTGCACCACTTGTACAGTGGCGGTATCCCCCGACTTCCGGTGTGATACTTCCTGGAGCCGTCACAGCCCGTAGTTCGGCATGTGACGTCCCTTTCTACGTAAATCTACTAATCTGTATGCATAAAGTGTAAACTTTCGTTACAGATTTTCGAAAAGAGAACTTTTATATGTGCAGCCAGTAAGCCCTACTCAGAATGCTACATCTAGTATCTAATCTAGCTAAAAGTATTAATGTCCTTGTCTAATACGCAGCAAAAATAAAGACGGGTATATTTTTAGTTTGTTAAGATTTAGCAATTTAGCGTTCCGATTTGTAGAACTGTGAAGAATACTCAACACATCGTTTTTAACTCACCGTAACTTTGATTTAGTAACATTGGGACGAAACAAACAAGTTGCTTGATTAATAAACAATCAAAAAAAAAAACTTTGAAACAATAAAAATTTCGCAATTTTTAGTATTGTAAAAAAAAAATATTAAAAATTAATAATACTAATTAGTCACAAAAAAATACGTTCTACAAATACCATCAAATAGCATATAGTCAGCCTGTCCCCCGAGAGGGCTGGCAGGTGTAATACAACACCCACACTTCGTCGGACGACATTCAATCCCAAAACGTAACAGGGCGAGCCTGTCGCCATACACCGGTCTCCAGTCATGTAGCAGATGACATCCAATACACACCAATGAACAAACCGGTGCGTGCCGCCAGTTGGGCTTGATCCCGCTCACTCTGGCTTGAGAGGCGGGCCTTTCCAACTAGGCTATCATCGCTTCTACAAATAAGCAAGCAATAGAATTTCACACCTTAGTAACTGTGACTGCGACTATATTTTAATTTTATTCTGCCAAATCTTTCACGTTATTTATATCCCAGTTCTCTCCTCACCTAACATTTATGAAACAAAAAAGAAAACGAATTCGCTCCACCCACATTACAAATCATTCGGGACCAAATGAACTGATTTCCCGACGTCCCGAATATTAGGCTCCCTAAATATGTCCCTGCAAGACGAACAGTGGTAAATCATCACCCTTCTGCTTTCCATTTGCGAAATAGCCGGTCTCCTATTAAATGGCGATTTTTCACGTCCCCTTCTTAAAGGTTTTAATTCACTGTGTACTTGTAGGCTTATGGTTGTATTAGCGACTACTTACTGAATCTAAAGTGTCTCTTACTGAGTATCAGACACTTGAGAGCAGATAATATCTGAGGAGGACATCTTATACTCCGCAGTAGCAGAAATATGGTAGATGATGATGATGATGAATAAACTAACTAATTGATATTATCCACTCAAAGATCCCAGTGACTAAAGTCTCAAAGGCACGAGTTTAAAATTAATGTTATTCTACGGTGCTAGCAGTACTGACCCGCTAGAAAAAACTATAGATTCAAATAATTTAAAAAAAAAGATCATAAACGTGAAAGTTTGTAAGAATGGATGGATGGATGTTTGTTTCTCTTTCACGCTGGAACGGCTGAACAGATCTGGATGAAATTTGGCACAGAGATAGATTATAGTCTAGCACATAGGATACTTTTTAACCGCGGGCGCAGCTAGTAAGAAATAAGCGGGAAAAAAGATAGGAAAGCGGGACGTGTGAGTGGTTATATTAAGTCTATTTACAGAAAAACATACATCTTAATATATATAAATCTCGTGTCACAATGTTTGTCCTCAATGAACTCCTAAACCACTTAACCGATTATAATAAAATTCGCACACCATGTGCAGTTCGATCCAACTTGAGAGATAGGATAGCTCAAAACGCGAACGAAGTCGCGGGGTGACAGCTAGTATATTATAGGTACAAGCCGCGCCTTGAGGCGTTACCTGCGGTTAAAAAGTAGCGATTCTCATCAAAATCCGTCTATCCGTTTAAGCGTGAAGAAGTAACAACCAAACACTCACACAAATAAATAAGCTTTCGCCTTTCAATAAATACGAAAGAAGACATGTTTTTTACAAGAGTTAACCTAAAATTAGATTAATTTTGTTGAACAAAGAACAGTTCCAAATTTCAAAGAGTAGTATCTCTCTAGTAGTACCTGTTAGAGTTGAAACTCCTTGAAGAACTTTGATAGCTTTGTCAACTGTAAAATTTAGTACTTTTGTTTAGTTAGTACTATTTAGTTTTTATTGAGTGTTGTGTGTCACGTCTGCCGAGCTATTCAGATCATTATTAGTATACTTTCGTTATCCAGTTTTATCGTATTATTCCTGAAAAAGGGCTCCTTAATAGTATCTAGATTTTTTGACCACATCGTCTTTAAGAAATTTTATGATAAACTAATTAAACCCACTCTTTTAGCCTGAAAACTAACTTTAAAGTAGACTTGTCTAATACAAGAAAGTGGGTTCATTGAGTTTCGACCCTCACTTGAGGGAAACAGTTACCGAAGGCATTTCTTGCGTGGGGGTTGGATTTGATTCTCGGAAACGTTTTTTGTGAGCCTATTTGAATTTAAAGGTTATTTCGTAGCATTTCCAAGCAAAGTTTGGAGTTTTTAAGAATGGGAAGCGGGACAATGGGTGGTAGGTACATACGAGCTATGGGTATAGTTGCTTAACGCTAATGCTAGTCCTCCGAGGTTTACCCACGATTTTCAAATCGTGATGGAATTTTTAATACATAAATTAAAATGGCGAAATGTGTTTTTGGTATTGTTATTTCGTTTTTATGTGTTAATTTTTGCTTAAAATGTTGTATTCTGACCCTAATTCAATTCCTTTGTATAATCTGCCATAGAGTTCTCGTACATTGATTTGTTTTTTACAAAAATCTCTATATTGTCACCAAATAAAATATAAAACTAAACTAAAATAGCAAGTAAAGGTACAAAAGACGGTCTTATCGCTTACAAGCACTCTCTTCCAGACTTGTTGACAAAGATATTTGTATTTAGAATATTTTATCATACAAAACAAAAAAAACAATCACAACCCGCTCAAAGCTAACTTCCTTTCTTTTCCATTAAAAACCATATAAGAACAATATTTCAGTAAACTTAACATTAGTTACTTTCTTGTTTCCTACTACAGATTAATTAAACAGCTGTTTAGTTCAGAGGGAGCGGGTTTATACCCAGCCGACGGCACGCACCAATTTGTTCATTGTGTAATGTGTGAGCATATGTGCGTATTGTATGTCATCTGCTACACGACTGGAGCCCGGTGTATGGCGACAAGCTCGCCCCCTGTCACATTTGGGACTAAAATCGTCCGGCGAAGTGTGGGTGCTGTATTACACCTCTGCCAGCCCTCTCGGGGGAAAGGTGTGACGATATGTTATGTTCAGTTGAGATAATAAGAAGGGGTATTTCTTGGACCAGCTGTAAGCTTCTGCGAGTGTTATGTTATCTTGTAGGTCATAAAACATCGGACCAAATATTGCAAGTCCACTAGGAATTTAAGTGTTGTGCCTGAAATTTATATCTACACCTTATCATACTCAGTTCTGAGCGAAAATGTTGCCTTGTCTTTTTCCAGCCCCCGACGTGAAAACGACGGGGTGTAATAAGTTTGACGTGTCTGTGTGTGTGTGTGTGTGTGTGTGTGTGTGTGTGCGTGTGTGTGGCATCGTAGCTCCCGAACGGATGAACCGATGTTGATTTTGATTTTTTTTGTTTCTTTGAAAGGTGAATTAGTCGGAAATGTTCTTATCTATCCTACTATAATATTATAAACGCGAAAGTTTGTAAGAATGGATGGATGGATGTTTGTTACTCTTTCACGCCAGAACGGCTGATCAGATCTGGATTAAATTTGGCACAGAGATAGAGTATAGTCTAGAATAGCACATACTTTTTAACTGCGGGTGATACCGCAGGGCGCAGCTAGTGTTTGATAAAAATCGGTATTGATCAAAATTGATGTAGGTGTTTTTTATATTTTTGATTTTTACTTGTTAATGAATGACTAATGCTGGCCTTTGCAGTTCCTACAGCATACTAGACTGTATAACTATTACCTTATGCACCTCGCGTTGTAATCTAGGGTTAAAAAGTACTCCATTTGCATACAGGATATACCTATAATATTATACTAGCTCTATACTAAATTTAACCACAATCCGTCCATCCGCTTGAGCGTGAAGAAGTAACAAACAAACACAGACACAAACTTTCGCCTTAATAAGACTAGTGGCTATGTGAGCTCGCGGCTGTCGTTTGTCTTCCTCGACAGGTCGCATTCCTAAACCGATTCTCGTGAAATTTTGAGAGCAGGTTCGATAATGATGAAGAATTTATGCCGAGTTAGTTTTGGAAATTTTTCAAAATAGCGGAAAGATCTGGGGCCCTAGTCGGAGATTGGAGACTTTCATCTCACCTTTTTTCGTCCTTGTTACTCTAGTTTGAAATGTCATAGGTGTGAGAGTGACCAAGATAAAATGTCATCTCATCTCACGCGTAGAAATAGCCCCCTGGGACCCTATTCGAGATTTGAGATTTTCATCTCACCTTTTTTCGCCCTTGTTGCTCTAATTTGAAACGTCCTAGGTGTGAGAGTAACCAAGATAAAATCTCATCTCATCGCATGCGTAGGAATAGACAGAGATCCGGACGGATATCTGGACAGAAATTGGATGTGCGAACACATTTTTGTCGAAGCTGAAGGTTCGGTGGCTATCGTTTGCTCGGTCGATAAGTAGGTAGGAAGTAGGATAAAGTAGGGTTCTCCCACGTCTCCTTTCTTAAACATCCTACTTAATTTCCAGCCATCAGCCCTTCTTCGTAAAGTTCCGTGGCACGCACTGTATACCTGTGGGACGCCATCCATCCTACTTAATAATTACGGAGGCAGGAGGGATGGCAGTAACGCTGAGACCTCTGTCATTGCGTTAATTACCTTAAACTTTGAGATGGATTGTTTTAAATAATGTATTGTGATGGAGAATGTTTGCTTGGAAGGGCTTTGGGATTTGATTTTGTTTATTAGGTGTTATAAACGATGGTAGCCTAGTTGGAGAAGGCCCGCCTCTCAAGCCAGAAGGAGCGGCTTCGGACCTAGCCGAAGGCACGCACCAAGTTGTTCATTGTGTGAAGATATGTGCGTATTTTAATGTCATCTGCTACGTAAATAGAGTCCGGTGTATGACGGCAGGTTCGCCCCTGTTACATTTGAGACTGAATATTAGAATATCTGCCAGCCCTTTCGGGTGATAGGCGTGATGATATGTTATGTTATGTTAAATTATAAAGGTGTTTTTTTTTTATGTAGCATAGGTCGGCGTTTGACCACCAACTCGCCTGATGTTAAGCGACGTTGTGGTCTAAGATGGAGCACGACGACCTATAAGGTACTTATTCACTCTAGCCTTGAAGTTTACTAGAGTGAAGAAGTACAAAGACGGCAGTTGAGTGAGGCGCTACAAGTGCGCTACTGCTCAGACCCGTTCGGAACGGTTACACCGGATACGGTTACATCTTAAGTCTTAAAGGTCTTAAGAAAATTTGAAAATCAGAACGTATCAGGTCGTCATTTTGATGTACTACTAGCTGCGTCTCGCGGTTGTACTCGCGGTCCAGGAATCGCTATTTTTTTTTTGATAAAATGTACTCTCAGAGACAGAAGATGTAGTAAGGAGGCTTCTGTGAGTTGTCTATGTCCTTTACTGTACCCGACTGGCAATATGTTTACAAAATGTCATGAAGATTGGTTGATTAGTTAAGGCGTGATAGCGCCACAAACAAAGTCACTTTCACATTTTTAATATTAGTTAGGTTTTGGGCTGGATGAAAAAAGTTGCGATTATTTTGTTAATGAAATAAATAAATAGTTTGAAATTATTTGACTAAGGCGTAGACAGATGATTTTATGATTGCGAAAAGTTATCTTCCACATACATTTTGTTTACTTAGTACATAGGTAAGTAAGCAAAGTAACTTAGCTACTAGTTGAAAATCACAAGATAGTACAACGTAAGTTATGGCAAAGAAATTGCCCTGCGTTGTATTCGCTCAGGTGAGTAAGATGTAATTATTTTAATATTTTTTTTATGCCATAGGTGACAAACTAAACGGGCCGCCTGATGGCAAACGATCACCGTCGCCTATGGATACCTGTAATATCAGGGGCATCACAGATACGTTGCCGACCTTTATGGACTCTAGTGACAGCCCTTTTGAAGAACCCCATGTTGTAGTTACTCGGAAATACTGCAGAAGAGAGCTCATTCCACAGATTGCAGGTGTGCGGCAAAAAAAGTCGTTTAAAAAGCAACGATTCATGTCGATGAGGGTATCAAACGAAATGATGGTCAACGTTCACGTCGTGTTTGACATCTCCCACTTCCGATGTAGCTTTTTTTTTTTTTGGGTGGTAATCATCAAATGACTTCACCCGCTCTGGGCTGAGCGGGAGGGCGTGTCAGACTTATACTGACCAAAACCCACCCGTGTTCCTTCCATTGCCTGTGTGCCAGGGCCACGATATCCCTTTCGAACAACTCGCAACCCTGGCAGGCATTGGCCCTAACGGACCCCGTCAGTTCCGGTGTAGCTAACGCGTAGAATTGGGTCTGGCTTTAGGTCTGGCTTTAATTACGATTCGTTTTAAAAAAAAAATGTTTAAAAGTCATTGTTTAACGTCCTAAAAGCGTACGATGTCACGAAATCATGTCATCGTCCCGTGTCTTATGTCTCTCACTTTCCGGTTTGCCAAAGCGCAGATTAAGCACTGTATCTTAAACTTAAACTCGTTTCTGAAACAAGTAGCATTATAAAAATATTAAATACCCTATGTACGGTACCACTATCAAGACGATTCAAATGACACCTCACATATCGAACTCCATGTGGCTGTTTAGGCTGGAGGGCGTGCCAAAGAAACCTCAAATATAATATACATACATACATCAATACCTACATACACTCGAAAATAATAACCCTCCTGCTAGCGCATAGTTGGGTAAAAAAGGACATAACGAAAGAGTTTTCAAATCCGAAAAAGGTTGCACCGAAAATTATGCAACCAATTTTACTCAGTCCCTCCTCTTTTCTTCCCTTTCTTTCTTCCCCAGCCGGCATGAGCACGCAACATTGTAAATCGTTCACAATGATTAAAGTAAACAACAATGTCGCCCTCAAAAAGAGATATCTTTTTTGTAAATTACTTAGTAAGAGACGAATTCCGGGAACGATAAGAGCGTCGTACGTCTGACGCCGGTCGTTGGCGCAAGGGACCAGAAATGGCGTAGAAGTTGGAGCAGAATGTTAGGATAGGACGATTGGCTGGCTGGTGTCTTATTTTTAGGCCTTTGAGACCCTCTGAAATTACTTGAAAGTTTTTACAATACAATACAATACAAAAACTCTTTATTGACACCAAATACAAATAAATCTAAACTAAACACTCAAAAATAAAGGCGCAATGGGCGGTCTTATCGCTTAAGGTGGATCAAACCACCGGACTAGGTAAAATTATCAATATCGGACTGTAAAAAGTTATGCGTGAACATGCATAAAAAAAATGCGTCGAGTTGTAAACCTCCTCCGTTTCATCGGTTAATTACGTTTTTATGTGTGATCCGACTCCCGGTAGTGCTCAATTGTAAATGCCACCCGCGGTCCCCCATCCGTAAACTGACCGTGTCATCTGTTCGCTTCAATGCCTTTCAGATCGTTCCATCTGAAAGGCCTGAAAGAAGGACAAACTGTCTACAAAAAAAAATCTGTCTTGATTAGGGTTAAAAATGTAATTGACCTGACTGACACGGTGGCTCAGTCGGTAGTGAACCTGCCTTGGTGGGTTCGATTCTCACCTAGGGCAAATTTTAGCCCTAGGTATGGGAATCGTGTGATGTCGATGTAATGAACATTTGTGTTTGATCTATGTCTGGGTGTTATTTATCTATTTAAGTATGTATTTCAAAATATAAATATATGTATGTATATTAAGACTGGCCGCCATAGTACAAGCTTTGCTTAGTTTGGGGTCAGACGGCCATGTGTGCAAGTGTTTATTGACACCAAATACAAAATAAATCTGAACTAAATATTCAAAAATATAGGCGCAATGGGCGGTCTTTTCGCTTAAGAGTGATCTCTTCCAGACCACCTTTGGTTGGAATAAAACAATAGGCATTTGGTCAACATAGGTATTTGATCAACATAGGTATTTGTTTTACATTTCTTTAGATTGATTATCAGGTCACAATTTCATTTAAAACTTTTCTTGCAGCGAGACAGGTTAGGCCATAGATAGTATTCCACGTGCAAGTCGCTATCAGCTCATTCCTTGCCTCACTCCAGCCCCCCACGTCACCTGGTGGCGGAGTAGAATAATTTATAGCGTTTCTTAAAAGCCATTACTGTGACGTCGATGGACCGGCCGCGGCTCCTCACAATTAACACGGGATGAGGGCTACTGGTGTTTATTCAAATTCACCATTAAAAATAATCGTCTGATTTTAAGTAGTTAACTTCATTAAGGGCCGATTTTTCAATGGTCAGATAAACAAACAAATAGTGTTTATTGAACTGATAGCCAATTATTCTGTTTTTCAATGGTCAGGTATCATTTACTAGACGAATAACTCATCTATCTGAGGTATAACTTTATTTGTCGGTGGAACGGCCAGATAGCAGTTTATTCTATGGAATAAATTGTTGAGACTGTCTAAATGATGGTCTTATGGGTTGTCACTGTAAAAAAAGATTGAAATTTCCGACACGCAGAAACTAAATTAATTTTAATAAAAAAAAAACTACCATGAAAAAACTACATGAGCTATACTACCATAGCCAAACCAGCCGACGACTTTTGCACAGATTAGTAGTACAGTGACATTTAGACTAAAACGGACAAGACAGTGACATAAGCGAAAAGTGAAAATTCGAAGTCCTTTTCTAACGCGTGGATATTTTATAGTTTTGTTTCAACTGTCTGAAGTTAGCTTTTGTACACACTGAATAAATGGTCAGTTAATTATTCTCAATTTAAAATTGTATTGAAAAACCGAACACCGTTTATGAGTCGAATAAACAGATTAATAAAGTTATTGGCTCGGTAGTTATTAGGCGAATAAAGTAAGGATTGAAAAATCGGCCCTTAGTAGAAGAAAGATGCCCCAGATAGTTATAAGTGTTTTTAAAACTCATGTATCAATTTCAATATGGGAGCATCTTTGAAGTAAGAACTACCAAACAAGAAAAAAATTGACAAATTCAATTTATAATTGGCAGAGTTTTCAATTTTTTTTTTCGAGTGGTAGAGTAATCTCGTTATAAATATACAAAAAAAAAACAGTCGCATTAGAACCTCCTCCCTTTTTTGAAGTCGGTTTAAAAGAAAAGCTCAAAAAGCTGTCTGAAGACATTGCTGAATTATGACATGTCATCTTAATATATATAAATCTCGTGTCACAATGTTTGTCCTCAATGAACTCCTAAACCACATAACCGATTATAATAAAATTCGCACACCATGTGCAGTTCGATCCAACTTGAGAGATAGGATAGCTCAAAACGCGAACGAAGTCGCGGGGTGACAGCTAGTAATTCTGTATATTCTTTAAGTGTGAACCACTGCAGCTTCGATATTTTTATGGGCACATTTAATCATTTAATTTTTATTGTTGCTACCAGTGGACATTTTTTTAATAACTTTTCTGTTATTTACTTCTATTTTCAATGTCGTCTCTTATTAAGTAGATAATTTCCCTAAAATTTAAAAAAATAACCTAAAGCTCGCCTCTCTAGGAGCGGGTTTGATCTCAGCCAAAGGCACGCATCAATTTATTAATTTGAGAACACTACTCCGTGCCTATGTGTGCTAAATAACGCGAGCTCGGTATATGGCGATAGGCTCGCGCCCTATACACCTGTGACTGAATATCGTCCGGCGAAGTGTGGGTGTTGTAAGGTCTCAACCAAACTCGTTGGAGAAAAAGGGCGTGACGATATGTTATGAGAGACAAGACACAAGACACTTTGTGTTAATTTTAAAAATAAATAAAAAATACTCACATTAGTTTATTTATTTTGAATAATACTAATAAATATTGGCAAAAATTTGGATGGATGTATGGATGTTTGTTACTCAATCACGCCTGAACGGCTGAACGAATCTGGATGAATTTTGGCACAGATATAGATTACCTAGTCTGGACTAGCACACAGACTTCTTAACCGCGAGTAACACCGCGAAGCGTAGCGTCTTTTAAATGAGAAATTTATTGCTTTTTATCAGCAATAATTAAACCATGTAGGGTCAACTGGTGCAAATGCGTCTGTGGGGGACAATTGCGTCTTTCGAGAATTAATGACAAACCCATCTCAAATTAGGCGTCACCTACATCTTTTTTCTATCTTTAGTTGCCAATAATCTGTACAAGATTGCGTTAGTTGTCTAATTTGTGAAGGGTTTGCCAGTAACTCTCGAAAGACGCAATTGCCCCACAGACGCATTTGCCCCTATTGCACAGACGCATTTGCCCCTATTGACCCTACTAATATTAATCTTTGCTTATACGCAAATGTCTCACCTCCTTTGAACTCCAGGTTTAAAAGCTCCTGAACGGCCTCCGGTAATGCATTTACTAAGATTTATATCCAGAATAGAGCTATTATTTAAACCACCCAGGAAAAAACGTTTCGAGCGACTAGCGCCTTATTTACGATCATTCCGCGTAAGTGAGTTACTTAGTACTAAAATTGTGAGACATAAATTGAGAGACGAGACTGAAAACGTATCGTTTCGCAAGAACCATAAATTATTGTCTTGCAAAGTCCTATTTAAAATAACAACTAATGACAGGTATCCTAATCATATCCTATGATAACGAATATTACTATAGTTGATCTGTGAGTTGCTCGCGACCGACACCTGTCTTCCTTTTAAAAAAAACATATCTGCTATTTTGAAAAAATACCAAAAATAGACTCGGCAAACACTCGATACTTAAGAGGGCCGCGACGCTCTGAACTTTCCATACAAACGCGCTTCTCAAATTTCTTGAAAACCATTTGTCAGATTATGATGAAATTTTGCATATACAATTAAATTAACAATATCTCCGCCTCTATGTTCTTGGTTTTTTTAAAAAACGTTCTCAAGCTAAAATAGAGGTATGAAAAATATCCGCATTTTTAAGGGGTCACTTTTGACTGATTTATTCAATAGATAGACAAAGCAAATCAAAAATTCCATTAAATTGGGAGGTTGTCTACATCATCAGCTGTTAAATAAATCCATAGTACGAGGGAAATTCTTAGTTACTTAAGAATGATTACAGAAGTGCAAAAGTCACGAAAAAAATTGAAATGGCATTTTGTCACTCTGTAGATAACTTTAGAGGCTCGTCAGGTATCATTACTCGCTCTCTTCGCTCGTCTTCTTCTTCTAGACAAAATGGCTATAGAATACCTTATGCCAATGCGAAGTTAGTCTAGGTCGCCTAGGTCGAAGTTAGTTAGGTCGCCGGACTCTTAACAACTATAAGACACTTTGTATACACGTTGTTAGGGGTGCAGAAATGGACTTTCTATATCTTACGCCGGACAACCCAATCATCTCGCTGTCAGATGTTATTTTGCCAAGTAAATTGCCTTCGATAGATTGCACGATTAACAACTCGACGTGGTCTTGGCGAATTAAGGCTCAACGTTTAGCTCGTGGCGCGAAATTAAATTAAAATATTTTTTTTTGTTTTTGAGCTAGACTTGGTAACTATTTTACTTACCTGATAATGGAATTTGCCTTTGGTCATAGACTATTTTTTTCGTTATTTATCAGTTTTTTTATTTTTAGAAGCGATGATTGTCTAGTTGGAGAAAGCCCGCCTCTCAAGCCAGAGGGAGCGCGTTCAAACCCAGCCGACGGGACGCACCAATTTGTTCATTTTGTGAACATATGTGCGTATTGTACGTCATTATTTTGTTACATGACTGGAGCCCGGTGTATGGCGACAGGCTCGCCCCCTGCCACATTTGGAACTGAATATCGTCCAGTGTGGGTGTCGTGTCACACCCTCGCTAGCCCCCTCGGGGGTACGGCGTAACGATGTGGTAATATTTTTGACTAAAATATGCACCTGATTTCTCAGGTAGGTAAGCCAAAATTAGCTTATTTGACTAATCTCAAAAAAATATCGTAATGTAAACAAATTAAATTATGATCTACAATGGCAGCAAATTCCATTATTACCTTATATTGTTACGGGATACAGATAAAAAAAAAACTTTTGGAATTTACATTCCGCGCCATGAGCGAAACGTATAACCTTTTTTAACACGGTTTCTTGGATAAATACTTGCCGATGTAGAGTTAAGCGCTGCATTCGTAATTGGTCGGTGATTAAAGAAATTGACTTGTCCAATGAATAAGCAATAAACTTGCTGTAGCTGATTAAATTAACACGTTTTTTTACTGTGGGTGAACTTGTTTTACGACAGAAAATGATTTTTGCTGTATTTCTCAGTAGAGAATTAAAACCATAATTAAAAGTTAGTTTTAAATATGATATCAAAAAATGATAGCCTAGTTGGAGAAGGCTTGCCTCTCTAGCCAGAGTAAGTGGGTTCGATCTCAGCCAATAGCAAGTAGAAGGTGCGTATTTAATGTCGCCACATAACCCGAGCCCAACGTATGGTGACAGGCTCGCCCCCTGTGACTTGGGAACGAATACCGTCTGGCAAAGTGTAGGTCTTGCAATACACTTCTGCCATTTCTGAGGAAAGCTGTCTAAGGAGGAAAAGCATGTTATGATATTTAAGTGTAATTACAATCAATCTCTTTTTAAAGAGTAAGTGTAATTACACTTTACAAACCCCCGACGCAAAAAGTCGGGGTGTTTCAAATTTGACGTGACTGCCTGTTGGTGTGTTTGTGTGTGTGTGTGTGTGTGGCATCCTAACTCCCAACCGGATGGACCGATTTTGATTTTGTTTTTGTTAGAAATTTGAATTAGTCGGGAGTGTTCTTAGGTTTTGGTTTTAGATAATGTGACTAAAACGTTTATTTGCATCGTTTCTTCACTCGCTCATCTCATTTTTATCAGCACTTTTCTTACGATGCCTCTGATATAAACCGGCATAGTGCATACTAATATAATGCTCCATGAGTATGGACAAACCAAAAACAAAAAGTTCATATAAAGGCACATACACCGCTCCATACTATGAACCGTACAATAGCACCTTCCTTCGGCCCGAAGGCGATTTAAACAATGCCATTCAAGACTCGATTAAAGTTCACAATGCTCATTAAGGAATAGCCTCAGGTACTTTCGTCACTGACGTATGTATGAGGATCAGAAAACGATCCAATTTTGCCACTAGCTACGCTACAATTGAACCAATGCAGACTATAATCCATTGTAATAAGAGCTAGCAATATTTTTCGAGGGTAGTCAGAAATTTGTGCAGGTGAACTGAGCTTAATTGTTTTTTTCTTCCTAATGAGGCACAAGTGGTCGACAATAGCTGTCATTGTGTCATTGACTTTGAAACTTTTTTTTCCATTTTCCTGTTAATTTGTTTCTTTACTCTCGTGTGTGGAACCGGATGCGTAGTTCATTGTTTATGCAAAGTCATTGTGAATGAGTTTAATTCAACTTTGAAGCACTAAAATGGATTGTAATTTTGATCATTATCAATAATCAATGCGAAATGATAATGGCTCAGAGGCTGAAATTATATTCACAATATTTTTTGTCAACCTTCGATCAGATATGACATGTAGTGTGTCATTGAAAATCAGGTCTCTATAGTAGGACCGCAACGACACTTAACGTGCTATTAAAAATAATCAAATACATTTAACTTAATTTTAATCTAAACCTTGCCATTCTGCAATAACGTTGATGACATTTGCTAAACTCTTTTTAGCACATTTAGGCGTCGTGACACCGACGCGATCACAGAGCGACTGACAGCGAAACAAGGCTTACACTAACTTGATGTACTCGTAAGCCTATTTTTTACGGTGTAATTTTTCGTATTGAGACTTTACATCTATGTATTTCTGACTGAAGATGTCAGATTTTAATTGAAATACTAACACTAAGGCCCGTATGCTAAAACGACGCTCTCATAAATCTCGATTGAAAGCTGTTTTTACATAACATACGATGTTATCGTCATACCTTTCCCAAGAGGGGACTGCCAGAGGTGTAATACAACACCCACACTTCGCCAGGCGATATTCAGTGCCAAATGTGACAGGGGGGCGAGCATGTCGCCATACACCGGGCTGCAGTCATGTAGCAGATCACATAATATAATCCGCACATACGAGTATTTTCACCCAGCGAACAAATTGGTGCGTGCCGTCGGTATTCACTTGCTCTCTCTGGCTTGAGAGGCGGACCTTCCCCAACTAGGCTATTATCGCTAAATAAAGCTGTTTTTATCTATGGTAAAACCAGTTTTAAAATGAGATCATGCCTTACCGTGTTTTAGCATACGAGCCTTAAAATCTTAGCTAATCCTCCTCGTCTTTCTTGCACGTCTCCAGTGAATAAGCAGTCTAAGTCAAGATGAACGAATGTTCCAGGTCCACGGTATCGTTCTCCGTGCATCAATCGATGCGACATCTACAAACAAATCACGATCGTGCGACCGAGCTCGTTAGCACTCGCAGGACCAATCCGATTACCTAACGAGACTCACCTGATACACGGGGAGCTGACTGACGTCACTGACTGCACTTTTCTACATATAGCTGCTGTTTTAGTTCGGTAGTGACGTGACGCTTCGTATCTTATATCTTTAAATCTTTAAATGAGCAATTCTTGTATATATATAATTGGAATCTCGGAATCGGCTCCAACGATTTTCATACAATTTAGTATATAGGGGGTTTCGGGGGCGATAAATCGATCTAGCTAGGAATCATTTTTAGAAAATGTCATTTTATTCGTGTTTTATCGATAATCAACTTAAACATAAACTTGGAAGAAAAATAACAAAAAGGAGGCGTTTCAGTAGTCTCAACTGAAAAATATGACTGTTCCTGACATCTATTGGCGAATAATAACACTATTTTATGTGAGCAACTCATTGCTTTAACGACACAACGGCAGATGGCGTTGTTAAGTAACACGAAGTCAATGAGTGTTTGCTTTGAGGTTAGACTAAAATCAATTGTTTATTTTCCAAAAAACACATTTAAAAAAAAAAAAATACCAAGCAAAGCTCGGTCATCCAGGTACTATGGTTATTAAAGCCATAGATAAGTATGTTATTTTTTTATCTCATTAATTTTTGGGACTTTTGGATTGAACACATCAGTCCCGATGGATTAACGAGCTAATGAATAATATTTAAGCAAAAACTAAACAGAAAACATAACATATCGTCACGTCTTTCCCCCGAGGGGGCTGGCAGAGGTGTAATACAATCCACACTTCGCTAGACGATATTCAGTCCCAAATGTGATAAGGGGCGAGCCTGTCGTCATACACCGGGCTCCAGGCATGTAGCAGATGACATACAATACGCATATATGCTCATACTATGAACGAATTGGTGCATGCCGTCGGCTGGGTTTAAACCCGCCTCCTTTGGGTTGAGAGGTGGGCCTTTCCAGCTAGGCTATCATCGCATATAAACAGAAAACACATACAAACAATTACTGTTCTTGTGTTGTGTAGTTTATAGGTATCTGACATTTCGAGTAGGTATTAAATGTATTAATTAGTAAGTACAAAAATATAGTACAAAAATTAAATTAAATTTTATAAATGTAAACATTTTAAAACACATTTTATAACGCTTACTATACATTTTATAAATGTAATTTAATTTTTGTACTAGGTATACGAAATTGAAACGAAACTAGGTTACGAAACTAACTAACTAGGTACGAAATTATAGGTTTAATGCAACTAAACTCAGTCTTTCTGCCTCTGTCTCTTTGACTATTTTTACGATTTTTACCTTAACTCCACTAAACTGCTGAACCGATCTTCATGGCATTTAGCAAAGAATCAATGAGAACGGTGGATACTATTTTGTTAACAGAAAATAATACTGCATCTGGCATGCGCGAGTAAACCACACAGATAGTTCCTAATATTTTAATAATGCTTACTTATCTCGAATAACAAAGACAGAATAATAAGACACAAGTTTAGTATAAATTATGAACGTAAAAAACCCCCGACACCGAATTTCATTAACACCGATTTTCATCAAACATAGCTAGCATAACATAGCTTTTGAGCTTGAGGGCGTGGGTTCGATTTCCAAACAAACATTTAAGTAATGAACATTTGTGTTGTTATACGTCTGGGTGTTAAATATCTATCTAAGTATGTATTTAAAAATGTCTAAGTATGTGTCTAAGTGACTGCCTCGGTGGCTCAGTTGGTAGTGAACCTGCCTTCTGAGCTTGGGGGCGTGGGTTCGATTCCCACCTAGGGCAAACATTTATGTGATGAACATTTGTGTTTGTTCTATGTCTGGGTGTAAATATCTATTTATTTATGTATTTAAAAATATCTAAGTATGTTTAACAGTCTCTGGCATCCATAGTACAAGCCTTGCTTAGTTTGGGGTCAGGTGACCGTGTGTGGAAGTGTCCCGAATTTATTATTATTATTTATTATTATGTATATCAGTCTCTAGGAGCCATAGTACAAGCTTTGCTTAGTTTGGGGTCAGGCGACCGTGTGTGAAAAGTGTCCCGAATTTATTTATTTATTTGCAAACCCATTAGCTCTAAATCGTTAATTATTATTGTAATCCTTCACTAATTAAGTAATCTAAGTGGCTGCATTATTGGTATAATGTAAAGTCAACACTGCCGTCCACTTATTTCAAAGTTCCTGAAGTCGCCCTCCATAGATGCCCGTGATCAGAAATCAGATCAGAGAAAGCGACACCTCGGCCTCCCGACTTTCCCAGTCATACTAATATACGTGTATAGTACGTGAAAAGCATGTGAACCAAGCCGTAGTCAATAGCAACTGATAAAAAACGCATCCGGCGCAGTAAAGGGCATGGCATGGAGTCTGGCTGACGCAGGACAATTAACCAGCATTGTCCTGAATAAATCTTTTATTTGTCTGCGGCGCCCGCCGGCTGGACCGCTCGTGGCTAACTCGGCACTAACCAGTGTTCTAACATTCAGTTGTAACAAATTTACTAAGTGTAGAGAAGTTATCATAAGAACAGGGGCCCCATTCGGAGATTTGAGATTTTCATCTCACCTTTTTTCGTCCTTGTTGCTCTCGTTTGAATAGTTATAGGTGTGAGGGTAACCAAGGTAAAATCTATAGCCCCCCAGGCTACCACAACTTCTTGAACAATAGGAGTAGTACTCTTTATTGTTCACACCACAAATAACAAAAAAAACAAGATAATTATTAATTATTATAATAATTCTTATTCTATAGTAACAACTATTTAACTGTAGGTATAGTGTAACAACTGGCGGCCAATTGTGATAATTTCAACCGTCTATAACTATCACGGTTCATGAGATACAGCCTGACAGACGGACAGGCAGACGGACGGACAGCGGACTCTTAGTAATAGACTTCCGTTTCACCCTTTGGGTACGGAACCCTAAAAACACTTAAATGCAATTGATTGATTCTAGCGATAAACGCACACAGCGCACATACCTAAGGAATAGCCCTAGCACACATTTTTAATTAAATCTGAAGTTTATTTGGAATCATATCGTCACGCCTTTCCCTTGAAGGGGCTGGCAGAGGTGTAATACAACACCCACATTTCGCCGGACGATATTCAATCCCAAATGAGCCATACACCGGGCTCCAGTCATGTAGCAGATGACATACAATACGCACATAATTATGTTCTCTCAATGAACGCTTCTCCCAACTAGGCTGTCATCGCAGGCGATTCCAAATAGCATAGGCTATGCTATTTGGAATCAATATAAATATAATAGTATACTTAAATATGCTTTTTACTTACGCCTCGTCTACCTAAGCATAGACATAGATGAATCCTAAAAACACCTCTTTATTTCCCTGTAAGTAAAAACTTTAATTTTTGAGCGAGTAGAGTGCGCCGCGAGCGGTTTTGACACTCGGTCTCGCTAACTTTGAACGTAGCCTTAAAATGTTAAAAACACATTTTGGGGCTCTCGAATGGAAAGCGCCTCGAGCTGGCAGCTTTTAGTCCGTGGTGTGAAGCGTCTCTAAATAAAAAGTTTGCTTGCATTTTTAACCGACTTCACGAGGAGGTTCTCAATTAGTCGGATTTTTTTTTATGTATGTTCTTCGATTACTCGATGGCGTCTGAACAGATTTAAAAGTAACTTTTTAGTTTTAAATAATATAATACTCGTACTACCCAGGTCCTATTTAAATTTTATCGAAAACGATCGAAATATTTTTAGAAAATTAAAAAAACAAAACCAAAAAAATGTTTACAAAATCAATTTCAGTTCATGAGAAGTCGGTGTGTTTTTTTTCTTTATTATCTTTATCATTGAAAGGCGAAGGCAACACGAAAAGGAATCATCACATCCTATCTTATAGTGATAGTGAATAACGCATCAAAATTCGTTGTGTGGACAGGAGCAGTTTTGAAGGATATATACAGACAGACAGCGAAAGCGACTTTGTTTTATACTATACTATACAATACAATGCAATGTAATGTAATGCAATGCAAAACAATACATATCGTCACGCCTTTCCCCGAGGGGGCTGGCAGAGGTGTAATACAACACCCACACTTCGCCGGACGATATTCAGTCCCAAATGTGACAGGGGGCGAGCCTGTCGCCATACACCGGGCTCCATTCATGTAGCAGATGACATACAAAAATACAAAGTAAAACAAACATAAAGAAAACTACTATGTGGTGACTAGAGATGTCAACTTGGTAGAACAGTAAAATGGCGTAATAATAGCTACATCACACCCGTCTCTGCTAAAAACAAGTATACATTAAACATTTTAAAAACCTACGACATCGATTTCCATCAAACAGCTAAGAAAACTCCCGACTAATTCACCTTTAAGCAAAAAAAAAAAACAAAATTAAGTCGGTTCATCTGTTTGGGAGCTACGATGCCACAGATAGACATACACACACACGCACAAACTTATTAAATCGGTTATATTTATGCTCAGATAAATTGACTGAGTACTTAAATTAGTGGTAGAATATTCAAATCTTAATATTTATAAATCTCGTGTCACAATGTTTGTCCTCAAAGAACTCCTAAACCACTTAACCGATTATAATAAAATTCGCACACCATGTGCAGTTCGATCCAACTTGAGAGATAGGATAGTTTAAATCTCAAATTATAGTCGCAATTTTAATTTATGGCTAATTAAACGCGAACGAAGTCGCGGGTCGACAGCTAGTATATTATATGGCGCTATAATAATAGCGCAAAAACGACGGAGTTTGAATATTCTACCACTAATTTAAGTACTCAGTCAATTTATCTGAGCATAAATCCGAGGTGTCTCGTAATGCACTTGAAATTTAAATTATTTGACCCTGCAATTTATTGAGTAAGGCAACTCAATTAAAATGCTAAAATGCAACATTGCGGCACGTATAGTGCATCTCCAGCAAGTAGTACATGCTAACTCAATGTATAATGTTAAGTTATTTGTTTGTTTATTATTTTGTTTGGTCAACGTAATTATAATTATTTGTATTATCGTGAAGCGTTAATAAATAAGAGTGCCGACCGTAAATGAACATCCGTTTAGCTTAAGCTATACGCGTAGCATACAGTTTAATTTTAAAACATTGGCTGTGGTGTAAAGCGGTTGACCAAGACCGTAAATTTAAAATACTTCGGCACTTGTAAGACGATTCGAAAAAATAAATTTAAAAATTCGAGCATGGTTTTTTCGTTGTAAGTACTTAAATATATACCTATTAGCTGCGTCAGATGTTACCCACGGTTAAAAAATTGCCTATTTGCTATTCCAGTCTCTAATCTATCTTTGTGTTAAATTTCATCTTGATCCGTTCAGCCGTTCTGGCGTAATTTAGTAACAAACATCGTCCTTCTATCCATCTAAACTTTTAAATTTATAATAACGTCTCACGTTTTCACCCGCGATTAAAAAGTATCATCTGTGTTATTCCAGACTATAATCTATCTCTGTGTCAAATTTCATCCAGATCCGTTTAGCCGTTCTGCCGCGATTGAGTATTAGAGATCTATCCATCCATCTATTGAAACTTTCGCATTTAGAACATCAACATTTCGTGACGCCTTTCCCTTGAGGGGGCTGGCAGAGGTGTAATACAACACTCACACTTCATCTGACGGTATTCAGTCCCAAATGTGTCAGGGGGCGAGCCTGTCACCATACGCCGGGCTCCACTTATATAGCAGATGACTTACAATACGTACATATGTTCACACAATGAACAAATTGGTGCGTGCCGTCGGCTGCGGGTTTCAACCCGCTCCCTCTGGCTTGAGAGGCGGGCCTTCTCCAACTAGGCTATCATCGCATCATTTATAATATTAGTGTAAAAGTGTAGTCAGTGATTGTGTGGCTTTCTATAACACTGGTCAACAGAGATTTTATTGCTCTAGATGTAAGAGTGGTTTCAAATACTTCTTCGTCAACAATTTAAGAAAATGTGGGTGATTTTAGAATATTAGCTCTGGTTTTTTTCAAATCTTCATTTTCGCATTGCACTATAATAATTGTACAATTTTCCAAAGCAGAGGGAGAGGAATATACATGAATATATTCGAAAATTGGCTACTTGCAAACATAGAAATCCGCAGAAATATACAGGACAACAAAAAAGTAATTGTTTGAGCTGTGATAATCTAGTAAAAGATTATTTTATAGAACGAGCTTTAACGAGCGAATCGCCTATGAAAAATGAAATGAAAAATGAAATGAAAATATATATTTATTGCCAAAGTAAAAAAAACACAATAGAAATAATTAGGTACAATAGGCTGATAAATACGGTGGCAAAGGTTGTAAGCTCAGCACTGAGCTGCGTAAAACTAGATCAGTTTATGCAAGGCTGATTTTCAGCTTACCCCTTATCCTTCTTCAGCTTCGACAAAAATGTTTGTATGTAATGTGTGTATGTGTTCGTATTGTCCGGATCTTTGTCTTCTTCTACAAATTTTAATAGTATTTCTTAACTGATTCTCGTAAAATTTTGTGAGTAGATTCAATAATCAGAGTTTTTTTTGCCATATCAGTTTTTTAACAAAATTTAACGCGAGAATCGGTTGAGCTACCCGATCTGTAAACGAGGGCAGACGTCGACCGCGAGATCTGCAGCTCACAGAGTCACTTATGTAAGTAGAGGTTTAATTTTTTTGCTTTTTTTTCAGATTCATATTTGTTTTGCTGCTCGCTGCAGGGGGGTTGCTGACTTCACAGTACTTCTTGGTAGAAGAAATGAACAAACAAAATGGAACAACAACGAGTACAACGACAGCAGTCCCTATAACAACCACCAAACGATTGCCGCGGCCCCTACTAAAACATTAGAATAACCAATCAACCAACCAAATATACTAGGGTGGGTTCGATTCCCACCTAGGGCAAACATTTTTGCGAAAAACATTTGTGTTTGTTCTATGCCTGGGTGTAAATATCTATTTAAGTATGTATTTATATCAGTCTCTGGCAGCCATAGTACAAGCTTTGCTTAGTTTGGGGTCAGACGACCGTGTGTGTAAGTGTCCTGATATTTATTTATTTCTCTCTCTCTCTGTGAGCTGCAGAACTTGCGGTCGACGTTTGTCCTTCTCACAGGTCGCATTAAAGGTCCCGCGACGCTCTGAAATTTCTATACAAACGCGCTTGTCAAATTTCTTGGAAATCATTCGTCAGATTATGATGAAATTTAGCATGTACAATTAAATGAACTGTATCTCCGCCCCTATGTTCTTGTTTTTTTTTAAAAAAACGTCCTCAAAAGAAAATAGAGCTATGAAAAAACCCGCATTTGTAAGGGGTCACTTTCGACTGATTTGTTCAATTGATAGACAAAGCAAATCAAAAATCTCTTTATATAGGGAGGTTGTCTACATCATTAGCTTTTGAATGAATTCATAATACAAGAAAAATTTCTTAGTTATTTAAGAATGATTATAGAAGTCATAAAAAAATTGAAATTGTACTTTGTCACTCTGTAGGTAACTTTAGACGCTCGTCAGTATCATTATAATATGCTCTCTTCGCTCGTATAGCCTTCTTCTAGACGAAATGGCTATAGAAAACCTTAAGCCAATGCGAAGTTAGTCTAAAGTGGTCGCCGGACACTTAATAATTCGATGATTACATCGATTTTTTTTTTGCCGGTCAGTTTTTCGATTTTTTTATAAATAGCGTAGAAGTTTATTTAAACAAAAACAGTTTTATTTTGAAAAATTTCTAAAACTGCCTCAACAATTTTTTTATCCTAAATCATATTTTCTTTAATCGGTTAAAAATTTTTATTTTTTATCAGGTCGCATTTCACCTATAGAGACAAAGATCCGGACAGAGATCTGTACCGAGATTCGGACAGAAATCGGACATACCAAAGCAGTTTTGTCGAAGCTGCAGCAGAGACGCTTTGATCACTAACGCTCGCTCGGTCGAATACCAAAATAACCTTTAAAGACATGACCCGATAAATCGCTGAGTGACGAACTAACCGGCTACACTTATACGGCGATAGCCCGAGTAATCGCCGAAGGCCGCTAATGTAGCCGTAGCATAACGAGTAACAAAATCAATGAATAAATGTGAGAAGAGTATCTTAAATTTTTTAAAGAAAGTTTAATTTTTTGATTTCAATTTTTAATTTATTATCTATCTACCGCATCATTCTAGACCGTTCAAGTCAACACTATTTACAATTATTAATGATGTCACAAAATTATATAAATTACCTTTATTCTATTCATTTATTGTCTGTGAATTTAAACTACAAAAAGAACTAGCCGAACGTTAATGTTAACGTAAATCTGCGGGTTAACTAATACAGTCCGTTCACTTTAACTTGTCTCTTGACAAAATATCATTGTCTTTGTCTGTCAGTGACAAGCGCATGCTGCCAGAGCGAGAGGAATTTCCTACTGCCCAGGGACTTTTGAAGTAACCAGACAGTAGGTATAAAAAACTAAAAATGTGTGTATTGCAATTTTCCATTGCAAAACTTTAAATAGCTTTGGAATTATTCTGCAGAAAATTCAATCAGACTTTTCGAACTGATAAGACATTTTTGCTCTTTTAGCTACAAACTCAACACAACATTCTTAAGAAAATATATCACAACTTCACATCACAATAATAATATAATTGGAAATTCGAAAGCTTATAAATAATTATTACCTATTATCCTAGTCCTAAATCCTGACTTATTCTAAGAAATACGAAAGTGAGTTTTTTCATTACGTTTCCATGCCTTACCTACTCAACCGATACTCGTGACATTTTGCATACACTTTTCAGGAGTACGGAATAGGACGTACCTACGGTATCTTGCATCCTGAAAAATTAACGGTTACCGTTACGATGGGACCGCGGGCTGCATCTAACTAATATCAAATTAATATCTAATTACATCCTTCTCTTCTTAGTCGGCATCTTTATTGCTAAAGGTCGTGCCTAGTTTGATTGAGTCACACGTGGAAGAGCATAGTGCATCGTGCACTATGCTCTTCCACGTGTTTCTGTTTTCGGCGGTTTTAATCGCTTCAGGTATTGCCAGGCCCGTGAGCGTCCTTATTAGGTCTGACCAACGGGTAGGTGAGCGCCCACGTGGTCTTTTCCCGTCGACCTGACCAACTACCATTAGCTTTTCCAGGCTGTCAGGATTTCGACGATTACATTTAATAACATCCTAACTAATATTATAAACGCGAAAGTGAGTTTGTTCGTTTGTTTGTTTGTTTGTAACGCTTTCACGTCTCAACTACTCAACCAATCGTCTTGAAGTTTTGCATACATGTTGTCTAGGGTACAGAAAACGACATAAGGTACTATTTATCCTGAAAAAAATCCTGTTCCTGTGAGACCGCGGGTGAAACCGCGGGGCGCAGCTAGTATTGTATAAGAGAGTCCATCGTGATTACTTCTCCTATCTATTGTTAATGAACCATTAGACATAGGTTGTACGTACTACAAATATATCGATGTACTGAACCAATGAAAGAAAGTAAAGAAAGAATTAAAGCTGAGACACAAAGCCTAGGTTTCAATTAAAGTAATTCATGTCCGATAACTTTGTGACTGTTTCATTATCTAGAAAGCAGTAAACTGTTACTTCTGTGGTGGCCTAAGCTAAGTTAGTAGACTGTTTTGGGTGCTCCTACTTTACCCTACCAAACATCGCTCTTACTCGTAGTGGGGCGTGGCAAAATGTTAAAGTTTTATAGTCAACTAGCTGCACCCCGCGGTTAAAAAGTGTGTGCAATAATCCTATGTGCAATTATACAGCCTTAGAAATAAAAAAATGCATAAACATCTGCTAAACCAATGTTCAGTTAGACATTGAGTAGTCAGTAAATAGCGCTACACAAATGTGTAACTATTGTTTGAGCAATAAAGTGTGAATCGGCATTGGGTATTTACACACATGCTTAACACTTTTTTCTTTTTCGTCTGGCAACTTTTGGTAAATTCGTTTAGAAACTTTTTCGTCCAAATAGTTTTTTAGTAATTATTTTTTAAGAAAGCTCCCTAATTTTTAATATCGCACGTACAATTTACGTTTTAGGAAAGGAATATTAATAAACTATGTTGTTTTTTGAATCTCTTGTCCAAAATTCGTCGATATAAACAATTTTAGAGGAAAGCATTTTCTTTTGGTTATGGTGGGAGACTAACAACAAATTTCTGAACGGAACAATCAATGTCAACACTACAATGTGTCTAATGTCACACTACCCAAACAAACGTTTTTATTTTGACAGTAGAAAAACATTACACAGTTTCTATCATAGTTACTGAGTCTAGATCAGCTGTTATAGTGAAATCCGCCATCTTGACCCCGTACACACGCGCTAAACAAGGGTACCCGGCCATGTAACGAATGTTTATTTTCCTTTGATTTTGTTACATCTGTACACGAACTGTACACAACGTTTAAGTCAAAAATATTTTTATTTTTCAGCTTTTGTGTTACACAATGTGTGTACACATGTTTTAAAACTTTATTTCTAAGGCTGTAACTGTTTAACAGAGGTTAAACTGATAAGTCGTCGTGCGCCACCGAGAGTTAGAACTAACCTTGAGTTTATTTATTTATTCATTATTCATTTACACACTTAAGTACAAACAAATTCTCTATTCGTGAGAACCTATTATTGGCTATCCATAGTTCATTTTATTGTATATTTTTAATGTAAGTAGCTGTTGGTTCTCCTATAAATAAATAAAAAGATACAAAATTTGAATTTAATTAATACCTTAACTAGCGTGGTAAATGATAATTAAGTTAACAATTAATATAAGATCCGAATACAGTAAGCCTTGCGAAGCAGTCCTCACTAGGCTGACCTGTGTCGAGAACCACTGCAGTCCACCTATCTCACTACATAGCCGAGTTACACACATTAAATTAAATTATCATTCATAACTCTGAGTTAATTAGCCTTGCGGTAAAGAACTTAACTCCGAAGAACTTTGCAGATGATTTTATACAAACTAAAAGTTAAAAAAACAATACTTAGTCAGATATCTTCTATCACCCGCTTCTACTCTAAGTGGTCTTGGTGGGGCAATGTAGAAGAACCCACGGTTTTTTTTTAAAGATGGTAGAACTTTGATTTGAGCTAACTATTGTCTGGTCAAGATAAGACTGCTTTGTGTTTGTCTTCAAGCTTCGAACCAGTGAATGGAGTAAGTGCCTACACTATTTATTACACGATTACACAAAAAGGAGGGTAATTTTATTGCTGTGAATCAGCTGAACCCTGCGGTTTCACCCGTGGTCTCACAGAAACCGTTATTTTTTTCTGGGTGAGAGGTACCCTGTGTCCTTTTCTGTATCCTAACAACGTGAATGCAAAATTTTAAAATGATGGGTTATGTAGTTAAGTCGTAAATGCGTAACAAACAAACGAACGAACGAACAAACTCACTTGCATATTTATAATATTAGTTAGGATTAAGACTAGGATAAGGATAGCATCCAAATACTTAAAGTATCTCTGTTAGATTTTAGCTTTTCGAGACAATAATGATCAAAATACTTATTATGTAACTCTGTCAGATCTTAAACTTTTCCTGACAATGAGAGTTTGTACAATTTGAGAAAGAAATGCCTAATTAACGAGTATGTGAAAGAATTATTTACAATGCATAGAAAATATGGAAAATAATGAACGTATGGTATTATGAAACCACCTAGTTTTTATTTATTGTAATATTTTGTTAGGTATAGTTAACTAGTGGTCTTATATAACAGTAATTTACATGAACGCTATTCCATTGAAATAGGGATCAAAGTCGCATTAAAAGAGTGCAAACAACAATTGGTGCATTCGACAATAAGACAAGCATAACTTTGCAGTTGGTTCAAAATTTAACGTCCTAAAGCAATCTTATGGTTAACAGAATAGAGTTAGTTTTGACTTAAAAGTGTTTTCCGATGTGCAGAATTATGTTGGTATTTTATCTCAAGTCCTGAGTGCATAGCTGTCCTTGCAAGCTTTATGTCTTCGAAGATGGGAAGCTTCTTAGCGTTTCTTCGTAAAATGCTTTCCTAGTACACATTCCCGTAGTTTTATTAGGCTGAACTCTAAGTCCTCGGAAACTTTATTTTTAGAGCGTTACGTGCCATTTTTGAACGTCAAATTATTTATTTTTCTTGAATGATTCTAGCTATGAGTAGATAAGGAGCTGCAAAAAAATTTAATTACACTGACCGTAGGCGCACGTCACACAGTACACGATGTGTGGTCTTACCTGCAAATAAGAATTAAGAAAGTCAGCACAACAATTATTATAACTAAGAAATTCAAAAGTTCATTTAAAACACCGGCCAAGTGCGAGTCAGTCTTGCGCACGAAGGGTTCCGTACCATTATTTATTAAATTTGCAAAAAAACATGTCTTTTGTATGAGAGCCCCCTTAAGTATTTTTTTTTTTCTGTTTTTCAGTATTTGTTGTTATAGCGCCACAGAAATACAGAATCTGTGAAAATGTCAACTGTCACGCTAAAGGCTGGTGAGAGACGGACAGACGGACGGACAGCGGAGTCTCAGTAATAGGGTCTCGTTTTACCCTATGGGTACGGAACCCTCAAAACGTATTTTGAGGACACAAAAGAGAGAGACGTTTCTTTTACTTTGAAATCGAAATACACAAATACGAAAGCCTAAGTCAATTATCATTCAAGTTTCATGCTTTCTGCCAGATGGAACCGTAAGTTGCGTAAACGAGCCGAATTATTTTCAATATTCAAACCTAGACCCGTGGACTCACATTGGTCCAAGCTTGGCTCCAATTTAAAACAATAAATATTGAACCTTATTACCGCGTGACACATTGGTTTCAAAATCAACTTTATGTCCAAAGACTGATACACACATTAGTATATTGGTCCCAAAACCCAAATATAGGCAGCGGCATGAGGTAAAGCCAAAAATTGCTTAAATTAATGGTTGACATCTTGGGCTCAATACTAGACTGGGGCAACTTTGCTATTTAGCTGCGCCCCGCGTTTTTACCTGCGGTCACAGGATACATAGTATCTTATTTCCTTTTCTGGACTCCGGGCAAAGTAAACGCTAAATTTCAAGACGATTGGTTGAGTAAAATATAGTTGAGGCGTGAAAGAGTGACAAACAAACAAATAAACAAACTAACAAACTCACTTTCGCATTTACAATATTAGTTAGGGTTAGGATTAGGGTTAGGATAGATGTATGTACGGCCGCGGCATAAAGCGTCAAACACACAGAGGCGGCCTGGCGCGGCGGCTGACAGAGCGGCCAGTTGTATTTCATTGAAATGTATGGGAGTCTTCACACAGGCGCGGCCACCACGCGGCTTGCAGGCGGCTGGCCGCGCGTCGTAAACATTTTTGGGGTTCCGTACCCTAACGTTGTAAACGGAACCATATTATTAAGCTTACGCCCTCTGTCCGTCCCTTCGTCTGATTGCCTGTCCTTCAAAGACAGACGGATGAGTGAGAGACATGAGGTGATGGTCAGTTATCTTTGTTTGAAATAAAAAAAACGAGACATTTTTGCACACACAGTCATCTGACCCCAAACTAAGCAAAGCTCGTAATTTGGCTGCCAGAGACTGAAATACGTACATAATTTTTTTTTTTTAAAAGTACTAAAATATTGGTCCTTACGTATGAAATTGGCGTTTTGTCGTACTGATCAATTTGATCTGAAATATCTCCTCTTTGGTTAAGAATTCGAAATTCAAATTTATAAATTCATTTAGCTGGTTTTTTTTTCTTTGGAATACAGTCATTCATTTGTTATTTTCCTCATTATTTTTTCTTTGGCGTCGCTTATTACCGCGCAATGGAAAACATGAAATATCGGTATATTTACGAGTACGAGTTCTACCGTGGCACCAGTGCTGCAGAAACAGCTCGAAGAATTAATGATGTGTACGGCGCTGGTGTCGCTAAAGATAGCATGGTACGTTTTTGGTTTCAACGTTTTCGTTCTGGAAATTTCGACCTTAAGAACCAACCCCGTGGACGGCCGGAGATCAAAGTGAAAAACGAAGAATTAAAGGCTATTGTGGAAGCGGATCCATCACAAAGCACTTCAGAGATAGCAGCAGGCTTCGGGGTAAGTGACAAAACTGTATTAATCCACTTGAAGCAAATCGGGAAAGTAAAAAAACTCGAACGATGGGTACCTCATGAATTGAGTGAATCGAACTTGCAAACACGGGTCGCCTGTTGTGTTACTTTGCTCAACCGACACAATAATGAAGGGATTTTAAATCGAATCATTACTTGTGATGAAAAGTGGATATTGTACGATAATCAAAAGCGCTCATCGCAATGGCTGAACCCTGGAGACCCAGCCAAATCCTGCCCTAAACGAAAATTGACTCAGAAAAAGTTACTTGTAAGTGTTTGGTGGACTAGCGCCGGTGTCGTTCACTACAGCTTTCTTAAATCTGGCCAAACGATTACGGCAGATATCTATTGTCAGCAACTGCAAACCATGAAGGAAGAACTAGCTGTTAAACAACCGAGATTGGTCAATCGCTCTAGGCCACTGCTGCTTCACGACAACGCAAGACCACACACTGCATAACAAACAACCACTAAGTTAGCTGAGCTACAATTGGAATGTCTGCGACATCCACCGTACTCCCCGGACCTTGCTCCAACAGATTACCATTTCTTCCGAAATTTGGACAACTTCTTACAAGGAAAAAAATTCCACTCCGATGCAGCAGTCCAAACCGCCTTCAAAGAGTTTATTGATTCTCGCCCCCATGGTTTTTATAGTAAAGGGATCAATGAACTACCCATAAGATGGCAAAAGTGCATAGATAACAACGGTGCATACTTTGATTAATTAAATATATTTTACAAAAAAAAAACGACTTTTTATTCCTCCCGTACAAAACGCCAATTTCATACGTAAGGACCTATATATATATCAAGTTACGTTTGTGAAAAGATAACTGTAAAAGTTTAGGTAATTACTAATTGCGCAAGACTCTAGTATTGTCTAATTTTCGATACCAACCTTGTACTTTTGTATTTTATTTGGTATGCTGGAACGGAACCCTTAGTGCGCGAGCCCGGCTTGCACTTGACCACTTATTACAACAAGCTACGTCAGCCGCGGATACCGCGTAGAAATGGGATTAAAGGTTAAAAAAAATAAACTGTTAACTGTTAAAAAACATTTTGAATAAAATGTTTAAAATAATTATCATGTTGTTTAAAATTGCTTGGTCGATAAATCAACGTTTCTTTAAATATTTATATTTAGGCATAATATGGCATACTTAAGTTAATTAGGGGTGAGAACTGTTTGTCCTAGACAAACCGCATTGGTTTTAAGGGCATATTTAGTTTAAATTGTAGTTAAATTTATGTTAATAATAAAATAAAACAAATAATAATAATAATTATAACAACAATTCGAAGACTTTTGTGGCCCAATCAATGAATGATGTACCAATATTCTCATAGATGACGTTAAATTCTAAGAAATGCAAACCGGAAATTGGATTTATCGATTAACGTTTTGAAGAATATTTTTTAAAGATGTTAATGTTATATTTTTTCAACGCGTTAATTTAACTGAATAAAATTATTCATTGCTCATCTCTAGTACCGCGTTGACAAATGGTGAATGACGTTTAATGTTGCCACTTTAGCACTTTTCGGGCTAGATCTAGCATTTTTAATGTTGTGTTTTTGTAATAATTTATAAGTTGTCAAAAAAAGCAGATGTCAATCAGCCATCAACTTGCTCTACTTCAGCCAGTAGATATTATTTTAAGAAGATTTTGATGAAGATTCGGACTTTTAACAATTTAATAATAACTTAGTTTTTCGACCGAGCGAGCGTTAGTAAGCGAAGCGTCTATGCTTCGACAAAAGTACTTTCGTATGTCCAAATTCCGTCTTACTAAATAAAAACCTTAGTCTTTGTCTACAGGTCGCATTTCTTAACCGATTCTTTTGAAACTTTGTGAGCAGGTTCGATGATTTTTTCGAATCATATCTTCGCTATTTTGAAAATTCCAAGAACTGTCTCGACGCAAATAAAATCGGCATAATTATCAAACCTGCTCACAAAATTTTATGAGAATCGGTTGAAAAATGCAACTTGCAGCCGAGACAGACTTAGCTTCGAGCTCTACAGCTTACAGAGCCACTAGCATTAGTTTGTTACATTTTCTGAAACTACTTATTTTAATAAATAAATAAATACTTGGAAAAAGTACTGGTCCTTAAAATAAATATTCAAAACATGCTAACAAACATCAAAACTGAAGTCATGATATCATGCCTCCTACCTTGTTTAACCTATGCATGTCAAACTTGGAAATTTACGTCCAACTTAACCTGCCAACGCGGAATAGATAGCGTATGCTCAATATAAAAGATGCAAAAAATTCTTCACACAAAAATTAGAGAAACCACCAAAGTGACGAACTAAAATGGAAGCGGGCTGGGCACGTAGCGAGGCTAAAGGACAAGAGATGGACCAACAGGCTAACAACGTGGAAGGGTCCAATCGGCAAACGTCTCAAAGGCAGACCCACATGAGATGGGCAGACGAGTACGAGACTAGACTGATAATAATAGCTGGTACCTGCTGGCCGCAAATAGCTCAAGACAGAGACACATGGTATTCTTTAGAGGAGGCCTTCACCTTCACTGGAGGAGGGGTTCAGGCAAACAAACTTCAATATTATTATCTAGAATTAATTGTTTTTTTTTTTCAAAAATAAGTGACGTATACGTGTAAATAACATTTTTTTTTTCTTATCTTTTTTTTCTCTTTCTTTAAGCTTTGTGTGCATCTTAGTTTTTGCATGGATTAAAAGGCTTTTTATTATATACCTAGTAAAAAAAAATTACCTACTTTCAGAGATCAGACCGACTCACCAGACATACTGAGATTTCTGTAATCCGGCAAGACGAACACCATGCCCAACCTCGTCCGACCGAAATATAACGTGTTCGATTGGGGGATGGTAGTTACGTATCGGTTTGTGGTTTGTCTTCTTGATTTCGTCATTTGTTGTCAACGACAATACATCTTAACTTTGGCAACTTTAGTAACTTAGCCACAGAAATATAGAAATATTGTATAATTTTTTTTATTGAAAATTTATGTAAGTACTTACCTACATAAAATAACAAAACAACTATATTTATTCGATATGATTAATTTGCGCCGGGGCTGGGTTAATTTTGTATGGATCGTGATCATTCTTCGAAAATCAATTTGTAAGTAATGTATTTGTAATTGCCCGAAATATACCTATGTTAATGCGAACACAAAATGCAGATTTTCCCCCGTTAAAAATGTTTATTTTTTAGTCTCTTTTTTCTAGCACCACTTTTGATGCTAAAATTTGGTATATCTAGCCCGTTCTACCTTGTCCAACTAGGCCTTTTCAAAACCCAATGTGGCAACACTGCTGACGCTTCCGGCCGCCTCTGTCAATGGCCGCGGCAGTGTGTTGTCGCCGCGGCTGGAGCTGCGGCTGACAGTCAGTGACAGTAGGCCGCCTTGTCAGGCCGCCTCTGTCTGTTTGACGCTTTAACCTACAAAAAAGAACTCGGACAAAAAATAATAATTTCGTCTCTCGTGTTAAACTACGTCGTTAATTAGGTCAGTGAAGCGAAGGGCTTCACTCAATTATGGGGAAGATTAAATTTTCCGTGTCGCGGAGTTATGGCTTTCATATGCAAATGTAGTTCGGGTGGTGGAGCCCCTGCGTTTCAACATACAGTTGATTAAGTCAGGCAGCTTTAGAGTTAAATTCTGCTCAAATTGAGTTTGATTGACGTCTGAATTAGTACCATCACCACCATACATTCGCCGTGCAGTTGAGGTTGCGCGCACGTACTTTTTTTTTAATGTAGAATAGGTCGGCGTTTGACCACCAACTCACCTGATGTTAAGCGACGTTGTGGTCTAAGATGGAGCACGACGACCTATAAGGTACTTATTTACTCTAGCCTTGAAGTTTTGTAGAGTGAAGAAGCACAAAGACGGCAGTTGAGTGAGGCGCTACAGGTGCGCTACTGCTCAGACCCGTCTTCGGAACGGTTACACCGGACTACATACCGAAACACGACTAGGTCAACAAAACTCTTAATATAACAACAACTCTTGTAAAATATTTTTTATTTTATTTTAGAGTGTGGAATACTCTGCCAGAGTGTGTGTTCCCTGACACTTTTAATCTGGGTGTCTTCAAGTCTCGAGTGAATCAGTTTCTTCTAGGCAAGCGTGCTCCATCGTAGGCCGCATCACTGCTTATCATCAGACATGTTGGCGACCAAACGCAAGCCTATTAAGTTAAAAAAAAAACATTTATTGGAGAATTTACAGCCAATTGATAATAAAAATAAAAATAATGCACTTAATTTACAAGGCCAATTAAAAGTTCCCGCTAATAGATCAGAACTTAGAAAGGAGCATAGCAGCAGCAATGTGTTTGGTAATAAGTAATGTAGGTAATAATGTAGGTAGTAATGTAGGTAATGGCAAGATACTAAATTCTTCTGATACGAAATTTTGTCTAGAAGAAGACTACGAGCGAAGAGAGCAAGTAATAATATTGACGAGCCTCTAAACTTACCTACAGAGTGATAAAGTGCAATTTCATTTTTTTAAGACTTTGCACTTCTGTAATCATTCTTAAATAACTAAGAATTTCACTTGTATTATGGATTCATTTAAAAGCTAATGATGTAGAAAACCTCTCTATGTTAAGGGATTTTTGATTTGCATTGTAATCTGACAAATGGTTTCAAAAAAATTTGACAAGCAACAACAATTTGAAAAATTCAGAGCGTCGCGGAAGTTAGGTCGCGAGCTTAGGTGTTGAGAAAATACTTACTTAATTTAGGACACTACAGCGCGAATATACGAAAACGAAGTACACAGTGTTTTGTGGAGCCATCAATGTAATATTATCTTTCATTACGATATTCGTCATCCAAGCTAGCCGTGTGTACTGATTATGTTTTGACAGGCTGTGATGTAATATTTATTTAGCTTCCATATCAATTTCCATTGCTGATATGCGAAACGAGCTGTTGAATTTTGCATTGACATTATAAAGCCAGTTCTGAATTGAATTTTGCTTATATTTACGTCCATATATTTTTGGATTTGAATAGATTTTTGGAATATTAATAATTTGAATAGGGAAATTCAATTCAATATAAATCGACAGCAGTTATACGCGCAACTTTCCAAATTTAATTTAGCAAGGATCTGTGGTATTATATTGACTGCTATGGTGACTCATTTGGTAGTGAACCTGCCTCCTGAGCTTAAAGGCGTGGGTTCCATTTCCACCTAGGGCAAATGTGATGAAATGTTTGTATTTGTTCTATGTCTGGGTGTAAATCTAACTGCTTACGTATTTAAAAATAAATGTTTATGTACGTATTTCAGTAACTGGCTGGCATAATAAAAGCTATGCTTGTTTGGGATCAGAAGACCGTGTGTGCATGAATGTACGCAACATTGTTGTCGCGCAATTCACACTAGAAGTATTTCTTTTCCCAATTTTATCATGCTCATGATATTTCAGCATACTTACTTATGAGTCTCAGAACTGATGTCAGAAATTATCCACCTTTTACAAGAGCAACGTTATTTTTGGTACAAAAAGACCTACTACCAAACTTTGGAACTACTTCACCAACTTTCCCATTCAGGCTCTCAGATAGTCTAAGAGACAGAGGTACTTAATTTTTTATCTCAAACTCCGAAGAAAGTTCTAAGTGTCCATTCCGTGGAGGTAGAAAAGTTTGCGCGACATTTAGAGCGTTAAAAACAATCTCTGACACTCAGTCGGGGGTTAATGGGTCCTTTTGTACTGAAAACTGTTTACAGGACAGTGATTTGGGTGCTACTATGACGTTTCTAGACTCAAGTGAAGGAGGACAGGATAAATAGCTTTTTTTTCAACAATAAGCTCGCGTTTGGCCGCCTACATGCCTGATGACAAGCAGTGATGCGGCCTACGATGGAGCACGCTTGCCTAGAAGAAACCGATTCACTCGAGACTTGAAGACAACCATATTTTAAGTATACTCTGGCAGGGCTTTCAACACTCCAGCTGTCCGCACAATAAAAAAGATGACATGACGGTCGCTGTGTAATAAAAATGTATTTATTGACCGAGCGAGCGAAGCAACTCTGCTTCAGCTTCGGCAAAAAAGCTTTCGTATTTTTCTGCCTCGGTGGCTCAATTGGTAGTGAACCTGCCTTCTGAGCTTGGGGGCGTGGGTTCGATTCCCACCTAGAACAAACATTTATGTGATGAACATTTGTGTTTGTTCTATGTCTGGGTGTTTAATATATATTTAAGTATGTGTTTAGAAATATATATGTATGTATATCAGTATCTGGCAGCCATAGCACAAGCTTTGCTTAGTTTGGGGTCAGGCGACCGTGTGTGGAAAAGTCCCGAATTTATTATTATTATTTTTATGTCCGTCTGTCTGCCGGCATCTGTCCGGCTGTCTTCCTCTGCAGGTTGCATTTCTCAACCGATTGTCGTGAAATTTTGTGAGCAGAATATGCGATAATAATTACATATAACTAGTTTTTTTTTGTAGAGTCATTTTTTTTAGGAAGCATTTCTACGAGGTTTTAGCTCACAGAACCATTAGTTGGCTCTTATGACAAAATTGCGCAATGCCTTAATGATAATAACTATATCTAAGCAGCAGTATTCTGAACTGTGAAGTTTTCTAACCCAATCATAACATATCGTCACGCCTTTCCCCCGAGGGGGCTGGCAGAGGTGTAATACAACACCCACACTTCGCCAGACGATATTCAGTCCCAAATGTGACAGGGGGCGAGCCTTTCACCATACACCGGGCTCCAGTCATGTAGCAGATGACATACAATACGCACATATGTTCACACAATTAACAAATTGGTGCGTGCCGTCGGCTAGGTTCGATCCCGCTCCCTCTGGCTTGAGAGGCGGGCCTTCTCCCAACTAGGCTGCTATCGCTTAACCAATCATACAGATGAAAGATCTAGAACCATCGAGAACAGACAGTAACCACAGCCCCAAGTGCACTCGTCGAGACGGGAACGAAATGAAAGTTTCGCTCGGTTTCGTTTATTTCTCGCGCGGCGCGTTCGATGTGATTTATTGTTTCGGTGCGGCATTCGATTCGAATCGCTTTGAAGTTGTATGACGGCATTTGGTCCCATTCTGAGTCTGCTTTGATATCGAATTAGGAAGAAAAGTGATTAGGCTGTTATAATCGGAAACTTATCAAATAGGCAAGCTCAAAAAGGTTTAAATGTTTGATGCCATGAATTCACATTGGTTTAAATTTGGGTCCAAGCTTCCAAAACAATCGTGACAAAAAGTACCTCACGACAACAAGTACATTACAATGACGCAAAACTAGCCTTTTCGTTACCTTATTAGGGGGATCCAATCAAATACAAAATTCAACTTAATACTCCAACAAATATCCTCTTGGCAATAAACGTTGTATAGCCTAGGAATAGTTTATTTATTTATTTATATAATATACATAGTACAAATATAATGTATATCTAAATATAAAGGTTCAAGTAAAAGGAGACAATATGACTAAAGTAGTAGTCCTAGTTTAGACAGTGTTTTGTCTTTTCCTTTCATTTTCACATTTTGGAACTCGAAAAAGACGAAATGCTATTGTGAAAATGCCAGTACTGCCACTAAGGGTCCATTTATTACAAAATGTCCAAGTTGTCAGCAGCAATTTGCAATTAGGCAACACGTGCTTAGTGCTTACACGGTTCAACTCTGATTTATAGCTCGTTTGAATGCCTTTCAATACCTATCATGTAGCGATGAATTACGACATGTATCTAATACTGACATGCAATAAAGACGCGATTGTTGGGGCGAACCACTGAGCAGAGACCAAGTGGAGCTGATATACGCGTTATACTTACGCAACTGTGAACTTAGACTGAGAAGGTATAGTTGGTAACCCTGTTACATCGAGCGCTAGCAAGAATGTTCCTTAAGGAGAGATGGACAACAGTCTAATTGATTCCAGACAAGCGTTAAGGTTATCATTAACGTTAACATTTCACTATTAAAGTAAAATGAGGTTATCGGTATAGGGTGCACTAAGCCAAAAGGTACACACATTATTATGAACACATCATTATGAACTACTCTTACAATGTAGCCAACCCAAAATCTCGTAAAAAAATCTGCTGTTCCATACGTAAAGTGCATCTACGCAGGTAGAGTAAAAGATAATGGGAGTTACTCACCATTCTTTTGGCAATTCTTCAGAATGGCAATGCAATGCAGTGCAATGATTGCACTGTATTGAGTTGCAGTGCAATGATGCCATCTCTTCTACATATCTGCTCTATCATGAGGCAAATGCATTACAGATGCAATCGGGTTAGGTCACGTTACATGGGTATAGTTTAATAGGAAATTATAATTGGTATGTCAGAAACACAATGTTAAGTAAATTGTGATGTTATTGTCCAATGCTTAAGGTTTGAAGCACTATAATATAGGTGCTAGATATGTTGGTATAGTCAAAACTCATATAATAATAATAACAATAATTTTATTCAGGCACAAGTTGTTATAGAATTACAACACATTTACATAGCCATGAATTAATATATAATACATAGATATTAACCTAGTTGAAAGCAAAATATTGTGAGACGATAATTTTTGTTTATTTTTTTTAAATTATGCCTTTCAGTTTCTTGCCTGTTCTTCTGAGTAGTGGCTCTTTTTCCGAACAAGGCGGTCGAGTCTATTATAAAACTTTGATGTTCATAAGTGTATCTTTGATACCCAGTTGAATAAAAACATTTTGACTTTGACTGACTTTGACACGCCGGGCCTATTTTATAAATACCTTACAGACTAAAATACATGAAAATATAATTAAATGAACTATTTCTTCTATTTTTTCATAGTCACTTAAAAGTGGTTTTGACTAACGTCCTTAGTCAAAACTACTTTTGACTAAGGATTTTGACCGGTTATGAGTTTTGACTGTAACATAACATAATATATCGTCACACCTTACCCTAGGAACGGGCTGGCAAAGGTGTATTATAACAACCAATTTTGACTGTTGATAGAATGTAAATGTTATAGCAGGAAATAGCGTTAGATGGCCCAACGAGAAAAATCTAAGTTATACGCAAAAATAACATAAAACATGGACTGAGTCATGGTATAACAATATATTATATAGCATTCCGGTCACGTGGGCAACACGTAGTGACGTCAGTCGATACTCAAAGCAAGACCGAAATAAGTCACTTACAAATAGTTCGAAAGAGAAAGATGACGATGACGAGTGACGTCATTACGTGTTTGCTCCCGGAGTGCTAGACCTTGTTTTTTTGGACTGAGTAAAGTATAGCGAAGGTTTGTGTGTCATCATTATCACTGATACTTCATAACACAAAGTCAAAGAAGAATCCGTCCTATTCGTTAACAAAACCAACACATTAATATGTTTTACACATGACACATGACACATGAAAGCGAAGTTTAAAGCTGTCTACAGACATGTGACACGCCTGTCGCAGTAACTCATGCTTTTTGTGCATCCGGCGACTGGCGCGCCTAAAATGTGAACTTGTTGGCAGTTCGTTACGGACTGTCACTAGCCTTACGTGTGCTTAAGAATGACATGCGAAAAGCAACTTTATGCCGCATACATAAGGTTGATCGTTTTTTATTATTGAAATTCAAGGTACAAATTCCGGACATGCAAAAATCAAAGTTGCATTGCGTAAGAGAAGATCGATTTTTGAAAATTCAATTTTCGCGGCCCGCGTGCTACGGTACCTTGCAACGGGCTAGTTATACTGAAAACTTTAAGGCCCCGTATTGCACGAAATCACCTAAATTTTCAGCGATTACACCAAAGTTGTTTTTCGATTATTACATTTAGTAGCCAGATTAGTTCTTAAAGTTTAACCGGACAACTTATTTTTATTTGTGTTTTTATTTCGATGAATACCAATAAAAACGGCAAAAAAATGTATTTCTGGGCGCCGATCTCATTTTGCCATCAAATATGATTTACGGTTTTCAACTCTAAATAAAGCGGGTTACGTTATGCATACCTATGTATGGGTAGATAATCGTGGAATGACCGAGCCTTAAACAGCCGTTCATCATCTTCATCACAGTCTTACACGTCTTCAGTTCAGAGAAACCGGTCGACCTCCATCGATATTGATTGAGCCATCCATTCAAAAAATCTATTGGTAAATGTTAAAATATCTGTCCAAATTTATCTCCCAAGAGAGCAAAAACAACTTAGGCGTTGTTATTGTTGGTCATCAGAAGTAGGTATACCCACAGACATAATGTTTTTTATTACGGAGTTACCTACTTCTGACCAACAAATGACCAAACAAAAAACCAACAAACTCGTGAATTTTGTGTGAAAAACGTGTATTTTTTTCTAAGTAGAAAAAAAAAAACTGACAAAAATGAAACGTGGCAGTTAGAGCACACCCAAAAACAAATGGAAAGAAATACACATTACACATTTATTAGTGTTTTGTGCATGTATCAATACACAACAAACACTACAAATCACTAAACATTACATAATTATTGTCTATGTACCTACACATCTACGATAAAAAATAACCTCAGAAATGAGAAATCACATCAAGAAGAAAATACGAGTATGTACGAATTTACTAAATCGTATTTTTAACCCCCAACCGTCGACGCAAAAAGGCCGGGATGTTATAAGTTTGACGTGTCTGTGTGTGTGTGGGTGTGTGTATATCTGATGTCGTGGGGTTTTTTTTTTTTTTAATTTAAACTTGTTCTCCTAATTAATCAGCTATGGATTCTACATGGCACTTTGTTTCCGATAAATCCACAAATAGCCCTCATACATTCAACACTTAAAAATAAGTCGACATTTTATCCACATCCCTTCAACTACCAAATGACCAGTATTTAAAGAACTCTTCTACGAATAATATCATTTTGGTACGCAAACAATCCGAAAGCTCAGCTTTGGTTGGTGTGATCTGTTGCCATAAATAGTCAATGTTTAGCTTGCCAGCTTTGATTTACGATGGAGAAACCGATGATAACTTTTAGGCTGTGGGATTAAAGTTGATATTTGATTGGCAGAGGTTTGGTTACAATGTGAAAGTTTTCAGTGGCTTTTAAATAGATGTTGAAAGTACTCGACAGACACCCATCAAGATATCCTAATAGGCGTGGCGTACGCCAGAAATAATTTACAAATTGGTTCTTTGTCGTGGTTAAGAATCGGGTGCTGCTTGCGGGTCGCTGGTCTGCTCGTGGTTTACTCACAATGTGAATATACCAGCTATATAGCAATAACGAAATGGGGTCGAAAGGTTCTCGAATGGAGACCACGTACCGGCAAGCGCAGTGTAGGACGTCCACCCACAAGGTGGACAGATGATCTTGTCAACACCGCAGGATCGCGCTGGATGCAGGCCGCTACCAACCGGTCTTATTGGAGATCTATGGGGGAGGCCTATGTCCAGCAGTGGACGTCCTATGGCTGATGGATGGATGATGGATGGATAGCAATAACCTTTTAACCTTAGATCTCAGATCAACCTAGAGGAAAAGATGGAACACTGCGTTATATCTCGCTGAAGCCACTTCTTTATTAAACTTGTGTGCGTGGTAATGTTGCCATGAAAAACATTTACAATTGCACGAAAACTAATATTAATTCCCAGACTCTACGTTAGCCATTTCCGTTCCAATATACAACCTTAGTAGATTTAATATTCCAAAACTGCACATATTTGTAAGGCTTTTTCCTTTGCATTTTTCTACGAAGTGAAAAAACACGATACTTGTAGTCCCTCATGAAAATTATCCCGCAAATGAGTGTACATGCTTCCGTTCCTCTCATAAAAATTTCATTAAATCTCACGCTTCAGAACAACACGAATTTTATGCAAAATAAAATAATGTTCAACATGCACGAGTGCAGTAATATGTACAGTAATGTAAGGGCGTACTGGCGGTGCAGCATTCGACCGCGAAATCATTATTTCGGACGCCAGGCGTGACTATTGCTTCATTTTCAATTTGAGTTTATGTTTCGAAATGATTCGTCAGAAATGTATCTAATACTGTTACCCGCGACTTCGTTCGCGTATAAATAGTAACCAAAATCCTTCCTCGTGATTTACTGTAACTAATTATCAAAATTTCATCAAGATCCAGTCAGCCGTTTAACCGTCAAAAGCCTACACAACAGACAGATAGACAGAGTTACTTTCGATGTTGTAAAAAGTAATAAGGAAGTAAGGATAATGAGATAGTTGTAGATAGTAAGCAATGATAGCCTAGTTTGAGAAGGCCTGCCTCTCAAGCCAGAGGGAGTGGGTTCGAACCCAGCCGACGGCACGCACCAATTTTTTCATTGTGTGAACATAATATATGTGCGTATTGTATGTCATCAGCTACATGACTGGAGCCCGGTGTATGGCGACAGGCTCGCCCGCTGTCACATTTGGGACTGAATTGTGTTGTACACCTCTGCCAGCCCCTTTGAGGGCAAGGCGTGACAATATATACAATGATAGATACGTAATTCATCGTCACTCTCTCTTCTATGACTTTTAAAACGAGAGCGGCAATGACAAAAAACATCTTGACCTGTAAGAATAGCCCTCCGTTAGATGTGCTTGAAATCTAAGTATCCTAGGTGCACTTCATTACATTATTGCACGTCCCCAAGTTTAGTTTTCAAGAGGCCATCGGCCGAACTGCTCGCCTTTGCACTGTACTTAATTAACAAGTTTAGTTCGCCCTCGATTAGAAAGGCCACGGTCGCTTCGAGCTCGTACTAAACTTATAGTTTAGAAGAAGACTAAAATTACAGAATACTCTCATAAGGCAACTAAAATGCATAGGAAGGATGTTAAAGAATTTACAAACCGACTCTGGGGTCTGTTTTGGCAAATTATATTCTTTTAGCCATTATGGACATTTTAGGAAGGAGATATTACAGAAAAGGAACGTTTTGCAACTAAACGAATTAATCCTACGGCTTTTCTGCCTCGGTTTACTGCCTCGGTGGCTCAGTTGGTAGTGAACCTGCCTTCTGAGCTTGGGGGCATGGGTTTGATTCCCACCTAGGGCAAACATTTATGTGATGAACATTTGTGTTTGTTCATCTGGGTGTTAATAATGTATTTAAGTATGTATATCAGTCCCTGGCAGCCATAGTACAAGCTTTGCTTAGTTTGGGATCAGGCGACCGTGTGTGGAAGTGTCCCGAATTTATTCATATTTATTTATTCGAAAATTAAAAAAAATAATAATAAACCTCGCGACCTACGTCCGATCTCCTCTATAGGTACCGCATTCCTTAAAAATTTTCAAAATAGTGAAGACTTTTTTTTTCCAAACAATTATATTCCAAAAACTGACCCGACAAACAACTTTTGTAACAAAATTATAAATAATAATAAATAAAAAATTCGGGACACTTCCACACACGGTCGACTGACCCCAAACTAAGCAAAGCTTGTACTATGGCTGCCAGAGACTGATATACATACTTAGATATTTTTAAAAACATACTTAAATAGATATTAACACCCATACATAGAACAAACACAAATGTTCATCACATGAATGTTTGCCCTAGGTGGGAATCGAACCCACGCCCCCAAGCTCAGAAGGCAGGTTCACTACTAACTGAGCCACCGAGGCAGTCAGAAGAACAGGCAGGCATTACAAAAGAATCGGTTGCGAAATGCGATCTGCACAGGAAGAAGTCTTTGTCTTGAAGTCTTTGTTTTGAAGTTTTTGTCGAAGCTGTAGCATGGACGCTTCACTCACTATCGCTCGCTCGTTCCATAAGTACACTTTAAAGTTCTGTAGAGAATCTTTTCTATTATGGAATACCTACATTTAGCCAGTAAAGTGCGCATTCTATAAAAATACTTACCTAGATCCATGATCCAAACAAACAAGGTCTAGCATGCCGCGAGCAAACACATAATGACGTCACTTGACATGGTCATTCGTCTCTTTCGAACTATTTGTAAATGACTTGGTTCGGTCTTGCTTAAGCATAAATGGACGTCACCATGTGTTGCCCACGTGACCGGAATGCTCTACCTGGCGGAGTAATTATTATACCATGCCTAGATCAATCTCAAGGGAACACGCCGCTTGACTTGGTGCACTCCATGTGCGCTCCAGCAAGTTCTGACATAAACTGACATTTAACAGACGTGTCAAAGTCGATGTCACCCTTCGGCAGGCATTCACAGGTTGGAAATAGATAGTGCATGGCTTTATATTGATCGGTTTTCAAAGTAGATAGAGCCCAAGCTCTAAACATTATCGCAATTATTATAACCCTAATTTACGATGATAATATCTAAATCTACTTGTAATCAATATGTTTAGAAATATCCTTCGATCACATTTAAGGGAGATACGGTACGAAAACCTAAAAATGGACCGTATAAATTAGGTGCTACACACAATTTACCGTAGTCACAAACAATTGCAGCCAGTCGCAAAAATTATAATTATTGTTGTCTCGTTCTCGCTATAGCCTCTCTAACTTTCTTATTGAAACACGTAACAAAATACTGTCACCGGAACTGTGTATATAGTGTCCGTTTGCTTGTATGTATTGCGTGGATATTGGATCCACGCTGTGCACTAGAAATTAGACTCGTGCCGCATCTTCCTTAAATTTGGGGGCTGAGCTACCCACGTCCGTAGGAGTGCACTTTACTGATTCCCTACACGTGGTCCCCAGGTAGTGCTAACCGGGTAGCAAACTCTGGTGGGAGGCTTCGGCCGTGGCTAGTTACCACCCACCGGACATAGCCATGCCGTGAAATGACCTAGTCGTGTTTCGGGATGTAGTCCGGTGTAACCGTTCCGAAGACGGGTCTGAGCAGTAGCGCACTTGTAGCGCCTCACTCAACTGCCGTCTTTGTACTTCTTCACTCTACAAGACTTCAAGGCTAGAGTGAAAAAGTACCTTCTAGGTCGTCGTGCTCCATCTTAGACCACAACGTCACTTAACATCAGGCGAGTTGGTGGTCAAACGCCGACCTATTCTCCATAAAAAAATATATATATATTTCGATGCAAATATTAGTTTCCATTGTCATACCGCAGAGACGAATTGAAGACGTTGGTTTGGGAGGGGCTTGGCACGGTCGTATAGGTGTACTGAAAAAAACACAACAACGTTTGGACTATTGGCTTCCCTATGTAATAAAGAGTATTCTGTGGTTAACCCACATGCTCTTGTGGTCGATTGAGCCCTCTAACCTGTTAAACTTACGGAAAGTAATGATAATAACAAAATAGGTTTTACAAAAATTGGATCATCAGTACCTATACCTACTCAAGTTAGCGTCGGACAAACAAATGCCAAGATCTTCCAATAGACTCTGAAACACCTACACTTCACCGGACGACATTCAGTCCCAAATGTAACAGGGGGCGCGCCTGTTGCCATACAACAGGATCTAGCTAAATAAATAATTAAGTATTTTTAAGTAAATGTGTATAATAAAAATCACCCCTCTCCCTCCCTCCCTGGATCCGGTACTGTCATCATCTCACTCACACCACCGTTAGGAGGGAATCAACAGTACGAGGTCACGAGTCACCTCCGTGTTCAGTTTAATAAGACATCTGTCTGTCTGTCTGTCGGTGTTGACATGAAATTGCTTTCATGTGAACCGTCGCATTTGAACAATGCGTACCGTAACCTTTGGGATGGGTGTACGTGGAGATGGATTAACGTTTTGCAATTAATTTTACAGCTTGTTAACTAGAAGTAAGAACTTTTTTTTCATAAAAGTAAATTAAATTGCCTGTACATTTCGTTATTGTTTTTTTTAAACAATGTCACGTTCGTTACTTACCGTAAATAAATTTCAATTCATTTTCATTTGAGTGATAGAGAATTAAGTTAATTAAATTAATTAATTGCATTGCAAATAGGTATAAAGATAGTGAATTTTAATTAAAATTGAAAAATGTTATTTAAAAACGCAACGCTTAAAAAACCTACTTCCCGTCATTCCTGTTAACAATTTTTAGACTTTAGTTGATATTTTAGAAGCTCTAAGACCGATTTCGAAAAAATTAATATGGAACCACCCCTAAAGTATGATAGCCAAACATAAAAAGATTCATTAAAATCGGTTCACAATTGGCGGAGGAACTTGGAACTCGGTTAAAAATGAATAAAATTTTTGTATTACTATAAGCTTACTGTAGCCTAGGGCTTTTCCTACGCGTGAGAAGAGATGAGATTTTATCATGGTCACTCTCACACATATGGCGTTTCAAACGAGAGCAACACGGACGAAAAAAGGTGAGATGAAAATCTCAAATCTCCGAATAGGGCTTCTGTGTTGTCTTCTCTTGCGTAGCTAAGAACAAGTAGTTCGTTATGTATAAATAAAAACAATGAATACATCAAGATTAATTTTGTAACGGCATACATTGCAGCTTATTGCAGCTGATGGCGAACGTACCTACCTACTAAGACCGTATTGTAAACCAGTACGACTTCGTTCATTTCAATCAATGCACTCATCAATCAATCAATCATTTCAATGAGTGCACTTTTTCCACAGACATAAGTTGCTACAATTCTAAACAAAATAATTAAAATTTCAAATATAATTTTCATACTTAAAGTTATTAAATTAATTACCTGTAAATATTGTCTAATTTTTTTTTCTGAAAACCGGTTATGAAATTAGGCCCGTCAACTACCGCCATCTATCCCGTTTATTCGGATCTAATATCGTTCCCGCGCCGCTATGTCCGGGAGGATGTGTATTTCCGCCGAGTTTCTAAGTTTTTCACAGGATGGCGCTACAAGCGCAGAGTGGAAAGTGTTATTAACCGACTATTCAAAAGAGGAGTATTTCAATCTTCGATTATGATTCCACACTTCCACTTCCGCCAAGTAGCCACTAGTATTTATAGATATCACCTAGTTGTAAGCCAAAATTTGTGAGACTGTAATTTATTTATTATTTGAAAAAATAATACCCCTCAGTTTCTTGCCTGTTCTTCTGAGTAGAGGCTCTTTATCCGAACAAGGCGGTCAATTCTATTTAAATAACTTTGACGTTCATAAGTGTATCTTTGAGACCTAAATTGAATAAAAACATTTTGACTTTGACTTTGATTAATTTTTGAGAAGATAAAGAGTGATTTAGAGATTGAGTAACCAGAACAAAATTTGACTAAGAAATAAAGATCTATGGATCTAAAATGTGAGTAATATAACATTATGTTACTAAATGCCAGCGATTAAACAAAGTATTGGCATGGTTGAAGCGATGGCAGCCTAGTCGGGAGAAGGTCCGCCTCTCAAGCCAGAGGGAGCGGGTTCGAACCCAGCAGACGGCACGCACCAATTTGTTCATTGTGTGAACATTATGTGCGTATTTTATGTCAGCTGCTACATGACTGGAGTCCGGCTCGCCCCTGTCACATTTGGGACTGAATATCGTTCGGCGAAATGTGGGTGTTGTATTACACCTCTGCCAGCCCCCTCGGGGGAAAGGCGCGACGATATGTAATGGTTTGCTCTGGCTACTAATGGTAGAGTTTTTTTTTTGAGATGAATAATATTAAAAGTACTTAAATGTAATACATAACCAAAAAAACATTGAAGATCTACTTACATTAAATAATACAAAGTAAACCTATCTAACAAATTCTACAAACAACCTCCGAATTTCATTTGCGAAAAGGCGAGAAGAATAAACCGAGCGCTATAAGCCTATGGCACTAAAAAACTCCACACAACCTTGAGCACTCCTTTCATTTCACTGTTTCTTTTATTTCCTCTTATTTCAGCCAGAAACACCTAATCAGTATGAAAATGACGAAACCGGGGCAAAGTCTGAGAGAAGTGACAGATAAACTTCGCGCTAATCCATGGATTAGCACGTTAGTCCTTGGATATATTCTGGCATGGATATCTCGGTCTCTGTTTCTCCCGTTAGAAAAGCTTTGAGAGTAAGAGGGACCAAAATATTACCGAACGCGAAAGAATAGGGCTTGAGATCGTAAATCGAACAAACTGTGACAAATAATTTTTTTTTGAAATTTTGTTTATGAAAATTGAATGGATAGCTAGACCCGTTTCGCACGAGGTACCTAACAATATAACTGAGCGCTATAATAGTAAAAATTTTACAATCTTTGTTAAATAATAATTATTATGTCCAGATGGACTGGAAAAACAATGCACGGGCCAAAAAAACGGGCGAAAAATAATAGCCAACTGTTCAGTGTTCCACGAGTAAATGAACAAAATGTATGACGGAAATCTAGTAAAAGACATACCGGACACGCACACTAGTATAAAAAAGTTGGCCTGTTACTTTTCGTTCATAAATAGTACGAAATTCTCTCCAGACATAATTATAAGTACCTACTCATTGGTAAATAAGTACACACAACAAGCAACAGCAAGTATCCTTTTTCCTTAAGATCGGCAGAGAATCTTAAGTTAGCCATTCCTTCACACAGAACCAAGTTTTATTCCTCCTCTTTTACATTTCAAGCAGTTATTTTGTGGAATGACCTACCTATCGACGTTAAGCGTGCTCCTTCGCTTGACGTCTTTAAGAGTCGTGTCAAGGCTCACTATCTTTCAAAACAATAGCAGTTTTGAAAGATAGTGAGATACTCGCATGTATGTCACAAAAGTCGCACTATTTATTTATATATTAGTGACATTTATTTTTAAACATTTTTAAAGTATTTATATTATATTTATTTCGTTTACTTATTAGTATTTATTTTGTGTATTTTTATTATTTTTATCTTATTATTTTTTACGTCTTGTAAAATTATGTATTACTATTGTATTAGTATTAGAATTTTCAAGGCCTCAACTTTTATAAATGTTCCTGTCCATTCAGGTTGCCTGGAAGAGATCGCTTTGAGCGATAAGGCCGCCCATTAAAAACTTAGTTAAGCCTTATTTAAGTACTATTGTAATTACTTTATGTTTTTAATAAAGAGTTGTTGTTGTATTTGTTGTTGTTGTTGTAAGTATAGATCAAAAATTAAAAAAAAACCCCGCCACCGAACTCATCAAACATAGCTGAGTACACTCCCGACTAATTCACCTTTCGAACAAAAAAAATATCAAAATCGGTTCATGCGTTCGGAAGCTGCAATGCCACAGACACACACACACACTACATTTTCTATAGAATACTTAGGTAGGTAAATACCAACCTTTTTTTATTTACTTGCTACTAGCTGTTACCCGCGACTTTGTTCGCAATTATTCAGAACATAGTATCCAAACACCTTCGTGATCTAACTTTATCAAAATTCAACATCCGTTCTACCGTTTTGATTCAGTATTACTACTGTCAATCTAATAATAAGCAATTAGTTTTTATTCTTCTCTATTTAGTCCAAAATTGGATAAAATAACACTCTCAATGTTAACTACTATTAGGAAATACTCGTAGGTAGTATTTCCTAGTTAAAGTCTGGTGTCTGTCTGCAAAAACACAGGATAAAACCAACAGCGATGAAAATTCGAAAGGCTCGAAATTACAATGCGGCACGGAGCGCCTACCAAGAGTGCTCGATTAGAATTCATCTCGCTCTCGAGTCGTGACATCGCTGTCGAGATGAGAGTTGAAAGCTCGCCGCCGCGTCGATCTACAGATATGCTGTGGAGTTGTGGATGTTTTAATAACTATGGTCTTATGAAATACTGGCTGTGTTTGCAGATTGCGATTTTAGCCGCGGTTAAGAAGTATCTTATTTGCTTTCCCAGAGTTTATCTATTATCTACAGATTAGATATATTATCTACTTTCATGCAATGATATTATTATTATCTGCTAATAAGCAATGATAGCCTAGTTAGACAAAGCCTGCCTCTCAAGCCAGAGGGAGCGGGTTCATACCCAGCCGACGGCACGCACCAATTTGTTCATTGTGTGAACATAAGTAGGTACGTATTGTGTGTCATCTGCTACACAATTGGAACCCGGTATATGGCGACAGGTTCGCCCCCTGTTACATTTGGGATTGGGACTGAATATCGTCCGGCGAAGTGTGGGTGTTGTATTACACCTCTGCCAGCCCCCTCGGGGGAAAGGCGTGACAATAAGTTATGATGTGTTTTTTCTCTTTCCTTCGTTTAAATTTCTAAATTATTATATTTAATTTCTAAATTATTATATTTTATTTTTTATTCCAAGGCTATACAACGTTTATTAGTAAAGTAATGACTTTTACGATTGTATTAGTTCGTTCCAAATTATTATGACAAGTATTCAAAACAAAAATATCGTGACTTTTAATATTAAATGTCTTCATCCTCGTCACACCTGTGTTGGCGGTAACCATCAGAACTCGTTTGTTCTTCCTCAATAAACAATAATCGTGACCGAAGTCTTTCATTTCCGAGCCATAATAATGACTTCACGGAATGCAGGCCACCTCCATACAAAAATCATCTAGGGTTGGCAAAAAACCTAAATGGCAACCCCATGCCTAAACAACAACATGTTAGTGTCAGCTTTCTGAGGATGATCAGACATCTTAGAAAATTAAAGATTAACTTTTTAGGCTACTCATTACCAACCCAACAAAAAAGACACAAGATTTTGTAAATACCTCCCTAAAAGTTAATTATGTTAATTGATGTGCACTCATTTTGGACTAGCTAAAATTTTGGGTACCTATAGTAAATAACTATACTTCCACTTTGCCTTCCAAGGGTGCCAACAAAAATTGCAAAATTTCACTGAATATGTCCCACGGTCTCACCAGGGGCTTTATTCTTACGCGTGAGATTTATCTTGGTCACTCTCACTCAGCTCAACTCAAAAATGATTTTTCAAACAAGAGAGACAATGATTCTCGTTATTCTCGAAGCGGAAGCTTGCCAAACCGTCCCCGTAGCCCCGACATTCGTCGCCGACGTTGGACACCCTGGGGTTTTAGTGGGTAGGCCGCCAGTGACCGGACTCCCATACAACCACCCTGCTAGCCGGGGGCAGTGGTGGAATCCATAAAAGGTTTCCCTAGGTTAAGAAAGAGGGCCAGGGCGAGATTTACAGTCCGCATTTCGACTTTACTTCGATGGAAAGTTCCAGAATATCGCCCGGAAAGTTGATCTTTCCAAAGCTATAGTGGAACAAAGTGGAAGTAGGTATCTAAAGTTAGTTGTCAGCCCTAGTCAGCGTCAGTCAGTATTCTGTCGCGGTGCGTCGCGAGACAGATCGACGCACGTGCTGCGCGTAGTTTGACACGCCCGTCTACACGCGCCGCGCATTCTGATTGGGACCTCATAGAGCCTATGTCAGCAATGCATGACAAATTGTAACACAAATTCGTAAAACATTGAACACAAATTACAAATTTCGTAAAACATTTGTATTGATCTAAAATTGCTAAAAAAAATTTTAAAAAAATCGGGAATTTTTTAACTTTAACGAAGAAACTTATAAAGTTTTGAAGTTTTCGTATTGTATTACTTTTTATTAGAACGAAAACATGCTCGAAAGATCACATAGAAGGTATGGGCGTTAACTTAAGGGCCAACGTTTAACTTATGGCGCGAAATATGAATTTTAAACAGTTTTTTTTTTGTTTTTTAGCTAGAATGGGTAGTAATTAATTGTACATGGTAATAGAATTTGCGATTATCTTAGACTATTTCTTTCGTTATTTTAAAGACATATTTGAATAAACGCACTTGATTACTCAAAAAGGTCAAAAACATATCAATCGTCAGTTTATCGGTTATATGACCCATTAGAACAATCTGGTGCATTACTGTTTCTTACATATCGTCACGCCTTTCCCCCGAAGGGGCTGACAGAGGTGTTATACGACACCCACACTTCGCCGGACGATAGTCAGTCCCAAATGTGACAGGGGCGAGCCTGTCGCCATTCACCGGGCTCTAGTTATGTAGTAGATGACATACAATACGCACATATGCTCACACAATGAACAAATTGGTACGTGCTATCGGCTGGGTTCGAACCGCTCCTTCTGGCTTGAGAGGCGGGCCTTCTCCCAACTAGGCTGCCATCGCAGTTACTGTTTCTTAATTATTCTGCAAAATATCATCTACGATTGGCGCAAATTTCATTTTTACTGAATTCAGTTATCCGGTGTAGCGCAAAAAACAAAGAAAACAGTTTGAAATTCAAATGTCCCGCCATTTTGAAACATTTACCTTAAAGCCAACTGTTCCTAGTTCTGGTGTCACTTTGTAATCTCAATTCAAAATCATTATATTATCATTATACATAGATCCCTCATAATACCTACTTTTACTTTTTTTGCTTTGAGTTCAAATCAAATCAAATATTTTTAATTTTGCACGAACATAAAGTACAACATATCCTGAATCATGAATTCACTGACTCCGAACTAGTGAAAACTGTGTTTTGGTAGCCAGTGGCTACTCCCATTAATAAACCTAAGTTAGTAAGTGCCATATAAATCAGATGATGTGTGTGTGTGCGTGTGTGTGTGTGTGTGTGTGTGTGTGTGTGTGTGTGTACGTGTGTGTGCAGGCGAGCGAGAGATCGTGTATATCGATGACGATGTATAAATGATCCTTAATTAATTCAATAAATAAAATATATTTATATGCTAAATGGACAGATGCATATTATATGTAGGTAGGTAACTATATTTTAAAAACATTCAGTAGTCAGGTAGCAATCAGTTGTAACCTTTCAATCTTTTGAGAAACCTGGTTAGCACAATTTCCTCTACAACTATTGTAACACAAATCACATCCCTGATACACGTCACACAAATTATCATCCTCCATGAAGAGTGAATGATACACACGGGCGGCAACAATAGCGAACCGGGTGGGAAGTGGGGTTATTTTAATGTGATTGCCGCCCCCGCCCCCGTCTCGACTGGCGACGTTGCATTATTAATGCATCCCTTGAATATGTTTTGAGATGATAAGGTCGGAAAGCAAAGATGTTTTAAGATTGAAAGTCATTAAAATTGTTACTTGAACTAATATCTAGTGTATTTCCGCTTTAACGTCTTCGAGCACTTTGTTGACACGTGTTTCGCCTCTACACGAGGCATCCTCAGGACGTGTTGACTCTCCAAGCGTGGCCGAGAAATTCTCGGCCACGCGCCGATATTAGATATTAGTTCAAGTAACAATTTTGAAGATGAACTTCTGCAAAGTAACGCCTGTTTCAATCAACTAAAAGTCGTTATTTAAGTGTAGTGCAATAGGCAGGTCGAAATACCTAACTTTCCAAGCGAAGTAATGTTTAAAATCTACTAGGACATCACGGCATTCGTTTATGTTTGTTTATTTGATCCAATTTTTAATAAATTTTGCAGGCAAACAGGTCATGCAAACACAATTTTTAAGTTTGAATTTGAGCGAAATCGGACCAGAAGTTATGGAGGTATGGGAGGTCCAGGTTCGGGGAGAACTACTAGCTAGTAACTAACTTTGACTGGCTTTTGTTGCCGTAAGAGTCCAACTTTTCAAAAGCTTGCAGATTTACACTAAAAATACGTAAAAGTTATAAGTCTGTCTATGTCTGTCTAAGTCTAAGCTATACTGATGTATAGCTTAGCTTTAAAACCTTGAAATAGAGCAGAAAGAAAAAAAAATGGATGTCTGTAAAGTGTATGGCTGAGCTACCCACGTATACGTAGGAGTGTACTCTATTCTGATTCCCTACACGTGGTCCCCGGGTAGTGCTAACCGGGTAGCAAACTCTGGTGGGAGACTTCGGCCGTGGCTAGTTACCACCCACCGGACCAAGCCATGCTGTGAAATGAGCTAGTCGTGTTTCGGGATGTAGTCCGGTGTAACCGTTCCGAAGACGGGTCTGAGCAGTTGCGCACTTGTAGCACCTCACTCAACTGCCGTCTTTGTACTTCTTCACTCTACAAAATTTCAAGGCTAGAGTGAATAAGTACCTACCTTATAGGTCGTCGTGTTCCATCTTAGACCACAACGTCGCTTAACATCAGGCGAGTTGGTGGTCAAACGCCGACCTATTCTACATTTAAAAAAAAAGTGGGTTTACGTACGATAGTTTAACATGACAACGTCATAACAAAACATCGCTGAAATGATTGCATACTTTTATGAATATCTCGCTCGTGTAGCGCTCTCGCTCCGATCGTAACGTTACAATGAGCGTAACGAGACAATGAGTCATCTTTTTTCGTGAGTGCAGCCGGCATTCATCAATTTATTAGATGTTATCACGTCAAAAAAAAAATTAGAACGACAAATAGTACAATTTTGTGATTGTTAGCAACAACTTTCCCAGGTGTGTCACAAGCTTTATGCCCTTGGGTCGTAACTAATTATTTTGCTGCATTTAGGCATTCCCTTTGCTGCGTCAAAGTCACGGAAAATATTGAAATAGCTCGCATTCAAAGCGCTTTCCGCTGTGTTAGTCGTATTATTTCGTAATTTAGTATTGTTGCCGTGAAATTTACGGTACAATGACGTTTGAGCTTTCAGGAACAGTGGTACCTAAAATTCGTAGAATTCCTCGCGTATAAAAGTACTATTATCTATTCTGGGGTATAACAAAGGTAATTTTAAATAAATACCGTTATAACTTTTTTTTTTAAATCGAATAAACTACACCGAACACTAGATAATAATGATTATTGAAATCCTCGAATGTTTGGAAGGATGGAATTTTCGTTATTCAATGACTCACGGATTTGGATTATGTTTGGCCCAGCGACAGATTATAATCTGGCATAGCTCATAGGTAGGCTACTTTTAACAACAAGCAACATCGTTGACGACAGCTAGTACTACATAAACTTAAAACATGTTTAAGTTTGATGAACCCCGTTAAGTAATTAATCAAACTTATCTGCCCAAGCATAAAAAAATCAGTTCAATACATTTCGCACAGAATATACGTCCAATAAAAAAATCCAATCGGCCAACTTTATTCCGGCATTCCTTAGATCCCGACCTGACCTCTAATTGTCCCTTCCATAAATAAGACAATGGAAATAATTATTAGTCCGATACCAAGCGGCATTCCGGACCATGGCAGAGACAATGCGGGCCCCATTGTTGTATGAAAATCTAATTGAATCGGGCCGCATGTAATCTGGGGTTTGGAAGCGTTGGAATTATGGAAAACGGTAGAGTGAGGGTAGGTAGCCTTTTTGTTAACGTCTGATAAAATGACAGAACGCTAGCTTTGATCATGGACATGAAAACTGGAGAACATTTGAATATTTATTTGAGTTTACTTGGACAAAATAATCAGCATAGTCTTTAGAAATACATATCTTGGTAAACATTTTTTTTAAATAAAATAAAAAAATATTATTATTTTAAATACAATTATTAAATGCGTGTAACGTGTGCCTCTGACTTCACTGAAATACTTTACTTTGGTTGAATAAGATAAGTCGATCTTTGCTAAGATAAGTCGAGAAATTGTCACTTAAATTTAAAAAGTTGAAAGTATACTTTGACAATTTTATTCAAAGTTTACTTTGCAAATACGCCTATGCAAAGTAAGCTTAAGACGCGGTCATATCACGATTTTCTACTCACACACACACGTTTACATTTTCCACATCATTTAAAGTTGAAAATTGTAATTCACATTAATTTGAAGGTAAAATGAGATCGGAGCCTAGAATTAAATTTTTTGCCGTTTTTATTGGTATTCATCCTAATAAGAACACAAATGAAAATAAGTTACTCGGTTAAACTTTAGAGAACTAACTAATCTGGCTATTTAATATTGGTAAAGATAAATTTTTAATTTACTGTAATCGCTGAAAATTAAGAGAACTACGCTCAAACTGATTCTTTATGATGATATTTTTGTGATTTGTTTTTTCTACCAGCTGTATTTTGTTTGCACCTGTTTATCACAATTCTTCATATGAAACTAGGTGCATATAAAATACTTGTTTTCGTTGATTTCGTGTAACACCGGGCCTTAAGTGAGCAGTAAAGGCACGGCTTTGAATCTCACTCTGAATCTCGCCCTGCATCTCGCTCTAATTCTCGTTCTCAGAATAGCCATAGACAAAGATCCTACTATCATTAGTCTATGGTATAGTCTATCTGCGTTTTAGTTTAAAGAAAAGTTCACACAACAAAAATATAACGACACAACACAGTTTATAATTCAGTCCATCAATTAAGGCTACGTAAAAACGGTTAATTTATTCCACTAGCCACCGACTAGAGCCAACTTTGATTTACACCCGAACCTTTGAGGCTTTCAGGCTGGGGGTGAATATTAAATAAAGCCTTTCACGAATTTAATTCATCTGCCCGGCTCATGCGGGTTGTCCGGAGGGCAGATAGACGATACTATTACTGATAGGATAGATACTTTTGTCGTAAATTACTTGTTTGGTTAGCTAATTCTCAATAAAAATAAAGAACTGAAAAAGACCAGACCAGCTTGCTATTAATAATCATTCGGAAACGTTTCCGATCGAACCCCACAAATTAAAAACTCAAATTCTTTGAATTACAGTCTTCAAAAAAAAATTGGAATAGGGAATTGAGTTTAAGTCCGATCGGAAGAATGAATTACGTTTCAAAATTTTTGGAATCCGAACGGAAACGTTTTCGAATGATTGTGAATACCTATGCAGGAGTATCTCTATCTGACGAACATGTCAAAGTCAAAGTCAAAATGTTTATATTCATTTGGGTATCAAAGATACACTTATGAACGTCAAAGTGTTATAATAGACTCGACCGCCTTGTTCGGAAAAAGAGCCACTACTCAGAAGAACAGGCAAGAAACTGAGAAACATTATTTTTTTAAAAAATATATTAGATTACTGTCTTACAAATTTTGGCTTACAACTAGGTAATATTATATTATATTTATGTGCTAGTGGCTGCTTGGCAAAAGTGGAAGGCTCCAGACATATTTGTCTTGACTTGAAGACAAAGATGAAAAAAAAGGATTTTATAAGTAAAATCCTTTTTTTTATGATTGACTGGGCCCACGTGTTGTGGTCAAGCCACAACACACCTGATGGAAAGTGACGATGCGGTCTAATTCGGATTGTGGTCTTTTCATTAATGTAGTTTTTAAATGAACCCTGATATATGTATGAAGGGACTCATGGAAGTAGAAAAAGCGAAAGATGTGTAACGGAATCATAGAAGAGAAGTGCAGAGAAGTGGTCTCTGCCTACCCCTACGGGAAAAAGGCGTGACTATGTGTGTGTGTAATTCTCAATCTCATGTAAGAACTTCTTCTCTACATACTTTTTAACTTATTATGAATGCGAAAGTAAGTTTGTTCGTTTGTTTGTTTGTTACGCTTTCGTGCTGTAACTACTCAACCGATTTTCATAAAGTTTTGAGTTTTGCATCCACATTGTCAGCGGTACAGAAAAGGTCATAGGGTAGGTTAAATTTAAAAAAAATACGGTTTCTGTGGGACCGTGGGTGAAGACGCGGACTGCAGCTGGGAGTCGGTTAGTCCTACTAATATTATAAACGGATGGATGTTTGTTACTCTTTCACGCCAGAACGGCTGAACAGATCTGGATGAAATTTGGCACAGAGATAGATTATAGTCTGGAATAGCACATAGGATACTTTTTAACCGCGGGTGAAACCGCGGGGCGCAGCTAGTAATAAATAAAGTCTCTCTGTCTCTTTTGTAAAACCGCTAACTCCTGCTAAACCACGTAAGGGATTTTGATGCGGTTTTCACCATCAGTTTATCTCAGTTTGAAGGTTTATAGGTACCGTCCAAACCCGGGGTAGGTCGCTAGTGTCGCTAGATAAATTGTTTTTACTATTGAATAAGATTTAGATATCAGGTAGGTACTATACATGTCTACATGGGAAAAAGGATAAGAGTGCAATGAAATCTCTAACTTGCTTTAAGCGTTTTGCACAACGATCTCTTAAAATTTAAAAAAAAAACGGATTCCGGTCATCTGATTTGGATTTTGTAAACAATTTTTGAAAACATATTTTTTGATTTTGTAAAAACCGCTCTTCTATTCTCGCTATTTCGATTAAATTTAAATGGAACCTTTGAAACAAACAAAAAAAAATTGAATTTTCCGAATCGTTTTTGGCGTCTTCGAGTATCGGGAAACATACATAAAAAAGGTTCCTCCTCCTGAAGTCGGTTAAAAATCGCGTTGCTCTTGTATAACTGGAAAACAGTCTTAAAAATATTTTTCTGTCTTTCGTTTTTCAGTTTTCCCTTTGTTTGTTGGTTTGCGTGTTTCTTACGGTTATCATTGTATATCTAAAGTGTTGGCACTTGATAAAATTGTTATAAATCACTTTGAATATTTCGTGGGTCATTAATTAAGGAAACTTGGAATGTTTTTGCTGTTGTTTTTCAAACAAAATATACGTATTGTTGCTTTAATCTTGAAAGAAATGGTTTACTGGTCGTAAAGGGAGTTTATTTCAATTTTCTTATGCAAATAGAAAAATCTACATGTAAATGTTTACAAGATTTGTAAAAAAAAATTAACGTGAAAGTCGGAGGTGACTTGTCACGATATTATTCGACAAAGATGTTTCCCGCCTATACAACGTGTTGTTTTGCGTTCCCGCAGAATTTGTAAATTATGTAAACTCCACAAGTAGAGCACGACTAAACTAAGGCACAACCTTGAAATCGAGAAAATAACAGCTATTCCATAGAAAAAGTTCGTTTATCATCGACAAATGTATGGAGCAGCTGTTTTTTTTCTCATAGTTTATTCGTGTTGTGATAGTGTAGTTAACCTACCTCTAAAAATTTCGCGAAAATACAGAACAACATGTTGTATACGCCACTAGGCAAACAGAAAAGACGAGGACGAGACACGGACGGACCGGAGACACGGCACTTTTTATACAAAACGAGAAGCGCCCGTCTTCCCTGCATGTGTTGCATACATTTTGTATGAAATATTAAACGAGACGTAATTTTTTACAATCATTAATCAATAAATCATCCATAATTATACAGATTTTATTTATATTTTTGCCAAGCCAGTTTTTGGATTTTTTTCACAATGGCGAAGATGTAGTTTAAAAAAAATCATATCTCCGCTATTCAGAAAAATTCCAAAAACTGACTCAACAACAAAAAAACTAAATAATTATTGAACCTACTCACAAAATTTCAAGAGTATCGGTTAAGAATTGCGATCTGTAGAAGAAGAAAAGAAAAGATACGAACAGAAAAACATACGAAAGCATCTTTGTTCGACGCTTCGCTTGCTAACGCTAGCTCGGTCGACTATTGCTACAAAAGTCAAGCCAGGTGAATTTAACTTTACATCTTTTTAAAAGGGCGACCATAAACATAATTTTTCCAACACTGTTAGCCATGAAAAAGTTAGTTAACCATATGCGGAGCTCATTTACAGTAATTCTTATCGTCCACACACGTTTAATGATACTTCAAGGGTGGCATGAGATACGGCATACATAATTAAAGTAGGGTTCCGTATTAACAGCTGAAAAACTTTGAGAATACGCTCTTCGTTCTAACATGCATAGAATTGTCGCTAGCTTTCTCATTGTGATTTTAGTGTATTTTTACCCGACTGCGCAAGAAGGAGGGCTATGTTTTTCGAATGTATGTATGTATGTGGGTCTGTATTTCTGAGGTTTCTTTGGTACGCCCTACAGCTTAAACAACGTAATGGATTTCGACATGTGAGGTGTCATTTGAATCCTCTTAAAAGTGGAAGTGAAATCATAGATAGGGTAGGTACAATATTTTGCAGCCGGGTTTTTGTTTTTTATTGTTACTTGTTATCAACAATACTCTTCATACTTCCTAATAATATCAATTTTGTAAATGTTAAATTACTCCAGTGTCTTTGTCTATCTCCGTGTTCCTCTCTACGTGTTTCTCTTTATTAATCAACTTCAAAAAAGGAGGAAGTTCTCATTCTTCGAAACATTTTTTTACGTATGTTCACCGATTACTCGAAGATGCCTTTACCGATTAGAATAAATATTTTTTGTTTCAAAGGGTTTAGTAATATTCAGGTTCCATTGAAATTTTATCTAAATCGATTGAGTGGTTTCTAAGAATTCAACAAAAATCGAAAAATTGTTTACAAAATCCAACTCGGAAGTCGGTTTTTTAATTTACATGATTAATAGTATTTTTATCTGCTTTTACATTTGAAAAGCTCACGATCTTTATTAAGTATTTTATACATAAAATAGGTGAATAAGTAATTAGATACTTTTTAACCTAGAAAATTCTGAAAAACAGCAAAACTGCAGAACAGCGCGTTACGTCCATACATATATAGCTGCTATGTTATGATGTACAGTAGGCCCTATTTAGAACGCTAAATTGACTAAATCTAAACTAGCCAATAGTATTTTGTCCTTTTCTAACAGGCAACAATAACAAGGACAGGCATATTTTTAGCTTGTTTTAATTTAGCAATATGGCGTTCCATATAGGGCCTAATCTATTTATTTTGTGAGCAAAACCATAACAGTAGAGGTTAAAATAAAAATGTACGGACCTACTTTCCACAATACACACTAATGCACACGCGCCTAACCACAACGATTTCCATTAGACGAACAATCTGCTCGCTTCTTTCCATCATAAAAATGTTACACAAAAGTTACACATTCCTACGACAAGCTCCACGGAACCCTCTCCCCATAAGGGCCACTTATCACACAAAGGTATTTTATCAAGGGCCATGCTTCACCAGAGTCGGTTAATGTGGGCCGGCACGCAAAACATGGTGATTAAAATTAATAAAATTAGTTAGCAGGTGGACGACCGGCGCGGTGTAGGTAAACAGGACGCAGGATACTAGGTACTTGTTGCCAAGTTCAAGTGCCCACAGTACTTTAGCTTAGCTTTTCCGGAGCATTTACTATGGGGCCTGCGACTTAAGCGCTTCACACACGGCAGCTATAATGTACAATACATCTCGGGCTTCTACGAAGAGGCCAAAATACGAGTATACATCTGTCGTGTGTGGTCTCCTGACTTCTATCGAGAGATGTACTAAAATGTATTGAAGTATATCGTGTTTAGTTTCGTGTGTGAAGCGCTAAGTACAGAAATTCATAATTTCCAATAGCTCCTTTACTAAGATTCCCTGCATCAGAGGTGACATGAAACATACAAAAAAAAAACAAGACAAACTAATAATTATACCTCTCATGGCTACTTGCACTAAATATTATAATGATGGCCTAAATCCTTGCTCAACTAGTTTTGAACTACTCTTAGTAAAGTATTCGCTTTACGGGCACATAAAGATAAGACTCTCCCAAGGATTCAAATTGGCTTAAGGTTTGTGTAAAACAATTTAGGTAGGAGCTAGCTGGGAGTAGATTAAACTCATTAAGCAAGGACTTAGGCAATTCTTAAATTTAGTGCAAATGGCAATCAAACTCAGATAAGATAAGACTCAGACTCAGACCATATTCTATACAAACGCGCTTGCCAAATTCCGTGGAAACTATTCGTCAGATTATGATGAAAATTGGCATGTACAATTAAATGAACTATATCTTCGCTCCTATGTTCTTGGTTTTAAAAAAAATGTCATCAAGAGAAGATAGAGCTTAGAAATATAACGGCATTTGTGAGAGGTCACTTTTGATTGATTTATTTAATAGGTAGACAAAACAAATAAAAAACCCCTTTACATAAGGAGGTTGTCTATATCATTAACTTTTAAAAAATCCATAATAAAAGTGAAACTCTTAGTTATTTAAGAATGATTAGAGAAATTCAAAAGTAAAAAAAAAATTGAAATTGCATTTTGTCACTCTGTAGATAACTTTTGGAGGCTCGCCAGTATCTTTACTTGCTCTCGTCGCTCGTCGTCTCCCTCTAGACGAAATGTCAATAGAAAACCTTTAGCCAATGCGAAGATAGTCTAAAGTGGTCGCCGGACCTACAAAAATTTGTAACAACGTCTATGGTTTGTATAAACCTCTAGTACTGCATCACAATAGTATATTGTCGTTTATGTGGGCTATAATAGGTCGGGAAGGCACCTGAAACGACTTTTTAAGCGAGTAAGTGATAAAAGGCTTGGAAAGATGCCCATTCCGCGAGTACACGTTGTAAATTGAGAATGATACGTGTGTGAAGCCAAATAATGAAGGAAGGTACTCTTCAAATTAGCATCATTAAACTCGTGTTTATCACGGATATAACTTTTGAGCTTAGATGAGAAAGCGTACTGAATAATATTGCGAGGAAATTGTTCTTTTAATCGTGTTTCATAAAGTTACGTTCACGTATAAATAAAATTTGAATTTCATTTTGAAATGAGAGGAATGACTTTAGCTGCACACCGAGAATTGAGCTTCTATGCTAAAAGACTCGCTAGGTTTTTCGAAGTAAAGGTACCCTACGTATACCCTACCCTACCTACCCTACCCTATGTTAGGTATACCATAAGTAACCTTTGTACCACATTTCATACAAAATCCGTTGAGCTGCTTCCGCGTGAAGAAGTAACGATAACAGACTATCTTTCGACCACACTATCATCCACTCATGACTTTTGTAATTTATGATATTGGTGTAATGACCTCGGTGGCTTAGTTGGTAGTGAATCTATATTCTGAGTCCTAGCTCAAAACCTACGCCCCCTAGGTCGTGGGTTCGATTTCCCCCTATGACAAACATTTGTGTGATGAAAATTTGTGTATGTTCTATTTCTGGGTGTTAATGACCTAATTGAGTAAGTTGTTTCTATATTACCAGGCTCTGGCATAGCCATTGCACAAGCTAAGCGTAGTTTGGGGTCAGAACGTGTTTACAAAAATACTTCGTTTTTTTTTTTTTAATAAATAGATTAAGAGAATGCAATGCAAATATTCTTCTGAAACGATACTCAAAACACAATAGCAGGCACCTACTTACACAAAAACCTTAAATACTTATCTCAGAACAGCTTTACACAACTTTTTCTCATCTACCCTAAAAATCAAAGTAGTTGTAAAGCCAGTAAATAATTCACGGCGACCACAAGCCAGCGACTTGATGGATTCCTCCTTGGATTCCCTCCGCAATCCTCCGAGGGACTGCTCGCTCGGAGTAACAGATGTGTTTGTTTCTCACCGGTACATAAAATAAGGTATAAAGAGCTAGAGTGTATGTACATAGGTATGAATGGCTAGAGATGTGAAGACGTTAGAATCAGAAAACATTAGACAGAAACAAAGCTCTTATCCCCTTTAGCAGTAAACATTGTGTAGCCTCGGAATAGCTGTACAGTGTTTTGGTAATTTTCGTTCTTTAAAATTTTTGAACACGATCGAAAAAGACACTGTATAGTTCTACCGAGGTTATAAATAAATAAATTCGGGACACACACGGTCGCCTGACCCCAAACTAAGCTTGTACTATGGCTGCCAGAGATTCATACACATACTTAGATATTTTTGAAATACATACTTAAATATATATTAACACCCAGACATAAAACAAACACAAATTTTATTTTATTTTATTTATTTATTTGTCCATCAACATTGTGTACACTAAAACATTATTAAATTCAATAAAATATTACTTAAAATAACTAAATGTCACAATAATTATAAATGGAGACGGCATGCATAGGACTTAAGAGCGAAAAATATTATTAATTAAAAATATACAAATAATAAAATTGAATTTAAATAAAATAATGAAAAATTACAAAATAGGCGTCAAATTATCCTCACAGGTCAAGTCAATGATCAAATGTTCATCATATAAATGTTTGCCCTAGGTGGGAATCGAACCCACGCCCCCATGCTCAGAAGGCAAGTTCACTACCAGCTGAGCCACCGGGGCAGTCAAGTTATACAGTTATACAACGTTTATTGCTAAGGGGGTTAGATTATAGCGGCTCTGTGAGCTATAGGCTTCACGACCCACATCTGTCCTCCTTACAGATCGCATTCTTCAACCGATTCTCGTGAAATTTTGTGAGCAGGTTCTTTTAGATCTACAGTTTTTTTTTGCGAGTCAGTTTTTGGAAATTTTTCAAAATTGCGGGGATATGATATTTTTTTTTTTGAAAATTTCGCGAGCGTCAGTTTAGGACGACATGTAGAGGAAGACGAGATCTGGACAGAGATCCAGACAGAATTCGAATCTACGCAAGCATTTTTGTCGATGTCGAAGCATAGTAAATATCCTTTACGCGTAATGATGATGATTATTGGAACTAATTGAACGAGCGCAGCGAGATCTCAGTCTACTGGGATATCTCGTCATTTTTTTTATACGACGACGATAGCTTGAGTATCTTTGATCCAATGTTTCTGACATTTTGCAGGCAAGTATAGTTAATGCAAATACAATTTTTGCATGAGCTTTAGGAGTGAAAAGGTGTACTAAGTGCTAGTTCAGGGTAAAATATACCTTCACACCAAATTTCATCATAATCCATCTATCCATTTGAGCGTGAAGAAGTAACAATGAAACACACTCACAAACTTTCACTTTCAAAATAAATTAAGTAGGATAAATATTAAAAAATATTTTATTAGCAAAAGATTTAGATTAACATAGACTCTTACTACCTACAATAATTTAATTTAAGTAAGTCCTACTAATATTATGAACGCGAAAGTTTGCAAGAATAGATAGATGGATGTTTGTTACTATTTCACGCCAGAACGGCTGAACAGATCTGGATGAAATTTGGCACAGAGATAGATTAAAGTCTAGAATAGCACATAAGATACTTTTTAACCGCGGGTGAAACCGCGGGGCGCTAGTCTTAAATAGTTTGACAGTGAGCCCCAAACTAAGCACCTGTATCTTGGGGCTCGAGTGTGAAGCTACCATTGCAAGTACTTTTGATATAAACATTCTAAAAGATTAGTAAAAAACAACAGGTCAGATCAGAAAATTCTGTCTGTAACATATAAACCCCTAGCCTTACAATAAATTTAGAATAGAAAACAAAAAATCCAAACGCAATCATATTAATTTGAATTCGTTTTTACTTGACAAGGTAAAAATACAGAAACACATGAATAATATTGAAAGAGGAATATGTACGGAACACGCTCTACAAGATCTCTGAGATATTCAGTAGAGTTACTGATGCATTTGTGTTTATTTGAGTAGTAAAGTTTTAGTAGAGTCGGTGCCGGTAGAGCGCGGTCGGTAGTGTTAGCGAATACTGCATGGTGTTGATTTATTTGCTGTAGTAAAATGAACCCACGTAAGGACTGTTCTGGAAAAATATTAAATACTTTAGGAAGAAGTTTTCTTACGTGTTGCTGCGGTAGGTTGCGCCCGTTGAGATATTTACCTCAGAGTTACAAACTTCAAGTTATGTATTGTCATGTCTTTCCCCCGCGAGAGCTGGCAGAGGTGTAATACAACACCCACACTTCTTTTTTTTACTGCTTAATAGGCTTGCGTTTGGCTGCCAACATGCCTGATGATAAGCAGTGATGCGGCCTACGATGCAGCACGCTTGCCTAGAAGAAACCGATTCACTCGAGACTTGAAGACACACAGATTATAATTTTTAAGGTAAAAAACACTTCGCCGAGCGATATTCAGTCCCAAAAGTGACAGGGGGCGAGCCTGTCGCCATACACCGGGCTCCAGTCATGTAGCAGATGACATACAATAAGCACATATGCTCACACAATGAACAAATTGGTGCGAGCCATCGGCTGGGTTCGAACCCGCTCCCTCTGGCTTGAGAGGCGGGCCTTCTCCCAACTATCCACACTCGACTGCCATCGCTTTTTTTCTCTGTTTCAGCTTCGATAAAAATGCTTTCGTATATCCCATTCTTGGCCGAATCTTTGTCTTCCTCCACAGATAGCAGTCGTGAACCGATTCCCTTGAAATTTTGTAAAGGTTTGATAATTATAAAGAACTTTTTGTCAAGCGCTTTTTGAATTTCTTCAAAATGGCAGAGACATATTTTTTAATTATTTCTTTTTTTTTTTTTAAACTCTAAAATCTGTGTAATTATCAAACTTGCTCACAAAATGGGACCTGTAAAGGAAGGCAAACGTCGGCCGTGAGCTCTAGAGCTCACAGAACTACTAGTTTTATACGGTCGCAATATTAAATTTGTCCAATTAAGACGCTTTATATCGATAGTATTAGGTATTCGGGTAGTTTGTTCCAGAGCACTTTGAAATTGCGCGCCGTTGTATTAGGATCGCTGTAGGCTTAATGCTAACCAAAAACATTCTGAAACGACACAAAAACTCTATAGTTACACTAACTTACTTAATTATAGAACCTGCTCAAAAAAATCACAAGAAATACGACCTGTATAGGAAGACAGCCGGACAGACGCCGACCGGAAGGACATAAGAAGCATTTGCACCGATGCTAAGAGAGAGCTGAGCAGAGACGTTTCGCGTGCCAGAGGGAGCGGGTTCGAACCCAGCCGATGGCACGCACCAATTTGTTCATTGTGTGAGCAAATGTGCGTATTGTATGTCATCTGCTACATGACTGGAGCCCGGTGTATGGCGACAAGCTCGCCCCCTGTCACATTTGGGACTGAATATCGTCCGGCGAAGTGTGGGTGTTGTATTACACCTCTGCCAGCCCCCTCGGGAGAAAGGCGTGACGATATGTTATGAAACAGAGACGCTTCGACGCTCCCTGACACTGGCTCGGTCGATTATTACCCCAAATGAGTCTAAACACAAACAAATCGTACTTCCAGTACGTAACGGATCCCAACGTGAATAAATTCACCGCCAGCCGAATATCTCCCACAAAAGGCGATCCCAAGAGGCGCAGTTATCAATAGATAAAGAGCTCTGGCGCTTACATTTGAATCTCTATTCACAAAAAATGCCGGAATGCCCTCGTAATATTTGAGGGAAAATATTGGACTTCTAACTTAGTGTGGAGCGACGGTGGGTTAGTGGTTGGTGGGAGTGGACGACTCGCTACAGGTGTGAGTTCGATTCCTACCTTGTTTCGCCTTGGAATAGTTTTACGGTGTGTTGGGTTTTTGATGGAGTTAAAAAATTTAAGTGATGATAGCCTAGTTGGCGAAGGCCCGCCTCTCAAGCCAGAGGGAGCGGGTTCAAACCTAGCCGACGCCGACGGCACGCACCAATTTGTTTATTGTGTGAACATAATGTGCGATTGTATGTCATCTGTCACATAAATGGAGCCTGGTATATGGCGACAGGCTCGCCCCCAGTCACATTTGTGACTCAATATCCGCCGGCGAAGTGTGGGTGTTGTATTACACCTCTGCCAGCCCTCTCGGGGAAAGGCGAGACGATATGTTTATGTTCAAAAATTTTAAAGAAAGAAAAAAAACACTGAAACTATCAAGAGGATATACACAAGGGGGATAATTTTTACCTCATTGTGTACTATGATCTAGACACGAACACGAATTCAGCAAAATCAAGTTGTAATACAATTTTCAAACATATGCTAACTTAAAACCATACAATCGTAGTCTATAGCACTGCCTTTCCGGGCAGTGCTTATTTCATAGTTCAAATTTCTACTTACTCGTAGTTTTTATTGAAATTGCACAATTTTCGATGATTTCGGTTAGTTCATTCTTTTAAAGTAAAATATACTTTGGAACACCTCTATTTAGTCATAATTTTTGAGAATACCGGCCTCATTTCTATTGAATATTTATCAGTATTACAACTTCCCCAATACGGATAAAATAATAGTTAAGCGCTGCGTATTATGACCTACCCTTCCGCTCCGCCCGTCGCTTTATCAATAACTCGCAAAACACCATTTAATATTGCACAAGCGCTTTCGGAAAGTGAAGATATCCCGAATATTTTATTCAGGAAGGTAAAGAGGCTGACAAAGAAATGCGAGTTAGATCGTGGCCTAAATAAACTGAACCACTACTGTTTGTTCTCGATGGATGAGACATTCGAGTTTGACAGACAGGCAGATGTTTCATCTTTCGCAATATCGCAATCGATTTTTGCGAACGTCCCCGAAATAACGTAGGTAGGTAATTGTCGGTCAACAAATTTGATTATGATCCATTATAAAGAACAATAATACGGTTTTTGTCAACGAAACTGCCAATAGGGCGTTCAATGCCCAACTTATCCGCTTCCCTCGTGCTCAATACTTCAGTTTCCGATTTTCACGCTTTCTCGTATGTATCCTGTCGTTTAGTTCGCCATATATGGATCGTAATAATAATATATGTGTGTGTAGGTAGTGTAGATTCTTTTTTTAGTTTGTTTTGTTTGTCAGCCTATTTTATCTCAATGTGTATGTAAATCTTTCTACAGACTCTACTGGTCTCTAAAGTGTTAGTTCTACAGTAGCTAAGTTCCAGTATAGAAATACTGAAATTTACTACTAGAGCTACGACTACTACTGTAGAACTAACACTTTTCTAATCTGATTAAACTTTAGAAATTAGAAATTAGAGTTTATTGATAACTCCTATAGTTACACGTCACAGTTGAATATTTTTATGTGATTAAAAACGAATGTCTGAGCAATAATAATTGATAATTATTTCAAATATAAAAATAATTCATTAACGTCATTATTCAGTTAATTATAGTAAAAATAGTTAAATATTATGTTTAGCTATTATTTTACAAAATAATAATAGTTCAAAAATCTCATAATTTAAAATAATCTTCAATGTAAATGTAATGTATGCATAGAACATATGTCTAGTAACCAAGCTCTCAGCTTGGTTTTGAAGCACGCGGTAAAAGGCGCATCCCGAACGGAAGTTGGTATACGGTTATAGACCGCTGACCCTAAAATATCGACCTCGAGTCTGACGAGACGCTGTGAGCAGGTCACCAGTTGGTCCTTCTATTTATTACTATTCTTATTCTATTTATAACGTACTAAGGAATCCCCTACGTTAAAAAATATTTAGGTTTACATGGTTCAATGGCTTTAAAGGTTTTAGTCGCATTCGAGTTTTTCGATCAAACCGTCACGATGGTAGGAGCATCGACGCAATATTGGGTCGAGCAAGGCTCGAGGCACCGACATTATTTATTTAATAAACCCAGCCCTGTGAGTAGTTACATAATTGTTCCTTTTCAATTTCTACGCAAAATTCGACGATTGTTCTCGCAAATAGTAACAAAGGCTCCAAATGGCGCGTTAGGTATTTCATTTAACAAAGGTACGTTTCAGTCAATTTGAGACTAAGATGATTAGGGGATGATTATGACAACTGTCTGGAAATAATAGAGTTGAGAGAGTTGGCTTTCCAAATTAGAACTTTATTTTGACGGCAATAAGGCTGGAACTGCAAAATATGATTATCTGTCCGTAAGGTCTGTATTAGGTATAGGTCTGTATTCAATTCAGGTAATGAAGACGGGATTTGACAATCAGTGTATACAAAATGTACATGTAAATGATGTCTACATCTCAGACACACGGGCCACACGCCAATGCGGTCTGCTAAACTTGGGTTTGCACTTTCCGTCCCAAAGTGTAAGGCGATGTGGGATTGAAATGGACTTCACATTCACATAAAGGTTCAGTTACGGGGCTGATATGACCACTCGGAGTTGCTTTTCCAAATTTCCTTCTGCATGGAGGATGTTACTAACGTGAGGTGTCCTTTGGCGATGCCATAAAGATAAAATAAAATCCTTACTAATATTATAAATTGCGAAAGTGAGTTTTTTTGTTTATTTGTAACGCTTTCGCGTCTCAACTACTCAACCAATCGTCGTGAAATTCTGCATACACGTTGTCTGGGATACAGAAAAAGACATAGGATACTTTTTATCCAAAAAATAAACGGTTCTTATGGGACCGCGGGTGAAACCGCGGGGCGCAGCTAGTAATAAAATAAAAGTAAGAGAGGATGCCATCTTCACATAAGATACATAGACAGATACACAGACAAAAGAGAGAGAGGATGGTAGTAAATGCTCGGCTAGAATTGTATTCCTTAACAAAAACAAGGAAGCAAAACTTAAAGTCACTACTCCATTCAAAAAGTCACACAAAAAAGTCCGCTAGAACAAAGTAGTCACACGAAGTAGCCAAGTGAATGGGAAATTAAAAATTATGCGACCGTCTGAGATTCCGTTTGAATTGAAATGAAGAACCTTGAGGTTTATTTATGACGTGATAATTATGCTAGTTGGTCCACAGAGTGGCTGGAAACTAATTTAGTTTTGAATGGGAGTGGTTCCATTCATGCACACACTTATTATCTTACTGCAGGACTGAGAGAATGGTTAGACGAGTTAATTAGTGTTAGAAGTGGATGTCGTGTCTATGAAGTAAAAAAAAACTAGTGCGTGGAGTCCCTACGCGCGGAAGAAGTAAAACTTACAATACAATACAATACACTACATCTTTATTGCACACCAAAAATACAACCAATGAAAATATTTTAAAAAATATCATTCGGCAGTACAAGGGCGGCCTTATCGCCTAAAGCGATTTCTTCCAGGCAACCTTTGGATGGACAGGACAAAACGAAATTTGCCAAACGGTCAGTGGCATACATAAATACAATAGTAAACAAATAAAATATAATAAAAAATACATATGTTAATACAAAAATACCTATAGGTTCATATATTTAAAATACACTTCATTTAAACTTCTTTTCTTTCTTAAATATATCTATTCACTTTACTATTAAACACCCCCGGATTGTATTTAGGTGGAAAGACAGAGTTCTTACAAGAATCGTTGGCTTGAAACGCTTAGTGCGTTTTGACGGGATTTCCACCATAAGAGGGTGTCTCTTACTGGTGCGCCTGGTACAATTATAAAATTTGTATTAAGTAGGTAGTAGCTACGTGTATCAATCTGTGCTATTAAAAGTAAAATATCTTTTATATTCCTCTACAGTACGCGCAATTGTGCGACATGCACCTGCGACAGCCCGCAGTCGCAACTCGAACGTCTTGTGCGGAGTTTTGAACAAAATGTATGAGAATTATTGGACGCAGTCGCAGTTGCGTCTAGTCGTTGAGCTGTCGCAGACACATGTCGCACGGTGTGCAGATCAACTTAACCTGGGTATCTTCAAGTCTCAAGTGAATTGGCTTCTATTAGGAAAGCGTGCTCTATCGTCGATCGACTGCCTCGGTGGCTCAGTTGGTAGTGAACCTGCCTTCTGAGCTTGGGGGCGTGGGTTCGATTCCCATCTAAGGCAAACATTCATGTGATGAACATTTGTGTTTGTTCTTTGTTTGGGTGTTAATATCTATTCAAGAATGTATTTAAACATATCGTCACGCCTCTCTCCCGAGGGGCCTGGCAGAGGTGTACAACACTGACACTTCGCCGGACGATATTCAGTCCCTAATGTGACAGGGGGCGAGCCTGTCGCCATACACCGGGCTCTAGTCATGTAGCAGATGACATACAATACGCACATATGTTCACACAATGAACAAATTGGTGCGTGCCGTCGACTGGGTTTGAGCCCGCTCCGTCTGGTTTGAGAGGCGGGCCTTCTCCTGCTAGGCTATCATCGCTTTATGTATTGAAAAATATCTAAGTACATATGTAATCAGCCTTTGGCAGCCATAGGTAGCCAAGGTTTGCTTAGTTTGGGGTCAAAGTCAAAGTCAAAGTCAAAATGTTTTTATTCAATTTAGGTATCAAAGATACACTTATGAACGTCAAAGTTATTTAAATAGACTCGACCGCCTTGTTCGGACAAAAAGCCTCTACTCAGAAGAACAGGCAAGGAAGGTCAGGCGACCGTGTGTGCAAGTGTCCCGAAGATTATTATAATATTGTATAATATTAAGCCAAAGCTCGGCTAACCTTTATTGTTATCAAAAAAAGTCTGCATGAAAGTGACTAGCAGAGTAACTACCACATGACATTGTTTTATCAATGTTGCTTTTGTTCATATAAATTGAAGATACACAAGGCAAGGCGTTAAAAAAGCTTAAGCGACTATCTTTCATTCTATTTCTCTTATATTATTCTATTAAGCGACTTAATAGAAGACAAGTAAAATTAAAAATTAAAAACCCCTCCGACACCGATTTTCATCAAACATAGCTAAGAACACTCCCGACTAATTCACCTTTCAAACAATAAAAACAAAATCAAAATCGGTTCATCCGTTTGGGAGTTACGATGCCACAGACACTCACACACACACGCACACACACGCACACACGCACACACACACACACACACACAGGCGCGCACGCACACACACACACGCACACACACACATATTCACGCACACGTCAAGTTTTTTTTTGCCTCGGAGTTAAAAAATTAAAACCTCAAAATACAGAAAGAGAATAAGCTTATGTTGAAATATATTATACCTAATCTCTAAGTCCGTACATCCCGTAAAGTCTGATTAAAATGGAAATCTTCAAAGCAAAACCCTCAGAACAAATTGAGAACAATCTCAAATTAGTAGCTACTTCTTGAAAAACTTCAATTGCTTTAAAATATTCCGTCGTAAAACTCTTTCCACTTATCACAAACACTGTAACTTCCGTAAGATTTAAATTCACTCGACTCAAGTCAACTCAAGTAAATGATCTCCACAAAGTTCCAAAATTATTTCATCTCTCATTCGGAAATGCTCTTGCTAAGCGTTTACCATCAAACGCAAGTCCTCGCTTTAAGACGTCTATTTGACTAAATTACCCCCTCTCAAGTCGCTTGAACGCGATCCCAACTAAAACTAAATATCTGCCTGAGGCACTCTTAAAGTGCTAATGTGAAACGTGTAATACATTTTTGCAAATGTTTCCAGACTTTCCTAGATATTTTGTCAAAAATTCGCAATTTTCTAAACGAGTTTTGGGTAAGTTTACCGGTTGATTTTTTTTACCGTGTCGAGAATAATAATCGAGCGAGCGAGCGTTAGTGTACGAAGCATCTATGCTTCAGCTTCGATACAAATGCTTCCGTGTGTTCGAATTATGTTTGGATCTCTGTCGGAATCTTCCTCTCGCATTTCTTAAACGATTCGAAACGAGATATGGTTTTTTTTAAACAAAATCTCCACAATTTTGAAAAATCTAAAAGCAGACTTAGCAAAAAAAAACTGTATAAATATCGAACCTGCTTACAAAATTACACGAGAATCGGTTGAGGAATGCGACCTGTAGAGGAAGACGGCTGACGTTAGTCAGCCGCGAGGTCTACAGCTCACAGAGCCACTAGTTAAAGTGTGTTGTGTAAGCGGGACAGAGGTAATTTACAAGAATATTTGTCTAAACGGGTAGGGATGCTCAAACGCCTGCAAAGGATAGAAAAAAAGTCGATGGCACACGTACGGTGAGTACCTTCCCACGATTATATCGGCCGACTTCAAGTGACAGATTCGCGCTACGAATTCATGAATAAATTCGGCGTATGTAGTATGCGTATGATTTGAACTTCAAAACATCAAATCGATTTTTTATTTTTATACGAAAAAATGTTTATGCCATAGGATTCTACTCCGTTTTATACCTATTATACCCAATTTTTGTCAAAACTGTAAATTAAATCAACCGAAATAGCTGTTTTTCTTCCCATTTTCTTACATATCTTCACGCCTTTCCCCCAGGGGAGGCTGGCAGTGGTGTAATAAAACACCCACACTTCGCCGGGTGATATTCAGTCCCAAATGTGACAGAGGGCGAGCCTGTCGCTTCAACTCTCTATGAAAACCGAATCATCAGGTTTTACATCATTTTCTACACATGTCAAAGTTTCAACGGATTTGACATAAAATATTTTCACTATAACAAGACTTCATGAAACCTGAAATTTCTCGACAAGTTTCACTGCTTCACGGTAGCACGAAGCTTATTTATGAGATGTTTGCATCAAGATAATTTATATACGTGTGTTGCTCCCTCTTTAGGATATGGGTTTCTTGAAGACTGCCAGCCTGGCTTGCGTAACTCAACTCGGTATTACCGTTCTAGGAAAACATTCTGTTATTCGGTTGGGTGAAATGTACGGAAGTATGCTTGCGGGTTTATACCTAAAAATGCAGCTTTTAGAAGTTTGGAAGTGCTTTGGGAGATTCGTATTCACAGATCAGTGTTTCAATATCACATTGATGTAGTCCCATATTTCGTAACGACAGTTGAACACAAATGTTTGGTAGTTGGGGTTTACAATTTTACAAACAAACTTAAACCAATTGAAAATGCTGAAATTGAACTAATTGAAATTGCTTTGTTATTTTAACAAAACGCAATAAGTTATAAAGCCAGAAACAGACTATTGCCCCGAACGCCCGCGAAAGCGCAGATACCCTGTTCCTATTAGTCAAAAAGCTCATAACAACTAATAAGAACACTTTCGCGGGCGTTCGCGACGATAGACTGGCTCCTGGCTTAAGAATTAGCAGCTGTATCGGTCTGTGATGATGATGACTGATTAATAGTAACGAGTGATGTCACACAGTGCCGGATTTAGGGGAGGGCAGGCGGGGCTAGTCCCGGGGCCTCTACAAGAGAGGGCCCCCACAATAGGGTTTTTTTTTTATTAATTAATAGGATTGCGTTTGGCCGCCAACATGCCTGATGATAAACAGTGATGCGGCCTACGATGGAGCACGCTTGCCTAGAAGAAACAGATTCACCCGAGACTTTAAGACACCCAGATTATAAGTGTCAGGGAACACACACTCTGGCAGAGTATTCCACAATCTAGCGGTCCGTATGAGAAATGAGGAACCAAAGCGTTTCCAAATTAAAAAAAGAAATTGCAATGTTAGCAGGTCAAGCAGGTTTTTTTTACTTTTTTTTTTGAGAAATAATTAGAGGTCTCCACTCTTTTGTTGCCCAAGGACCTCCACACCTCTAAATCCGGCCCATTGTTGTGTACCCCACAGTTTGATGTTACATCAAACTGTGGGGCCCGGTTTACATATCGTCACACCTTTCCCTCGATGGGGCTGGCAAAGGTGTAATACAACACCTACATTTTGCCGTAGGATATTCAGTCCCAAATATGACTGGGGGCAAGCCGGTTTAGTGATATAGAAGCAACCGTTTGTCTACGTGAAAGGCTTTGAGAGATTGTCTAAAAACTGATAATAGACTTCGCCACTCAGCCTATAGCAGCTTACATTATTAAACGGGAGTACAACAGCTAAAAAGATATTGTATCTACGTAAAGCAATTAACAGTATATGTTCCTAACAGAAATTAAACAACCGTGAGAGTCCCGTTAACTGTCCACACGGGCCATTTACAAATTCCGGTACAATAAAACCGGTACGTACAATTAAAAACAAAAGGTAGCGAAACATTTTTGTCCCAATTTCCAGGCAGCTATAACCGTTTATAAAAGCTAACCCTTTCATATTTACAACAGAGATTATCGCAGAAAATCTACGACAAACCTTGACCTTCCGACCCTTAAAACCGAGGACTGGAAACGATAAAAGTTAAGCGGTATTTAGCTGGTTTAATATTACGGTATCGTTAGCTTGACTATCAAGAATAATGTAGATCATGATAACAGTTGCGCGGACGGTGCCGAATAATTTAATTATTATGCTTTATGTCCAAAATGTAAAATGATCAGTTTTTATAAGAACCGCTAGTAGATAGATTATTGTTATTAACGTTAATATCAATAATCTTACTAATAAACGTCGTATAGCCTCGTTATGTGGTGTTTTATTTTTTCTATCCATAAATTTTTGACCTCAATCGAAAAAGACAACACTAAATAACTATTCCCGGCTATTCAAGGTTCTTTAGTAAGGTGGCACTAATGAACCTTGTTACAGTAAGTATTTATTTTTGTGTTTCAAAAATTTTTTTGCGCGAAGAAGAAAGTTTTTATGACATGAATTTCTTGACAATACTAAGATTTGAGACATAAATATTTTATTTTATACGGTAGGAAACAAAAAATGATGCATGTGTTATTTTTTGTCGTATTAGCGAACTTCCACCTTTACGGTATAAATGTACACTCATTACAACACTGATTCTATATATTTTCCGGAAATGTTCAGATTACTCGGTCCCTGCCTTTCAATTTCTGGATCTTCATTAACATATCCGGGAGTTTCGTGCCATCCAAAGTCGTTCCAACTGGTATTAGCAACAGTCAAACGTCTCCAGGCCCAAATTTACCTAAATATAGCTATACCCACCCGCAAACCGCTATAGTTGTACCGTGCGGTTTTACTTGATATATTCCAGGTTTTTACTAATTTCACTAAAAAAAAGTATCCTGTGTCTATCCTTATGTTATCCGCTGTTTTTTTGCTAAATTTCATGAGGATATGTCTAGCCGTTTATGTGTGGAAATGGTAACAAACAGACAGAGACAAAGTTAGTTTTGCATTTGAAATTATATCGTAGTAAGTATATTGTCATTATGGAAATGTTTACGCGTTTTGCTAACTCTAAGCAGATTTGGAAGTTGCTGACGTTCCAGTTCTGTAGAAGATTACTGTGACAGGATTATTTTTAACCTCGGACGCAAATTGAGAGGTGCTGTAGGTTTCACGCTTGCCTCGGTGTAGCTATATCTGTGTCATCAGAGCTACCAAGCTGATTGAGCGATTATAACTGAGTTTTTTTTGTTCGAAAAGTGACTTTTTTCAGAGTTTTTGAAATGTTTTCACTTGTAAATAACTAACTAACAATATACTTAATGAAATGTTAGTAGTTAATTTTAACCTACTTCTAATTGACGTATCAAATTGAAGCTTTGTATGAACCTACTATAGATGTATGTAGTTCGAATGACATAACTGTAATTTGGTATTTCAAAGCTGATCCAAAGTTCAGCTAGGAGATGAAAACCTTTTTTTAAACTACATTTTATTTTAACTATGAATGTCGGTTTTCTTTAAATTGTTACCTAAGATCACCATTCACCCTGCTAGTCAATCCGCAGACAATTTAGCGTGTGAATTTTAAGGTTCAATGTTTATTCGCTGCAGATTAGTCTGCAGCGGTTGGCTCGCCTGTGAATACTGGGCTTTACAGTTTCTACCGTGCGACATTTACGCAGTACGAAAAAGGACTTTATGAGCTAAGGTAAAGTAGCTAAGCTTAAGGACTGGAAGTACATGGTTTTATTTTCCGAAGAAACTGCACACATCTGCGTCTACATCACAACGACAATTATAGCTGTATGGGTATGAGTAGTCACAAAAATTCTTGTTAACCTACACTTTTTACTACAGTTCAAGTCATAACTTGGTATAGCATCAGTTAAGCTATTTAGTGGTGATGGTCGTCCGGCCGTCGTTAACCGACAAATTACAGACCCGACCTGACTGGCGGAATTCCTAAGTTTGTTAAGTTTAGCACTTTGTCCTTAGTTGTGATCTTAAGTTTTGACTTGTTAGAGGCTGTGAGTTGGGGTACGTAAGATAATTTACTTAGTTAACCTCATCGACAGAACAAAATGTGTTGATTTTTTTCCTGACTGCGCAAGAAGGAGGGTTATGTTTTTCGAGTGTATGGATGTATGTATACGAGTATATGTGTATTTATGTTTGTGGGTATGTTTGTATGAGGTTTTTTGGCGCGGCCTACAGCCAGAACAGCTTGATGGATTTCGAATTGTGAGGTGTCGTTTGAATAGATTGATAGTGAAAGTGACATAGGGTACAACATTTTGCAGTCAATTTTTTTTTTTTTCGTTTGATAATGTTAAGATTATTTTTTTCAAGGTTTCAGTCCTCCCAGTCGAAGGCATACACTAATTTATTTATTTGTGAATGTAATGTGCGTCACCTAACTGGGGCCGGTGTATGGCGACAGGCCCACCCCTGGCACATTTGGGACTGAATATCGTCCAGCGAAGGGTGGGTGTTATAATACACTTTTGCCAACCCCTTCGAGGAAAAGCCGTGACAATATAATTATGTTATGTTCATATTAAAGATTTACCCGTCATACAATAAAATACTTATTAAGAAAAAACATCGACACAAAAAAGTAGAACTAGAAGTATTTACGCTTAGGCCCGCATGCTAAGACGACGCTCAGTCTAGAATCTCGATTCAAAACTGGTTTTATGTTTAAATTGAGATTCATGATTGAGCGTCAGTTTTGAATGCGGCGAAACTTCTTAATCTTATCAAGGTATACCATAGTAGGTACAAATTTCTGAGCAAATAATTGTAAATTGTAATTACTATTAAGTAATTGAAACTCTGTTCTGATAAATATTTTTTTCAGTTTTATGCACCAACTAAATACTTACAAGTATTAGGTATTTTTCCCATTGCATATCCAAGAATATTTTGTTTGCTATCATTCAGATATTTGCCCAGCCTGTAAACTCTGACAGAGTTGGCCAATCAAACTCTACATAAGGCAACTTCTTGGTAACTTTTTTATGTCTGACATGCCATGACAGGCCACCGCAGCGTGGAATACTTTGAGAATGCCATGGAGCAGATTAGACCTAAAATTATCATTAATTGTTTTGATATATTTTTCGTGGCGCTTTATGAAACTCTTTTTTGGAGTATTCTGGGATTAACCTGTTCGAACACACCTTCCCCTGTCGCAGTAAAGGTAACCAGTCACTATCCAGCCTTGCAGTCCGCCACGTCGTCATGCAGGATGGTGATTGTTGTCGCAGCCTGCATCGCGTCCGGCAACGACGTGCAGGATGCACGTGTAGGACGCTAGGCAGAATGGTGTGTGAGCTATATCCTGCTTCGCAGTCCTTCACGGCGGACTGGAAGGCAGGATGGTGAATGGTGGCCTTAATACATCACTAGTAGCGCACAATCAACTACGAACAACTACTTCCTACTTATAAATTCGTCCCAAGTGAAAAATATAAGAAATATAATGTAATATCCAGGACATTCCAGGAATCCTAGAATGCAGCTTGGAGAAGACTTACGTGGAACTCACGGGGAATTAGTCAAATAGAGCAGCGAAGTCTACTCGTCCAAGGGCCGGTACTGTTTGTACTCGATTTGGTTGAATAATGGAGAAATAGAATCGACTTCTGGTTTGCCTTTTACCTCAAAGTTTGGGTAAGGACAAATGTAATTTTGAAAACATTTCTGTCCTAAAAATTATTTCTAAATTTTTTGTGTCTTCAGTGCAATGCCTGCTGAATGCTTTATAAGCTTGAAAATATAAACTTGGTTCAAGTAATTTTACTAATTTTTAGTCCGTCAATCATGTCATAATCGTCCCATTTGCTTGATTTCCCGGGTTTTCAGGAATTACATTGTCGAAAGCATTTTTCAAAATTCTAAAGCTCATGGTAGGTGTCTTCATCCGTATTAGTCAAATACTGTCCGGCAGTTTGCGTCGAGTTTGGGAGCTACGACTCAAATGAATATTAAATTCAATGTGTTGAGTTAATCCCAACGAATGGAAAATGTATCTTAATTAAGTGGCGGATTTCGGTTTAAGCTTAGCGCTCATTGAGAAAGTTAGGTAAAAATTCAAAATTTTAACGTGTTGGCTTTATAAGTTGATTCATTAAAATACCTGTACTATAATAATAATTGCTCTACACAATGGTGCTAATGCATATAGTTTTTAAAGGCTGTGAAATCAATTTCATTATCTGATGTGCTTTTAAGTACCTAGAGACCGAGGCTTCTAAGATATTTTTTAACTTAGGCACTAGTTATCGCAAACTATTGTTTTTAGGTCTTTAAATTAATGGCTTTAAGCTTCCTTTTTTAATAATTAATTGCTTGCTTAGCTGTGATGAATTGTGAAAATATCTAAGGAAAAAAAAATTCGTTGTAAAAAAAAAAAAACCTACTCTTTTAAAACCTGTAACGTGGTGGAAAAAAAAATAAAAAAATTTAATTTAATATTTAATATTTAATATTTAATAAAGGTTAAAGTTAGGTTGAGGTGAAAAGTGGTCCACGTTATCGGGGGGGAGATGGGACAAAAGGAGAAATGGTGGCAAATGAAACTTTTGCACCTGTATTAAAGAGCTTGAAGAGCTGAAGCTAACTGTACCTTTGAGGAAGGTGTCGCAGCTACCTAAGCGAACAAAAACAAAATTAAACCTGGATAAGCTTAAGTCGATAAGAACAAAGACCTCTGTTACCAAAGACCGTATTGTTGTTTATCTGTGAGTTGCTGTGTGAGGACAAAATTAAAAGATTTGTTTTTAAGGTTAAATCAAAACTATTTATTGGTCGGAACCATAATTACTTAAAGTACATGCAATTTTCTTAAATTTAAAGCGAGTATTCTTACCCTGTAATGACCAGAAGGGTCTTAAGCTTAAAATTCTACAACCTTAATCGTTATAGAGTTAAATACTATTTAATACTATATTTTAACACACTTAAATTGAAGCGAACCTATTAAAACCAAATCGCTTAGAATGTAGTTATGAAATTACAGCTCTGGTGCTAATACTGTCTGTAATATTAAAGTAATATAAACTAATGTGATTCTAAATGTTAATTCACAATCAATGCTAGTAAATCGGTAGCTAAGCGATTTACTAGAACAACAAAAGGTATTTCTATTCAAAACTTATGTTCACTAAAGCGCAGATCATACAGTGAAAACGAGGACTGTCTCATACGTCTACACTCTGTCCAGAAGGCTTGAAATTGTGAAAATTAGTAGAATAATCTGACCATACCTGTCATAGAGAAAGTAACCTTGTGGCTATGACTTTTGAACAAAATAAAGGGGTTACTTGTGAATCCATGGATAAGTTGCGTGTGGTACTTGCTTTCACGACGCAGCAGGTACGCTTGGAGGTTAACATCCGCAAGTGGATACAATGGTGTATGCTTGCCGGTAAGCAACGTGGCTTGGGTCCGCAAGTGGGAAGAAAAAAAATGACATGCAGTGCAGTTACATCTGCAGGAATCGGGGTGCCGTAGTCGTTGCCAGTTCGTCAGTGGGGAATTGATCAATCCGGGCAGAAGAGGCTTTTACGCCTCTTTCTAAATGCTTCTGCCCTAAGGCAGACGAAGTTCCGGAGCACCATGTCTTTCACCTTGTCTGTCTCGACCAGAAAAGACCAGAAAACTCAACTCGAGCTATCACAATAGAATGCCCTTCAAAAAAGCAAAATCATTCTGTCACTTTGGAACCGTTTCGACTCACGCATCCACGTATGACGTCACCACACCTAATCCACTACGTCTTGTACGCAAAACTATTTTTTATTTACGTTCCATTTTCCCAACAAGGTTATGTAAAATAATCCAGATAAAAAAATAGATAGAAAATAGATAATTTCATTCTCCTATCTTTTTTTTTTTATTATTTGACTTGATCCGACGGACGGAAATGTGAAACGGATGACAGCAACATGCTAACTGTCACTGTCAGTGTCTAATAATGACTTCAAAGTCATTGCTCAATACCGTAAATAAAAACAAAATCTTAATTATTTAATGTCGAAGACAATTAAATATCAACCAAAAATGCAAAAATGAATGTTTAAGTGTCGTGCAACGAAAAAATGTATTGTAAGTAAGTAGCTACGCTACAAACCCCGACGCAAAAATGACGGGGTGTTACAATTTAGACGTCTCTCTCTCTCTCTCTCTCTCTCTCTCTCTCTCTCTCTCTCTGTGTGTGTGAAACCGATTTTTTTTTAAAAGGTGAATTAGTCGGGAGTGTTCTTAGTTACGTTTGATGAAGATCGGTGTTGATGAAAATCGGTGTCGGGGGTTTTCTTTTTACTTTAGTGGTGAGGGTGAGAGCCGTATTTATTTCGTTTACAGTCCTAGAAATATTCTAAGCTGCTTATTGTATACAGTTGTGCTGATGATTCCGTATTTCCATATACGGAATCATCGATAATTGACATATTACGGGTGCTCCTGCAATTTCAGTACTATTTTGAGTCATGTTTGCAAATCACGGCAACTTTTAAAGGTGAAAAGGAACGATTTGTCTAATGTCACTACCTACAATAAAAATAGTTTGGTGTAATTTCTTTCAAAGTAATTCTGATGCCTTGTGCATGTGCGAATATCATGTGCCTTCCGTTGATAGGACAATAATAAATTCACCTTTAACGCTCGATCATTTCAGAATATTTTAATGAATCTCTGCAGGGATTAAAGAAGACACTATATCTAAATTAAACCCCCGATTTATAATCAACAAGTAATATAAAAAGGTAAAAAAAGTATATAATGCGCTCTGTGATTTTACTTGCGATCCCATGGGAACCGTTGACTTTTTTCGGGATAAAACGACATATGACCTTTTCTGTATTTCCTCCAACTTCTATGCTCAATTTCATGATGATCAGTTGAGAAGTTAAGGCGTGAAAGCGTAACAAACAAAGAAATTAAAAACTCACTTTCGTAGACTGCAAATTAGCTCATAATTGCAAAAATTTGGATAGATGTCTGTTACTCATTCACGCTACAGCGGCTAAACAGATCTGAATGAAATTTAGCACAAAGCTAGATTATAGTCTTGAAAATCACATAAGCTACTTTTGAACTACGAGTGAAACTGCGAGGCACAGCTAGTGTATGTTATTAGTTAGGATAGGATTAAAACACCACACACGTCCGTTTTATTGTTTCATATCTCTGTATCGAAATCTGAAAATTTCATCAAACCATTGTCTGCGAATTCGAAGCCGAGGCGTGGCACTGAAATTAAATTACTGTATAAATAACTGAAGACTCGGTTTGTTCGTTTCAGGCTATGTGAATTATGTAGTGATCCAATTCTCTGCGAGATCGTTTTGCACAAAGCCACTAGCTAGAATACTCTAGTACTACGACGTCTATACATAGATCACGTTGGAATACCTTCTAAGCAAGTGTTACATTACTCAACTACCCTACAGCCTACAGTCTATGTATCACACTAATAGCTACTAGTGCTATTGCTACTTTAAATTGACGGACTGATGAATTTTGATGAACTTGATAGTTTGATAAACTCATAGCCTGGATTAACTTATTTTTTTTTTGTCGCGCTGCTTTTTGCAATTAAAAATTAGCTTATGTGTTATTTCAGGGTATAGGCTACCTCCTTACCAAATTTTATCAAAATCAGTCCATCCGTTTGAGTGTGAAGAAGTAACAAACAAATACACACAAACTTTCAGCTTTCGCTTAAAAAACCTTTGAAGCAGAATATCGTTTATCAACAATCTGTGCTTACCTCAAATGACGATATAGATAATTATTGCTTGTTCATTTAATTATTTTTTCGACCCCCGCCACGACTGGTTTGTTACATACCTGAAAATGAAAACAAAAGTATTTTAAAACCAGTAATAAGTACTTACAAGTAACATTATTAAAAGAAAACAAAAAACTGCATAATGTAGTCTGATGCTCCGGATGTTATTGAACTGTTGTATCCTATATATGTCACTTCTATTATCAAGACGATTCAAATGACACGACACATGTCGAAATCTGTCAAGCTGTTTATGCTGTAGGGCGTGCCAAAGAAACCTCATGCCCACCCACATACATACATACATACACTCGAAAACATAACTCCCCTTTTTGCGCAGTCGGGTAAAAAGGCGGTAAAAGTAAGCATATTCCACTACTTCTTGCGTAACAGAAGTTGAAAGTCTTACAATGCCAAGAAATGTTAAAATCGAGCTTAAACAATAACCGTGTTTCCCAAAAATGGGTAAGACATTAAAATAAAAAGTTCCTCCGCTTGTTTCCGTCCGGACTCCGGACTTTGGCAGTCCCCGTCTTGGCAAGCGACCTTCAAATAGAGATGGGAATATTCCGGCCACTTCTTAATTAGTTGATTGTTTTATATTGAACTGTTTAAACAATTTCCAGACAAAATATTCTTACCAACTGATGCGAATTTCACAAGGATTAAGTCAATTAACATATCATATTTTTATAAGTTTATTGCACACCAAAAAAATACATGAAAAACTTAAAAACCAAAATACGTTTTTCAGCAGTACAAAGGCGACCTTATCGCCTAAAGCGATTTCTTCCAGGTAATCTACCTAATTTATCTCTATTTTTTTTTTTCACTTTACATAATTATGAGATAATCGATTTATCATTTTGAAATTGTTGATAACTGTCTAGTATAATGTTATATTGATTTATTAGCGCTGCGCACTAAATTTAGACAAAAAATGTCAAATGGCAACTAAACTTTGACCAATACCTATTATGGTTGATCAATAAGAATAAACAAACAGAATAATCGTTCTTATGTACGAGTAGTTATTTAAGTGAGCAAATTCTGCAACTTTTGCAATTTGTTCACTAATCTGATTTCAGACTTTCCGGCCATTTATTCCAGCTAAACATACTACACAATTGAGACATCCCTACCACTGAATTACCGAAATTACAGTGCATAATTGCTTTTCAACCTTAGGCTGCGTATCCACCAGAGATGTTTTTTGCCATAGGTGGCAAACAAGGGCTAACGGGCCGCCTGATGGTAAGTGATCACCGTCCCCTACGGATACCTGTAATATCAGAGGCATCACAGATACCTTGTAGACCCTGATGTGCGAGAAAAATGAGCAGTGCGCGAGGAAAAACTCACCAATGGAATCACTTCATTGTGGAAATGTAGTGATATTACTGCCTCGGTGGCTCAGTTGGTAGTGAACCTGCCTTCTGAGCTTGGGGGCTTCGATTCCCACCAAGGGCAAGGCACATTCATGTGATGAACATTTGTGTTTGTTCTTTGTCTGGGTGTTAATCTTCTTAATATATATAAATCTCGTGTCACAATGTTTGTCCTCAATGAACTCCTAAACCACTTAACCGATTATAATAAAATTCGCACACCATGTGCAGTTCGATCCAACTTGAGAGATAGGATAGCTCATAACGCGAACGAAGTCGCGGGGTGACAGCTAGTATCTATTTAAGTATGTATTTAAAAATATCTAAGTATTCTAAGTATGTATATCTCTGGCAGCCATAGTGCAAGCTTTGCTTAGTTTGGGGTCAGGCGACCGTGGGTGCAAGTGTCCCGATTTATTTACCTCTATTTATGGTGGATTTTTTTGTCCAGAATTTTTATATAATTGTCTATATTTTGTATTTTGGCTATAAACTAACAAACAAACTCTATTTCACTTTTATAATTTTAAAAGGAAAATAGATTAGGATTGCGAGTTGATCGGCCCCGAGCTTGTAAGTGAATGGAGTCCTTTATCTTGCTGCCGCTTCCCTAATGGAAATGATATGCCTCTGATTGCCCGTTTTGTTTGTTCAAGAAAGTTACGCCGTCACTTGGACAGTTTGATTGTCGGTAGTTTCAATTAAGATTTTCGAAAGATAACAGAGCTTTATTTAAGTTTATGTTAACTAATTACAGTTGGTAATAATTTATATCGATTTTAATATTTTAATATTCGATTTTATTAAAATTAAGAATGGAGGATGTTCTAATTATTTAAAATGAAGGATATGGTAATTAGATTTGAGGTATTTGAAGCATTTGATGTAATCACGTTGTAATAATTTCTGAAAATTAAAAAAGGTACCAGCTACATTAAAAAGGTACCAGCTACATTATGTTTGAGATAGGCACTGAAGCCAAAAGTTGTCATCTGAAAGTATCGCTGCGGCAAAACTTCATAGAATCTTTGTAAACTATTTTCGTCATTCTCAAGCTTGCTTAGTTTGGGGTCAGATGACCGTGTTTGCAAGTGTCTTGAAAATGCAATAACTATTGTTCAAACCTTTACTAGTGGAGATACTTATTCTCTTCAGCGGACATGTTTTCCAACTCTTTGACATTCGTGAGAATAACCTATCTTCGACCAGCAAGCTGGAGATATTTCCCGGTTTTCTATAATCCCTATTCCTACATATCGTCACGCCTTTCCCCTGATTGTTGGGTTGGCAGAGGCAGATTGTCCCACTGGGGGTTGGCAGAGGTTTAATACAACACCCACACTTCGCCAGACGACATTCAACCCCAAATGAGACAGGGAGCGAGCATGTCACCATACACCGGGCTCCAGTTACGTAGCATTAATTAACATTAAATAAAACGACTAAACCAACGGCTCCAAAAGAAAATAATTCAAAATCCTCTCCAAAACCAGAGAATTTCTGGGCCAAGTTTCACGAAGGCAAGCGGCAGGCATTAATAACTGAGGGACAGGACGCCTCAGGTGACGCGAGATTAGCCGAGCGCGCGCAAACACTTCTGGAAACGTACGGGTAATGGGACGGATGACTTGCTCGGAAGACTCGGAAAGAAACCCTTCTTGTGATTGTGTTACGAAGACTAGTCTAGGGTTTAAGGTAGCGTTTTTCAAGTAACTAAAGGTCTAGGTGGACTGGTTAATACGAGTAGTTTACTTGAAAATGACATTTAGCGTGGACACTCGATATGCTTGCAATGTGTACAGAAAATGTAATCTTTGATTAGTAATAATTATAAGTCGTTTCTTCTTACGGTGCTTTTCGTAAGCTGATGTAAGTTGGGAAGGTTCCTGGTAAATATTATGTCTTTTAGCAAGCGTTAGCATGCGAAGCGTCTATGCTTCAGTTTCGACAAAAATGCTTTCGTCTGTCCGATTTCTGTCTGGATTTATGTCTTCCTCGACAGGTCGCATTTCTTAACCGGATTATGTTGAATTCTGTGAGTAGGTTCAACAATTATGTATTTAGAATTTTCGCAAAAATTCTGTAAAATTATCGAACCTATTCACAAAATTTTACGCAAATCAGTTGATGAATACGATCCGTAGAGAAGACAGACGTTAGCCGCGAGATCTATAGTTCACAGAGCCACTAGTGTTAAAGCTACTCTTCAAATAGCTAATCTTATAAATGTACTTAAGTACATAAGTTAAAAATATTTTTAGCTCAACCAAATAGAACCTTAAATATTAAAGTCAAAGTCAAAGTCAAAATGTTTTTATTCAATTTAGGTATCAAAGATACACTTATGAACGTCAAAGTTATTTAAATAGACTCGACCGCCTTGTTCGGATAAAGAGCCTCTACTCAGAAGAACAGGCAAGAAACTGAGGGGCATTATTTTTTCAAATAATAAATAAATTACTGTCTCACAAATTTTGGCTTACAACTAGGTAATATCTATACATACTAGTGGCTACTTGGCGGAAGTGGAAGGCTCCAGACATCTTTGTCTAATAATTCTAAAAATAACAAATACCTTACCTACATCAATAACTACACCCGTACCCACAAAATTTTACAGCAAACTCTAAAAATATTCAATTATTCTTTACGAGTCAACATAGTACCTCCCAGCAAGCCTTAAAACCATCTTCAGATAAATATCATTGAATGAAAGCCATATTTTGATACTGACAAATAACAAGGAAGCGCTCAGAGCGCGAAAATGGAAGAGAATCACCCACGGCAACCAATTTCCGCTCCAAGGAAAATGGTCGTAAACATCCTCACTCGCCACGATGTCAAGGCTCTTATATTAGGTGACGATATACACTTACCTATAGACCTATACTTACCTACTTTTACTTAATGTTGTTTTTACTTAATTTTGTTCTAATTTTAACTTTGTTTTGTATTCAATTTTCGTTGTATATTTTTTGATTTATTAATTTATTATAATCTAACAATGTGCATTAACAGTAATTCCATGTTGTCAGCGCAGATCAATAAAATCTCGTATGCTCTGTTCTCAGGGTACCCAAGATACAGGCCTAGCCTAGTTTGGGGCCCACCGATAACATTTTTCTGGGTTCTTTTCTGTAAACATCTATTGAAAATTTGCTTATGTGCTGTATTTTTTGGAAATAAATGTATTATTATTATTAATGTATTATTATTATATAGATACGTGAAATCGTCTGACGAAGTAAATGAAAATATATTTTTAATCGATTTCCAAAAAAGAGTTAGGTATTTTCTATTTTCTTCTGTATGTACATTTACATATTATGTTATCATGATATTATTATGATCGGAGCTCTAAATATCTTACAGTTGTACGTCTGAAGATCACATGTGATTAACTGGTAATCGGAAGATAGGTTAGATAGACAGGCATTTTTATTTTTAGATAGACAGGATTTTGACACTCAAATAATGGCATTTAGGTATAAGTAATAGAGTAGCTGTCAAAACGAAAAGCGTCACGTAACTTAATGACAGCGGAGCCTGCCCGCGTGGACTGACTGCAGGTTCACTACAGCGCTAAAACATTCGTAATGTCGTCCAACCATACAACTCAAAGATGATGTGCTATATCGCAGTTTTCACGCTCCTTACACAACCACACGGCGTGCGTGTTGAAGCCATACTAATGTAAGGTGTACGGATTGCATTACAGTGCAGTGTACGAAAGTCAATGTACGGATGATGAAATATAGTACGTGGTACATATTATTATATCAATGAATTAAGGTGGTTCGTTTCTCTTAACGTGCAAAATCCACACTTTGATAATAATAATTATTATTATAAACTAGAAAGTAACCCTGTTTGTCTGTCTGTTTGTAGTCTATTCACGGCTAAACGGCTAAACAGATCTTGATGAAATTCTATAATTTGTTACAGTATTTAACGAGAAAGGTTTGTGGATACTATTTTCTGAATGGACGCGAACAAAGTCGCGGGTAACAGCTAGTTTAAAATTAAAGAGACAGCTTAAATCACAATAGCTATTTTTTATATCTCGTGTTAGATAGCAGGAGTAAGGAGATGCAGCTTGTACTTATCTCGTATTTATTTTAAGAAGAAAATGTTAAAATGAACATTTTCTTCTTAAATATTTACTACGCGAATATTTCTGTTTTTAATATCTAAGAAAGATAAGATATTAAAAACAGAAATATTCAGTACTCGTATTTATTAAAACTAACCTTCAGTTTCAGAGTCTGATAGCTCCCATATTGCAATACCAAGGCCATGGACTTGAAAGGTATTAATATTTTACTACTAAAGGTACTTATGATCTTCATAGCGGGGTAAAATGAATAAACTCGGTGTTGCCAGACGTGTTTTCTGAAATAACATGAGAGTTTAATAAAAACGTGGAACATTTTATTAGTTGGATGAAGTTTTATACAGAATAATATTATAAATGAATACTGGAGATGTAAGGAACATGAAATAATGAAAATTAAAAGTTGAGCTGCTTATTAAATTTCAAGTGAAAATTAAATGATAGCATATCCGATGATAGCCTCGTAGGAGAAGACTTGCCTCTCAAGCCAGAGGGAGTGGGTTCGGACCCAGCCGAGAACACGCACCAGTTTGTTCATTGTGTGAATATGTGTGCGTATTTAATGTCATCTGCTACGTGATTGGAGCCCGGTGTATGGCACAGGCTCGCCCCCTGTCAATTTTAGGACTGAATATCATCCGGCGAAGTGTGGGTGTTGTACACCTCTGCCAGCCCTTTCGGGAAAGGCGTGACGATATGTATGTATGTAAAAATGAAATAATAGTATGTATGAAGAATTTTATTCTGCAGAAGTTTGAGATGCATTTGGCGTCATGTTGAAATTCCATTAATAAACAGATTCAAATTAAAAATTATTTATTTATTTTTTCTAAATATTTTTATTGCGGAGCGAAAGCTAATAAACAAAAATAACTATAATATTCTAAGCTTAGGTGAATTATTGGCAAGCCAGGCGTTCGACCAAAACTCACCTGATGTTAAGTAACAGTGTAGCTACACGAAGATAACAATAAGACAACGATAATAATTACCTACAACCATTTTATCGAAGCAGCACAAACTAGACTTTAATCCACCAACAAATAAAGCCAAAATCCATTGCTGGCAGCACGAAAGCAAGCGAATAACTTATTCATCGACTCCCAGGTCAACTTCCATGCCTGCACAATATTTCAGGCGAGACGTAGTTTATATATTATTCTAGGTAAGTAATTTGTCTGGCACAATGAGGGATTTTTAGCTCGAGGCTAGGGTATTGTCGGTAAAGACTGGTAACTCAGCCTCTTGTTTTATAGCTGTGTGGCCCAAGTTGGGAGTGATAGCGTTTTACAAACCAAGCGGCATTGAAATGGCAACGATGTGAAAGTTGAGTCGAAGCTCTCATGCACCTTGTTCCAGTACAACCTTAAACGGATTAAATCACGTTACTATTTCTTCTAAACAGATTTTTTTTTCATTTTTTATGTATAATAGGTCGGCGTTTGACCACCAACTCGCCTGATGTTAAGCGACGTTGTGGTCTAAGATGGAGCACGACGACCTCTAAGGTACTTATTCACTCTAGCCTGAAGTTTTGTAGAGTGAAGAAGTACAAAGACGGCAGTTGAGTGAGGCGCTACAAGTGCGCTACTGCTCAGTACCCGTCTTCGGAATGGTTACACCGAACTACATCCCGAAACACGACTAGGATCATTTCACAGCATGACTTAGTCCGGTGGGTGATAACTAGCCACGGCCGAAGCCTCCCACCAGAGGAGAGATCTAAAAATTAATAAGAATATTTTTCTTTTGAATTACTATTTCAATTCAATTGAGATCTACAATGAATGAGTGACAGAGGCTCTAAAACGCAATTAAATAATGTGAAAACATTAAACTAGCGGGCAGATAAAGCAGCTATGCATTTTCTTCACCCAGGTGGTGTCACTTAGGTCAGGAAAGTAAATATCTTCTATATACATATATAAAATTCAAAGTCCTGACTGACTGACTGACTGACTGACTGACTGATATATCAACGCACAGCCTAAACCGCTGGTCCTAGAAATATGAAATTTGGAGGGTGTGTTCTTTGTACAGTGTAGGCATCCACTAAGAAAGGGTTTTTCGAAATTCCACCCCTAAAGGGGGGAAATGGGGGGTTCAAATTTGTATGAAACTTTTTATTCTCTGGATCGATTGACTCAAAAATTGGTACAAATACTCTTCAATTAAAATCATGAGACACGTGTATCACAGTTTTTCCAAAATCATCATCATCATCATCCACCAACAGAGTCTAATAGCGCTTCTTTTAACTCTGAAAACTTTGCTGAGAAAGTTATTAACCCACTACAAACGACGCTGTTATTATTCTTAGGGTTCCGTACTAAAATGGTGTAAGGAGTATGTCTGTCTGTATGTCTGTGAGCTGATTATTTTAGAAATTATAATAGCGACTTGAAATTTGGTACAGATCTAGAGAACGGTAGTGACTACGTATAGTAGGTACAATGTATATTAAAAATGGTACTTATGTATTGTAGGTAGTCGGGGTCTGAAAGAGGGATTGCAAAAAGAAACCCTTGCAATATAGTCATGTGGGGAATCAGTTGTGTATGCAATTTTCTGTACTTAGTTGTTTTTTTTTTTTTTTTGTTAAATTTAGTCTTCTAAAATGTTTTTGGTCTACATTTTTCACTTCAAGGTTTTCAAGGATTTAAGCAATACCTAGATTCTCTAGGTATCTGTATTTTTTCATGTATCAGTGTTTTTAATCATTTTACGGTTCCGTGATGATTTTAATTATGTAACACAGAGGATTTTCCCAAAACTATTTTATATTCCAAAGACCTTTTGTGCTTTGCATGGCAAAAATAGAAGAAGGGGAAACCGAGTGTTAAGTACCATCTTCTCTCACTTCGGCACAAGATTAGGGGCCTATCATCCTACGACGATTTCCCTGTCAACGGCGTATTTCATTTAAACTTTCAATTAGCTTTCATGACACGTGGCTTGCTATGGACGACAAATATTGGGATTCTATCTTATAAGAAGCAGCCTTATATAAATAACATAACATATCGTCACACCTTTCCCCCTAAGAGGAGTATTACAACACCCTCACTACGTCGGATGATATTCATCCCGAAGTGTAATAAATGGCGGCGAGAGAGTGTGAACTACATTGCTGACATTCTATCAGATTTCAAACTACTTCATCAGTAAGGGAAAAATACAAGAATTAAGTCCAAGCCTGTCAGAAGATTACAAACGGCAAGAATTCTGTCAATAGAGATCAAGTAACCAAGAGATGAAATTTATAATTAGTGTCTTTCTGGCCTTAGATAGATAGATAGATAAACTCTTTATTGTTCACACCACAGATAACAAAACAACAAGAGAAAAATAATGATAAAACTTATTAAAGTTTATATATTATTAAGTGTAACAAAAGAAAGAAAGAAAGAAGAAGAATATTTTAGTTAGAAGAAGTATATATTAGTAAAATTAGACGAAGTCAAGCTGATTAAGTATTAGTAATAATAATAATAATAAATTCGGGACACTTCCACACACTGTCGCCTGACCCCAAACTAAGCAAAGCTTGTACTATGGCGGCCAGAGACTGATATACATACTTAGATATTTTTAAATACATACTTAAATACATATTAACACCCAGACATAGAACAAACACAAATGTTCATCACATAAATGATTGCCCTAGGTGGGAATTGAACCCACGCCCCCAAGCTCAGAAGGCAGTTTCACTACCAACTGAGCCACCGAGGCAGTCAAAGAAAGAAAGGTTAGAAAGACAAAACCTACAATACGGGTTGCCTTTGCTTCAAAGGTCTTAACCACAGGTCTGACATCATACTGACTGGTGTGGTTTCCGAATGATTCTGTGTTTATGCTGAGGATTCCTCTAATATCTTTAACTTCACCGAACTACTCCTTCGAGTTAAAAAGAATGCAGTTTCTCCTCAAAGTCTGCTTTGCCATGACCATAAATAAATCTGAAGTCAAACTCATAATTTACTGAAATGTTTTTCACATGGTTAGTTATACGTGGCCTGCTCCAGAGTAAGCTCACGGAGCAGCCTGGTGTTTCTAAAAAAGAAAAATATGGTTTACAAAAAAATACTGAAGTAGATTTGCGCTGTAAACAATATTGATTATCAATTATCTACATTTGTTTGTCCCCTAATTTTATCTTTTCACACAAGCTTTAAGTTCTGTTGATACCTTACTACTACTACCAATCTCATTCCAGAGATAGTTAAGTTAACTAAATAACTTCGTCCTTATTGCTCTGTTTGGGATATTGTCAGTTAGTGTATTCAATTGAGAGCGAGTGTGACCATTTATAATATTTAAATGTCATTCATTTCCTGTAAGCCACGCGGGCGAAGCCGCGGGCAGAAGCTAGTACAGTTATAAAAGTACCTTTCCGATTTTCAATAACCGCTCGAATTGCTTTTTGCTTTTGGGTACCAAAAATCAAAAATCCCGTTAAAATCTTTTTGTGTTCTATTTAGTATCCAATCGATTTTTACATCAAATTTCGCGCCGGACTCATTAAAACTCTATTAAGATAGAAGCCAGATGGAATGAACTTTGTTTTTCTAGAAATGTACAGAGCGTCTTTTTTATACCAAAACGTATAATTTAGTCAATTAATACGACACATAGTTAAGTTTGTAAATCCAAAGGAATCCCACGATGTACCAACTTACGCGAGCGGATCGCAAGGTGGTAATTATAGGAAGCAAAATTCAACCCTCTCATCCCTTGTCCCCGACCTCAAACGGGGAGCTCACATGCTCCTCGATAGCATCTGGGTATCTCGCGCGATCTCGCTATCTCTGTAATCGGCCATTGTGCCAGCGATCGCACAATAGCTACGATCTATCAGAGCACCAGGCTAATGATGGCCTAACCTTTTTAAAGGTTACTAGATTTTATGCGACTACTCATTCTCAAGCATTATAGAAAAGCTTTTAAATGTCATGAGAATTGAAAAGGCGGTGAGCGCTGTATAGATTATAATTATATAGATTATAATTATATAGATGTAGGAGTACAAATATAATATTTTAGTAATATAGTGTATATCATAAGTTAAGAACGTTGGTTTGACGTGTTTGTGTTTGTCTGTGTGTGTATATGTGTGTTTGTGTGTGTATATATGTGTGTATGTGTGAGTGTGTGTGTGTGTGTGTGTGTGTGTGCGTGCGTGCGTGTGTGTGTCTGTGGCATCTTAGCACCTACACCTATAAACCTATTTTGATTTAGCTTTTAGTTGTTTGAAAGGTGAATCAGTCGATAGTGTTCTTAGCTATGTTTTTTTTATGTTTAGTTTATTATTGCGTTAAAAAGTTGGTTGGTTTTATTGCATTAAAAGCATGGTTTTGACCGGTTATGACTTTTGACTATATGTTTTCTTCCTGACATATTGTTATACTATGGTCCTGCCTGAGTAAGCAAGGGTGAGCGGTTGGCTGTCCGTTGGCTGACTCCGATTAGGCCAACACAAAGAATAAAGAAAGCGGTGAGCTGTAGCAAACAAAACGCAAATCGACCGAATCGCTCGCTCGGTCGAAAATAGTAGCTATCTGGGGGCTTACCATGAACTTTTACAAAAACATCATTGCGCAGGAACGTTTTGTTACATTCCTTAATAAGTATTGTTTTGTATCATACCACAAGCATTGAAAACAATAATGTTTTAAAACGTTTTTACTCCTGCTATAGTGATGGGAAAAGAATGTACGATACAAGTGCCTCTACACACTCTGTGGTATTTTTGCGTTACGAACTGTCATTATCAGTGTGAATGTCATCTATCAATCATAAATCCAGTATTTTCGAGTATGGTGTTGCCAGATGTATATATGTCAATCGTAATTATACGATTTTTGCCGTGTAAAAATCGGACAATCGGGGTCGTACAATAGTACGACCGCATAGCGAAATCGTGCCTACAATATCCTATCGATAAAGGGAAATTACACTTACGGTTTTTACAAGTTGCAAGTAAAAACACTGCGGCTTCTTATTATTTTCTTCCAAGAATTTTTATTTTCCTCACCAACGTACAATCGCTCCTAAGAAACATCTGGCGACACTTGGTTGTAATGAACAATGTCGGGGGAGTTTTGGCGGGAACCGAAAAGATGGTGTCGTGTTTTTGTATTATTTTCTAAAACTTGTGATTCTTCGAGTGTTAAATTGTAATAATGGTGGATTATTAACGTTTACCGGTTCGTCAACGTGCACGAGTGTGGGCAAATGATACAAACATCGCGAAACGCGATTTTTCGTGTTCTCTACAAAACTTCACTTAAAGTTTCAGTAAAGTATCCATAACTTTACTGGAATGGGAAAAGGGGAGGGGTTCATCGTCTTCATCATCACCTCATCATCATCATCCCATCATCTGTTACTGAAGGAAAAATATTACTAAGAATCCGACTGAAGGACGAGTATCCATGGTCATGAATAAATTAATAAAAAAAAAAAAAAAATGAACAATGTCAATTTTTTTTTTTTTTGTTTTGTCCCATAGGGCAGGCTAGAGGCAACATAGCCATACCACCTAGTCATCCGTGTGTTTGTCATAACATTTTTCAATAAATCTCTGATGAAGATGATGATAAGTGAGATAAATCCCACTCCTCTTTCCCTCTTTCAGTAAAGGCGAGTTTTCGTTTTAGAAAATAATACAAAATCATGACACCATCTTTTCGGTTCCCCTCAAAAACGTAAATTAAATCTACATTATTATGATCATTAAGGTAAATTAAAATTCAATTGCTGTTTAGAATTAAAGTTTGTGAAAAATATTTTGGTGATATCTAGAATTTAATGCTTAGAATAATTTGTCACAGCGGCTGCAGAGTCTCAGCGAAGCAGTTCGATATCATGTGAGACTTTTAAAAAACCCACAGTGAAATCGCTGCGGGCTTTAATAGGAGTCTGCAGGCGAAGGCTCATTCTAAGAAGAAACAAGTGCATCGAAAGGAGCGGACTTAGCCAAAAGAAAATATATGTGAAAAAGGGTTAAAATTTATTTTGGAGCCCGTCTGAAGGCGTCCTTCGTAGTATGGAGCTTCTAATATCTGCTTCGAGAAACTCGAAAGTTTCCAAATCATCGGCCATCTTGCTAAATATTACAAATAGAACCTCAGAAACACAGCAAAAACTCATTAATAAATAGAAAAAGTTACACGGAGAGCAACTTTTTAACAATCGTTGTAATTTGTATCATTCCTGCTATTTTGACAGCTCGGCAGGAATACTTTAGAGGTCATGGTACGGTTTTTAAACAAATGTTCCTTGGATTGAATGAACGAAATCGAGTGACGTCATCAAAACTGCTAAGCGATATCAAAACGTAGCAGGAATACTTTTAGGGTGGTCATGGTACGAAATTACGAAGTAAGGCTTAATTAATGATGTTTTAAGAGGTTGTGGTAAGCCCCCTGAAGGCAAACAGTCAGCCGCTGAAAGTTTGCTTAGCTAGGACTTAGCCTAACAATATTCAACTATCGATTCCATTTCTAATACATATCGTCACGCCTTTTCACCGAGGGGGCTGGCAGAGGTGTAATACAACACCCACACTTCGCCGGATGATATTCAGTCCCAAATGTGACAGGGGGCGAGCCTGTCGCCATATACTGGGCTCCAGTCATGTAGCAGATCACATACAATACGCACATATGTTGACACAATAAACAAATTGGTGCGTGTTGTCGCGTCGGCTGGGTTTGAACCCGCTCCCTCTGGCTTGAGAGGCGGGCCTTCTCCATCCAGGCCATCATCGCCATTTCTAATAATACCTTTCTAATGAGTTTCGGACTCCACAGGAATAACTTATATTTACAGTGACAGGAAATTACAAAGCTAAAGTTAAAGTTGAACCAAGATTATCCACTAGCAGTTTAAATCTATTAGAAATGTCTTCCAGTTAACTCGGTTATTTATGAACTGAGTAAATTACATCCAATTACTACTGTCGGTGCAGTTGCTTGCTAATTAATGGCACGTCGAAATGTAAAAGAGTTTTGACAAGACTTTGGGATCGCCAACTATTATCATACGATCTAACACCCTTCTTTTACTGACGAATTAAAGATGAAGACAAGTTAAGCAATTTTTTTTTGTATTGCGCGGATCAGTTTTATTATTAATAAAATGATACGTTTTCTACGATTTGCTTGGTTAAAATGTTATAAACACCTATCAGTTCAGGTGTTTATAACATTTTAACCAAGCAAATCGTAGCGAGCGATGATAGCCTAGTCGGAGATGACTCGTCCCAAGCCATAGGGAGCAGATTCGGACCCAGCCGAAAGCACGCACCAATTTGATAAAACTCGCCCCCAGGCCGAGGAAGCGGGTTCAAACCCAGCCGAAGGTACGCATCAATTTGATCATTTTGTGAACATAATGTGCGTATTTAATGCCATCTGCTACGTAACTGGAGCGCGGTGTATGGCGATAGACTCACCCCCTGTCACATGTGGGACTGAATATCGTCCGCCAAAGTGTGGGTGTTGTACACCTCTGCCAGCTCTTTCGGGGGAAAGGCATGATGAAATGTTATGTTTTAAACCTGAACTAATAGGCAGATATTCTATTGATATTAAAAAAAAACTAATTTGTTGACGCAGCGACTCAAATCGTGTCTTGGTCTCCGATACTAAGAAACGCCATTTTTCTCTGTCTTTGGCAAGTTCATGTTAAGCATTAACTTAAAGTTCTCGAAGGTCTTTAGGCACTTCATCTTTCCATCTATATTGGGGGAGGCAGAACAGCCCTTTGGCCGTCTGGCAATCCCAGGTAAGCACTTTTTACGTCGCGATCCTTTCTCATCCTCTCCAAATGTCCTAGCCTATAAGATTTTATCTTACCAATTAAAATTAGATAAAACAAAAGAAAAATTGAAGTCAGTGGTTTTTAGGATCATAATAAATTAAGGAGCGATAGCAGCCTGGTTGGGAGAAAGTCCGCCTCTCAAGCCAGAGGGAGCGGGGTCGGATGGGTACCCGACGGCACGCATCAATTTGTTCATTGTGTGAACATATGTGCGTATTGTATGTCATCTGCTACATGACTGGAGCCTGGTGTATGGCGACAGGCTCGCCCCCTGTCACATTTGGGACTGAATATCGTCCGGCGAAATGTGGGTGTTGTATTACACCTCTGCCAGCCTCCTCGGGGGAAATGCGTGACGATATGTTATGTTATGTTATGTAATAAATTAATTAGATACATTAGAAATTACTACATTGGCAAAATATTACGGCACTCAAGTCTGGTGAGTGCCATATATTTTGCCAGGCACTGTACCTTATTATCAATTCGTTTCGCTTATTTGCCAAGTACTTTGCAGTGATTGCTATTTAATGTTTTAGAGCACAAGAAATGTTAACAGTAATTGCTACACACGATGTTATATAGTTAATCTATTTTGTAGTGCATAGGGTGTGATAAGTCTTGCCATTTTAATATAATTAAGTAGGTAGTTAGGTGAGGTGGGCCCGGTAGTTATGTTTCTTGTTTTTATTTGGTTTGGGACGATAAAAATCCTTACGATAGAAATTTTTACGATAGAAGAGCACTACAACAAGCAAAACGACAAAGTGTACGCTCACAGCTCTAAAGAAGCTACGGAAGTGGTCGGAAAGGTACAGCATGGTCATCATCCTGCGTCAGTCATGGTTTGGTGGGGGGTATCCTATCACGGCGTCACAAAGCTTCATTTTTGTGAAAAAGGGGTGAAAACTTCAGCCAAAGTGTATCAAGAGACCGTCTTAGATGGTGTTGTAAAACCCCTTAGCAATACACTTTTTAAAAATCTACCGTGGAGTTTCCAACAAGACTCTGCATCTGGTCACAAGGCGCGAACTACCCAAGCCTTGCTGGAAGCCAATGTTCCGGACTTTATAAGGGCTGAAGACTGGCCCTCCTCTAGCCCAGATCTAAACCCCCTGGACTACAAATTATGGTCAGGTTTAGAGGGCAATTCTTTAGGCAGTGTCAGGTGAACATCACTAGAGGACTGCCAAAACCACTTGTCGCGGTATTTTGATCAGAAGTCCCAAAATTTCTATAGCAATGGGATCATGTCCCTACCTACAAGATGGCAAAAAGTAATCGAACAAAATGGTACCTACATACTTTAGTTAAATGTAAATAAACTATATTTAAAAAAAAAAAACTTAAAAAATGCGAAATTTTTTTTTCTTCAACCTTACTTACGAGTATTTCTCAGTGCTTTGATTCGTATTTTATCAATTTTTCAAATATTTTTACGTGTAGGTACAAAACGAAATGGCCGTGAAAAATTCGAATAAACAATCACCATTCCCGATCACAGACGTATTAATCAAAATGGACGTCATAAACGAAATGTGCCATATGATGTATATCGGCAGCGCATAAAAGCAGTGTTACCAGTAGTATACATCAAAATACCCTTACCCCACAGCGGCAACTTAAAAAAATAAAGATAAAGAAAAACTATTGAAGCAACAGGTATTGTTTTTAAGTTATAAATAAATAACGTATAATTAATTAATATTATTAGTAGTTGAAATACAAAAAGCAAAGCAAAAAATCGACTTCCCGTCATCCGAATTGGTTTGTAAATATTTTTTAGACTTTTGTTAATATTTTTAAAACTGATTGAACAATTTTGTTAAAATTTATGTGGGACCACCTTTGATGTATGATCTACCAAACAAAAAAGAATGCTCAAAATCGATTCATAATTGGCGGAATAATCACGTAACATACACACAAAAAAAAATAGTCGAATTGAGAACCTCCTCCTTGTAATTTGAAGTAGGTTAGAAATAAAATAATTTATATGTAAGTAACTGAATTAAAACATTATTTTGTAAATGATAAATAATAATTTAAATAAAAAATAAAATAGTAAGTACCCATACTTACTCTAATACGAAAATACGGATATGACCGACCTAGACTTTCATACAAAATCGTTTCTTTTATCTTCTAAAGTCTCCTCTAAAAAATACTTTATTCTATACCAGGGGTGGCCAACTTGATTAGACCGAAGATCTACTACTAAGTGACGAAATCCTCTGCAATCTACCAATTACATACTTCTTGAAAAAAAAAAAAAAAACAGTATGTATAGTTCAGTTATGGATGAAGGATTTCTTTCTTTATTTGAAGTTTCTTCAGCGTTTTTCTTCAACCATTTATCCATAGCGTATGAGGCGCGATGCTAAGTCTAATCGTGATTTATCTCGGTAGTCATGAGATCGTAACTCTGCTAGTAACTTTCGTCAACTGACGAGTTGGCTTGACACCCACCCCATCCCTGTGTCCCACATGTTCCAAGAATTTTGTCTTTCGCATGTTGAAAACAAAAGAGAGCTACCTACATGGGAGAAAGGATGAATAACGTCATAGAACGACCCGGTAATTTAAAAAATATACAAAATACTGTGCGCAGCTGTTCATAATTACGTTGCGTAGTCTATTCTACGTATTTTTCAATGTAAAAAGTTTGGTATAGGCATATTAAACTTCTTTGTGTTTTGCTTTGCCACGATCGACTGGACTAATAGCCGCGATCGACCAGTCGATCGCGATCGACCGGTTGGCCACCCCTGTTCTATACTAACATCATACCTAACCTCTCCCTATAACTGTGCAAAATCTTACGCACTAGCAACACCGAAAACCCAATGGGCGCGAGGGACCAATTTGCAGATTTATGTCTCCGGGGCTCGAAAACAGCTGTTGGCGAAAAAATGGCGAAAAAAACGGCAAATGTGACCGACTTCGCCTCACCGATTAGCAAGTTTAACCAGAGTAATTGCCATAATGACGTTCCGATTTTGATTAATGGCGAGCTGGACCGTTTTTGGGGTTTGGTGTGATTTGTCAGGCATAAAGAGCTGGTTAATTTGAGTAATGGTAGGATTGTATTCGGGATAGAATGGCTCTTAATCACACCGATATGTAAAATCAATCAAATTATAACTTACTAGCTGCGTTTCGCGGTGATACTTTGACTGCCTCGGTGGCTCAGTCGGTAGTGAACCTGCCTTCTGAGCTTGGGGGCGTGGGTTCGATTCCCACCTAGGGCAAACATTTATGTGATGAACATTTGTGTTTGTTCGATGTCTGGGTGTTAATATAATTATATTTAAGTATGTATTTAAAAATATCTAAGTATGTAGGTATATCAATCTCTGGCAGCCATAGTACAAGCTCTGCTTAGTTTGGGGTCAGGCGACCGTGTGTGGAAGAGTCCCAAATATTATTATTATTATATGATTATTATTAAATACAACTAGATGCACCCAGCGGTGTTACTCGCAGTTAAAAAGTAAGCTAAGTATGAATTCAGAGAGTAAGCTATCTCAAACCCAACGCTATATACCCAAATTTCATCAATATTTGTTTAACCGTTTCAGCGTGAAGAAGTAACAAACAAATACATACACACAAAAACTTTCGTACTTACAATATACGTCCCGCGCTTTCAGATATGGTTAAAAAGTACCTTATTGCAATGCCAGACTATAATCTATCTCTGTGCCAAATTTCATCCAGATCCGTTCAGCCCTTCTGGCGTGATTGTGTTAAGAACATCCGTCCATCCATTCAAACTCCCCCATTTAATACTACTAGTAGCTCTCAGGTGAAAACATTCCAAAAAGTAAAACTAGTAGACATTTTGAAAAAAAAATGCAAAAACAAATTTATCAAAACTATTTAAAAATAAAAAGGTGTTTATCGCCAAAACTAAAAAAAAAAAGACAAATCACTAAACAAAAATAAATAACAAGCAACAATTTTAGTTTGGCAATTGGGATACTCTCAGCAATGTACTGCATGTTATAATATGTATGTACTCCTTTGTATGTATGTTATCGAACCTGCTGACAAAATTTCACGAAAATCGATTGAGAAATGCGACATGTAGAGAAAGACGGCCAGATAGACATACGAAAGCATTTAACTGAAGCTGTAGCAGAGACGCTTCACTCACTAACCCACGCTCGGTCGATTTGTATGAAAAGAGTGATAATAGTAATAATGTAACAAGAAACTAATATAAACCATAATGTTGATATTTTTTTATTTTTGTTAATGAAGACTAGGTCGGCGTTTGACCACCAACTCGCCTGATGTTAAGCGACGTTGTGGTCTAAGATGGAGCACGACGACCTATAAGGTACTTATTCACTCCAGCCTTTGAAGTTTTGTAGAGTGAACAAGTACAAAGACGGCAGTTGAGTGAGGCGCTACAAGTGCGCTACTGCTCAGACCCGTCTTCGGAACGGTTACACCGGACTACATCCCGAAACACGACTAGGTCATTTCACGGCATGGCTTGGCCACGGCCGAAGCCTCCCACCAGAGTTTGCTCCCTGGTTAGCACTACCCGGGGACCACGTGTAGGGAATCAGAATAGAGTACACTCCTACGGACGTGGGTACCTCAGCCCCCAAAATTCATTTTTACCCGATTGCTCAAGAAAGAGGGTTGTGTTTTTCGAAGGTTTGTATGTATGTAAGTATGTATGTATAGATGTTTGTACAGAGGTTTCTTTGGCACGCCGTACAGCCTAAACAGCTTGATGTATTTCGACATGTGAGGTGTCATTTGAATCGTCTTGATAGTAGAAGTGACTTAAGGTACAACATGTAGCAGCCGGGTTTTTGTTTTCCTTTTAAAAATGTTACTTGTTCAAGTTTCCAGTACCACAAACAACAGTATGCCGGCAAAACTAGACGTCAAGATTACACGCGCAATAAAATCAAAGAGTAGTCAAAAATTCCGGACGTCCGGACTCCGGTCCGCATAATAAAAGTTACAAACTACATTCGTAAAGGAAAAGTTGACAATAAATCAACGAAAAAGGTCAAAGATTTCGCCGGGGACTTGTTCCTTGATCGATTTTACGTTTACGGAATTCTGATTCAGTGTTGCTGGAGTTAGATAGACCAGTGGCCCTATTCGGAGATTTGAGATTTTCATCTCACCTTTTTCGTCCTTGTTGCTCTAGTTTGAAACGTCATAGGTGGGAGAGTGACCAAGATAAAATCTCATCTCATCTCACGCGCAGGAATAGCCCCTCAGTAGATAGAATCACACTAATGTAGATAACAAAAGTTTATATAGATGGATGTATGGATGGATGTTTGTACCCCAATCACGTCAGAATGGCTGAACGGATCTGAATGAAAACAAAAGTATAGACAAATGGATGTATTGATGGATGTCTGTTACTCAATCATGCCAGAACGGCTGAACGGTTCTTAATTAAATTTGACACAGAGATAGATTATTGTCTAGAATAACACATAGCCGCGAGTAACACCACAGAACGCAGCTAGCACTAGATATTTGCTGTTCGCTGAAGAAGTCTGTTTAATATCATAGACGAATAAAATACATTAGAAATAACAATACATTAACAGTTAGCTGCGCTTTGCAGTATCATCCCCAGTTAAAAAGTAGCCTGTGTTCATTTAGGGTATGAGCTACCTCCATACCAAAATTCATCAAAATCCATCCATCCTTTTGAGAGTGGAGACGTAATTCATCAAAATCCATCCATCCTTTTGAGAGTGGAGACGTAACAACCAAACACACATACACACACAAAGTTTCGCATTTATAATACAACGTGTTGTTTGGCATTCCCGCAGAATTTGTAGAGGTAGGTATACTCCACTAACTAAGCACGAATAGACTGTTAAATCACAAAAAAAACAGCTGTTCCATACGAAAAATTCGTTGATCGTCGACGAAATGTATGTAACAGCTGCTTTTTTTCTCTCGGTTTCATTGTTGCTCCATAGGTTATTCGTACTCTGGTAGTAGAGTACTTATAGTGTACCTACTTCTACATATTCTGCGGAAATGCAAAAACAACACGTTGTATAAAAAATAGGATAGGAAAAATACTTTTTTGTAAATACCAAGCCCTTTAAATACTCCAAAAAGCCTTGAAAACCGTATCTAGACACACGTACAATAATTTACCTGACGTTAAGCTCGATCTAAAATTCCATTACCCGAGTCTACCTAAAAAATTAAAGGCCAAATTACATTGAGGTAGAAATCTTGCCCTAGACTGAAACGTAGGTATATTATTAATACAGGTAACTGTGGAGAACAGCTTTAAATATGAATTTCGTCATTGTGAGCTTTTGTCAGGGAATCGAAGTGCTCGCATTGAGTTGTATGTAGTGAAATTGGCAACGAACTCTGTCGCAATGTTTTGTTCAATTCAGGGAGCTTACCACGAGTTCTGGTAGTATTAACGAAAACTTTTTTCGTTTTCGTTTGGCTCCAAACATCCAATCATAATAATAATAATAAATAAATCATTTATTCATCAAGTATCATAGACTCAAGTTTAAATTTAAATTAGTATTACAAGTTTAAATTAAATAATCAGAGTAACAGTCACATTATTATCATCATAAATTGCACCACATTAATAATTTACTTTATAATGGCATTAAGATATGATAGACCCCGGCTAGAAGCTATTTTCCATGTTCGTTGTCCATCAGTAAAAAGAAACTATGAACAAATAATCTTTTGAAATAAAAACAAACTAACTTTCTGTCATATGAATGGTATTTCGTTAAACATGGGACCAAACTGTTAGCAAATCCTTAAAAAAAAAAAGAATTTTAAAAATCGGTTTATAAACAACAGAGTTATGTAAAAAGGACAACTTCATTCAGAACCCCATTTTTGAAGTAGGTTAAAATAATATTTATTTTCATCATGTTCCAACATCGAAATAATATAACGAAGAAGCGGCACGAGTCTAATTTGAAGTACAGAGCACGCGGACCCAATATAACTACATTCAAAGGGACACTACACAGCTCCGTTGACAGTGTCGTTACGTGTGTCAATAACAAAGATAGACGTACAAGAGACGTTAGCGAGAATGAGACAACAACAATTATCACCGCTGCGACTGGTTGCATTTATTTGTGACTACGGTGGTTGTGTGCATACACCTAATTTATACGTCCATTTTTAGGTTCTAGAACCGCATCTTCCTTATATATGTTCGAAGCAAAATACATAATAATATTGTTTGATTGTGACAACGGTGAATTGTGTGCAGCACCTAATTTGTGTGGTCCATTTTTAGGTTCCTATACCGTTTCTCCCCTATATAGCAGCGAAGTGTTCCAACCATGAAAAAACAAATACGAAACTAGTAATCTAATTGGGAAAAATAAACTTCCAATGTCCTGTAAGCGTGTCATTCAAAGTTAGCTAATGCCCCAGTTCTACTACAAAGGAAGCGGTATTACTCGAGTTTCACTAACTTTTATTGGGGAAAGGTAACTTTTACTTTCATTGGGCGACGAGGGGGATACACTACTGCAGTATTTTGGATAAGGACCACATAATAGAACATATCGTCACGCCTTTCCCCCGTAGGGGCTGGCAGAACTGTAATTCAACACCCACACTTCATCGGACGATATTCAGCCCCAAATGTGACAGAGAGCGAGCCTGTCACCATACACCGGGATCCAGTCATGTAGCAGATGACATACAATACGCACATAATTATGTTCATACGCACATAATTATGTACATGAACAAATTGGTGCGTGCCGTCGGCTGGGTTTGAACCCGCTCCCACTGGCTTGAGAGGCGAGTCTTCTCTTACTAGGCTATAATCGCTTCATTCACTATTATATACAATAGTAAGTATTTTTTCTCACCATGTCAGAGGCCTTAAGAGGCGGCCAAAATTTTTTAAATCCAGGCCTAGGCCACTCAATCTCCAAGAAATTGAGCAAGTAATTTTTTTTAGGGTTCCGTACCCAAAGGGTAAAACGAGACCGCTGTCCGTCTGTCTTCTACCAGACTGTATCTCATGAACAGTGATAGTTAGACAGTTGAAATTTTCACAGATTATATATTTCTGTTGCCGCTATAACAACAAATACTAAAAAACATAATAAAATAAATATTTAACGGGGCTTCCATACAACGAACGTGATTTTTGCCGTTTCTACAGATAATGGTACGGAACCCTTCGTGCGCGAGTCCGACTCGCACTTTGCTGGTTTTTTTTTTGTCATCAGTTTTGCTTTATCTCATACTAGCGACCCGCCCCAGCTTCGCACGGGTGCAATGCTGATACTAAAACTAAAACTCTGGCTTCGCACGGGTATAAACAAAAAAATGTTATTGTGGGATATCCATAAGAGATAGACATATACCATTTCGGAGTTTTCTTTTCCTTTTCAATGTGTACAAATAATTAGTACATTATTTTGATAAATCTCGTAGGGTTCAGCCTGCGTTTGCAATGTTAGCGGAAAAAATTGATAATTAACGACATCACATTAGAAACCTCAAAAATAACAGTATTTCTCCACTATTTAATTAATGTAATTATGCCTAAAAACCTTCCTCTTGAATCACTCTATCTATTAAAAACCGCATCAAAATCCGTTGCATAGTTTTAAAGATTTAAGCATACAAAGGGACATAGGGACAGAGAAAGCGACTTTGTTTTATACTATGTAGTGAAGCTCCAAGCTTAACAATTACACCAGTGACCTTTATACATAGTTTTGATTTAATTTGAGAAGGTATTCTAAAGTTAGCCAACTTTGTAGAAGGTAAACAGCAAATTCACTGTTAAAGATTTTAGAATCTATTTACTTCCCGTATTTGACTTTTGAGAATTCGTAAAGGTAAGGTATGGGTGTCCGTTCAACTGTAAGCTTAGCAGCCGAAAGCCTCACAAGGGTGTTAATAAAAAATAAATAATAAAATGAACTTAATGTCTTGTTCCATACAGTCTTTTTTCTCAGATCAACTCGCCAAACTGCAAGCGAGCGGAGACCGAAGTCGCGCGGCTGAGTCTCGATTTTACTAAGCAATTGTTAATGAATTGTGTATCTTTGACACTTCTGACATGCAACAAAGACTGTCAATTTGAGGCAATTCAAAAACAATTTTAAAACAATTGGTTAGGGGAAACGAGGGCCCGTTCTAAAAAAAGATGTTTTTTTTTGCCAGGGTAATTTGGCGTCACACGTCTAGTGCATATAACAGTGTCAAGTTAATATAGTATTTTACAGATGATAGAGAGATGTTGAAAAGGTGATAATGAAAATGATGAATCCCTGCCTTTACCCCATTTCAATAAAGTTATGGATATTTTACAGAAACTTTAAGTGGAGTTTTGTAGAGAACACGAAAATTCACATTTCGAAATCTTTGTATCATTTGCCAGCACTCGTGCACCTTAACGAACCGATGAAGGTTGATAATCCACCATTTTTAGACTGTAACACTAATTATTATTAATCGCAAGATTTAGAAAAATAGCACAAAATATGATAGCTCCTTTTCGCTTCCGGCCCAAAAAAACCGAAAGAACTTTGTGTAACAAAGAGTTAATCTAAATGAAAAAAAAAACATTAAAAAATGAAAAAATATTTATTTAGCATAAACATACTACTCATAAAACAGGGATACCAGAATCACACAAGTACTTAACGATAATGTTTTTGGATGTATAAGTCATACTTGCGAGACTTATTATTGTGGTAGAGCCAAAGCTTGCAGATGGACGGACACCCTCAGTAGAAAAGCACTTGGTTTACATTTATAAATTTAAATTTAGTAGAAACTGGAGAACCCTTACTTCAGATTTTGAAATGAAAAGTTTTAACAAAAGTTATTTTCGTGATTTTAATGGAAATTAACGTTGTTTTGACACGGTTCGTTAATACTTTACAGGTGTTACATAAGTACACGTGAAATTAAACCATTTTATTTTGCTTACCTTATTTCGACGCAGCTAAAGTCAAAAAACCGGCCAAGTGCGAGTCGGATTGTCGCACGAAGGGTTCCGTACCGTTATCTATAAATGGCATAAAAATCATGTCTGTTGTCCCCATGACATGAGCCCCCCTTAAATATTTGTTTTTTTTTTTAAATTTAATTGTTCGTTTTTTAAGTGAATAAGTAGTTAAATATTCTTTGAATATTTCAAGCGTTTACCTGTTGCCGTTTTCATTTTCGAAAAATTACGTTTGTTGTATGGGAGCCCACTTAGATATTTATTTTATTTTGTTTTTTAGTATTTGTTGTTTAAGCGGCAACAGAAATACCTCATCTGTAAAAAAATAACTGTCTGACTGTCACGGTTCATGAGATACAGACAGACGGACGGACAGCGGAGTCTTAGTAAATAGGGCTCCGTTTTACCCTTTGACTACGGAACCCTAAAAATGAGTATTATTTTACATTTTTTTACCATGTTACCTAAATTGCTGAAAAAAACCTCTAACTTTATTTAAATAACGTCCCTCAAAAATATTACCTCCACGTTATTTGCAAACTGCCACAGGCGTTTAACGTTGAAATTCACGCCCAACAAGCTCTGAAAATATATTTCACACAAGCTTCGTCCGAATTCCTACTTCACAAAAAAAACATGACGTCACACCCCTGTAAACAATGTTAGTGCAAACGCGGTTGCAACTTCGAAATATTTTTAATTTACCCCAAAGAGTGGGTACTTTCATTACGCAGGAGCATAGCTTTGAAGTTTACCGCGATGCATATTACGATGTACCCACACCCATATTACTTTACGTTCAACCCCCTTGTTGACTGCGGTGAGCCAGGGATATTTTTAACAATTCTTTTGTCGGGATTTTAAAGTTTGTTGTGGAAATTGGCGAAAGCTTACGGATTTTGGCTAGTAGATATATTCCAATACTGAAAATATTACGCTTAATTTTGGGGTCTCACAACAGAGGAAAAGAATGAGCACTATAATTGTAAACAGATTATATTATTAGAACATTATTTTATGCTTACCTAATACAATTTTGTAGGGGTAGTTCGAGTTTGGAGGATGGTGCTTCAAGCGGTCATACAATTTCATTTGACATGTTCCATATTAATATTTATTTCTGTTTTTCTTTTTTTAATTTTAGTTAATTTTATTTTATCTTTATTTTTTTTATTTATTTATTTATCTAAGTTAATAACATACAATGTATTAAAATACAACTCTGCCAAACTGCGTAGCAGTTTGTAGGCAGAAATAACGGCCGCCGTAACGGTACTTATATTCCTTCTGAATCCGTGTTGTTTTTCCGATAATATATTATTTTTTTCAAGAAAATTTGTAATTTGGGATACGATAACCTTTTCTGTTATTTTATTTAGGCTGTATTAAGTTACTAGGTGCGCCCCGCGGTTTCGCCCGCGGTTAAAAAGTATGCTATTTGCCATTCTAGACTATAATCTATCTCTGTGCCAAATTTCATCCAGATCTGTTTAGCCGTTCTGGCGTGAAAGAGTAACAAACGTCATCCACCATCCACCCATCCATCCTTTCTTACAAACTTTCGCGTTTATAATTTTAGTAGTATTTAGTTCCTAGCTGTTACCTGCAACTTCGTTTATTCAGAACCTTCATCGTGAAATACTGTCACTAAAATGTACTAATAACATAACTGTGACCAATAGTTTAAACTTTTAAGTGAGACAACAGAGAAGTGTGTGGACATTTCACTTTTTTATCAAAACATAAACCGCTTCTCTGGCAAAATTTTAGAAATAGAACTTTTATTAGATAAGTATAATTTTGATATTTTATGTTTCACTGAAACTTGGTTAAAATCAAATAAAATGCTATTTAATGTTACAAATTTTCAGGTGGCCAGTGCGTTTAACAGAGTATCCGCTGAAGGAGGAGGCTGTATTAAGCCTTGAATATTCGCCAAATGCGTCTATTCAACTCGTAATAGTGAAGAAGCTACGGACCCTACCGATATGAAAAAAATATCACCAATAAGATCATTCTGTTACCTATTAATTAGCTTAGATTAAAATATTATATTACTTACTAGATAGCGAGTAAAAAAATATTAAATGAACGTTGTTTTCGTTCTCATGGCGTGCAATACCGTGCTTACGGAGATTACGTTACTATATATTTTTACACCTTCGGATAGGAAATTAAAAATATGATTGATCGTCCTTTTACCATATTTTTAGAGCTAAAATTGAGTTAGTTTAGTAATATTTTGTGTTATTTTGAAGTATTTCGTCAGATCACGTGACCACTGACACCCGCGAGCTCTTTTGCGGGGGACGGGCCAGTCGGCGCCAGCGCCTCACGAAGGAAGGACGTACTCGCCTTGCCGAAAAATATTTTCGCATTTTTTTTCTATTTGTACGTAAATCATCAATTAAACAGTGCTTAATTATCCAGAGACAATCAAAAAAAGTAGTTTTTCAAGACATTTGATAAGCTTTTAGTGACTTTACTACTAGTGAAAATATTTGGACAATAATTGATCGCGTTGTGAGTAGAGGGTACAGAAGGTTGATCCGATGAAAATGGGAGATGTCACCAAGGCAGCTAGGCGTAACAAAAAAATTGGACTCCAACTAGGTAGCTAAGTGGTAAGTACCTACCTACCTATTAATATTTAATTACCACATAAATATTTTTACCCGTTTGTTCTTATTGTGTAGACTGAAGTGACTAACCCTAGTGTCTGAGTTTTTAGTGGCATATGATTCGGTCTGACGTTTGTTTTCCTGATAAAAATACTTAATAGAAAACTACAGACGTGTCCTCCGACCTATGTTAACTCTCAGGGCTTCACCGTCCATTACACCTTATTGCGATGATTGTTGGATTTAGCCGCCGACGCTGTGCGACCATGAACCTTATTTTGCTGTGATACGAGCCGCGGTCGCGCAGCGTCGTGCTGTACTACAATCATCACGCCACGGCACGGGCCGCATTGTACATGTTGCTCATGATAATTATCCAAGTGCAAGACTTGTCAGAACTGTGCTTTTTTTCTTGTTATGTACAAATGTACCTATATGTGTCATATTAGTACATTGCACAGGGTTATCGGTATAGGGTGTACTAAGCCAAACGGGGGTCATTGTACTCTTCATTATAAACAACGATTACTTTTTAAACTTTTTTATTTGTAATATAAATCGGGGAAAAAAGTATCTGCTTACATTTTGTCGACGATCGATGAGCTTTCTTTATGAAACAGCTGTTTTTTTTCTCGTGATTTCATTTGATTCAATTATTCACAAAAATTATACTAAGGTCAATATACCTAAGCCATTTCAAATTGAAACTGTGGCATACTTGCTGATGCCCCAACACCTAGTTAATAACATAGAAATGGGGAGTATTCTATAGTTAATAATAATAAATAATCCTTCTTGAACAATCGGGTAAAAATAAAATAATGATAATTATTATGTGTACTTACGATGTCAATATCGGAAAGCGGTCGTTGCGTGCGAACGGTGTAAATGACTAATACTATTTTTTGTTTTTGCTATAGCACATTTCCTAAACTAACCTACCTAAACTAGAAACAATCACATTTTTATGTTATAGCTGACCAACCACGGTCCGCAATACATTATTATTTTTAGCAGTGTAGTGAGCATATTTTTCTAACTTATCCTGGTTTGTTAACCGACTTCAAAAATTAGGACGCACTCAATTACATTGTATAAATTTTACGAAATGTTTGTTGCAGCATAACTTCGTCATTTATTTTTTATTTGAAAGAATATGCTTTGCTTACTAACACTCTGATCAGTCACCTTGATCAAAATAAAGTATTTTTTTGTAAAAAATAGTATTTAATACAAAAATTCAAGCATTTGCATTCAGAAAGTAGTGTTCCGAGTTATGGCCATTGAATTCGAAAGAAAAGTTATTACATTTTCTTACAACAATAACCGAGCGAGAGATCGTTAGCGAGCGAAGCGTCTATGCTTCAGATTCGACGAAAATGCTTTCGTATTTCCGAATTCCGTCTGGATTTCTGTCCGGATCTTTGCCCAGACCTGTCTTAATCTACAGGTCGCATTTCTTAACCTATTCTCTTGAAACTTTGTGAGTAAGTCCGATATTTAAAAAGAATTTTCGTGTCTAGGCGGTTATTGGAAATTTTTCAATATGGCAGAGATGTGATTTAAAAAAGGATATATCTGCATAATTGGAAAATTTCCAAAAAACTTTTTGATCCGAGTCAAAACAAAAATTTATATAATTGTCAAACCTGCTCACAAAATTTCACGAGAATCGGTTGAGGAGTGTGACCTGTAGAGGAGGACAAATACAAATACAAATAATTTATTTGGGTATAAAATACATGTGACAATTTCAAATCGGACAGACATCGGTCACGAGATCTCCAGCTCACAGAGTCACTATTGTATGTATTGTTATTTATTTATATTTATTAAATACAACAATTTCTTTGGTAACTGATACCAACCTGCATCTAGTCTTAATAGTTATTTTAATCTAGTCTCTATTGCATGAAGACTAGAATAGTAATATATTTTAAACTGGGATTATAAATTGGTAATTGTTTTATATTTTATGGTATCATGGAAAGAGACAAACGAGACGCTTTGAGTAATATGAATATTGTGTAATTAATATCTTTAAATTGCTCTATTTCATTTTTTCAGAAACAGAGATCAACGAAATTATCAAAGTTTAAACACAAGCGTTCAGCCAACAAAAAATGCAAGTACTGAACTAAGGTGAGTTAAAAGACATTTAACATCTTATATTATTAGGGTGACAAGCATAGTGCATAGTCAGAGCTATGCCAAGTGGAAATGCTATTGCTAAAGTTATCGTATGTCCGGCGTCCAGCGTCTGATTGCACGGATGTCCGATTGTTTTCCACTACAGATCGCATTTCTCAACCGATATTTGTGAAATTTTGTAAATTTAGGTTTTATTTAAAATAGCGGAGATATGTAATTTGTGAGACGTTGCTCATAGAGCCACTACTTATAATCAGAGTGGCGCTGAACTGCTATGGGCATGCGTGACGCCAGTACAACCATTCACTTAGCGAGCGCGAAGCGCGAGTGAAAAACTTCCGTTTCAGTACTAAAAACTTATCCTATATTTTTATCTACAGATGCCTAGTTCAAAATCATCCGAAAGTTATCAGAGCATCCGAGGAACAGGGACTTTTTCACCTTCGAATAAACTGGTAATCATTTTTTTTTTGTGTATGCAATGTACATAAATAAATTATTGATACGAGCGTTGGGACTTAGTATGGTTGCAAATTAATTATTATTTAATATTGTTTTTAGGAACAACAATATCAGTCTTCATTGCCGAATCTCATCGTCGAAGAAGAAGCAGAACAAGAACAGAAAGACAAAAGTTATTGGCGTATTATAACATTAGCTTCTTCTTCGTAAAATTTAAGGAAATATCAAGACCCAATGGTTTTGGTTGCGCCAAACAATCGATAGACTTGATTGGAGAAAAGCAAACAGGTCTTGCTTCTAAATTCACCTTTTTGTGAATAAAGAGTAACAATAGTAAATTATGTACCGAGGGCACAAAGCAGTGCCTTACGTCGCGGGCGGCTTATTGTACCTTGAGCGTAACGAGGGAATCTAGAGTTAACTCCCGAGCGCAGCAAGGGAAGATGAGTCCTGAGGGCAGCGAGGGGTTCAAGCCGCCCAAGACAAAAACACTGCTTTATCCTAGAAGCGAATCCTCTTCTAAAAATACTGTCTAATATTATACTCTCTCATAACTAATAAAAAGGTACTAGTAAGGTACAGTCTTTTATTTTAAATTTCGTGCAGCTCGAGGAGCACGTGCTCGTATTTTTTTCTTGGTAGCTAGTTCAATTTTCAAATAAACTCTTCTTACAGTGCTTATTCTGAGTTTTCATTCAATGTTAATCTCTTTGCTTGGAAACTCCCAACTGCAAGCTTCGCTCGAATTTATGTTTCATCTATAAAACCAACATTTGATTTTCATGTGTTAGATTAAGGATGTGTTAATCTGAGCGATTACTGCCTTTAAAGCATTTGATTTATTGATATTTTTTGATTCTCGGTTTTTTTTTATTTTTTTTTTGGTGTTTGCTAAAATCTAAGCACTATACATGTATTTCAGCTACAAAAGGTTTTTCAATATCCAATCTAAGACCCCTTTAGTCCAGCTAGAGAGGATTTTTTTACTATATTAACTACTAGCTGTTGCTCACGATTTCGTACGCGTAGATAAAAAAAAGCTCGTTCCGTTAGTTTCTTGTATTTGTCATTCACAGGTCCCACTCCGAACCTGCACCCTTCTCTCTACCATCATCATATTGCCAGACCATGGTACGGGCAACAGTTATCTAGTTGGCATTGGCAATTGTCTTTATACTGGGTTTGGCTGGCACTGTCCGATTAAAACGTCACGCTCAGACAGGTGTCTATGGCAAGGGTAGCGGGTAGGTAAGCCGTTAACTCGGCCTCCAAGCTAAATCTAATAGGTAGCCAAGTCTAATATGGAGTAGATAGTTACAATTTGTGTAGTAAGTAGGTTATATACTTGTTGGTAATAGGTAGAAGTACTAGGAGTTACTCGTACTATGCCAAATATTTCAGTCTGAATGTTTAGTAGGAATTACCTACTACTCGGAACCAGCCAAGCCAAGTAGGCAGTATATAGATACTATGTATATGTAGTAATTAGGTAGATACTTGTAAGTAGTATCCTTCTTCTTCTACCTATAAGACTTGGCTGGCACCGACTTCAAATAGATGGGTAGCGCTTATAATAATTATATTAATTAATATTAGTGCTTATTTGTGGTTTGGAAGTCGCTTTAATTTTGTTACAATGATCACTTAAAACATCTTCTAACTTGACTTTTATTGAAAATCAGTTTACTAAAAAAATTAAGTAAACAAAATTAAGTCAAAGTGTAGTTTTTTATATCGTAAATTATGACACTTTTGTGCTAAGATTATTACACTCGAGGCGGTATTATAGCGCGAGCCGTATGCGAGCCCACTAATGGAGCCAATAGTGTAAATTATTAACGCACACGCGTTTCATGTGACGTTTTTCATCACACATGCGAGGGGAAAAAACACAGACTTGCATTAGTCAATACATTTTTCTGAAAATGTATGCGCATTTTGCTGCTTTTCCACTTATCAAAATTTTACTAGGCATAATAATAAAGCGAGTACTTTGTTTAAATTATCATACCTAATTAATTGTCAATATTTTGATAAAAAAAATAATGTTTATTTACTGTTATTACGTAGTTATGATACTTTAAATCAAGAATTTAAGAAAAGTAAAAAAAAAACTCTTGTTGATTTATTTAAAAAAAAGTCTAGTTTAGTTACTAGTGCGATAATGGTAAAGTAACAGCACACGTGCTTAATAGCTCGGATTATGATCTAAAACTGATGTAATAAAGTCCTTTTTACGAGTGAGAGTGATGAAAAAGATATTAAACACAAACGCGTTTTTAACTTCGAGTAGGAACATAATTATCAGCAAAATCAGGCAAGAAACTATCGAGATAATAATGAGGTTGTAAGTTCTAGGTCCACTATGTTTTCAATCATTTTAGTCATTTTTATACTACCTGCTGATTATGTAAAACAGATTAGTACTACCAACTCGTAGAATACATTTTTTAAGCGGGCCGTCGATTGAACAGCTCTGCTAGTCCTAGTAAATATGTTTTTTGTTATGAGATTTTTGAAATGTTGTAAGCATTGGTTTAGGATAGGTTGAGTAATTTATCCCTGGTACCGGAGTTCTTAGGATGCCCATCAGGAGCCCTATTCTTACGAAAGATATTTTCTGATCAATGTCTCTCTCGTTTTAAAAGTCATAGTGAGAGTGACCAAGAAACATCTCACGCGTCAAGAATAGCCCTCCAGGGCCATTCTTACGATATTATATTATTTCCCCTATTCCTACGCACGAGATATTTTTTGGTCAATGTCTCTCTCGTTTGAAAAATCATAAAAGTGAGAGGGACCAAGATAATATCTCACACTTCAGAGAGTCCGTGGTCTACGATTGTTTTTTTAGATTTTACACGCACGACCAAAGGGAATCAAAACCTTTAGATGCGGGATATTTGTGAGTACATACTTAATCTACCTATACTTATAAACAAACTACCGCGCTCATGCTGCTTATAAGGCTCAACTTTAAAACGCCGTTGGCTTCAAATAATTTAGTAAAAAAACATTACAATAAAGCATAACATCACAGAGGGCTTTCATTTTTAGGCAAAAATATTTTTTTCACGGTGTTTCGTCTGAATTTGTTTGTCTTTGAGAAATGCTAGCTCAATGTTCAAAAGCTTCGAGCGTTGATCACTAGAGGCGCTAAAACCAGCTGAGCGCCGAATGCCAAATGTCATTGGCGCATCTTAACCCCTTAAGCGTCAAACAGACAGAGGCGGCCTGACAAGGCGGCCTACTGTCACTGACTGTCAGCCGCAGCTCCAGCCGCGGCGACAACACACTGCCGCGGCCATTGACAGAGGCGGCCGGAAGCGTCAGCAGTGTTGCCACATTGGGTTTTGAAAAGGCCTAGATGGACAAGGTAGAACTGGCTAGATATACCAAATTTTAGCATCAAAATTGGTGCTAGAAAAAAGAGACTAAAAAATAAACACTTTTAACGGGGGAAAATCTGCATTTTGCAATTATATTTCGGGCAATTACAAATACATTACTTACAAATTGATTTTCGAAGAATGATCACGATCCATACAAAATTAACCCAGCCCCGGCGCAAATTAATCATATCGAATAAATATAGTTGTTTTGTTATTTTATGTAGGTAAGTACTTACATAAATTTTCAGTAAAAAAAAATTATGCAATATTTCTGTGGCTAAGTTACTAAAGTTGCCAAAGTTAAGATGTATTGTCGTTGACAACAAATGACGAAATCAAGAAGACAAACCACAAACCGATACGTAACTACCATCCCCCAATCGAACACGTTATATTTCGGTCGGACGAGGTTGGGCATGGTGTTCGTCTTGCCGGATTACAGAAATCTCAGTATGTCTGGTGAGTCGGTCTGATCTCTGAAAGTAGGTAATTTTTTTTTTACTAGGTAAATAATAAAAAGCCTTTTAATCCATGCAAAAACTAAGATGCACACAAAGCTTAGAAAGAGAAAAAAAAGATAAGAAAAAAAAATGTTATTTACACGTATTTCACTTATTTTTGAATTAAAAACAATTAATTCTAGATAATAATATTGAAGTTTGTTTGCCTGAACCCCTCCTCCAGTGAAGGTGAAGGCCTCCTCTAAAGAATACCATGTGTCTCTGTCTTGAGCTATTTGCGGCCAGCAGGTACCAGCTATTATTATCAGTTTAGTCTCGTACTCGTCAGCCCATCTCATGTGGATGTGGATGTGGATCTGCCTTTGAGACGTTTGCCGATTGGACCCTTCCACGTTGTTAGCCTGTTGGTCCATCTCTCGCTACGTGCCCAGCCCGCTTCCATTTTAGTTCGTCACTTTGGTGGTTTCTCTAATTTTTGTGTGAAGAATTTTTTGCATCTTTTTAATATTGAGCATACGCTTTCTATTCCGCGTTTGGCAGGTTAAGTTGGACGTAAATTTCCAAGTTTGACATGCATAGGTTAAACAAGGTAGGAGGCATGATATCATGACTTCAGTTTTGATGTTTGTTGGCATGTTTTGAATATTTATTTTAAGGACCAGTACTTTTTCCAAGTATTTATTTATTTATTAAAATAAGTAGTTTCAGAAAATGTAACAAACTAATGCTAGTGGCTCTGTAAGCTACAGAGCTCGAGGCTAAGTCTGTCTCGGCTGCAAGTTGCATTTTTCAACCGATTCTCATAAAATTTTGTGAGCAGGTTTGATAATTATGCCGATTTTATTTGCGTCGAAACAGTTCTTGGAATTTTCAAAATAGCGAAGATATGATTCGAAAAAATCATCGAATCTACTCACAAAGTTTCAAAAGAATCGGTTAAGAAATGCGACCTGTAGACAAAGACTAAGGTTTTTATTTAGTAAGACGGAATTTGGACATACGAAAGTACTTTTGTCGAAGCATAGACGCTTCGCTTACTAACGCTCGCTCGGTCGAAAAACTAAGTTATTATTAAATTGTTAAAAGTCGGAATCTTCATCAAAATCTTCTTAAAATAATATCTACTGGCTGAAGTAGAGCAAGTTGATGGCTGATTGACATCTGCTTTTTTTGACAACTTATAAATTATTACAAAAACACAACATTAAAAATGCTAGATCTAGCCCGAAAAGTGCTAAAGTGGCAACATTAAACGTCATTCACCATTTGTCAACGCGGTACTAGAGATGAGCAATGAATAATTTTATTCAGTTAAATTAACGCGTTGAAAAATTATAACATTAACATCGTTAAAAAATATTTATCAAAACGTTAATCGATAAAACCAATTTCCGGTTTGCATTTCTTAGAATTTAACGTCATCTATGAGAATATTGGTACATCATTCATTGATTGGGCCACAAAAGTCTTCGAATTGTTGTTATTAATATTATTATTATCTATTTTATTTTATTATTTACATAAATATAACTACAGTTTAAACTAAATATGCCCTTAAAACCAATGTGGTTTGTCTAGGACAAACAGTTCTCACTCCTAATTAACTTAAGTATGCCATATTATGCCTAAATATAAATATTTAAAGAAACGTTGATTTATCGACCAAGCAATTTTAAACAACATGATAATTATTTTAAACATTTTATTCAAAATGTTTTTTAACAGTTATCAGTTTATTTTTTTTAACGTTTAATCCCATTTCTACGCGGTATCCGCGGCTGACGTAGCTTGTTGTAATAAGTGGTCAAGTGCAAGCCGGGCTCGCGCACTAAGGGTTCCGTTCCAGCATACCAAATAAAATACAAAAGTACAAGGTTGGTATCGAAAATTAGACAATACTAGAGTCTTGCGCAATTAGTAATTACCTAAACTTTTACAGTTATCTTTTCACAAACGTAACTTGATATATATTATAGTACTTTAAAAAAAAAAAATATTATGTACGTATTTCAGTTTCTGGCAGCCAAATTACGAGCTTTGCTTAGTTTGGGGTCAGATGACTGTGTGTGCAAAAATGTCTCGTTTTTTTATTTCAAACAAAGATAACTGACCATCACCTCATGTCTCTCACTCATCCGTCTGTCTTTGAAGGACAGGCAATCAGACGAAGGGACGGACAGAGGGCGTAAGCTTAATAATATGGTTCCGTTTACAACGTTAGGGTACGGAACCCCAAAAATGTTTCCGACGCGCGGCCAGCCGCCTGCAAGCCGCGTGGTGGCCGCGCGTGTGTGAAGACTCCCATGTGAAGACTCCCCGCGCCAGGCCGCCTCTGTGTGTTTGACGCTTTATTCTTTTTAAAAATAACATGAAATATAAGGAACGCTCTGACATAAGGGGCTATTCTGTTGAACGTGTCTGTGAAATTGCTTGTGCGGAAATGGACAGGCACATAATATTATGTGTTTATCGACCACCAGCATCTAACTTCAATCATTTTATGTCAACAATGGAGTGCGTACTAAAGAAACTTTCTAAATCAAATAGATCTATTTTGGTTTGCGGAGACTTCAATATAGATATTTTAGTCAATTCTACGGATAAAATTAATCTAATTTCTTTATTTAAAGCATTTAATTTAAACTATCTTTTCTGCGAGCCAACTAGAGTAACGGAGACCTCATCTACTTGCATAGACAATATTTTCTCAAGTTGTAAAACAAAAGATTTATCACTTTTTAACGGAGTCAGGTCAGATCACAAGGGCCTTGCAATTAAATTTGAAATTGATAAAATAAAGAAACCATCTTTAGTTGAGTGTAGACCATTAACGAAAGGTAGGTTAAAACGACTAAATAATTGCATAGAGTCGAAACTTATTTTAACTGATTTTTCTGTCAATAACCCTAATGACAGTTATGAAAAATTATTTAAAATAGTTAGCAATGAATTTAATGAAATTTGTCCAAAGAAGAAGATTCAATTCAACCAAAAAATACAGTTTAGTGACTGGGCGACCAGAGGTATACGAAAAAGTAGAGATGTTATGTATGATTTATATAACAAGAAATCTCTGACATCTAGTAAGGATTTTCATGACTATGTTAGAAAATACTCGAAAACTTTTAAGTCGGTTTGCATTCGCGCTAAAGCTTTGTTTATAAAAGATAAAATTCAAAAATCCGATAATAAAATAAAAGCTGTCTGGAAGACCATCAACACAGAGACGGGAAAAAGTAAGTCGAGGGATTCAGAATTTACGCTGGTAGTTGAGAATCAGCCGGTTTCTGATGCAAAATCGGTAGCCAACTCTTTTGAACATTTCTTCTCTAGCATACCCTTTGATGCCACCAAAACGCTTAACTCGTCTCCAGATGATGCAGGTGCTTTTCTAAAAGAACACTTCTCGCGGGATATACCAGACTTTCGGTTCAGATACACTTCCATCTCTGAAATTATCAAAACTTTCAAAAGCTTAAGAGTTAAATCTAGTGAAGATTTATGGGGATTATCAGTAAAAGTGTTAGAGTCTTTAATAGAAACTATTGCACCACACCTCATGGTCATATTTAACATGTGTATTGACAGAGGCACATTTCCCGATTTAATGAAAAACAGCAAAATTACCCCTATCTTCAAATCGGGTAGTAAGTCAGATCCCTCGAATTACAGACCCATCTCTGTGCTTCCGGCTTTGAGTAAAATATTTGAAAAGATTATACTTAATCAACTGTTGTGTCACTTTAACATACACAGTATATTAAACGAAAATCAGTTCGGTTTCACGAAAAGTAGATCAACAACAGATGCGGGAGTTCGATTAGTTACGCATGTGATGGAAGCTTGGGAGAGTTCACAGGATGCCATCGGTGTCTTTTGTGATCTTTCCAAAGCGTTTGATTGTGTAGAACACCGCACCTTGATCCGTAAATTACACCACTACGGAATTCGTGGAATCGCTCTAGATCTTGTCGAGTCATATTTAACTGATAGACAACAAAAAGTGGGAATTAATGGCGTCACATCTTCCGGATCTTTAGTTACAATGGGAGTACCACAAGGTTCTATCTTAGGCCCGTTCTTATTTTTGGCGTATATAAATGATTTGCCGTATATGGTTAAGGACCTTACAGACATAGTTCTATTTGCTGATGATACATCTCTTATTTTTAGAACAGATAGGAAAGATAGTGAACTTGTGCATGTGAACAACGTACTGACTATTATTTCGAGATGGTTCGCTGCGAACAATTTGTTACTAAATGCAAAAAAAACTAAGTGTTTAAAGTTTTCCATGCCTAATGTTAGATATATAGAACCAAACGTAATGCTTGAGGGCGATAAACTTAACATAGACAAGGCGACGGTGTTCCTGGGTATAAGCATTGATTCCAAACTGCAATGGGGTCCACATATTAGTGCTCTGTCTGGGAGACTTAGTTCTGCTGCTTATGCGGTTCGCAAGATTAGGCAACTGACGGATATAGCTACAGCTCGGATGGTTTACTTTGCTTACTTCCACAGCATAATGTCATATGGCATTTTGCTGTGGGGATCAGCTGCTGAAGTGGAGGCCATTTTTATTTTGCAAAAGCGAGCGGTCCGCGCTATCTACGGAATGGGTCCCCGTGAATCATTGAGAGATTTATTTAAAGAAATAAATATTTTAACTTTACCTTCTTTATATATCTTTGAAAATATTATGCACGTTCGCAAAAATCTACATAAATTTAAATTGAACAGTGACTATCATAATTATAACACTAGAAATAAGGATAGGATAGCTGTACAGAGATTTAGACTGACTAAGTCAAGAAAGTCATTTTTAGGCAACTGCGTTAGTTTTTACAATAAAATCCCGAAAAATATAACAGGGCTCACCGAGGGAAAATTCAAATCACATGTAAAAACTACATTAATGAAAAGAGGATATTATAAGGTTAAGAATTATTTAGAAGATAAAGATGTCTGGAGCCTTCCACTTCCGCCAAGTAGCCACTAATATTTATAGATATTACCTAGTTGTAAGCCAAAATTTGTGAGACTAATTTATTTATTATTTGAAAAAAATAATGCCCCTCAGTTTCTTGCCTGTTCTTCTGAGTAGAGGCTTTTTATCTGAACAAGGCGGTCGAGTCTATTTAAATAACTTTGACGTTCATAAGTGTATCTTTGATACCTAAATTGAATAAAAACATTTTGACTTTTGACTTTGACTTTGACTAATTATCAAATTTCATCAAGATTCGCTTTGCCGTTTAGCCATGAAAAGCCTACAGACAGACGAAGTTCTTTACTTTTTAGTGGGGAGTGTGGATAAAGTTTTTTAAAACGGTGATGTTAAAGACGATTTCAATTTAGGTGTTTTTGTCTGCCGAAGTTTTCATAGTTTAACAGAAACCTATACTGAGAGTAGCGCTCGCAGCGTAGCTCAAGTAGGTGTTCATAACTTTTTACCGAAATTAAGCAATGGACGACACGGTCAGTCTTCAGATGGGTTTTTTTTTGTATGTTCAGCTTTTGTTCCACCGACATAAGTCGGAGACTTTGTTCAACAAAACACAGTTGTATAATTATCATCATACGATTTCACACACCTCCGCTTTATTTAACGACAATACTCACATTTCTGCTATGCATTGTTTTGAGTGCGAACCTAATTATTATTAATTATACATACATATCGTCACGCCTTTCCCCCGAGGGGGCTGGGGGCTAGGTGTAATACAACACCCACACTTCGCCGGACGATATTCAGTCCCAATGTGACAGGGGGCGAGCTTGTCGCCATACACCGGGCTCCAGTCATGTAGCAGATGACATACAATACGCACAAATAATCACACAGTGAACAAATTGGTGCCTGCCGTCGGCTGGGTTCGAACCCGCTCCCTCTGGCTTGAGCCGGACCTTCTCCCAACTAGGCTGTCATCGCATGTGTTATCGTGTATATTATTTATAACTAAATTATTACAATGACCTTAATAGTAAGTACACAATGAATTTTTTTCTCTCTTTTGTCTTCAGATGAGTGCCCGCGGGTGACATTTACAACTGAGCGCTATCATAGCTCGGATGACTCGTCGAATTATAGGGCCAGTGTTCTTTTATAACAATCGTCAAGCCATTTCAGCCTCGGGTGGCCTAGAAATATATGACGGCGCGTGACATCATTAAATAATGAAAATCAGTTTGAGAGTTGTTAATCGATAGTTTTAATCTGTGGTTTTTTGACGATTAATCGATTTGTTTATGGTAATTTAGAGCGGTTAACACCGAATGGAGTTGCGTTTGGGATTTCGGGCGAACGTCATGCCTGTCAGTCAGTGGTTGACAGGACTGGGCTGAAAGCGGTCGCACGCAATGGTCATTCGTAAACCCATTACTCTAAATCGCCAATTATCTTTGTGATCATTCATTAACTAAGTAGTCTAAGTGACTGTATAATTAAAATAGTGAAAAGTTTACACTGCTGTCCCCTTATTTCAACGTTCCTGAAGTTTGACGCCCACCATAGATACCCGTGATGACAAGTTCATGGCTCAGAAATTAGACACGACACCGCGGCCTACTAGATTTTCCCCGTCATCAAAAGTGGAAGGTCACAGCGCGGCGGCCTTTCCTATGTTTCTCCGACATCAGTGGGATCAGAGGCGACGGCATGGCTCCTTCCCTACATTTCTCAGACTTATATAAATCAGAGTAACCTATACGAATATATACGAATTTCCTCTTTACCAGAAACCTGCTTCCGAAATTGTGTATTACTTATACGAAAGTGAAAAATGTAATCAGCGTTTGCAAAGAAAAACCGTTTTGTCACTTTGAGAAAGAAAAACCTAAGAAAACTGCAATAAATCAACGGGAGCGAAAGTCGGAAAAACTTGATGGCTCTTTGCTCTGATTGAGGGCGAGATTCTAAATTTTAAATTAGGTTTATTTATTTTCTTCAAATATTCACTCTTTAAGAAAGAACTGAATTGCTTGAGAATAACGGGAAAATAGTCGAGAAAAACGGTCTAGTAATGTCTAATTCTACAAAAGAAAAGTCGGGAAAACTTACCAAATAAAAATCGGGTAACAAATAAGCGTTCTTCAAACAAGGTGTTATTTATTTTGATGAACGCCTATTTGTTACCCGACTGCGCAATATGAGGAGGGTTATGTTTTTCGACTGTATATGTATAATTATGTATGTGGGTATGTATGTATGTATGAGGTTTCTCTGGCATGGCCTACTGCCTAAATAGCTTGATGGATTTTCGCATGCGTGGTGTCATTTGAATTGTCTTGATAGTAGAAGTGACATAGGGTACAACATTTTGCAGCTTTTTTTTTTTTAATAATGTTACTTGTTTCCTTACCGCTTTGAAGTAAGATTCGCTTAGTCTCTAGGAAACATTCAAATTTACGACGCAACCAAAGAATAAAAATTACAGCCTATGATTGTTTCTAATTACGCTAAAGCTAAAAATCTTAGTTTAAAATACTGGCTAGTTCGTGTTTTAAATTCTTACAGATTGCTCAGTCGCTAGCTATTACTGACTCATTCAGGCCAGCTGCCAACTTGTTTCACAACCTGTCGAATATGTTCAATGAGCATTAAATTAAAATCACTCCGATTTCAAAGCTGGTCTGATTATGACATAACGCATAGGTACGCACCTGAGATTTTTCCTTGAGAAATAATATCAACATTTAATGTCGTCTCATTTTGTGAACATGTAGCTAGGGTTCTGCCCAAGTTTTATATTTTATTCTTCGATCATATATCATCATATAAAAATGGACCGCATAAATTAGGTGCTGCACACAATTCACCGTAGTCAAAACAAACGCAACAAGTCGCAATAGTGATAATTATTGTTATCTCGTTCTCGCTATAGGCTCTTGCACGTGTCTCTATTTTTGTTAATAATACACGTAACATAATACTGTCAACGGAGTTCTGTAGTGTCCGTTTGCTTGTAGTTATATTAGGTTCACGCGCTGTGTACTAGAAATTGGACTCATCCCACTTTTTTTTTGATAATTATTATTTTGATGATTTTAATAGGACAATTTCTTTGGAGTGTAAAACCGCAAATAGACGTTAGTATGTAACTATGAGTATGTTTGTTCAACGATAATTTGTAATCCGTTGATTTTATCTTAGAATATCGATCGTATGCAAATACTATTGTCAAACTGAAATATAAGCTAAGATGGTTCATATTAATTTATTCAAATTATTTTTCAAACTACAGCTATGGAGAGGGCTATGCTCGGAGTCTCTCTGCGAGATCGAATCAGGAATGAGGAGATCCGTAGACGAACCAAAGTTACCGACATAGCCCAGAGGATTGGCAAGTTGAAATGGCAGTGGGCAGGGCACATAGCACGAAGGGCTGATGACCGATGGGGTCGAAAGGTTCTCGAATGGAGACCACGTTCCGGCAAGCGCAGCGTAGGACGTCCACCCACAAGGTGGACAGATGACCTTGTCAAGACCGCAGGATCGCGCTGGATGCAGGCCGCTACCAACCGGTCTTATTGGAGGTCTATGGGGGAGGCCTATGTCCAGCAGTGGACGTCCTATGGCTGATGGATGGATGGATGATGGATGATTTTTCAAATCAAAATCTATATATTATAGATATTACGTCAGCTTAATTTAGCTTTTGCAATAAATCATTTCATCCGGGAACGCATTAAGGTAAGCGCATATCAGAAATATACGCAAAGCGTTTGTACGTCACGTCAGTGTCAGATCTCGTTCGACACTTGAAAGTGACGCAGCGGACGAGTGACAGTGAGGTGAATAGGAGTCGACTAGCACGTAGGAGAATTGAGGTAACTCTTCAGGACGTTAAGGTGATGGTATTGACATCTGTAAAAGAATGTACGATACGATTGTACACTTGTATATTTTAAATTTTGTTTTGACATAGCTAAGAGCATGTTTAATAATGGCATGGTTAAAGATAGTAATTACTACTGTCAAACCCCTAGCCTGGATTGGGAAATGGTTTTTAATTTTAGAATGCTGGGACATACCGTTAAGCGCTAAACATACTGCACCGGACACCACTCCGGTGTGCGGTGATGCGGATTTTAAGTTTGACTGTAAAAACTCGATTTGTATACTAAAAACCGAAGGTATAACCGCGTCTCCGTGCGGAAAAGCGCCATACGAATTTCCGTCACACTGCACACCGCAGCGGGATGCAGCGGCAGTGTGTAAACCGCCTTATAGACATAACCATGATCCAAAAAAACAAGGTCTAGCATTGCGAGAGCAAACACGTAATGACGTCACTCGTCATCGCCATTCGAAGTATTTGTTAATGACTTGATTCGGTCTTGCTTTAGCATCGATTGACGTCACTACGTGTTGCCCACGAGACCGGAATGCTACACCTGGCGGAGTATATTATTATGCCATGGACATTACAAAAAGCATCGTGGTGCAACGATACCGCACCAATGCGTAGTGGTGTCATTGATTCTGTCGTCGTCGTATTTAGCTTTAGAAAGCGGAGTGCAGCAGAGTTGAATAGAAAATCACTGTAGCGCGATGCTTCCTCTAGAAGGTAATTGCGTAGTAAGTATAAATAATAATAATAAAGTAATTTATTGCAGGTATAAAAACCCATAGGCAAACAATTGAATTAGCTTAAAATTAGATTAAATTAAATTTAAGTGGAAAAGAGAAAAAAAACCCTTAAAATAGTTACACCTGTAAAAGGGGTGCAACCACGTCCGTAAAAAATCGCCATACAATTTATGTTGTCACTTTTTGTTCTTGTCCATGTGGACAGATATCCAATGTCTGAACATGGGACTCCGTATATCGTCAGAGACTGCCTCAAGTATCTTGTTGTCCTGTAAATAAACCTGAATGTTATTAATATTCTTTTAAGTCTTCTATTGTTCCAATATAACCACCAAATCAAAGCTTCCGCCTCTTCCTACGCTGTGGTTCAAAGTTAAAGTAGGTTCAGTAACTCCGTCGTATCCAATAAAACTTGCTCGATGTCGTCTAATCTCAGACACGGCGTGAATAAATACGAGCTGTATGTGTTTGTGTGCGATTACTTCTTAGTACGTGTTTTACTTCTGGTTGGTATTTACTGTGAATGAGTCTAGAGCTCAGATCAACTTAGAGAATAAGATGGCGCACGGCGTATGATCTAAGTGAAGCCATAAACCATTCAAAAACTACGCTACTGTCGTATATGTACACAACACGCACACTTTGACGCAAAAAATCTACGCTACTCGCTTGGTCATTCTTACCTCGATATTATGGGCATTGGGTTATGATATAATTTCGTGTACATAAATATACATAGTGCAATAAAAAAGTGTGGCTAGGACTACATTTTGAGGTTCTTTTTAAAAACCGTGCAGTTTTTTTACAAGTCACTTTAGAAAAAGCCGTAACATTATACTCTAACAAATATGTGCAGTTTTAGAATATTAAATCTACTAAGGTTGTATATTGGAACGGAAATGGCTAACGTAGAGTTTGGGAATAAATCTTACTTTTCCGTGCTATTGTAAATGATTTCATGGCAACATTACCACGCGCACACGTTTTAAAAAAAGTGGCTTCAACGAGATATAATGCATTATATCTCGTGTTTGTCCTTAAATGTGTTTCATCTTTTCCCCTAGATTGATCTGATTGCAGTTTGCTAATTGATAAAATCAATTAATAGATCAGCCATTTTGCAAATATAGAGTTAAGAGCTTATTTTGAGAGCATCTATCTGGACAGTCTCTCTTGTAATCTTTTCTTCTAATCCTTTTATTCTCTTCGACCTCCATATCACTCGTGTTCTAGTTTAGTAGAGTTGCCTGCTTAAAGTTTTGTTTTGGTAACAAAGGTCAGTGTAACAAACTATTGTAACCCCAAACTTGTTATTTGGACAATATCTAGTGTAATTCCGCTTTAACGTCGCATTAAGTACATCGAGGTGCTCGAAGAACAGGGATTTTTTATTGCTTTTTAAATTTTAATGTTTTCAGGTACATTCATTATTTTTTCAGGTTTGTTTAATTCTTTTTAAAATTTATTTTTTTCAGGTACATATTTTTTTTTTTTTCAGGTTTGTTGAAATATTACATTGTATAACGTTTAAAATTAGATTCAAATATCAATTTGTATAATTTTCTAGTAAATTTCATTAAATTAGTTTTTTTTAAATTTCAAAATTAGAATAAAAAATTCATGTTCCTCGATGTACTTAATGCGACGTTAAAGCGGAATTACACTACGAATCACTACTACTTACGAATCAACTATTGTAACCCCAATAGCTTACTTTAATAATCTCTCTTTATTGTATACTAGCTGCGCCCCGCGGTTTCATCCGCTGTTAAAAAGTATGCTATGTGCTATTCTAGGCTATAATCTATCTCTGTGCCAAATTTTATCCAGATCTGTACAGCCGTTCTGGCGTGAAAGAGTAACAAACATCCATCAATCCATTCTTACAAACTTTGCGTTTATAATATTAGTAGGATTAAGTATATTATAGTAATGTAGAAAAAGCGATGATAGCCTAGTTGGAGAAGGCCCGCCTCTCAAGCCAGGGGTAGCGGGTTCGGGTTTTGTCCTGCGAAACGCCAAGGACTTTCTTGACCCCCATGTTCTTCGACTTCTGTTTACAACACTAGTTAGGAGTAAACTGGAGTCGAGTGCATGTGTGTGGAATCCACACTGTAGTTTACATATCTTGGCCCTTGAAAAAGTCCAAAAAGCTTTTTTAAGAAGTCTTTATAAAAAGACGCAGGGATACTATCCTTATCTCTATCCCACCGATTTTTTACTCGGCCATCTAAGGTTCAATTCGCTACGTGTGAGACGTTCTTTTGACCAACTAAAGACCGGCTGCAAGATATTACGAGGTGCCATCGACTGCTCCTCTCTGCACAGCAGTCTGTGCACTTTGTATGTTCCGGATAACTACACCCGGCACAGGGTCAGTTACAGACATAAGTTTTTTGTCGCCGGCGCTAGCCGTACGAAGTCACGAGCCTATAGCCCAATGTGCCGCATCCCCCGTGGTCTCAACGCATTCCTAAAACAGTACCCTGATTGTGATATTTTTGACGACAGATGGCATGTCCTAATGAAATATCTTCTGACATTTTGTGAAAAACATCCTGTTATATGTAATTTTTCTTTGACCTATAATTTATAAAATGTGTTGTGTTTTTGCAATGATTTAAATACTTATATTTATTTGAATTTGACATTTTGAATTGACATTTATTAATATTGTATTTTTGAAATAATATGTATTGCTCTGTAAATTTTAATGATAAGTGTAATTGGTGCATGCCGTTCTTATTGTAATAATAAATAAATAAATAAACCCAGCCGACGGCACGCACCAATTTGTTCTTTGTGTGAACATAATTATGAAATCAGAAATCAGATTATATTTATTGATAACTCCTATAGCTACACGTCACAGTTGAATATTTATAATTAAAAACGAATGTCAGAACAATGATAACTGATAATGATGTCAAATATGAAAATAATTCATCAATGTTATTTTACAGTTAATGTAATGCAATGTCAACAGTTAATGTATGTGCGTATTGTGTGTCATCTGCTACATGACTGGTGCCCGGTGTATGGTGACAGGCTCATCCAACTGTCACATTTGGGTCTGGATCGTTCGGCGAAGTGTGGGTGTTGTATTACACCTCTGCCAGTCCCATCGGGAGAAAAGCGTGACGATATGAAAGTAGTTATCTACTGATCAATATTTCTATGCAATTATAAATAAAAAAACATGAAGTGAGTAAGTTTTGCTCTCATTTGTGTTGTAAATTCCTATAATGTAATGAAAAAGCAAAGACGAGTTCGTAAATATTAGTGAATGCAGGACGTAAATACCGATTATAGATAAATTCTGGACACACGCTCTCTCCGATTATTATCATAAACACGGTCCGATCCATATCGATCAGCTATCAGGTGTCGCTTAAGGGCATTGTCGAGTCAATCAATGGCCCAATACATCGCATTGACTGACAGTATGGATGTGTGACAGAGTGTATGTGTGACAGCAATTTATACGAGAATACATGTAGCGATGGTTACAAGGTTGCGAATAGAATTAATAGTTACGGAATCTATTCTCTTTGAAAAAAAAAATTACTAAAAAAATAACAATGGAAATGTCGTAACTGGATCAACGTAAACGCGGCTACAACCTGACAGCGGCTGTCGGTTTCATGTGAGTGTCGCTGTAGAGGTAATTAATGAGCTCGAATCTCTGCATCTCTAATTGACATGACCTTGTTGTCAGTTCCGTGTCAAATGAGCACTGGAACTAGATCAAGCTGGCTTAATACTAATAGATCTGTTTGTGTTTGTGTGTGGATTTACGTGTTTTCTGCGTTATCTATCTAGGTTACCTTGACAATCAGTCGGTAGGATCTTATTTATATTGGCTAATAAAAGAGAAAGAAAAAAGGGAGAAAAGATAAGAAAAGAGATCCCTAATACTTAATTAATATTAAGCTGAATGTCAAAGACTAAATTGGCTAATTTGTGAAATGATTGCTTAGTATAATGTTGTTTGTTTAACAGGTGCACTAAGAACACGCATTATATTTTATTAACGGTTTTTGAACAAGGGTTAATAAAATTAGCAATACTTTCAAAATCACAGTCAAATTCAAAAGAACACTACTGACTCCACAACTGATTCTCAACTTCCACTAGATCATTGATTAGTCCTTAAACTGGATCCTAAGCTCAATCATCAACTAGACTGTCAACTTGATCAATGTAAACGCTCCTTCACACAACTACCCCTATCAGGTACGGCCGTTGTCGACTCAATCAGTGGACGTGAATGGCCGCCCTAATTAATTAATGCTGATCATTCACGTGCATTTGTTTAGCTTTGATTCAATTACTGACCGTCATAATAGCATAATAGAGTATAGTGAGGCGATTGTGAATATGAAATTGTGCTTGTAGTAATGTATACGTAAATTTAAATTACCACCTATAATAATTAGGTACTTAGAATCTGAGACATTTTATGTTTGAATGCGCAAAATCCATATAACATAAAGGGTGGGCGATCAATACCTAGTGTTTTTTTTAAATCATAAGTTATTTTAGTACTTACTGTCAACTTTCCCGCACAAAATACTCGTATTGTCAAAAGGTCAGTATTATTTTCTGCAGGACAAAATGAATTACTCTTGATCAACGTTGGGAAATATTGAAAACTTATTACCAAAGTAACTGCTATAATATAACCGACAGTGCTAATTTTGAAAATAAGTTCGATAATAGTGTAATCAGTCGCCTTGGCGATGTTAATTGTCAGCTGCCGAATTTGGTCAGAGCTGCGATTTTTCACTGTTGGACTTTGAGACTTACAGCCTTAGAAATAAAGTTTTAAAACATGTGTACACACATTGTGTAACACAAAAGCTGAAAAATAAAAATAATTTTGACTTAAACGTTGTGTACAGTTCGTGTACAGATGTAACAAAATCAAAGGAAAATAAACATTCGTTAAACGACCGGGTACCCTTGTTTAGCGCGTGTGTACGGGGTCAAGATGGCGGATTTCACTATAACAGCTGATCTACACTCAGTAACTATGATAGAAACTGATCATGTTTTTCTATTGTCAAAATAAAAACGTTTTTACAATGATATTGTGACATTAGACACATTGTAGTGTTGACATTGATTGTTCCGTTCAGAAATTTGTTGTTAGTCTCCCACTATAACCAAAAGAAAATGTTTTCCTCTAAAATAGTTTATTACGACGAATTTTGGACAAGAGATTCAAAAAACAACATAGTTTATTAATATTACTTTCCTAAAACGTAAATTGTACGTGCAATATTAAAAAATTAAGGAGCTTTCTTAAAAAATAATCACTAAAAAACTATTTGGACGAAAAAGTTTCTAAACGAATTTACCAAAAGTTGCCAGACGAAAAAGAAAAAAGTGTTAAGCATGTGTGTAAATACCCAATGCCGATTCACACTTTATTGCTCAAACAATAGTTACACGTTTGTGTAGCGCTATTTACTGACTACTCAATGTCTAACTGAACATTGGTTTAGCAGATGTTTATGCATTTTTTTATTTCTAAGGCTGTTAGAGTTTTCGTGCGGTACTGTGAAAGAACAATGTTATGCAGATAATCCATGACCGAAAACACTACTATTACTGTTACGGCATTATAATAATAATAATAACAATAAATTAAGTACACTATATTGGGAGAGGTCTCTGGTATCTGTAGCACAGTTTTTTACTAGTTCGGAAACCAGTGGCTTCAATATTTTTTTGTTGTAATATTTGTTTTTAAGTCAAATAAATAAATTATTGATTGATTGATTGATTGATTAAGGCCCGTAAGTTGAATACTGACCGAGTCATTCGTCACATAGAGTCCGAAACCATCAACAAAGTCTTGCAAAATTGGGTTGATAGGATGCGCTCCTGCCACAAGCTAGCCGAGGAAAACAGATAAAGATAATTTGTTAAACGAAAAGAAATTTCCACAGGAAAAACAGGTGCTCAAAACTATTTTTGGGTCATGGTTTGTGTAAAGGCTATGACGGTGAGCCGCAAGCTAAGCTCGAAACTTGTGACTTGGGGCTCGGGTGCAAAACAAAACGGGGTATCTGTGCGTGTTCCGTCGTTAATATTACACTATTACTACATACATATCGTCACGCCTTTCCAACACCCAACAATTAATTTAACACCCACATTTCGCCGGACGATATTCAGTCCTAAATGTGACAAGGGGCGAGCCTGTCGCCATACACCGGGCTCCAGTCATGTACCAGATGACATACAATACGCACATATGTATGTTCACACAATGAACAAATTGGGGAGTGCCGTCGGCTGAGTTCGAACCCGCTCCCTCTGGTTTGAGAGGCGGACCTTCTCCCATCTAGGCTATTACTCCTATTAAGTAGTTATTTTATGAGCACATGTTTTTTTTTATTTATAAAATACACAATACAAATTACAAACTAAAAAAAAAAACAAAAAAATTAAACTCTAAATACTAGTCTACGTTCTAACTCAAATTATGTGTATACAAAAAAATAAAAAAAGGAGACGTTGGTTGCTTAAACAACTAAATTAACCTTAAACATAAAATGGACAATAACATGCAATTTTAATTTTATGCGGATCAGGCGGTATGCGTACTTTACATAATACCTAAATATGTAAATACCTAAATATGGTCCTATGCGCACAACGCATGTGCGCACACAATCAGATGTCTGACGTGTTCGTATTACTTCGTATCAGTCAGACTCAACCCAGAAGTTGCGTCTGACTTCCGAGGTTTGGTATAGAGGAGGTCTTAGGTTTTAGTATAATGTGAGAGCTTAGGAGTAAATAAATCTATATCGATTTTGAGTTTATTAATTATAAATTCATTCACATTAATGAAATTGTATTATTTTTATAATGGAATCCCATATTATTTGGTCTATCTAATAAACCCATCATATTTGGATTAGGAGTTAGTGTTCTTGTTACCTTTATAGACATAGACAGACATAGACAGACATTTATTTGTGGCAAAAAACACACGGAATTTAATATATACACAGAATATAGATTAAACAAAAAATAAAAATAAACTAAGTAAACAGGTAAAAACAGTAGTTTGGCTTTTTGCCACAAACCAGCCGCAACTCAGCATGGTGCTGGTTGTGTCCAACCAGCGCTGGTCTTCCGTTGCGACCTGCGGTGACGTCACACACGAGCAGGAGCTACTAAGACTAAACTAAAACTAGCAAACTTTATTGCATTTAGTAAAACTTTATTGCATTTTTAGAAAGAAAATTAAATCTGGCCCAACCTATATAAAAATCGATGTGTATGCATGTTCCGCTGCCGATTTGCAGTCCATAGGGATACAGGCAAAAAAAAATACAGGCAATCTTCAGATTAACTAAAGTAAAAAAAAACTAAAACTGAAAAAAAAAGTTTGGTCTTATTTTAATACTAGCGACCCGCCCCGGCTTCGCACGGGTATAAACAAAAAAATGTTATTGTGGGATATCCATAAGAGATAGACATATACCATCGCGGAGTTTTCTGTAGACCTTTTCAATATGTACAAATAATTAGTACATTATTTTGATAAATCTCGTAGGGTTCAGCCTGCGTTTGCAATGTAAGCGGAAAAAAATTGATAATTAACGACATCACATTAGAAATCTCAAAAATAACAGTATTTATCAACTATTTAATTAATGTTATTATACATATACCTTCCTCTTGAATCACTCTATCCATTTAAAAAAACCGCATCAAAATCCGTTGCGTAGTTTTAAAGATTTAAGCATACAAAGAGACATAGGGACAGAGAAAGCGACTTTGTTTTATACTATGTAGTGAAGTAACAATTAAAGCTGGCTTAAATGATAACAACAATAATCTCACCCCATTTCCTCCGTTTATAAAACTCGGCACTTCAAGCAATCAAATGAGAAAATAAACTCGCTCTTAAATCGTAAAGTATTTAAATTCATCATTAAACATTGTCTATAAGAACCACGAAACTTGAAGCGTAGAATTATCCAGATCAAATCGGTTTAGCGTTTTCTTATCTGTAGTTAATAATGTTCTTATTGAGTTTGCTTTACGACTGTTGTTTTAGGAGACATGAACTGGATTCGGCGTTCTTACACGGAAAAAAAAAATTAGCTGCTGTTACTAAATTTTAGTTGTAGTAGCAAAAATCCTTTCAAACTATAGGGACAGCTAAGTTTTTTGTTAGCGTAGCAAATTGTTTTTAGCTGAACGAATTTAGCTGTTGCAGCTAACAATCTTAACAATACTTAGCAGTAGTTGCTAACAATCTTAACAATAATTAGCAGTAGTTGCAAATATTATTTGCTAAAATTTGCTATAGCAGCTAACGATCTTATCCATTTTTAGCTGTGGTCGCTACCAATATTAGTGATAACTACTAACAAGACTTTGCTGCAGCTGACAAGTAGTTTAGCTGTGACTGTGAATTGTGTTTGTTACATGTGCTAAGGGTTTTAGTTGCGAGACCTAATATTTTTATCTGGGGCAGCTAATAAAATTAGAAGCATGAACTATTAGTATTAGTAGTAGCAGCTAAGTTAATTTGCTATTCCATCACACGACCGTAGCTACAGCTGACAAGTAGTTTAGTTGTGACTCTGAATTGTGTTTGTTACATGTGCTAAGGGTTTTAGTTGCGAGACCTAATATTTTTATCTGGGGCAGCTAATAAACTTTGAAGCATGAACTATTAGTATTAGTAGTAGCAGCTAAGTTAATTTGCTATTCCATCACACCACCTTAGCTACAGCTGACAAGTAGTTTAGTTGTGACTGTGAATTGTGTTTGTTACCTGTGCTAAGGGTTTTAGTTGCGAGACCTAATATTTTTATCTGGGGCAGCTAATATACTTTGAAGCATGAACTATTAGTATTAGTAGTAGCAGCTAAGTTTATTTGCTATTCCATTACACCACCGTAGCTGCAGCTGATAAGTAGTTTAGCTATGGCTATGAGTAGTTTGCGGCTCATGCTAAAGATTTTAGTGGCGTGTTATTAAGGCTTCTGTCTACACAACGAATGTGACGCGAAGTGGCAGCAGATAAGGCGTGAGACTGTGCAAGCTTTAATATGTACAAGGAAATGTATAAAGCATACGCATGGCACATTTTTTATACATTTCCTTAAATTACGCACTCAATCTATCGCCGCGTCGCATCAACGTTCGATGTGCAGAATTGCAGCTTTTAGATCACGCAACTAAATCACTTAGCACAAGTAACAAACAATTCACAGCCACAGCTATACAAACTACTTGACAAATGCAATTTGTGGTGTAATAGAATAGCTAATTAACAGAGCTGTTACTACTTACTACTAATACTTAACAATCATGCTTCAAGTATATATATGTACCTATACACATCGCATATTCGGTGAATAGCTCTAACAAAAACAAACAATTGTTTATGAGGTTTAATAAATGCTTCTCAAAAATAATTGACAAACAAGTCTGTTGTTAAGTCTGTTGTTGTTAAACAAGTAAGTTGACTGCATTCAGTACAAATATTAATATCCCTCCTCTAATTGATTTTAACTAATAATAAAAACACTACTTCCATTATATACTTAAATTTTTACTTAAGCCTTCAAGGCATGAAATGATTTATAAAAAATGCCAAAGGCTGTAATGTTATTAAATATCAGAAAGCACTCAGAGATTTTGTCTTCATCCGGAGAAACGGCAAACAGCTGGGGTCCAACATTCAGTACTCGAAACTTTTCTTTTTTAGGTAATGCGACTGGATTTCGGCGGCAGACTGAAAAAAAAAAACATATTAAGTACATGTACCCAAGTAGTTTGGTTTTATATGGTTTTGACAGCTAAGGTAACAATAAAGCTAACATTAAAATTTTTCATTATTCCTGAAATGATAATCAACACAGGTTCAAATATTTATTATAGGATTGTAGCTAAATATACTTACTTTTAAAAATTGCATCATCCTTTGTGTCCAAACCGGGACGGTCTCCATTGCCGTTTCTTCTTCATGACTATAGCTTTTATAGAAAATAGTGTTGTCATTGCTCTAAACATTTTCCCTTTTTTTTCCACCTGTAAATAAAAAAAATATAGGTGAGTACTTAATAAATAAATCATCAAAACCATAAAACATTTAAATAAATATAAATAAAAATAACATAAAACCTAAACGAGATGTGGTTGTGTGCTAACCACACACGGTTTGCCTATTTATAGACTGCTACTCATCTCATATATTCCAAACGAAAGAAGGTATGACTATGCATTTTAGCTCAAATTTTAAAGCATAATTGCTGCCATTGGCAGCAAAATTTTCAAGTCTCTGGGTTATATAGTTTCCGAGTTATAAGCTAATACCTATGTGTAAGCTGAAGTTACGTCACTTCAGCTGACACATGTTGAATCGACGAAACTATCAAATGTAGAGTTTTTATTTAAAGGGCAAAAATTAAAGCATGATTGCTGCCATAGGCAGCAAAATTTTCAGATTCCTAGATTCAAAAAACAGTTTTCGCGCCCAAAAATTCAAATTTTTGCTTAGAAGCGGCGTTGCCGTTCCGTGCGGTACATTATTGCAATTCCATTTGATCTTAGCGCGTATGCTACTCGACCGTGTACCTTATTGGGCAGCGATATGACTCACAGGCGCTCAGCGTCGGCAACAAAACGTAACCAAAACCATCATGGTAGACCCCCTGTACTTTGCGCGGTGATTAGGTAATCACCACGCAAAGTACACCGGACACCCGCGATGGACGGGCGATTGGTAGGTACCAACCGCCCGTCCATCGCGGGTGTCCGGTCTCAGCTGATTACCGAAAGCCGTGTAACAGATTACCAAATAGTTAGTACACGCGGCGGGCGGCACGGTGCGAAACTCACTTTACGCTATTATTACTTGTTCTATGCTTTACGGTCGTAGGTTAGGTGTCTTTTTGGTTCACAGCGTCTAGTGATTCAAAAGAATAGGCTATTACAACAATAGGTATTGAAAATTTCTGACGAAGTGATTTATCTCTTACGTAGAAACTTAATAAGTAATCCGTGGTAGGTACTACTCGGCGTATTGACAAAAAAAAATTATGTTTTAAAATAAACGATGTTCATCAGTAAAACTCTGATCGCGAGTACGAAAAAAAAACAGGGAGTAGGTATAACACGGCACTTAGCTCATTATCAAAAATATAAAAGTAATAGGTATATACCTATTTACATACGCTTGGACTTGTAAACCTCCTCCGTTTCGTCGGTTTCCGTTCAACCGTTTTGGCCTTGGAAACGCTACAAATAGAATAGAGAGATAGAAGTTAGGTACCTACTATTGTTTTTAATACTTTTTAGGGTTAGGTATCCTTGCCATTGCATACCTTGCATACCTACAATTAGAGATATCGTCTACTCTCATACGTAGGTAAGTAGGTATAGGTATTTCGCTTTTGATGACTGTCTGTATAGTGGCGCGTATAGGTACGTTATTTATACGTGTTGCGTTACCGTCAGACAGCAAACATAGTCGACCGAGCGAGCGTTAGCGAGCGAAGCGTCTGTGCGTCGTATGTCCGGATCTGTCTTTTATACAGCTCGCATTTTTTTGAAAAATAAAATCATATACCTACCTAGATCTCCGCCATATTGAAAAAAACCGAAACCTGACAGCTAAAAAGTTCTGAATAATTATCGAACCTGTTCACAAAATTTCACGAAATTCGGCTGAGAAATGTAACCAGTAGAAGGACAGAGGCCGGCCGCAAAGTCTTAGCTCCCAGAGCCACTAGCTAAGTAGGTGTAAGTATAAAAAAGCCGATTCATCTAAGTTTATTGAGAGACCGCTTCGCTTGGTCAGTTAGTTGGTTTAGTACCTACCTACTTTAGAACTAAATTAGTACCGAACGGAAAAATGCTCGAGAATTTTTTTACTTCATTGACAAATGAACAAGCAACTATAGCATAAAATACGAGTACAAGATAGGTAGTAGGTAGGTATATTTTCAACAGAGAAGTCGGCGGCGCCTTGATATTATACGATATTGGATTTTAGAATATGGTGATATGGTTCATTTTTCAATGACGTCAAAAGTATTTGAGCATTTTTCAGACAGAGATAGACTTTAGTGTCTTATATTTTAGTAGTTATATTTCGCTATGAATGACTATACTGTATGTATAGGGGCGCACGCACACCACCGCACCTCTTCACACTAGGCTGCGTATAATGCGTATCCACTTACGCAACAGAGACGGCAATATCTAGGTACATTTTTCCAGTCGCCTCGAATCGGAGTTGCTAGTTCACTCCGCCGCCGCCGCCGCCACTTCGCACCCTACATTATAATAACCTTGCATATACTTAAACCTTAAATATACTCGTACTTACTGTATTGTAGTCCTGTTTGTTGCAAAATAGAGTGATACCAGCCGATGGTACGCACCAATGACTGAAGCCGATATATAGTAACAGGATTGCCCCCTGTCAAATTTGGAACTGAATATCGTCCGGTGAAGTATGTGTGTTGTACTACACTGTACACACTTCACACTTGTTGCGCCCAACAATTTTTCTTTCTTTCTAGGATTTACCTGTAAACAGCATATATGTTAGGACTCGACAATTATTAGTGATTTAAAATGCTAAACATCAATTAGAAGTACTTATTGCAATAAGTTATAGTTACTTTCTGCATGTTTTTAAAGTGACAAATACCTATAGTTCGCTGTCCTATTTTCGGCAACAGTTTTTCCAAAAATACTCGGTCAATAGAGGTAGGTGATGAGCTTCTATATTTTCATCTGTAAAAATAAAGCTTACGTTATTTTTTTGCAACACATGTGTTCTGTAGGTAAGTACTTGTGTTTCGGCCACCCCTGGCCGAAACACAAGTAAGTTACGCCAAGTTCACGCCAGGTTCTCTTTCGGCTCTACAGACGATAACGAAAGCCTACTACTCACCTTGGACACTCCACGCCACTGGACCCGGTGTACACCATGCACTGATAATAGCACTATTAGTTCACTATAAACAATTTAAACTTTTTTAATGCGAAGTTAAAGTTTGCCGAAATTTTACGTGAGAGCGGACTCGAGAGCGCGGGACAGTCGTTCACCGACAACTGACTGATTTAGCGCGTGCGATGCTCGCACGCCGAAAGGCGGGAGTTTACGTCTCCCTCCCCCCTCACAGGTATCTCGCGGCTTTGTAGATGCCGCCGGCTTTCGTAGGTATCGTTTTCTATCTATAATGTCTACAGATATCTGGCGTAAACAACTTGCAATATAAAGGCATCAAACTTTTGGCTAATTTACAAGCTTGGCAATAGAAAGATCGCGGTTATAAAGTGTGAATATGGGCAAAATCGGTACAACTCCATACATCAATTGCGAGATGTCAGTTCGATGCAAACCTGTACAGCCAGCTAGGTTTTTGCAGCATGCCACTTTTCTAACGGAAAATCTTATCAGTAGATAGATTACTGTATCTGGACACGCAAGCACTCATAGTAGGTAGGTATAAAAGCTCATAATAAGATGATGCAATGCAAAGTCTGTAGGTTCTTACTTACTTTTGAATTTATCTTTGGGCGGCATTGTAGCCCTAGAATTCACTTCTCCTGATTTCCTTTCCACAAATGAAAAATCCTTTTTTTAACACTATAATCACTTTTTCTTCCAAGTTTAACGCCGTAACGCAACCAAATTCACGTGAACACACACGTTACGATACGATACGAATTACGAAATGAAATGAAACTTTATGTAAGTGAATATGTATTTATTCGTGTATTTTTAGTATTTCAAAATCGCTAAAAAAAAATTATCTCCACCATTTTGAAAAAAAATTAAAACTGGCTCGACAAATGAATCTATAAATATTTATCAACCTATTTATGTTTTTATCATAACAAAACATAACATATCGTCACGCCTTTCCCTTGAAGGGGCTGGCAGAGGTATAATACAACATCCACACTTCGATGGACGACAGTCAGTCCCAAGTGTGACAGGGGGCGATCCTTTCGCCATAAACCGGGCTCCAGTCATGTCATGTAGGTATAAAGCAGATGACATACAATCCGCACATTGGTGTGAGGTGGGCTTTCTCAAACTAGGTTATCATAGCTTAACATTTTTTTTACAAGTATACAATATACCTACCTAGGTAAAGTACCTAATAAGCGTGTTTAGCAAAATCTTAGACATGGATCAGAAGTAGGTACCTATCTACCTATCTATCGAAACCGCGGTAGGTACAGAAAAACGTATTCTGTTCTAGTTAGGTAGGTAAACAAATTGTGTGCGTCTATACGTACTTGTGCCTACGTAGGTAGGTATATGTATGGTACAGTTCCGGCACCTACCAATTATGAATTACTTAGTATTACTAACTTCACAGGTAGGTAGGTAGCTACCTAAATGTTGTGTATCGCACAACTATAGCGATGATGGATATCATATGTAGGTATGGTACTCATTATGTAGGTCCCGCATTAGATAACTACATAAGTCACTTGTCAGGTAGGCAGGCACATTGAAGTTTACACCATGCATGGCAGACATGAGGCCAGTAATGTTAACAGAATAACATTTCAGAATTTATAAATTCTAAGCCTCGAAATTTAACGCTTAAGTAGTCTAATTACCTATACCTACCTGTATACCTACTTACTTACCCATGCATAGATATTTTTGTAAGAAAACCAATAGAACCAAAAGCAACCGACTGCCTCGGTGGCTCAGTTGATAGTGAATCTGCCTTTTGAGTTTGTTGGCGTGGGTTCGATCCCACCTAGAGCAAACATTTATGTGATGAGCATTTGTGTCTGTCCTATGTCTGGGTGTTAAAATATATTTAATTATGTATTGAAAAATATCTAAGTAGGTATGTAGGTATACTATGGTAAGACACTAATAACAACTAGTGGCTCTGTGAGCTGTAGACCTCGCGGCCGACATCTGTTTTCCTCTACAGGTTGCATTCCTGAACCGATTCACGTGAAATTTTGTGAGCAGGTTCGATGATTAGATAGATTTTTTAAAAAAAAAATCTATCTAAGTAGTGAGTCTACTAACAAAATTTTAGGAAATTCCGTTTGTATCGGCCTGTGGAGGAAGGCATTTTTTTTAAGCTGAAGGATAGACGCTTTGCTCAAATGCTCGCTTGGTCGATTAAGTAAGGAACAAAAGTAATAAGTACAAGCTCAAAGAAAACAATCAACTTACGTACGCATAAATGCATCTACGTAGGTATGAAATATTCTTGTCTTCATCAATAAAATAATGCTTTACGGTTAGTACCTACCTAAGTTAGGTTATTGTACCTACCTACCTAACAATAATAATGAGCGCAGAGATGACGCGGTGACGCGGACTGCCCTCCCGTCGTTTGTGCCCTTGCAACGCGGAAGAAATAAGTAGGTACCTACCTACGAAAAGCTCACATCGCGAAGACTTATGAAGATGTAACTAATTTCTCACACTTCTCTTACTACTAGCACACTACTCACACACTAGCCCAGACAGGCTAACATGAGTCGTAGTAGAGCGAGCGAGAGCTTATTTTGCTCTGCTATCTGTTTTTCTTATGCATTTTCGCTAGTTGAATTTTAACCGAGTTGGAGAAGGCTTGCTTCTAAACTCAGAAGGAGCCGGTTCGATTTCAGCCAAAAGAGCGCACCGATTTGTTCATTGTGTGAAAATTTATGTGCGTAGGTATTTAATGTCATCTGCTACCTATATTATATAACTAGAGGCCGGTGTATGGCGACAGACCCCTGTCATATTTGCAAATGAATATCGTTCGGCGAAGTGTAAGTGTTGTAATACATCTCTGCCAGCCCTTTCGAAGGAAAGGCGTGGCGATGTGTATTTACTATTTAAGATAACCTAGGTACATTCTGAGCTACAATTTCATTTCTTCCAATGGTTACCTAAGTGTTTAGGGAGTACGAGTACTTAAATATAATGTGGGAAACAGGCTTAAAATGTTTATAAGTAAGTAAACACTACCAGGGAGGTGTCACTCCGAAGTTTAGGTACGTTTCGCCAGCGCACTTACTGGTTCTTATCAATATAATCAATATTCAATATCTGGATAAAATTTGGCACAGATATAGCTTACGTCCTGGACATAGGCTACTTTTTCAAGGCTGAGGAGCTCAAACTCCCCCCCTCCCCCCCCTCCCAAAAATATAATTAATTCTACAATAGTGAAACTTTCCGTTTCATATGGTGTTTTTTTTTACCTAGCCTTATACCTTCTATTGCGTTCAGCTTCTGAAGTAAAAGCAAGCTGCGGTGTCGTTTGAGCTGTTTAAAACCGAACGCGAATTGAACGTGGTGATCTGTTACGCAAGTTCGCCTAGGGAATATCTTTTACCTACCGACCCTGGGATCAGGCCGGGTAGATATGTGTGGGAAGCCCGCTACTGGCAGCATACCCGCTAAAACCTCGGCGCAAAATATCGGAGCTGCGGGAACGCTCTCATAGACGACCACGGCCCCCTGAGCGCTAGCCCCTTTGGGCACCTCCCCGAGCCTATGCTCTTCCTCGCCTGTATCGAACACCAGACAAATCGTCATCATCATCTACCTTGCTCGACCGGTGAGCACCAGACATCCTAACTAATATTATAAATGCGAAAGTGAGTTTGTTCGTTTGTTTCTTTGTAACGCTTTCACGTCTCAACTACTCAACCAATCGTTTTGACATTTTGCATACATGATGTCTGGGGTACTGAAAAGGACATAGGGTACTTCCCGAAAAAATAAACAGTTCCTGTGGGACCGCGGGTGAAACCGCGGGGCGCAGCTAGTATCTCATAAAATTTATTTTGGTCGCATAATTAAAGTCTTAGTAGCAGTTACAAATTCAATTACTACTTACTTATTTTTAAAGTAAAACAATTGATACGTTCAGTTACATATAAACGTGGGATAGCTATTTAACTTAGTTGCTACTACTAACTTCTATGCCACTAATTAAATTGCTGCCTTACAAAAACGAAAATTAATCACGCAACTAAGTAGTTTTGTTACAGTATGAAACCAAATTTATAACCACAGTTAAAACTCTTGTGAGGTGCAGCTAAATATTAATTCACTAAGACAGCTATCATACTTTGCTTATACAACATAGCTACTAAAACATATCTTCATCATCTTTACATAATGATATGTCTCATACAATGCTATTAGATCACAACATTAGGAACAGCACAAAATATCCCGCTTGCCGTCTAAAATTTCACATACGACATGGAAATAACTGTAATAGAAAAGACTGGTTAATGTAGATAATGTCAATTAGCAATAGCAGGTAAATAATTTATCCTAAAGTAGTTAAAATATTTTGCTCTGATAGCTAATTGAAAAATTCGAATTTGTTTTGTTTATATAGATAACAAATTTAGTAAACTCAGTTAAGTAATTTGTAGTAACTGCAACATGAGTGTGATTCTCCTAGCAAAATTTTATTTTGAATAGTAGCTAAGCAGTCTTTGTCGTAGTCAACAAAACTTTGCCAGTGTTTCGAAGATATTCGGTGCAGCAGCTAAGACATAGGCAGCAAAACAGATTTAGTTGCCACAACTAAACCATTTTTTTCCGTGTACAACTTACTAATGAATCTTGTATAGTCTCGGAATAGCTATACATTGTTTTGTCTTTTTAACGGAGTTAAAAATTTTAAAGCAAGAAAAAGACATAACATTTTTAAGTTTAGGTACCTATAACTATTCCAGGGCTACACAGCGGTTATTAGTAAGGGGGATGTTTAAAAAATTTCAGTATGTAACTGGTTTCAAAATTAGAGCGCGTCTCCAACGGAGCTTTGGAAGCTAAGCTAGGTTAATCGTTTGTTTAATGTCTATCCTATTTTTAGCAAAATTTAAAACCTTTATACAAAGCAATGAATGAAACATAATTATTAAAATTCAGTTTCCTTAGAGACCCATCGTACTTAGATACGGGCTTATTGTCCGGCAAAGTTTTGGTGATGTACACCTCTGCCAACCCCTTCGGGGGAAAGGCGTTATGTTATGTAAATAGGTAATCCCTTCTAGGTCCCCAGTTATTTAATTTTGTGGTAAATAATATTTCTTCTTGCTTCAGACACTCTAAAGTAATTCTTTATGCTGATGACATGAAAATTCTTTGTCCGGTTGACTCACAAGACAGCGCGCAGCATTTGCAAGACGATCTCGATAGATTTGACGACTACTGTCTATTAAACAAGCTGGACCTTAACGTGTCAAAATGTTATGTTTGTTCCTTTACTCGTAAGCCACAACCGTTTACTTTCACTTACAAACTTAAGAACACTAACATTATGAGAGTAAACTCAATTCGTGATTTAGGCATTATTTTTGATAGTAAATTGCTTTTTGAAGAGCATATTAATAGCATTATAAACAAAGCATCGAGAGCACTCGGATTTGTTTTGCGTTTATCAGCTAATTTTAAATCGATAAAAACTATTAAAATTCTTTACTGTGCCTACGTACGTAGTCACTTAGAATACGCATCACAGGTCTGGAACCCTATGTATGACGTTTACATTACGCGCATTGAGCGCATTCAAAGACGGTTTCTGCGTCATCTTCAATTCAAAATTAAAACATATCTTCCTAGCTACAGTAAACGTTGTCAAAAGTTCCACATTCTTCCTCTAGATGTGAGGAGACGCGTTGCTGATGTTGTTTACTTATTAAAGATAGCAAATGGCGCAGTTGACTGCCCGGAGTTACTGGAGCGAGTAGGTATGAAGGTATCAGCTGATCCGTCAAGGAGGCCGTGCTGTCTTGCTACTCCCGTAGTTAATACTAACTACAGGAAAAACAGCTACATGTTGAGAGCTAGCCGGAGTTTTAATGACGTGACAATGTTGATTTATTTAACACTTCTGTTGTACTTCTGAAGCGGACGCTTGCAAGCGCATTTTTTAAATGATTATGTAGTTATTTTTTATTTAAGTTTATGTATTTTTATATTATTGTTTTTTATTTATAAGTGGTATTTTTTAAGTGGCCTTATTGACATATATATTTAGTTTATCTTTCACCTAGCTGTAAGATACCCTAACTTTGTAAAAATAAAATAAAATAAAATAAATTTCCTTAAAAAATACACTTTTTATTGACTCTACTAGCTCTACACAGCTTCAAAACCTAGGTTAGTAAAATTAAGACAACTCTGAATATGTACAACCTTAAACTTTATAAAAAATTACGCATTTAAAACCTGCGAAATACGTTTTAAAAGTATGTATTTTAGTACAGTACAGAGGTAAATTTTAAACAAAAATGTAATTATCTTACACTTGCAAATTAATTATTAAGAAATTATATTTGTCTCGGGCCTTATTACAAGGAAATAATCCGCCCGCGGCCCTGTAGCTAATTAAAAAGTTTAATTGAAACAGAATGGGAAGATATTCGCTTAACACTGACCTAATTATGTAAAATCGCTTTATCATCTTCACGACGTTAAGGCTAATTGCACATTTATAAAGAAAACTTATGAGAAAGTTGTAAGTAATTTACTAAAAGTTATGACAACTCGACAAAAAGATGTAGCAACCTTGTTTGTCCCTGTGCTCGAAAAAAGATACTTTGGTATAAAAAAAAGCATTTGACAAAAACTTTACAAATAAAGTTAGAAGTTAGTAAGAAATGCATCCTGTAGACGAAGAAAGAAATCCGGACATATTAAAGCAGTTTTGGCAAAGCTGAAGCAGAGAGGCTTCGCTCGGACGATTATGAAAAGTTTTTCTCGTGTTCGGCATCATTTGTTATTAAGGTGGCGTCAACAAATATGCTGTACAAAACACTAAATCAAGCTCAATGTTTCGTATAGAAATTATGCTTATTTCACTTTAGCATAATAATATTCTTTAACTGATTCCGAAATAAATCACCGACTTACCATAAAGACTCATAAACACAAATATCGAACGGTAAACGAGCCTTCCACATCATTTTACCACTTTTATAAAATGACACCTTTCTCATAAGCCTCTGTACTTTATGGACCTTTGAAGAATATGATTTGACAGCTACTGTCATAAATTTAAGAGCGGTTTTTTACATAATAAGCCTTCAAGACAGCACATGACATATTATTAAGGGGATTCATGAGATAGTGCCTTTAAAATGTGTGAGAATGTGAAATGATGGTAGCGATTTAAATAAATTGACTAAGTGTCAGTACGGCCGTCGAATTTACGCATAATTAGTGTGTACGGACCTTAACTTGATATAAATTGTAGAGTATTGTAAAGAAAAACAAAGTTTTATTATCAAAATGAGTATTTTTAGTTGGTTGTTACTTAAATGTCCGAGGTAATAGGTTTAATGACGCACAGTTATTTTTTTATGCTACTTAATAACACAGTACTCGTTAAAAATAAAATTGTTATAACTTACTAATCATCTAGTGAACACGTAGGTATTTTATACAGTAATTTTTATGCTGACCTTAGTCGTAAAAAGGATCTAGTTGAATACAAATTTACTGACTTGATTAATTCTAGATTTTTCTAGATTCTTCATAAGATATGTTTATTAAGCCTTTTTTTTCTTTAATAATTATTATGGAACTATAAAACTAGAAACTAATCAAACAAAAATACTAGTCATTTTAGAAGAATTACTAGAACATTTAAAAAAGAGTTCAAAACTTTTTTACTTAGCTAAAAGAATCCTATCCTACATCCTATAAAGTTTGTGTGTGAGTTTGTTAGTTACGTCTTCACGCTCAGACGGCTGAATGGATTTTGATGAATTTTGGTATGGAGGTGGCTTACACCTTGGTTTAACATATACTTAGGCTACTTTTAACAACGGGTAACATCGCGGGGCGCATATGTACATGAATACATAATAATAACGTAAGAATTTAAATTCTTCCTCAATCCGAAAATCCGAAGACATCTCACGTCTCCATTCATTAAACTTTCTCGATTTAAAGGAAAAGAAAGCTTTCAAAAGAGAATGTGGGCCACCGGTACAAAACCTTCAGAGCTTTGCAAATACCTAGTCGATCAACGTGATCGCGCTTAAATGAGAAACGATTCCCTTTAAATCTCTTTATGAAAACAAGTATTCAATAGAAATTAAAAAAAAAACCCCGACACTGATTTCCATTAACATCGATTTTCATCAAACATAAGGACACTTCCGACTAATTCACCTTTCAAACAAAAAAAATAATAAACCAAATCATTTTATCCGTTCGAGAGCTATGATGCCACAGACAGACACAAATACATACACACAGACACACACACACTCACACACACACACAGAAACAAACGCACACAGAGAGAGAGAGAGACATACCGAGAAAGAGACACACACGTTAAACTGAGAGAGATCCATACTATATTATTTACGAGTTTACCACAGACAGACACAAATACATACACACACACCCACACAGACAAATATACACACATCCACACACACACACACACAGAGAGAGAGAGAGAGAGGCACATCACTAACATTTTTTTTTTAGGATCCAACTAGCCCTACTGGCGGCAGTTGGGCTAATTAACAAAAAATTAAAACATTGTCTTAACGACCACCACTGGTGGCTATTTTGGTTGTGGTCGTTGGGAGCAAGCCGCAGAAACGTCGGTATTCACAGCTACGCAGTCGTTTTAATCGCTTAAGTTTTGACGTTCTATAGAAACTGTCGACTCTCGATCCTACCCCGTCTCATTAAACTCGTGGAAACTCCATTCAAAATATGTTTCCCATAAACTCATTGTTCAGTTTCCTCTTACAAATTTGATGTCTTTTAATATTTTGTTTTCAAATCTTTACTTTTGAAAAATATAAATAATTATATTACAGGTATAGAGAGCTATTTAACAATCGTCATCATACATCACCAAAGTAAAAAAAACGAAATCGTATTATACAGAGAGTCATGGAAACCATGTTGAATAATTGATGGTTGTAAAAGTATAATTATGTGGTTTATATAATTCACAACCAAATTTAAACCAAACAAAAATAACAAATTACAAATAATAAACAGAGCTCAAGTCAGTATCCGCGGGTAAAGTACCCAAAAGGCTGGCAACGTTACCTCGCTGAATAGCAATGCTAATTCGCTGACCGAGGTAAGCACCAGCCCTTTGGTCGTTTGTTCTCTCTATCAGACGCTTTGACAGCTCATTGAAGAGCAACCATGCGCTTGGACCCCAAGGTAATGTAATAATATAATAATATATTACAGATAATGTAATAATATAATATGGTGTGTGTGTTAGTGTGTGTGTGTGTGTGTGTGTGTGTGGTATCGTAGCTCCCGAATGGATAATCCGATTTTCATTTTGTTTGAAAGGTGAATTAGTCGGGAGTGTTCCTAGCTATGCTTGATAAAAATTGGTGTTGATGACAATCAGTGTCGGGGATTTTTTTTTTTACTTTTAATTCATACTTTTTAAATTTAACCTACCTAGTTAAGCTACCTTTATAAATTACACTAATGTTATAAATGCGAAAGTATGGATGGATGTTTGTATCTCAATCACGTTAGAACGGCTGAACGGATCTGGATCAAGTTTGGCACAGGGGAAAATTATAGTTTGGAATAATGTAAAGTCTTTTTCACCACGGATAACATCGCGGGGTGATAAAAGTTTTTTTATAAGAAAAGATGTAAAGTACTGGGGGGCCTACCATGATATTTTATATTAATGGTTACGTTTTATTTTCGACGCTGTGCAATCGCGAATCGTATCGCCGCGCAAAAAGGTCCATGACCAAATACACTACTTAGCAATCATGGTATAATAGGATGTCATACTAGGCCATCTGTTAGTAACCTTTTTTTTTGTGTATGGGGGGGAAATCTTCAAAAAGATGCCCGGATGTATTGGGGTGCATCCGGGTTATGTGGGAATTGACCCGCTAAAACCCCCTCGGTGGCCATCCTCTGTGCATGGCAAGAGAGCACCGGGATCTCCATAGGACCGCACCGGTGCCCTCCTAGCACGTTGCCTGTAACAGCACCTTTCCCAGAGATTGATCTCTTGTCTCTCACCACAACGATGCAGGCCACGCCACACCGTTGTCTTCCCCGGGCTCGCTCGTTTGGTAGGGTGGTCAGACCAAATCTGTCCACCTACGAGCTCAAAGGTCCCCCTTTAGTCGGCTCTTACGACGGGCAGAGGATACCGAAGCCGTATTCTACAACCCCGGCTTCAGAGTGAATCTGTTAGTAACCTACATGCCGTTTCAATGTACCTACATTAAAATATTAAACTCTAAAATACCACCGTACAATTTACTCCTAACATCGTTCTTCCGCATGTCATTTGCCAAACGATAGGTGGCTATGAGCGCACATTGCCATATAAAAGATCCAAATTGCGGCCAAATTGGGCTATATAAACGACTTGATTCGCCGTCAATTGCTTTTTTATTACGAATTGGATCTATTAAATTGAACTGATCCAATCGCGCCAAGAAAAGGGTTTCGGGGTAAATGGTAACCCAATGACAGCGCGTTATAATTATGAAATATGACACTTTATTGGGTTCCAAATACAATTAAAAAGAACCTGAAGGTAAATTACATTAGCTTGGGAAGACAGTTTCTAACGTTCCAAGCCAATATTTTGACCTTTCTTTGAGATAGACAGTCTAGTAAATTTGGTTAGGTGAAAAAGATCAACTAATTTGCTTAGTTTGTTAATTATTTTTATACTAGACGACTTGGAAAGGATTTACGTAAATTTGTTTATGTGATGAACATTTGTGTTTGTTCAATGTCTGGGTGTGAATGTGTATTTGGTATGTATTTAAAAATATCTAAGTATGTAAATCAATCTCCGGTAGCCATAGTACAAGCTTTGCTTGGTATGGGGTCAGGAGACCGAGTGTTCAAGCGTCCCGAATATTTATTTATTTGTTTTATTTTATTAAATTCAAAATATAAGGATTCGTCTTGAATATAAGTAGGATTCGAATTGCAATGTATAGGTTGACTTATTTAAAAACCCCCACAATAACGAGTCTAGCAACATAAATCAAACTCCTAAAGGTCAGTGCATCTATAAAATATCAGACGAACCAAATATACCATTTTTACTCACGCTCGTAATGTTTTCATGCAAATCCAATATAAAAACAAAAAGCTCTCAAAAGCTCTTAAAGCTCTCTCGATTTTATGCTTTTCATTTCAACATGCAACGTCCGATTGTTGAACTTGAGTAAATTTAACAACATGCAACGATCGGGGATGATAAGCTAGTTAGATGGCTAGTTGCTTCTCAAGCCAGAGAGTGCGAATTAGATGCCAGCCGAAGACACGCAGTAATTTGTTCATTGTGTCTGAAGGTTCTGCCATACTCTGAATTTTCCATGCGAACGCTCTTGTCAAATTTCTTGGAAACTATTTAATTTAGTCAGACTATAATAAAAATTGGCACGTTCAATTTTTTTTTTTTTTTTGAAGTATAAGTAGGTACGTTTGACCGCCAACTCGCCTCTTGTTAAGCGACGTTGTGGTCTAAGGTGGAGCACCACGACTTAGAAGGTACTTATTCACTCTAGCCTTGAAGATACGGATATCCTCGAATAGCCTACCTATATCTCCGGCCCTATGTTCTTGTTCTTTTTTTAAACGACCTCATGGGAAAATAGAACTATGAAAAATATCTGCATTTGTAAGAGGTCACTTTTGACAGATTTATTTTATAAAACAAAACAAAAATCTCTTTACATAGGAAGGAAGGCTACCTGTTTAGATTTTAAATGAATCCATAACACTAGGGACATTTTTAGTTATATACGAATGATTAGAGAAGTGCAAATGTCATAAAATGTGATTGAAATTGCACTTTGTCACTCTGTAGATAACTTTACAGGCTCTTCAGTATCTTAACATGCTCTCTTCGTTTGTCGTCTTCTTTTAGCGGAAATGGCAATAGATTATTTTAGCAAATGCGAAGTTAGTCTAAAGTGGTCGCCGGACCCTATGTGCGTATTTATTGTCATCTACATAACTGATGAAGCGATGATAGCCTAGTTAGAGAAGGCCCGCTTCTCAAGCCAGAGGGAGCGGGTTCAAACCCAGCCGACGGCACGCACCAATTTGTTCATTGAGTGAACATATGTGCGTATTGTATGTCATCTGCTACATGACTGGAGCCCAGTGTATAGCCACAGGCTCGCTCCCTGTCATATTTGGAACTAAATGTCGTCCGGCGAAGTCTGGGTGTTGTATTACACCTCTGCCAGCCCTCTAGGGGGAAGGCGTGACGATACCACATAACTAGAGCCCAGAGTAGAGCGACAGGCTCGCCCCTGTCACATTTGGGGCTGAATATCGTCCGGAGAACTTTGGGTGTTGGAATCGACCTCTACCTGCCCTTGCAGGGAAAGGCGTGATGATAAAAATAATTTGCAACACTCGGTTGTTGTGGACTTTTAAGTTCAACAACATGAACTAATCTAGCCCAGGATCTGGAATAAAAGCCATTATTTTGAAGCGAAGTGCATTAGTAAAACGGTTGCACGTCTCGCTGGGGCATTCGTGACCGTGCCCCGAGTGTACTGAGATGTCAAGTTTTTTCCCCTTAAAGCCCTGTTGCACCAACATTGGCTACGATCTCACTGACAAAAAACAGCAGTAGATTTTCAGTGAGCGACTAAAAACAGCAGTAAACAGAAAAATAGGATGCTTTGGATGTTGTAAAATTTGATGCTTTGGACTATCTTCAGATATTTATTTAAAGCAATTAAAATCAAACTTTTAAATTCATAAAGACGAGGAAAAAAGTAAACAGGCTATTACTAACATCTAAATATTGCCGAAAACAAATTATTTGGCAAGTTTTTTCATCTTATACATACGTATATAAAGTCACGTCTTTCAACCGAAGAGGCTGGCAGCGGTGTAATACAACACCCACACTTTGCCGAACGATATCCAGTCCCAAATGTGACAGGGGGCGCACCTATCACCATACACCGGGTTCCAGTCATGTAGCAGATGACATACATTATGATTTAGAAAGTTTGTATCAATCCTTACCTAGCGGATAGCCTTGTCAGCCGGCGGCTAAACAGGGCTGTCAAGTAATTAAGTTATTTAACACCTCGTGGTGCAGCGAGTAACATTTCATGTAGACTGCATTAGCTTTTAATAAAGTCTAGCGTTCATGCTTGACTTATGATCTGAGATGGAGCGTGGTTTATGAAAACCTGAATGTTTTGTGGAGTTTTAAAATTATTAATGTATAATTAGAGGTGAGTACCCAGTTGCACAGAGCCTTAGTACACAGACAAAGTTTTTCAGACTTACAAAAAATATTTTTAGCATAGGTGCAATGCTAAAAATATTTTTTTTAGTGAAATACCGACTTCCCGACATCCGAATAGAATTTTGTAAAAAATCACCGATCTGTGTGAGTATTTTTGGTAGAAAACGTTATTAGAAGTATAAGAGAGTTCATTATAACAAATCGTAAAAGATTTAACAAATGCTATTTTACTACGAGTATAAACGCGAAAAATTTGGGTTTGTGTGTGTGTTTGTTATTTCTGTACGATCAAACAAATGGACGGATTTGAAAAAAAAATTGAATGAAGATAAAGGCGTAACTAGTTAAAACATAAAGTTTATGTAAAGATAGATAATCTAAACCATTGAGAGTTGACTATCCATATTCCATACTTTCCATATTACCTACAATATTATGAAATCAAAAGTAACTCTGTCTGTCTGTTTGTAGGCTAAACGGCTGAACGGATCATGATGAAATTTGATAATTAGGTACAGTATTTCACGAGGGAGGTTTTGGATACTATTTTCTGATTAAACGCAAACGAAGTCGCGGATAACAGCTAGTATATTATAAAGATCAGATACTTACATATTTCTTTAATATTTTAGTTAGGTTAGTTATCAAGACATATCCATAAGGCCACTTCTATAAGCTCGAGCTATCTTTTTAACTCGAAGCTTACTGTTTGATCATTTCAATATTTTTACTTCTTACTGCAGGGACACCGACCTACGCTACATCGAGGGTGATTGAGCCGTTATCCACCACGCTGGCTGGTGATGTCACAATCATGCCCTAGAATAATTCATTCTATGAGACATGTCGGTTTCCTCACAATATTAACTGCATAGCAGAGGCTAAACTAATAAATCGTTTTGCGCCACTAAGGATTACAAGCTTATCTTGAGTTAAAATAATTTTAACATATCGTCACGCCTTTCCCCGAGGTGTATAACAACACCCACATTCGCCGGAAAATATTCAGTCCCATATGTGACTGGTGGCGAGCCTGTCGCCGTACACCGGGCTCTAGTCATGTAGCAGATGACATACAATACGCACTTAAGTACAAAATGGTGCGTGCCGTCGGCTGAGATTGAACCCGCTCTCTATGGCTTGAGAGCGGGCCCTATTCGACTAGGCTATCATCACTTACATAATTTTAGAGTGACATTTACAATATTTTAATTAACTCTGAGTTAATTAATGCTCCGTATAAGCTGCCTTAGAAATTTAGCTTTACACGTTGTAGTCTGAATATGATGTCGGCAGGTAATTAGTTCTAATTCGTTTCTATTAGCATTAGGCATTGTAATTTCTGTTTACTGTCATGCAGATGCAATCAGTGTAATTTCGCTACATCTGTACATCAACGTGTGTATTAAATTTCATACATGGTATGAATATTAACAAGGCTGTAAGCGAATCATCAGGCCCAGTGGGCGGGTAATTAATTGTTTTTTAATATAGTTCTCGTTTGCGAATATAGGAATACTAATTTAATTATCGGACGAGCGAGTGTCAGCTAGTGAAGTGTCTGTTTTGGCGGCAACAAAAATGCTTTCGTGTGTCCGGGTCTCTGTCTTCCTCTGCAGGTTTTCTCACCCGGTTCTCTTGAAATTTTATGAGTAGATTAAATAAATAAATAGATTTTTAGTTTAGTTTTAGTTTCGAGTTAGTTTTTGATTTTTTTCCCAAATAGCGGAGGCATGATTGTTTGTGGAAAAATAAACAACTTACCACAATTTTGAAAAAAATCCAACAACCAACTCGAGCTGAGGCTGTGCTACCCACGTCCGTAGGAGTGTACTCTATTCTGATTCCCTACACGTGGTCCCCGGGTAGTGCTAACCGGGTAGCGAACTCTGGTGGGAGGCTTCGGCCGTGGCTAGTTACCACCCACCGGACCAAGTCATGCCGTGAAATGACCTAGTCGTGTTTCGGGATGTAGTCCGGTGTAACCGTTCCGAAGACGGGTCTGAGCAGTAGCGCACTTGTAGTGCCTCTCTCAACTGCCGTCTTTGTACTTCTTCTCTAAACACAACTTCAAGGCTAGAGTGAATAAGTACCTTCTAGGTCGTCGTGCTCCATCTTAGACCACAACGTCGCTTAACATCAGGCAAGTTGGTGGTCAAACGCCGACCAATTCTACATTAAAAAAAAAGCAAGCTACAGCAATATACACATATCTATATACCTTTGCACACATATGTACACACGTTTTTACAGTAAATTACAAATGCGAAAGTTTGTGAGTGTGGGTGTACATTAAACGGCTTAACAGCTGGTTTACACGAGCTCAGTAGTTGTCATTAGTCGGTACTAAATGCTTAGTACTAACCTGCTTAGTGTTTCACTAATATCACTAATTTGGCATGCTTACACGCAAGGTGTGATGGCGCGGCCACGCATTGGTTTAATTTTGGGTCCAAGCTTGGTTTCAATTTGAAATTGGCAATATTGAACCTTATTACTGCGATATATTGGCGTCAATTTCAACTTTGTACCTAAAGACTGGTTACACTGTCACACGTTGGTGTCTTGGCCCCAAGACCTACTTTGGTGCAAATATGACCAATGTGAGACCACGGCAAGCATAGCGTGTTCACTAGCTACAATGTACTGTGTAAATTTTGGAGTGAGATTTATTCCATAAAAAACTACAGATCTTGTTTTTTGAAGTGAAACTTCTAATGCGACTTCCAAAAAGGTTGCGTTAAACGTTTAACGCTCCTAGGGAGGGGAAATAGAAAGAGACAGAGCGAGAGTGAATGCGTGGCACTCGAACGCATGCGCGTAGTACGAAGGATACACAGAAGTTTCACTTCTTCCGCTCGGAGGGACTCCACGCACTAGTTTCTTTTCCCTAACTATTTTTCCAATCCAAACGTAAACTGATTTCCCGGAAATAGACAGTAAATAACAACGATAATGAGTAAAACAACTGAGCCAATGTTTGGTACCATTGGCTAGGTTTGGTTAGAAAATTCAACAGTACAAAGTGAAGGTACAAAAAGCCAAACACTTCAAGAGCAGTTTCCGTCGGTGTAAACTAAAATTACAAGACTAAAAGCTTGCTGAAGCGCGAATAATTTGCTGGAAGTTCCCAACTTATTTGTCCAAAGTTAGGTAAAGTTTCTAAGCGTATTTTTGAAAGGTTTCCTTTGTTGAAACTTGCGCGGTTTTGAACTTTCAGCTCTTTTGCGTTTTGACTGCTCGGCTATAAATAGTTGCATTTAATTGCGGGTCATTTATATTCAAGCCATGCCGTGAAATGACCTAGTCGTGTTTCGGGATGTAGTCCGGTGTAACCGTTCCTAAGGCGGGTCTGAGCAGTAGCGCACTTGTAGTGCCTCACTCAACTGCCGTCTTTGTACCTCTTCACTCTACAAAACTTCAAGGCTAGAGTGAATAAGTACCTTATAGGTCGTCGTGCTCCATCTTGGACCACAACGTCGCTTAACATCAGGCGAGTTGGTGGTCAAACGCCGACCTATTCTACATAAAAAAAAGAAGGTACCTGATCGACTGAGCGAGCGTTAGCGGACGAAGCGTCTCTGCTTTAGCTTCGACAAAAATGCTTTCGTACGTCCGAGTTCTGTCTAGATTTCTTTCAGGGACTGTTTCTGGAGCTGTTCCTCTGCAGGTTGCATTAACCGATTCTCTTGAAATTTTGTGACAAGGTTCGATGATCATTTAGGTTTTTTTTTGACGATTCAGTTCTTGGATATTTTTCAAAATGGCTGAGATATGATTTTGGAAAAAAAAGTAGTCACAAAATTTCACGAGAATTGGTTTAGGAATGAGGCCTGTAGAGGAAGGAGGACAGACGCCGGCCTCCAACTCACAGAACCACTGATTTATAAATTTACTTAAACAGTTGAACCTTAGGTTAACTCAGCTATGCAGTAAATATTACAAATTTTACTTGATGTACTACAGAAACTGTATCCCTCCTACTAAAAAAACTACTACTAAAAAATTATGAATGTTCTCATGTTTCTTCCCAATCAACTCTATAACGTTTGAACAGTATACTAATTAAGTAAATCTCTTCTTAAGATACTTCAATTAACACAAGCATAGCCCTTACTGTAAAAAGTAGTATAGCCTTGGAATAGTTATTCAGTGTTTTGTGTTTTTCTTTCTTTAAGAATTTTTACTCGATCGAAAAAGAAAAAACACTGTGTAATTATTTTAAAGTATACAAGCTCAGAAGGCAGGTTCACCAACTGAGCCACCGAGGCAGTCATCATTATTAAAATTAATTTTAATATGAACCAACGGTTGCAAGTTAAAAACATTCCATTTATAGAGTTCAGTCCCATGTGATTAGGGCGAGCCTTACGGGTATTGGTCAAAGCTACACTTAATCCTCTTTACCATAAGCGGATACCTTTACCATAGTTTTGATAATACAGCGTGCTGGTTTTGGATGTAGTATACTTAAGGATGTTGTTATACATATCAAAGTGAACAACTTTTAGAACAACAGATTTTTTTAAATTTGAAACAAAAATAAGTCAGTCTCCATACAAAACAACTAGTCACGTGATCAATTTTGAATGAAGACTTGATATTTTTTATGTTTATCGAGTTTTTATATTATCGACTTATGTTTTTCGAGTGAATGTATGTATGCATGTATGAGGTTTTCTTGGCACGCCCTACAGCCTAAACAGCTTGATGGATTTCGACATGAGAGGTGTCATTTAAATCGTCTCGATAGTGGAAGTGACATAAGGTAAAACATTTTAATTAAATTCGAAGAGTCAGTACATTTTGCAGTCGGGTTTTTTGTTTTTCTTTTCATAATGTTATTTGTTGTCTTCATCCTACTTCCCTTCTTTCCTCTCCTTTTCTTTTCCTGTCTATTGTGCCCTTATTAAAAATTGTCATTTTAATGTAATATAATAATTAATGTAATCTATCCGAATTTAAATTTAAATCATATTATAATTTAATTTTCAATTTTTCAATTATATTTTTACAATTTTGATAATAATGTTCTAAAATACAAGTCATTTAATCAAGTACCTTAGAAAGGAAGCGCAGGTGCTTGTAACAGTAACACAAGTTTTTCTCTAACCTAGCGCAGGCACCTGAGCATAAATATTCTACTTATGTACAAACGGTACTATTATTGTAATAAGTTTAGACCAGGGTCAAAGCCTATAAAAATGGTAAAAAATGAAAAAAAATTACAGTAGGATGAAACCCATTAGAAAAGCAGGGGAATATGATCAAAATGAGAGGAAAAATAAATTACGGTCGATCCGAGTTCGGGAAGTGGGAGGGGGTGAGTTTTTAAGGGTAAAAAATGGTTTATCTTGATTTCCGGCAAAACTACAAGTCCTATGGAAAAAAGTTAAATGGCAAAGTTGTAGGCAATAAAAAGATCTACAACTTTTGTATCTGCAGATTTTTCACATAACCTCAAAATTTAGGTGAAAAATTCAAAAAACCAAGTTTTTGGTTTTTTATTTATATCTTTTTCAAAAAAATTTTTTTTTCTACGAAATTTGGTGAAAACTTACGTTATTACGTCCCAAATACACTGTAATTTATTTGATTAAAAATATTTATTTTTTCGCTTCATTTTAATTTAATATCAAAAAAGCACCCTAATTTTCAATCGAAAATTCTGACGTCAAAATATCAGCTTTTTTCAAAAAGTTTGGGGGCTTTTTGTTCGTTGAAATACCTACTTTCTGATGGTGTAAAGAAAAATATACATTACCATAGGAAATATTCTTAGAAAATGCAAAAAATTGAAAAAACCTCAAATTCGAATTTTTTTTTTAATCATTATGTACAATTTTGAGGTATTTATTAAAATTTACACTTTAATTACTCAAAAAACGTAAGATTTCATGTTTTATTGATAAACGAAAAAATTACAAATTAAAATATACTTCTATAATTAACAAACAAATAAGTTAATAAAGTTAATATTTAATAAGACATCTACAATATTTTGAAAAAGATGTAGAATCTTCTTTAAATAATATTTGTAGATGCCTATTTATTGCTGTTTTAAGATAATTTATGTACCTGAGTGACCTGCGGTGAATTTAAGCCCATTGTAAGTTATTTCATTGAGAAGTGGAGACGGACCTAGGAGGGTCTGGGCCTTACTACATACCTGCTATTTCGTAGCAGCTGTAAAGACCGTTAGCCAGGATTCGAGATACAGAGTAGTGTACAACATCGTTTTTAAAAATACACGTGCAGGCTGAGTTACTCTAAGTGATTTGTGAGAAATTTACTTTATTCAAAGAATCGTTTGGGATCTACATAGCAAGGTAAATACTATCTGTATTTTAATCTATTTTAATCAGCTTCAAAATAAAAATAGTAAGTAATATTTTTTTTTATAAATAGTATGTTTAACGTAACATAACCTAAAAAATTGAAATTGAATGATATTTTAGTACAAGAATAAAAAAATAGTAATTTCGTTTATTTTATACAAACAGATTAAGGGCCGATTTTAATGATTAAAAAAAATTTTCGAATTTGAGGTTTTTTCAATTTTTTGCATTTTCTAAGAATATTTCCTATGGTAATGTATATTTTTCTTTACACCATCAGAAAGTAGGTATTTCAACGAACAAAAAGCCCCCAAACTTTTTGAAAAAAGCTGATATTTTGACGTCAGAATTTTCGATTGAAAATTAGGGTGCTTTTTTGATATTAAATTAAAATGAAGCGAAAAAATAAATATTTTTAATCAAATAAATTACAGTGTATTTGGGACATAATAACGTAAGTTTTCACCAAATTTCGTAGAAAAAAAAAATTTTGAAAAAGATATAAATAAAAAACCAAAAATTTGGTTTTTTGAATTTTTCACCTAAATTTTGAGGTTATGTGAAAAATCTGCAGATACAAAAGTTGTAGATCTTTTTATTGCCTACAACTTTGTCATTAAACTTTTTTCCATAGGACTTGTAGTTTTGCCGGAAATCAAGATAAACCATTTTTTACCCTTAAAAACTCACCCCCTCCCACTTCCCGAACTCGGATCGACCGTAATTTATTTTTCCTTTCATTTTGATCATATTCCCCTCCTTTTCTAATGGGTTTCATCCTACTGTAATTTTTTTTGGTTTCAAAAATTATCTACCCTGGTCTAGTTAGTGTAGTAGTAATTGTAAATAATATGTAATCTGATGCAAGAAATAATATTTGATTTGATTTCGAGAATGTTTTTAAGAACCAGCAAAATTATCGTATTTTTGTCGTAGAAGTTACAAAGCTGCGATGCTCCAAATTGCCTCCTTTTTGCCTCAATACCTTGACGTCTTCAAAGGCAATCAGCGACGTTATCTGCCATCTACTTTGGAAAGCTTTTACTTTCCTTTGGCCGTTTTAAATTGTTTGCTTTGTCCTTATATTTGTAGGCAGATATCTGAGTAAGTGGAAAAAAATTAAATCGAACTTTTTAGAGAAACCTCTCCGCAAATTTGGATTTTTCTTCATAATTTTTCAAGAGTTTCAATTTTCAAGAGTTCAATTTTAAGGTTTTTTACGGTTGTTCGAAAGCATTCTTTTTTTTTAAACAGCTTTTTGTAATTTTTTTTCAAATTTGTTTTTTTTTTCTGTCTCAATCATAGAAAAAAAAACGTCTGTGGTCTCAATGTAGCTTCTTACTACAAGCCGCAAAGCAATATCATGTAAGGGGAAAAAAAACTGAAAACAACAAAAACTTTCGTCAAAACACCGGCCGGCAAACCAAACTTATTTGTAAACAAACTCACCTGACAACACTCGGCGGGTAAACAATCCTCTGCTCCTTCTTCCGTCTCCGCACATCACTTTCCACTCTCTTATCACTGCTATCTCTTATCGTGTGGTACCGAGGCTGATAGCTCTCGAGTTGGGAGTACAACCGCGCTCGAGGCGCCGGCGAAGGCCCGCGCTGCGTCATCTCACGTCCACCCTCCACGGCTGTCGGAGGCACACTGACTTCAGTGTAGACTCTCTCGGCGAACCCCGGGCGCCGCTTCTCTTCTGCAAAAGCCACTCTAGGAGGCTTTGGCTGCATGAGGCTGATTTTCTTCTTCTTTGCGGTCGCCGTGACGTAGAAGAAGTAGCCGTTGCGATCCATTTTCGGCGCGGTCGCTTTGACCTGTTAACAAAAACAGAATGGAAACAAAGTTTGGAAACAATTTCAATTTTCGGAGCTACAATGTGGGTCGTTTTGTTGTAGGGCAGTTAGTGAAAAAGTTGCCAATAAAAACGTTTAGAACTCGAAATTAAATAATCTTTCAAAATAAAATAAAATCAAATATCAAATAAATCAGATGTGAAAAATGGACTAATCTGTAAGTTTACTTTGAAATAAAAAAAAACAACCGTATTAATAACTTCCTCGTTTTTGAAGTCGGTTAAAAAAACTTCAATTCAAAAAAAGTATTACGCAGTTGAATTACTAGAACCAAAAGCTTGCACTGGAGCCCGGTGTATGGCGACAGGCTCGCCCCTTTCAAATTTCGGACTGAATATCGTCCGGCAAAGTGTGGGAGTTGTACACTCTGCTCCTTCGGGGGAAAGGAGTGATGATATGAAAAAGCTCGCACTAGTATAACAGTTGAACTGATCGGGTGTATTAGAAGCATTAATTTCGTTACCCTTCGGTCAAGGGCCGTAGGTAATCAATGATCCAGCACCTGCTTCCGCCCTTGCTACGTATATTGGAATCACATTTAAATATAATTGGGGAAATAACATAATAACACAGGCATTATTTTTGTAAGCTTAACATGTTATTAGACTGCCTATTAGGAGGTCAAAATTTAATGGGTGTATTCATTTCCTAACTTTAAAATAGTTGCCTTTTCTTTGGTTCGGATGCCCTCTTGCACATTTAGCCCACGATCACCGAACTTAAATTGAGCGATTATGTGTTTAATTGTCCATTGTTGACATTTAACTCATTGAAAAGCTGTTAAAAACAGTCTGTCAAAAATTTCCATTGTTGACATTTGAAGAACTGTCAAAAATAGTATGTCAAAAATTTAATCGTTTGTTTTAGTTTTGGTGAATTTTGGCCTAAATATTTTGTCTCATTTAGTGATATAGTAAAGCAACTATTTTAGAGTTTTTTTGTTCTTCAATTTACAAAATTACTTACCCGTACACATCCATAATATCTATCCACATACATAGGTATACACCTATGTAAATGTGGATAAGAACTAACATTTATAATCAGTTATTTTTTACTAGGTAACATTCGAGATACAAAACATACAAAACAAATAAGTACTTTTTCAAAAATGAAAGCAAATTCACCAAAAAGCTGACATACGCACAGTATTTTCATTAAGCGTACAGATTCAGTTTCCACTGTATTTTCCTATAACAATACGTTCAATTATTGGGAACACTTTGAAAAGTGCTGGCATTGCGTTTTACGTGATGTTGTTTAAGTGGATTAAAAATGTTGCAGTTAAATTACAGCAATCAAGGAACTTTTGTTGAGTTTGCGCTTACAATACAGTATTTTTTGTTGCACACCAAAAAGTGCAAAATAAATAAACATGAAAAGAAAACGTTTAAGTTTTTAGGTGCTATTTAGAGTTTTTAGTCAATTTTCAAGGTGTCGTTAATTTTCTGTTTATTTTTAAAGTTAAGTGTGTAAATAAAAAGTTTCCAATGATCATTTGGCAATACAAGGGCGGTATTATCGCCTAAAAATCGTATTTCCACCATTTCAAAAAAATTCAAAAGCAGGCTGAACAGAAAAAATATATTTAATTATCGAGCCTGCTCACAAAATTACATAGGAATCTGTAGAGAAATGCGACCTCTATAGGACAGCCGGACTGATAATATATGCACAGACGAAAGTACGCATAAGTATCATCCCTATTTAGTCGATATACCACCTACTCGTACTAAAGCGGTTCGCCTCCACCTTCTTACTACGAACGGCTAGGGACTAAAATCATTTATCACCATCTGTTTTTCCGACTAACTACAACCTAGGTATCTTCAAATCCAGAGTGAATTAGTACCCACTACGTCTTCGTGCTTCATCTTAGGCCACAATGTCGCTTCACATCAGGCGAGTTGGTGGTCAAATGTTGACCTATTCTTTATAAAAAAAAAAGTATTTTCACCGAAGCTGAAGCAGAGATTATAGCCTTGTAGGAGAAGGCCCGCCTCTCAAGCCAGAAGGAGCGGGTTCAAACCCAGCCGACGGCAAGCACCACTTTGCTCATTGTGTGAACATTTATGCGTATTGTATGTCATCTGCTACATGACTGAAGCCCGATGTATGGCGACAGGCTCGCCCCCTGTCTCATTTGGGACTGAAAATCGTCTGGTGAAGTGTGGGTGTTGCATTACACCTCTGCCAGCCCCCTCGGGGAAAGGCGTGGCGATATGTTATGAAGCAGAGACGATTCACTCCCTGAGGCTTGCTCTGTCGAATATATGTAACATATATCCTAACTTATACGTACTTGCCTACGTTTGCTCCAAAATGGGTAGCATTAAGGAATTTTGTGTTAGTATCTATGTCCCAACTATTTGTCTCAGTACTGTACAATGGTACAATGTTTCAATTAAGCACGGTACTTCGCGTAAGTACAGACAGATTCACACTTCAATTAGAGCAAATATTGGATCACAAAGTAGCTATTTTAGTAATTTCAATTATGTCCATCAATTTTGTTTGCCAAAAATACAATGTGAAAAGAAATAAAATTAACTTTTTATTTCCTGCTAGCTGTTACTCGCGACTTTGTGTGCGTTTATTCAAAAAAAGTATCCAAAAAATTTCCTTGTCAAATTTTAATACTGGAACCAATTATAAAATTTTATCAAGATTCGTTCAGCTTTTTAGCCGCGAAAAGCTTACAAGCAGACAGACAGATGCTGCTGGATGATCTCCACAACAACCAATCCAGCGGCTTCCCCAGATGGTCGGTCCACCTATTGGGAGGCCTATCCACGCTGTATCTTTCGGTTCGTGGTCGCCACTCGAGATTTTTTCTGCCCCATCGGCCACTGGTTTTGTTCTTTAAATCTAAATAGTATTGTGCCGTGTATTATAGGCACAGAAGAAATTGAAAGTATCAAGCGAATCTCGAACTGATTTGTGCCACCTGCCCGCGTTGGAAGATTTGGGTTGTTGTCGTCGTAAAGCAACCATTCCGTCATTGTCTTCAGTGTCGCTGCGACAGTGACGTCACATCAATTCAAAGTAAACGTACATATAGGGTTACTGGAACCAGTAGTGACGCAGCGTCACTGACGCGGCTGCACTGTCGCCAGCGACACTGCAGCCTATGATGGAATTGAACTTCAAAGCGCACCGTTGTGTAGAGCGGCGTACTGTAATAGCCGCCTAACTGAGACATTTATTAGAACTCGATCATCCCAAAATGAATGAATGGTACCGTTACCTGATTCAGTGACCGTAATGTGACGTTTTAACACTGAGTCCGGCCCGGGACGTGAGCCGGACGCGCTCAGTTCCGCCGTCCGGTGTTTTTCAGGTCTGAACGAATTCAATATTATTTTTTGCAAGAAAACTACATAATATGTGCAAAATATTAAATTCTCACTTGTATTAATTACCAAAATATTATTTTTTGCAAAAAAAAACTATATGCCAAATATTGAATTCTAATTAAAACGATTGAAGCTTGAAGCTTGAGCTGGTGGCTCTATTGTAATACTCTACTAGAGCTAATACAAAAAAGATTCATCTAAGGTTTAGAATATTGTTTTGTTATTGTCATTATTATTACAAAAACCGTGCAAGTAAGTATTAGAACTACACAATTTTTGGATTTTCCAAAAAATATTTTCGGTGAATTTAACTAAAATTCCTAAGAAGCTTCAGTAATAAGTACCGTAGACTGTACGCTGTAAACAATGGATTAGGGTAAATAGGTGAATGGAGGATTGTTGTGTGCTTAGATTAATTGCCCCGTACGTTCCGAATACTCATACCGTAACTCGTTGTTACATCGAAAACCCCGGAGTTTCAGAGTTGAGGCTATTGAAAACTCTAGTGGATTTCGGTGTTGAGATAATATTGAGAAACAGTATTAAGATTTGTTCCTAACTTTAAAAAAAAATTAGAAGAGCTTTTAGAAGAGTGACTTTCAAAGATTCTTCCAGTTAGCCAGTAAGGAAAAGTTAGTAGATTATATGATATTATGATAATTATGTGTCAGATATTATTATGTCCATAAGAGATATTTTAAATCTTGTTGCTTGCTAGAGGTGTTTTTAGCATTCTCACTTGATAGACTTTTCTCATTTAAGCTATGCGTTTAACATGTACGAGGATACCAAGTAAGTAAGTATACTGACAGTTAATTATTGGCGTGATTGGCGTATTGACAGTTAATTATTAATTATTGGCGTGGTCAATCGCCTAGCCTGTCAGCAATAAAAATATATGTAGGTATATGTGAGTAAAACACTGTTTACCTGGCATTTTTTTTTTAAGTTTTCTAGAATTTAGTAAGTTTGCTTGCCCGAAATAACGTCTAACATTTTGAATACTAGTTTAAGTGCCAGCCAGTTCTTACTGACAATAAGCAAATCATTTGTAATATTCTTTAGATTATGTGCCTCCTCTAAAGTAATTGATTTATAAGTTCCTAAGTTTGCGTCAATAAAGAATGTATTATTATTATTATTCAAAGTATACATTTTTGCTTAGTTCTAAGTTTTTTAGAATAAATGATCATGTACAAACAATAACTATTAAAACTTAAAAACTAGGGTGCCGCCAGCAGCGGGGCGAGGCTACAAGCTAGGCCCAAGCTACCGGTGGCTAGAGCTGTAGAGTGAGAAACCTCATTATTATTATTAACATCTCAGACAAATAATCTAGACAGTTCAAACCCTAATACAAAGTACCAAGTTATCTAACATCCCACCCTCCGAAAACACAATATTCAGCCCCTATGTTAACACTAAACACAGACTGCAATCTAAATCGCGCAGAAAAATACCTGGCGGCGAGCCCGGGGCTCAAAGTGTGCGCACAGTGGGCTGCCTGCTGCACAGATGTCACAGATGTAACAGATAGAGCCTTTGGAGCATTGAGCGGCCAGTTAGCATTCAGAAAGACGCCGCGGGCGAAGGCGCGATAACATCATCGCTGTCAAGCCGGACACACGGGGAATGGAAATAGCTAGCTCAGAAGTAGAGCAAAGATTTGAAAAAGGTAGCTTGATGTAGCTGTCTTTTGCAGTCAGTATTAGTAAGCACAATAGGGTAACTGATCACGTGTTTTGCTTAGGGTCATCTGGAGCAAATGCGTATGTAGGGCAATTGCGTCTTTCGAAAATTACTGACAAACCCTTCACAAATTAGGCAACTAACGCCATCTTGTACAGATTATTGCAACTAAAGATAGAAAAAGGGTGTAGGTTGCGCCTAATTTGTGAAGGGTTTGTCAGTAATTCTCGAAACACGCAATTCCCCACAGACGCATTTGCACCAGTTGGCCCTACTCACTTATTGGCGCAGCGACCCAACCCATGTTTTGGCGTCCGATACTAAGAATCGCCGCTCTTCACGGTTTTGAGGAAGTTCATGCTTATGCATGATATGTTTTGTATGGGTACAGGAACAAATGTTGACAGTTCTGACTGGATCGTTGTAGTCAGAGTTTTAATTCGTAGATTTCATAGATCGCATGATCCAAAAAAACAAGGTCTAGCATTCCGGAAGCAAACACGTAATGACGTCACTCGTCATCGTCATCCTTCTCTTTCGAACTTGTTTTACATGACATACTTCGATCTTGCTTGAGCATCGATTGACGTCACTACGTGTTTCCCACGTGACCGGAATGCTATTATTATAATCCCAATTATTATTTATTATATTTTAATACCATAGTAATATTCTGACGTAAGTCGAAATTAATCAATGGAATTTCGTGTCGAAATTTGTAAGGCATGAAGCAAACAATTGTGAAGTTTCACATCTACTGCATTGCCACATTAGTGCAACATTAGACCTTCTTTTGTTAGACCAGCAATGTACGCTGCTTTGTTCCTTGTTCTGACCGGCCTTGTGTGTTGCTATCTATTCAACATGACGTCATACAAAGGTGAACAGAATCGGCGTATGTCACACTCTTTGCAACCCTGATGCCAGTTCCTCTTTGTGCAATCAACCGGGAAATGTTGCATAGAATTACATTTTAATGCTAAGCCACATTAGGTTAAGGAGTATTTTATAGAGGCAGAGCGTCTAACGTTTAACATTATGTTTTGTTACTACATTTTTAATCCCCGACGCAAAAAAGAAGGGCTATTTGACATGTCTGTGTTTGTGTGTGTGTGTGTTTGTGGGTGTGTTTGTGTGTGTGTGTGTGTGTGTGTGTGTGTGAGTGTGTGAGTGTGTGTGTGTGTGTGATATTGTAGCTCTCAAACGGATGAAACGATTTAGTTTTTGTTTTTTTTTTTTGTTTGAAATGTGAATTATTCGGGAGTGTTCTTAGCTAAACGATGATAGCCTAGCCGGAGAAGGCCCGCCTCTCAAGCCAGAGGGAGCGGGTTCGAACCCAGCCGAAGGCACGCACCAATTTGTTCGTTGAGTGAACATGTCACATTAGGGACTGAATATCGTCCGGCGAAGTGTGGGTGTTGTACACCTCTGCCAGCTCCGTCGGGGGAAAGGCGTGACGATATGTTATGTTATGTTCTTAGCTATTTGTTTGATAAAAATCGGCGTCGAAGGTTTTTAATTTTTAACATTTTATTTTATTCTTGAATGTTTCATTGCAATAGCTTAATTAACTTGAGATACTACGATACGATTTAAAACACTAAAATCAAATTTGTTTCAATGAAACTATCAAAGATATTGCAATACATTTGCTCTGGATAAGGTTTCGAAATTAGTCTTCCTTTGTTTTTCGTGCAATCCCACCTGGTGACAAAGTTCACTTTTCCACTCAGCATTTTCCACGTACGAGTTTAGCATTCTCAAGTGAGTTCATTGTCTTACGTTGTCGCCCTTCTCGGGTTCAAGCCATTATTTGGCTCTGTGGAAGCAAAACGTACAGTTTTAATCCTGTTTATATGAAAGAATATTAACAACACAGTAAGTAATGAGTATTCGTAACCCCTAGGGACTCGTATTTAAGGTTTGTTTTCTAAAAAAAAGCGACGATAGACTAGTTGAAGAAGGCCTGCCTCTCAAGCCAGAGGGAGCGGGTTCGATCCCAGTCGACGGCACGCACCAATTTGTTCATTGTGTGAACATACATATATGTGCGTATTGTATGTTATCTGATAGATAAGTGCAGCCCAGTGTATGACGACAGGCTTGCCCCCTGTCACATTTGGTACTGAATATTGTCCGGCAAAGTGTTGGTGTTGTATTACACCTCTGCCAGCCCCCTCGGGGGAAAGTCGTGACGATATGTTATGTATGTTTTCTAAAATTAGCTTTTGTTGTTATCATCGCCTTCTCTGTGATTGGATGTTACCCATCAGCTCAGGAAACAAAACTTCAAGCTGTTCAACGATAGAAATGCTTGCAGTTTAGCAAAAAGGAGATTTAGAAAAAGCGTTTTTCAATGTCATTAAGTAGTAATTACTAATAACAATAATTAACCTTTATTGACCAGTTACATTGGCGAAGTAGTGAAGCATCTTCAATTTCCTATTCTAACAAATCAACAATTTGCAGTTGAAACATCTCAGACACATGCATTTGCCAAACGCACGAAACGCGCTAAGCCAACTTCCCACTGACAATGAATAAATCCGTGGCACGTAGGAATAACTGAACAACTCGACTTGCATGATTTTTTTTTTATTGGCTTAAACGCTTCCTTCGTATGCGCTTTACTATGTATAAAAAAATCAGCCCGAAATATACAATAGTTTTAGAGCAATCGCGTTTTGTACATCTCGACACCCTTGCATTTTATGGTGTTTTACTTGATAAAACGACTTATCAAGTGTGTGTTTGCTTACTAATATTGACATCTTGAATTATCAACATCAACACATGTTCAAAATATTGAAGATCTCGACTTATACACCTAAGCCTTTTCTGCAAAAATTAATTTTAACTTGACAAATTGAGATGTCAAGCATAAGTTTGTGTATGAATAATTGTCATCTTGATTTATCAACTTACACTCACATCCAAAATACTGGATATCTCGACTTATACACATAGCCTGTTTCTGCCTCCATTGACAAATCGAGATGTCAAGTTATGGCAAGCCAAATATGTTTGATTAAAAAGTGACATTATCACATGTTCACTTTTACCTTTGCCGTGGTGATTTAGTTTTCATCTGCAATAGCAAGATATCAAGTTGTTATCTACCCGAGCTGGATATTTTTTATGTACCTACTGGAGCCTAAACGCCAACAAACATGCCATGCAACAACGTGAAGTAAATATAAAAAAGTATATTATAATGCTGTATATTATTGGTGACTATTACTATCATTGGTGTACTATGTACCTACCTACATGCATACTTACACAAAAGATTCAAATCAATACAGGGTTGATTGATAGCGGGGTGCAAAGCCGTAAAGAGACGCTAGCATAGATCATTTAGACCCTTTAGAGCCATGGTTGTCTAAGACGAAGTCTGACAATTTTTTAAATCTGTGTTTTAAGGTTTTTGGGGAAAAACACCAATGATGGCCAATCAGAATAAGAAGTTCCTTTTTTTTTCACTTTATTTAATTAAAATAATAGTCATAGCACCGCGAGAATCCAACTAGAAAAGAAAGGTAAACCATTTAGAGTAGGAAAGGGTGTCAGACATGGAGACCCTCTACCTCCAAAACTATTCTCAGCGGTTGTCGAAACAATCTTTAGGAGACTTAACTGGGAAAACCTCGGAATCACTGTCGACCGAGTCTCCCTACCACAATCGAGGTTCGCAGATGATATTTATATAATGTTATTTGCTGAAACACCTAAAAACATATAGCAAATGATACTTGAACTAGCGGATGAAAGTGAGAAGAAAGGTTTAAAGTTGAACCCAAAGAAAACAAAGGTAAGGACAAATGGGAAGAAAACCACCATACATCTAGGAAATAACCAAATTGATTACACTGATGAATATATCTACCTGAGACAGCTAATAACACAAGAGGTCCCTATACACAAAGAAATTGACAGAAGAATAACAAATGGCTGAAAGAGATACTGGAGTCTGAGAGAAGCCATGGAAGATAAAACTCTTCACATTATAGTAAAGAAAAAACTTTTCAACACCTGCGTAATACCTGTTTTAATGTAAAATCAGAAGACTCAAATGGCAATGGGCAGGGCATATGATAAGAGGCCAAGAGAAATGAAGCAAAATTGTGACACGATGGTGCCCTAGGAAAAGGAAAAGGGGCAGACCACAGAAAAGGTGGGATGATGACATTAGACAGGTAGCAGGAGTAACTTGGAATAGAGTGGCCCAAGATAGACAGGAATGAAAAAGGTTGGAGGAGATCTTTGCCGATTGGCAAACAGACCTACAAAAAATTATTAAGTATTAGAATAGATTAAGATTAGTTTAACTACCAAAATATACTTGTAAATCCACACTCATAGTTTTTAGTTCTTCATACTTTGTAAATAGATACTAAGTTGGTCTGAATAAAGGGTTTTATTATTATTTATTAGTATTATTATTGATCGAAGTAATGTGTAAGCAATCTAACAAAACATGTATTAAGCATGTGTGTCATCAGACATTTTTACAGATTTTTTACAGCCACTTAAGATTACGAAAATTTTCAAAGATTTTTTAAAAAGTTTTTTTGAAGTCGTTTAAAATAATAATTAGAAAAGCTTTTTAAATAAGACCTTTATAAGTAGGTATTTATGTCTTGTAGTGTGTTTGATTAATATTTTCTTATTTGTAGAACTCAACGATTGCCAACTGTTGATTTCTCGGGATAATAAGTCTAGCCTATGTGTTAATTTAGTGTATACTCTAAATAATTCATTTTAATTAGATACAAATGCGTTTTCATTGTGTTTTTCCCATATGTTTAAAAAATAATTTTAATAAGTTAGTGAAAATAGTTTTTAGATTATGTAAATGAGCGTATAATTCTAAAAAAAATATATTTTAAATACTAAGACTTTTTTTACATTTTGCATTATATGCTGAAAAGTAAGATATATCTTGTAAAGTAGTAATAATTACTTGACAAACTATATCTGTTTGAAGTTGTCATTGGTTTACTAATGAGAAATAATGCTTTTTCCATTGAAATAACTAAGGTAACCGATAAAAATGATCCGTACTCAGATGGTGAATAACTGGATAAATGTCCTTAGAAGCCAAAACTTGGTCTACAAGTCGAGTTATCAACTTATTCAAGGCATTTCAGCTGTTTGACAAGTCTATTATTATGTAAACTATAAGTTGTTTCGTTAAATTCTTGAAACCATACGAAAGAGGGCCTCAAGTAACCCTCAAAATAACTTTGACATCATCGTTTAACTAACTTACCGACTAAACATAAAATGTCAAACTTTAAAATGGCTGCCCTGAAAAATTGATGTTTTTGCGATGTTCAGTTATTCCTGCGTGCCACGGAAATATTTCATTCAGGGAGCTAACACGCAATGACGTCACTCGTCATCTGTCTCTTTCGAACTATTTGTAAACGACTTAATTCGGTCTTGCTCATGCATCGATTGATGTCACTACGTGTTGCCAACGTGGCCGGAATGCTTTACCTGGCGGAGTATAATTTACCATGACTTATTCTATAAAAAGTTTACGAAACTTTTTAATACAGAAACTAACTAATCAGCAGACAAGCTACCCTAATCAAAGGTAGAAGATTAAACATATTTATCTAAACAAACAAGCCGTGCGGGCGAACAGCTGCCAATTAAGGAGAGACGGAAACAGGCTTCTTTGTCTCCATCCGTAGCCTGCAGTTTGAGATGTGTTCCAAATATTGACACGGGACCGAGATGCGCTGATTTGTTTGTTTTGTGCAAGTTATCTTGAGTTTCTGTGTGATTTAACATTTTGCGGGTAGCAAATATATCTATCTTCACATCGTCATGCAACTCACACAAAAGAGAAGCTCATAATTATTCTTTCTTTTTATTTGACGCCTAAACTTATTTTGAGATACTTGTGAGAGATGGAATCTGCACCCCGCAGATTTACCCGTGGTTAAAAAACTAGCTTATGTGCTATTTCAGACTATAATCTATCCTCGTGTCTCTTACAGATCCGTTAAACTGTTCTGGCGTGATTGAGTAACAAACATCCATCCAAACATTCAGATTAATATTGGTGTAAATTAACATAACATATCGTCACGCCTTTCCCCCGAAAAGACTGGCAGACGTAAATAAATAAATAAATTCGGGACACTTCGACATACGGTCGTCTGACCCCAAACTAAGCAAAGCTTGTACTATGGCTGCCAGAGACTGATATACATACTTAGATACTTTTAAATACATACTTAAATACATATTGTTACACGACTCCGCAGGAGCGTGTCCGACGGCTCCGTGCAACGGGCTAGCTCTGGCGGTAGTGGGTTCGTTTTACACTGGTGGCTGTTACACTGGGTAATTAAGTATGTTAGTGCATCCTAAATTAAGATCTACAAGTATATGGGCGCCACTAGCGCTAAGCGCTAGAAAATAATGAAACAAACATATGCCAATCTTATCAATGTAATGGTGTTCTCTCACGTTACATTAAACACATTATTGCTTTACGCAGTTCTTACAATTTCTGCTTTCTTTGTTAAATTAAGTTAGTACATTATTCTACAAGGTTCTGTTGAAGTTAAGCAAGGGGAACTCACATAGCACCTCCTTGAAGCTGTTAAGTTATTTCTAGGTTATAATTATCCTACATTACAATGGCATGTCTGAGTAAAGTGGCCGGCTTTACTAGACGCAGTTAAGTTTCTGTGATTCTAGATATGTATTCTAAGGACGAACGCACTATGCAGGCATCACGGGCACGAGGTCGTTCAAGTAAGGAAGTACACCTACCGGCGACCTGGAGTCAAACCTGAAGAGGGCTTCTCTGTTACGACATTGTCCGCAATGGAGATAAGTGCGCCACAACTAGGACATCGATGAGACTGGCAAAATTCTAGTTCTAGTTCTAGATTAAAACTAAGCGGCGATCACCTGTAAAAGAACAAGTGACGTTGTAATTCTGATTCTAGATTTCTGTAGCAGCGATATGGAAAAGAAACGGATAAATACCATTGTGGAATCGCCGCTATTAGAGGCGCGGGGCTGGGAGGTTACCGCGGTGTGGTGACACGCCCTTCCACCGACATCGTCGTGGTCTGAGGGCCATGTGCTCGACAACTCAGCGACTCCTGCTAGGACAATCCGTTTCGTGAGCAACGTGACACAGGCCCGTACGGCCAAAATATAGCGAAACAGAGCAAACACTTACGACTTTTCTGCGATAAAAATTCTTATTTCGAAATTCTTTTCTGCGACTGGATTCTCAGTATTCTGATTCTGAATGACAGATGTAGTGAGGAGGCCGGAGGCGGAGATCCTCTCTTTTTGACAGTCGATTCTAGTGATGCGAGCAAAGAAAACGACTAATCGATTGATTATTGACCGACATTCTCGTTGATCCCAATCGGATGTCAATGTCAGTGACGCGTGAAGTGTCACCGTCAACACAAATATCAAATCGAACGTAAACAAACAAAGGAAGACTAAATTCTTGGATAAATTGGGAGAAAAATAAAGGAACAAGGCTACTATTAACTAATATACGACGGCGAATACCTAACGTGAGTCTCGACGGCGGATCCCAGTACTACAGAAGCGATGTTCTTGGACTTTAAACGACCGAGCGAACTTGTGTTTCTGAAAAGTTTCTACTCTCTTTTACAAGGTTCTGATGTCTACGATCGCTGCCAGGACTGAAAAAGACGCAGCCTCCAACGATCTAAAGGATTCTATAATACATGGAAACGAAATTAACATGGTGCGGAATGTTCCTGCAACAACATCCCCCCACCAAGAGCGAAACAAGGGTGACACACGGAAAACTGTTTTGCGAGGACCGTCAAGCTCGTATACCGTATCGGACGTTTCAGAGTAGGCGACAGTGTCAGTTCTGTTCTAAAATAAAGTGAAGTTATTTAAAAAAAGTTCTGTGTAATTTTAATTCTAAGGCACATGATAAGCAACAAATCACTGTATAGGAATGTCTCTCTGTGGTACCTACATGTTTACTGGCAGTTTAATTACTCAAAAACTATTATTCTACAAGTGTTGGAACAATATCCTGATTTCTATTCTATTCTATAGTTGTAGGAAGAGGAACAACATCCTTTTCCCATTCTAGATAAGTAGGAACAATATTCCTTACCTATATTCTGTTCTGTGGTGTGTAAATACCAACTTCCCACTATGGGTGTAAGAGAAATATCTCTCAAGACTAATCATAAGTCAGGAATAACTCATAAGAGTTTTGGAAAAGTTTTATACCTACTATGTACTAAATCCTAACCAGCTGGTTGCCTAATAACTATAGCGGAGGAGAGTTATGGGCTGTTACATACATAAAGACTTTCACTTCACCTTTTACTCATACCATGCAAACCGTACATTCTGCCTTCTGGCTGCAGCTACATTCATACATCCGTCTACAACCCAACACTCATTCATCAGTCAGTCATGCGGTCTCTTCCAAAGTACATGTTCATACACTGCTCCTACTTGCCTTTCATACTTTCACACACTTGTCCCTACTATCCCTGCGCTGTACTTAATACTAACATGCAAGAGTTATAAACTAATGTACTATTTCTATTTTTAATTTATTTTCTTACTTTTATTTATCCTTACATTTCCCTACCTTACCCTAACTTGCATAAAGCTTAAAATATAGGTAATTATAGGTAGCTTAAATAATAGATAGTTTTTAAGATTTAGGTATTCTAATGGCTTACATTCTTACTACTTAATAAGTATCTTAGACACTATGGTTCGACATGTATTATGTCTTTAATGTGGGTTAAGCCCAACTTTTTGCCGTTAAGAGCGCGTAAGCGGTATACGAGGGGGCTAACCCTTTCCTCTACTACACACTTAATATTTCTGGGGGCTAATTTATTGGCAAAATTATCACTCGCCTTGGATAAATTGTAGTCCTTTTTCCAGACTACTTGCCCTACTCTTAACTGAAGGCTTCTTTTATTTCTGTTATACACTTTCTTTCCTCTCTCATATGCTGCGTTCAGCTTCTGTTTAACTTCTGTAAATATTTCTTTGAGTTCTTTCAGGGACTCTACATAATCTTTCCTTTGTTCAGGAAAATTCATTTCCTGTTCACAGGTCGGATCGGACTTGTAGTGTTCTGTGTCTAGGATAATTTCTCTACCGTGGACAATGAAATATGGGGTGAAGCCAGTGGCCTCGTGTACACTATTATTTATCGCCGACTGTATGTGTGGTAGATGAACGTCCCACTCCCTATGGTCGTTCTTAAGGAACGAGGAGATGGCGTCGCCTATTACCCTATTGACTCGTTCCACAGGGTTTACCTGCGGTGTATAGACGGTGGTATAAAAGAGATTTGGTACTTTATACCTACCTATCAGTTCTTTGAATTCTTTGGAAGTGAACACACTTCCATTATCGCATATGATGGTTCTTGGTACAGCGTGTACCAGGAACACGCACTCTTCTAACTTCTGTACAATCGTGGAGGCTACTGCTCGACGAATAGGGAAAATGTGAGTATACTTAGAGAAGTAGTCCGACACTACCAAGACAAAAGTATTCCCTTTCTTAGACCTGGGTAAAGGGCCGTGTAGGTCTATCGAGACAGTCTCAAAAGGGAGATGTACTCTTTTGGGCTGACCCATTAGACCGGGTCTTGGCTTGTTGGAAGACTTATTCGCCAAACATGTCTCGCATACCTTCACATAATTCTTAACATCTCTAAGTAACTTAGGCCAGTAGTAACGCAGTGCAATTCTTCTTGTTGTTTTATTGATGCCGAAATGTCCAGCCGTTGGCTTGTCATGATTTTCTGATAGGACTTCTGTTCTTTTGTGCAATGGTACCACGATTTTCCACGAAGAATCCGCTTCGCGAATCGCGATCACCTGTAAAAGAACAAGTGACGTTGTAATTCTGATTCTAGATTTCTGTAGCAGCGATATGGAAAAGAAACGGATAAATACCATTGTGGAATCGCCGCTATTAGAGGCGCGGGGCTGGGAGGTTACCGCGGTGTGGTGACACGCCCTTCCACCGACATCGTCGTGGTCTGAGGGCCATGTGCTCGACAACTCAGCGACTCCTGCTAGGACAATCCGTTTCGTGAGCAACGTGACACAGGCCCGTACGGCCAAAATATAGCGAAACAGAGCAAACACTTACGACTTTTCTGCGATAAAAATTCTTATTTCGAAATTCTTTTCTGCGACTGGATTCTCAGTATTCTGATTCTGAATGACAGATGTAGTGAGGAGGCCGGAGGCGGAGATCCTCTCTTTTTGACAGTCGATTCTAGTGATGCGAGCAAAGAAAACGACTAATCGATTGATTATTGACCGACATTCTCGTTGATCCCAATCGGATGTCAATGTCAGTGACGCGTGAAGTGTCACCGTCAACACAAATATCAAATCGAACGTAAACAAACAAAGGAAGACTAAATTCTTGGATAAATTGGGAGAAAAATAAAGGAACAAGGCTACTATTAACTAATATACGACGGCGAATACCTAACGTGAGTCTCGACGGCGGATCCCAGTACTACAGAAGCGATGTTCTTGGACTTTAAACGACCGAGCGAACTTGTGTTTCTGAAAAGTTTCTACTCTCTTTTACAAGGTTCTGATGTCTACGATCGCTGCCAGGACTGAAAAAGACGCAGCCTCCAACGATCTAAAGGATTCTATAATACATGGAAACGAAATTAACATGGTGCGGAATGTTCCTGCAACAATATTTACACCCAGACATAGAACAAACATAAATGTTCATCACATAAATGTTTGCCCTAGGTGGTAATCGAACCCACGCCCCAAGCTCAGAAGGCAGGTTCACTACCAACTGAGTCACCGAGGCAGTCAAAGCAAATCATGTGGGTGTTGGACACCCACACTTTGCCAGACGATAATACAATATTCAGTCCCAAATGTGACAGGGGGCGAGCCTGTCGGCCCCAGTTAATATGTTGTTGTGGATGAAATCATGTGTTTCTTAAAATTGAAAAAAATCATTTTAGCTGAATTTAGTAGTTTCCAAAAATACCTACAATTTTCTAAATCTTAATTACTGTGCTAAAACACAATAAAACAATTAATAACGAATAAGGAACAATAACGAATTTACGTTAATTAGTGCCGATCGGGTGCACCTGAGAATAACGACGTTACGTCGTTACTTCGTCGTTAATGCATTTATCGCGTGAGAGCGGACCTTGGGGTTATTAAAAATACACGTCGTTACGTAATATTAGCTATTATGATGGAGGTGATTTGTAAAATTTGCAAAACAACCCTGAAAATGTAGTCTTTTTGTAATCAGTAACTATACGGGTGGTGGCCGTTATTACTTGGCTGAGAGCTTATACTTTAACCTCTTTTTATTATTTTTGTATGCGTTTGCCATAGTAACTGTGCTACTCGTATTTCACTCGCACGTATAGCGTAAGTAATAACGCGTGAACGAGATAGCGCGATTAAGAGCTAACACAGCTATGTTTATGACTCTTTCTATGAATATAATATATGGATTTCTTTAAGAACCTACAATCGATGGATGCTTAAAAATGATTTAAAATGACGGAAAAACTCATTATAGTTACCTAATAAACTTTTTCTACAACGAATGAAATGAAATGAAACATACAAAATAAATTAAATAAAAATTACACGATTAAAAAAAACAAAAAAAACATCGTTTTTGCCACAAACCGGTCCCAACTCAGCATAATGCCGGCTGCTATAGACAACCGGCGCTGAACAATTATGAAAATATATTTTTCGTATTTTTTAGGGTTCCATACCCTATTACTAAGACTCCGTTGTTCGTACGTCTATCACCAGGCTGTATCTCATGAGCCGTGATAGTTAGACAGTTGAAATTTTCACAGATGATGTATACGGGAAAATACAACTGAACATACTGTGCCGCCATAACAACAAATACCAACTAAAAACGCAATGAAGTAAATATTTTCCTCCTCCCGACTCCCATACAACAAACGTGATTTTTGCACGTTTTTATAGATAACTAGCTGCGCTCCGTGGTTTTAGCCACGGTTAAAAAGAAGCTTACATGCTTATAGATTATAGTCTGGATTCCAGATTATAATCTATCTCTGTGCCAAATTTAATCCAGACCCATTCAGTCGTTTTAACGTGATTGAGTAACAAACATCCATCCATCCAAATCGTCACCCCTTTCCCGCGAAGGAGCTGGCAGAGGTGTAATACAACACACACACTTCGCCGGGCGATACTCAGTCCCAAATGTGACAGGGGGCGAGCCTGTCACCGTACACCGGGCTCCAGTCATGTAGCAGATGACATACAATACGCACATACGTTCACACAATGAACAAATTGGTGCGTGCCGTCGGCTGGGTTTGAACCTGCTCCCTCTGGCTTAATGGGGGGCGGGCATTCTCCAACTAGACTATCATGGCTTTTTACATTGTAACACTACGAATAAAAACATACGACTTTATAGAATCAGTGATATTTCTATCTGTTTTTTCCATTTTAAAATGCGAATTGTTATTCCAGCACACATTGGCAATGCTGCATGGAAAGGGTAAGTCAGGCCAAATTGATTGATACCGACGAGGCATCGTATTTCAAAATTTTATTACGTCAGGATGAGGTTCGCTGGCAATACATCATGCGCTGTGTCGGCGGTTTGTGTATCACAGACTTTTCAACTTGTAATTTGAATTTACAATAGCATCAATTTTTTTTTTTTTTTTTCATAAAGAATAGGTCAACATTTGCCACCAACTCGCCTGATGTTAAGCGACATTGTAGCCTAAGATGAAGCACGAAGACCTAGTAGGTACTTGAGGTAGGTAATTTAGTACGTAGTTGCATGCCGAAAGGTGGATTATGGCGTTCAATGTATTATTTTTAACATCTGTATTTTACCCGTAACCGCAATGAATAAATGAATTTAATTTAACTGAATTGAACTTATTCACTCTGGCCTTGAAGATACTCGTACCTAGGTTGTAGTTAGTCGGAAAAACAGATCGTGGCAAACGATTCCAGTCACTAGCCGTTATTAGTACCGCTGAATGGTCGAATAAGGCAAAAGTCACTATCGGGCGATAATAATTGGTTGTCTGTAAAGTCGGTTAACGGACGATAGTGTAACGTGACAACGTCATAACAAAACATTGATGAAATATTTCATCGAATTTTTCAATTTTTTCATTTTCCAATCGAGTGGAAGAGAGGTAGATGCGGCACAAGCCGAACGCTCAAGCCAATCGTGCCTTTCGCTCGCTCGTGCTGCGCTCTTGCTCCGATATACTGAGCGTAACGGGACAATGAGTCATCCTTTTTCGTGCGTGCAGCCGGCGTTCATCGATTTATAAGACGTTGTCACGTCAATAATAATAATAATATTCGGGACACTTGCACACACGGCCATCTGATCCCAAACTAAGCAAAGCTTGTACTATGGCTGATAGAGACTGATATACATACATATATATTTTTAATACATACTTAAATATTATATAACACCCAGACATAGAACAAACACAAAATATGTTCATTACATAAATGGTTGCCCTAAGTGGAAATCGAACCCACGCCTCTAAGCTCAGTGAGCAGGGTAACTACCAACTGAGCCTCCGAGGCAGTCGATTGCTGGTAATAAGTGATTATGGAATGGAGTAATGGAGTAATACTGTCACTGTTAGCAAACCTCTTTTTGATCGAGGGACCGAAGCGTCTATGCCTCAGCTTCGACAAAAATACTTTAGTATGTCCGGATTTCTGTCCGGATGGCTGTCTTCCTCTACAGGTGGCATTTCTGAACCGATTCTAAATAAAAATTCGAATAAAATAAAAATAATAATAATCTCGTGAAACTTTGTAAGCAGGTTCGATAATTTTGTACGTCTGTTAAGAAAGGCGACCTGTAGTAGAGACGGACAGACAGACGCCGGCCGCGAGATCTTCAGCTCACAGAGCTCCTAAAAACAAACGCTTGTGATATACAAACAGACCGACACCAAAGAGACACCTCATGGGAAAGCTTGCTCCATCTTAGACCACATCGTCACTTTCCATCAGGTGTGTTGTGGCCAAACGTGGGCCCATTCAAACATTAAAAAAAAAATACGTTTTAAAGTTTATTTTTACTACATTTATGTTTTAAACCCAATCCCTCTTCATAATAAATGTTGTATAGATTTGGAATAGTTATACAGTGTATTGCCTATTTGATCGAGTTAAATATTAAAAAAAAAAAAGACAAAAAACTGTAAAAACTTTTCTATGGCTATAAAACATTTTTGGTTACGGGGTACCTATTTTTTTTTTTTAATTTCTATTTTGCAGCCAGAAAATAAAAATTATTGCATCAATACCTTGAACCAATGACCTACATTTTTTTTGTTACTTTTAAATTGATAGATAAAAAGCACGAAATGACTATGTCTGTTAGTAGAAAGTTTTCGAGCAAGCCAGCGTTCGCGAGCGCTTCGGCAAAAATGCTTTCGTGTGTCCGAATTTTGTTTGGATTTCTTACCGGATCTCAGTCTTTCTCCACAGGTCGTATTACTTAGCCGTTTCTAGAGGTATTAAAATTTTCTGAGTAGGTTCAATAATACCTACCGACCTTAAGGACAACGAAGACATTGAGCGGGAGCGGAGGTCTCTTTCAGTCAGAGCGAATATGATAGCCCGCCGGTTTGCACGATGTTCAGCAGAGGTCAAAGTAACGCTCTTCCGAGCGTTCTGTACATCCCTCTACACGTGCAGCTTGTGGGCTGACTATTCTAAAAGGAAATATAGTGACCTCCGGGTCCTTTATAACAATGCATTTAGGGTGTTGTTGGGGTTGCCCCGATTTTGTAGCGCTTCAGGCATGTTCGCCGATGCACACATGGCTTGTTTTCACGCGACCATGAGGTCACGAGCCGCGTCCTTGGTGCGCAGAGTGCGGGCCAGCACCAACACCGTCCTAAACATGATCGCGAACAGATTATACTGTGCTTGTCTCCGGCACTATGGCGAGAGACATTTACCGGTACCGATGCCGAATTTTTAATGTACTTACTATTTTATTTGACATTTAATTAATTTATTTTTAATTTTTTATTGTGATTGACATGTTTATATAATATTGATTGTTTTTTTTGTTATTCATAATTATTCAATTGTTATAACTAAGTTTTACGCATTACCTATAATTATATTAAATCGAATGTAATTTACAATGTGTGCTATTATGGGTATCATGCCTGAAATAAATTAATTTTGAATTTTTTTTTTAATAGGTAATAATACAGTTTTTTTTGTTAAGTAATTTTTTTAATCATATACCTACCATTAATTGTGAAAAAAAATCTAAAAACTAACTCGGCAAAAAAATAACTTAAAAACTTAAAAATAACCTAAATAACTTTAATTGTCGAACCTACCCACACAATTTCACGAGATTTGGTCGAGGAATGCGACTTAGACAGAAGGACAGACGTCGGTCGCGAGGTCAACAGCTCAGAGCCAGTAGTCTAACTATGAACATGATAGTACAAAATCAAGATACCTACTATATAAGCTTCTAATTACATTGAAGCGTGTCTAATGAGCTGAGTAGGTACCTTAGACGTGTGGTTTTCTCCACGACATATTCACGTACCTTGTCGTACTAAAGTTTTACATTTCATACCAACATTACCGTAATAGAACTAGATAGATAGATATGTAGATAGATAAGCACTTTATTGTTCACACCAGAAATAACAAAACAAAAGAACAGAAAAACTTAAACTGCAGTGTTACAACTGGCGGCCTTATCACTAAGAGCGATCTCTTCCAGGCAAGTTATTTTCTTTCAAAATTACTTTAATTCGTAAATAATAGAATAAATAAACCAATTCGGCCCACTTTTAACACACTGTCGCCTGACCCCAAACTAAGCAATGCTTGTACCAAGCTTGTGAGCAATAATGTCTTACCACTTAAATAAAAAATTGTTTTTAGAGTAGGTTCTTTGCATTATGTACCTATTTGAATAATTTAAAGGTTTAGTGTTAGTTCTCTCCATGGCATAATAACAACACGTAGTGACGTCAATCGATGCTTAAGCAAGACCAAAATACGTCAATTACAACAAGTTTAAAAGAGACGGATACCGATGACGTCATTACGTGTTTGCTGAATGTTAGACCTTGTTTTTTGTACATGGATATCTCTACACACAAAGATTTGTCAAAATCAGGCGAATTCCTACTTACGGAAAAAAAATAGTAGGTAGGTAGGTAGGTAATAAATAATTAAAAAATATGCGGGATACTAGCACACACTGTCGTCAGACCCAAAACTAAGCAAAGCTTGTACTATGGCGGCCAGACTGAAATACATAAAAGTACATTTGTGTGAAAATGACATCCTAAATATGTATGTCTATCTTCTATGGCTTGCGTAATAACCAATAAATAAAATAAATAAATAAATTCGGGACATTTCCACACACGGTCGCCTGACCCCAAACTAAGCAAAGCTTGTACTCTGGCTGCCAGAGACTGATAAACATACATATATATTTTTAAATACATACTTAAACAGATATTTAACACCCAGACATAGAACAAAAACAAATCTTCATCACATAAATGTTTGCCTTAGGTGGGAATTGAACCCACGCCCCCAAACTCAGAAGGCAGGTTCACTACCAACTGAGCCATCGGGGCAGTCATTATCTTACTATGACAGAGTCCAAATGGTTACTTAGTAGAATTCCACTTATGTTTAATTCGTGTCAAAGGTATCTCCTTTTATTTAATTTAAACCGGGTTTTAGACGTTATGGAATTTCATAATGGCTGCCGGTAAGTAGTATAGTGGAATTAATTGCTTTGAAGTGCCTTTGTGCATGTCAAGAATGTATAAATGTAGCTAGTAGCTACAAGGTGGAGTGCTTAGCAATATATCAAGTTACGGCATTCTGTTCCTTGGTAATTGATGTTTAACGACGTCAAAATTAATGCTACAAAACTCAAAAATAACCGAGGTAACTTGGAAATATTAGCTGGAATTTTTCAGAAGTGTGTAGACGTACCTAAAGGGCAAGATAGATAGAAGGGACGTAAGACGCGGACGAGACGCACGGACGGGACTTAGACGCGGCATCCTTTGAACGTACTTTCATACAAAATTATTATGTGGAATAGAATATAAGACGCGACGCAACGCACACAGAGAAGACGGGGCGCAGACAGGACGCGGACGCGAGGCTTTTCATTTTTAACACCCGACGCTAAAATGACGGGGTGTTATAAGTTTGACGAGCCTGGGTGTGTGTGTTTATGTGTGAGTCCTAGCTCCCGAATGGATGAACCGATTTCGATTTTCTTTTTTTTTTTGTTTGAAACAAAAAACAGTATTAGTCGGGAGTATTCTTTGCTATGTTTGATAAAAATCGGTGTTGATGAAAATTAATTAAATTTTTAATTTATACTTATTTATGAAGGACATGACTCCGCACCGTCCGTGTCTCGTCCACGGCCTACGTCTTAATTGTCTGGCCCCGTCTGTGTCTCATCGGCGCCTTACGTCTTTCCTGTCTGGCCAGCGCCTAATAGGCAAATTCATGTACAGGCATCGTTAGTTTGTACAAAAAAGCTAGATGGATATCATGATTAAATGATACAATACAATAATATTATACAATAATTAAATAACACAATAATACTATGTGAAGTGACATAGGATACAATATTTTGCAGCCGGGTTTTTTGGTTTTTCTTTTAATAATCTTACTTACTTTGCCTTATTATCGCAAAATGTAACATATCCTTGATTACAATCAGAAGAAGGAAAAACTGGGGAAAGATTTTCCAAACTCAAGTCTTCGTCATTTTACGTGACTTTGTAAAATGAGACTTCTTATTTGGGTCCTTCGAAGGGACAAGATCTTTTTCACAATTTTTACGAACTGGAAAAGTGACAAAGCAGCGGTATCTTGTATAAAGGTTTCTTTATCAAAATCAGTCCGAGTTTTGTTATATTATCACAGACAGATATATTCTGAGACTTATAAAAATGTTCTTTTATAGGAGTTTTTTCGATACGTTGATTCTGGAATGTTTTAGATTAAATTATACTGTCTAATGTTTCTTTTTTATTGAAAAAACATTGGTGACACGATTTAATCCAATTCTTTTTTTAAAGCTAAGTACATTTTTTTTTAGCGTGGTTACCTCTTAAAGTTGTAAAACCTTTACAAGTTTCTGTCCGGATCTAAATATCAAAGCAGTTAAAATTGAGCCTTGCCAACGTCTAACGAAGTATCTTGTCATGAAAATTCCAAAAGTTTAGAAAAAACTTTTTTTTTTCGTTTTTTTTTGTCCACATAATCCTTCTTTTTTCAGTTCATTTTTAAATCACAGTAAAATTCCACAAAAGCAATAATGCATCAACGTCATACTTCAAGGGCATTATCGGGCCCTACGAGGTTATTTGTAAAGGACACAAAGGAAGTAAGTATTAATCTTCTATTGCTCGTGCTGAATTGAATCGCCCCCCGGAGTTTGCATCCGGGCTTTCTTGGGTCGCTGTTCTTGCCCCTCGCTGGTACAATACGGACTGAACGAGTGACGAACTAAATCCTACTAATATTATAAACGCGAAAGTTTGTAAGAATGGATGGATGGATGTTTGTTACTCTTTCACGCCAGGATGGCTGAACAGATCTGGATGAAATTTGGCACAGAGATAGATTATAGTCTAGAATAGCACATAGGATACTTTTTAACCGCGGGTGAAACCGCGGGGCGCAGCTAGTAAACAATATAACAAGACAAGTATTAACTAAAAAAATTGAAAACCGCGGCACCGATTTCTGTCAAACATACTCGTAGCTAAGAACGTTCCCGACTAAATCACCTGTTAAACAAAATAAAAACAAAATGAACGCCACAGACAAACAAACACACACACACACTCAGACAGACATACACACACAAACTCAGACAGACACGTCAAAGTTTTAACACCCTGTCGTTTTTGCGTCGAGGGTTAAAAATAAATATACAATAAAACACATAAAAAACAACAAAATAAAATAACACAAAACGAGAAATTTTAATGGTAACAAAGAAAGGAGAAAAAACACATAGATCATTATTATATTACGAACAACGTCGTAAGTAAGTTTTGAGAAGACTTGTGCTCAGGTTGCAATTGCACTAAATACAAGAATTGGCTACGTCCTTGCTTAACTAGCGTAGCTAGCTTATAGCATAAATTTATTTAGGTTTCGTTCTAAAAAAGACATTCGTACCAAAAATTTAGGTAGGAGCTTGATAGAGGTAATTTGATAGATGTAATTTAAACTTATGCAATTCTTATATTCAGTGCAAGTGGGCATATTATGTATTATGTACTAGACTGTACCTTACTATACAACTGTACATTTAGCTCTCCAAACTTTGATCCCCTGTGTCACGAAGGGCAAGAAACACCCTCCCCAGAGCTCCGAAACTGCATTTCATAAGTGATTTCTTTTATTACAAGGCACGGACACAGGGAGATATGAAAAATCCATAACAACTGAAAAGTGTTGGTTTACGAGCAAATTTTATGGCGAAATAAAAGGTGATTAAAGTGGGATTGAGATGGGTACAAGGGAAGGCTGATCTGACGTTATTGTTAGGGAGTGTACACACCAAAGTCGCCGACAGTCGCCAACAGTCGCAGCCATGATGGCCGACTCACATTCTGTTTGCTGTTTAGTCAACACTCGTTTTTTTTCCCGCAGTTTAAATTACCGCGGGAATACTTTATTTTTCAGACGCATTTGCCCCAGTTGACCCTACTAGTTAGCTGCTAGCTACTAGTCACCAGCTAGGCTGACTACTGCGCTTCATATTCTAGCATTCTCCGACACAAAGTGCTGTTTTACGACGCTAATATCCACATTACTCTGAGGTTTAAGAGTTTTATGAGCAGTATTATTATGATAGTCAGATTTTTATGATTATGAAATACAAACTGCACCCCGCAGTGCTAAAAAGTATGGCTTTTATGCTTCCAGGGTATAATATATCTCTGTGCTAAATTCCATCTAGATCAGTTCAGCCTTTCTGGCGTAACTGAGTCACAAACACACATCCATCCATCCAAACTTTGGCATTTATAATATTAGTGTAAAGTTTGATAGTGTAATTTTAACCGACTTCCAAAAAAAGAGGAGGTTCTCAATTCAACGGTATGTATGTATTTGTATGTATGTTACGCGATTACTCCGACAATTGATAATCATTCTTAATGGTCCTTTTTTTGTTTGGTAGATCATACTTTAGAGGTGGTCCCATACAATTTTTATCGAAATCGGTCAAGCCGTTTTTAAAATATCAACTAAAACCTAAATATTGTTTACATGGATAACGAATTACGGGATGGAAAGTCGGGTTTTTTAGCTTTTCTTTTTATTATTATCGAATTAATTTATCTAATTACATAATCACGGTCCGTCTAACGATATTTCTTTGAATTTAGCTTTACACTATACACTATACTTATCACTTTACACTATTTACCATGGTATAATAATATAGGTACTCATCCAGATATAGCATTCGGGTCACGTGGGCAACACGTAGTGACGTCAATCGATGCTAAAGCAAGACCGAATTTATTTTATTTATTTATTTAAGTACGTACACAATACAAATTACAATAATTACAAAACATGAAACCAACAAAAAAAAACTTATGATCTAAATTGTAATTCAAGACACGTGTACATAGAAAAAATAATATTTCGATGACGAGTTTAAGTTAAACATTTAATAAATAAGAAAGAAATGCACAACAAGAAGAATGCGCGCGGGTGAGCACACTCACCGACATTTTTAGAATTAAGTCATTTCATAGTCACATACCTATATTTCGAAAGAGACGATGACGAGTGACGTCATTACGTGTTTGCTCCTGGAATGCAAGACCTTGTTATTTTGTATCGTGAATAATACGAAACCAGTGGCGATATCGATCTTACCATACATCGTCCATTAGCGTGTTTTCTCGTCTACTGATTTATTACAATGCACAAGATACTGCAATGTCACTGCTAAGGGACTATTTTGTCTTTGTCTAACTAGAAGGGAGAGAATGAGATGTAATTAGTATCTCAGCTAAAGGAACTTTTGGCTCTATCAGACTGGAAAAGAAAGAAAGAGACAGAGTTAAGTGATTGGTTACCGTTAGGAAAGGTGTTGATAATATCGAAGTATTGTGTCTTAATTTAATATCTTGGAGTAATACTATATAATATGAATAATATAACGGATTTAAATTTTAAATACAAATATAAAAATAATAACAATCACTAAAAAACTTAAAAACATACATAAATACTTTTCAATTTTAAAACAAAAAATAATTTTTACGATGATAAACAATAAGTACTTACGTATAAGAATTTTGAACAATTTTTAATTCAAATATTATGTGTTGAAATGTATGCGTGTGTGTGTTTTATTGAACATAAAACTTGCATCAAGTGAAGACTAAAACGGTCATTACACCATCTAATTTACAGTAGCTCAGTACTAAACTACAGTAGCGTGCTAAAATATGATAGTTTACTCTGGTGGGAGACTTCGGCCGTGGCTAGTTACCACCCACCGGACCAAGCCATGCCGTGAAATGACCTAGTCGTGTTTCGGGATGTAGTCCGGTTTAATACGATGTATTCTCATGTACGAGTAAGTGATGTAATAATCTATAATGAGAATAAATGTCTTTAAACCTAAACCTTTTCCCCCGTAGGGGCTGTGCAGATGTGTAATGCAACACCCACACTTCGCCGGACGATATTCAGTATGACATCCCAAATATGACAGGGGGCGAGCCTGTAGCCATACATCGGGTATTCCAATCATGACTGTAGCAGATGACATATAATACGCACAAATGTTCACACAATGAACAAATTGGTGCGTGCCGTCGGCTGGGTTCGAACCCGCTCCCTCTGGCTTGAGATGCGGGCTTTCTCCAACTAGGCTATCATCGCTTTCTAAAATCAAATCGAATCAAAATTAAATCTCTTTAAACTGCCTACATCAACAAGACTGTCAGTCTGTCACTAGCAATTCATCTAGCATTAGTCAGGATCACAGCTAAAATTACTCGCAATCCGTTGTTTATCAAAACAAGCCTGCACTATCGCAGGGGTACGTCGACACATAATTTTTCAATTTGTCTAGTTAAAACGCGTTTAGGAGATTGATTAATAAATCTCGGAGGGTGCGTTATTGAGTTAGAGTTCCTTCGGTGGCGCCCCTCGTTCCGCGAAATGCAATGATCTCACGACCGAGACGGCAGAGTGACGTGAAATGGAACGTGTGACGTCACATTTGGATTTGAGAAACATAACACTACTTTAATATTAGTAGTGTTATGTTTCTCAAATCCAAAAATGGGAAAGGCGAAAGTTTGTATGTGTATGTTTGTTGCTTCGCCACGCTCAAACGGATGGACGAGTTTTTTATAAATTTTGGTATGGAGTAGCTTATTCTCTGTACAAACATATTCGCTACTTTTTAACCGCGGGTTTTTGCCCGTTGTTCCACCACAGGGCGCAGCTAGTTTTCTGAATAAAAATTTTTTTTTTACTTATTTTTGCAAGATTATAATATAGCGTTAGATTATAAACAGCGTGTTGGTTTTGGGTGTAGTAATACTTAAGGGTGTCATTCTACTCGTCCAAGTAAACAACTTTTAGGACACACGTTAGAAAAATTCTAAAGATTAAAACACAAGTCTTCATACAAAATTAATCACTTTTTATAATTAATTTTGTATGGAGATTCGATCATATTTATTTCGAATTTTAAAAACTTATGTTCCAAAAGTTGTTCACTTAGACTGATAGAACAAAACCTTTAAGTATTACTATACCTTAAACCAGGACCTTGTATGTAAAATGAAAAATAAATAAATGTTCGGATATTTTTACACACACGGTCTCCTGACCCCAAACTAACCAAAGCTTTGTACTATGGCTGCCAGAGACTGATAGACTTAGTCCATACCTCCATCCCTATAATTGTTATAACATCGTAAGAAACTATGTTTGTCTGTCTGTTTGTAGGCTTTTTACGGCTAAACGGCTGTACACGCCTTAATGAAATTTGATAATTAGCCACAGTATTGCGGGTAAAACAGCTAGTGTGTAATGAATTGGAATTATATACGCAAACTAAACGTAGAACTAAAACTCGTAGAAGAGTTTCACAAAAAAAAAAAAAAACGTCATTTGAAATATTCAATGGACGAACGGATTAGGTCGTCCCCTGATAAATATCCGGCACAGAGGTATCACATGTCGCAAATGGCCAGATGGTCACAATAATGTAATCCTAATCCTAATTATCCTACTAATATTATAAACGCGAAAGTTTGTATGGATGGATGGATGGATGTTTGTTACTCTTTCACGCAAGAACGGCTGAACAATCTGGATGAAATTTGGCACTTAAGATACTTTTTAACCGCGGGTGAAACCGCAGGGCGCAGCTAGTAATATTATAAATGCGATAGTGAGTTTGTGCGTTTGTTTGTAACGCTTTCACGTCTCAACTATTCAACCAATCGTCTTGAAATTTTGCGTACATGTTTGCTGGGGTACAGAAAAGGACATAGGGTACTTATCAATCCCGAAAAAAATAACAGTTCCTGTGGGGCCGCTGGTGAAACTGCAGTGCGCAGCTAGTTTAATATAATATGCTTGATTTTATTATGGTTCAGAATAGCAGGTCGAACTTGGTCCCGATTGGCAAAGGCCTGAAGCAGATGACACAGCCAGAGAGAATATACCAAGCAATGGAATCAATAAGACTGGATAGTAATCGGGACGTCTTATCCCCTTACTAAGAAACGTTGTTTAGCCTTGGAATATTTATTCATTGTTTTGTCTTTTTCCTTCTTTTTAACTGACTGTAGAAGAAGTAGGGTTATGTTTTTCGAGTGTGTGAATGGAAGTATGTATCTATGTATGTGGAAATGTATGTGTGTATGAGGTTTCTTTGGCATGCCCTACAGCCTAAACAACTTAATGGATTTCTACATGTGAGGTGTCATTTGAATCGTCTTGATAGTGTCTTTGAATCGTCTTGATTGAATCGTCTTGACATAGGGTACAACATTTTGCAGTTGGGTTTTTTGTTGTTTTTTAATCATGTTACTAATTGACAAGTTACTTACTATGACAAGTGCATAAGAACCACCAAAAAGGAGTCAGAAAAAAAAAGATGTTATTGAAAGCACCACCACTACTCTTGACGCAAGACTTTCAAACGAGAGAAATAATGACTAAAAACATATTTCGACTGGTAGAAAAAGACTGATAGTAGCCAGCAAACTTCTCCCGGATCATATTTGCAAATTAAATAGTGCACCTGATAAAAAAATATCAAAACTTAACCTTTACCTAAAAGCCCAAAGTAACGAAGCAAAATAATGAAATTTTTATCTATCTCCATATTATTAGAAAAGTTAATAATTGAAACATTTTATGACATTTCTAGCCTAGTCTTCGACTGCTTTATAAGCAGAAGGTCTCGGGTTCGATTCCCGGCCGGGCAGATGTTTGAATTATGAATTTAAATATTTGTTCTAGGTCTGGGTTGGTAGTCCTTGTCTTTGTATGTGTTTCTTGGCATCCCGACACGGAATTATAGTAACGAGCTACGAGTATAAAACGTTATTATTCATTATATTATTAATCAAAATATAGCAAACAGTTAAATTAAATCCTTATTTACAATCCCAAAGCAATTTATTCCCAAAAATATCAATGCGATTCAATCAATTCAAAATGGGCAAATTTAAAACCACCCTCGCATGATCCCATCATTGCAGACAGACGAGTGTTGGCGAGCGAAGACAATTACACACAGGTGTCGGACGCCACAAACATCACAGCGACGCCATAGAGCAATGGACATGTTTGAAATTTGTAGAAGTGACAATGGCGTTTTGTTAAAGGTTTTTGGGTATTCTTTCTTTTTAAAGCTCGCCTAATGTTTTATTAGCGAAATATGGCACTATCTTGTAAGTACGAGTATTATCTTTGTAACTTCCTGGTTTTGTAAGTCTGCTGTGGAGAATAAGGAGCTTGTATCTGTTGTTAGGACATTCACAATTTCAATAATGTAGGTTCTGTGATATTTTTGTAGAATAAGAATTAAACTGTTGGCCGATTTTGTTTATGCCATTGCAGAGTCATTGAGTCGCCTTTTGCCGAATCTTCAAAAGCGCCATAAGGATTTTGACAGAGGAGCTCGACTACTTGCTAGAAGGTTTTTATCTACCGTTAATTATGAAGCACTAATAGCCTAGTTGGCCCGCCTCTTGAGGGCGCTCGCATGAGCGTGAGGGAGCGAGTTCAGACCCAGCCGACGGCACACACCAATTTGTTCGTTGTGTGAACATATCATACGTGCGTTTTGTATGTCATCAGCTACATGACTGGAGCACGGTGTATGCCGACAGGCTCGTTCCTGCCACATTTTGGGACTGAATATCGTCCGGCGAAGTGTGGGTGTTGCCTCTGCCAGCCCCCTCGGGGGAAAGGCGTGACGATATGTATGTAATAATTATTAGATCAGCCATTGACCATAGTTTCTGTGATCTGTGCGTTTGACGGCTGAGAGCTCAGTGAGAAGTTTCTATTGTCTTCGGTTGAGTCCATCCAAGCTTCTTGAAATCTTCAAGCGCGATTCTCAGCTCATGCTGGCACGCTACCTCAACGACCGATACATGATAACTATGTGTAACTAACTGTTGCTAAGAAGTGGAACGCACTTCCTGCTTTGGTGTTGCCCAGTAATAGTTACAACCTGGGTCATCAATACAAGAGTTAATTGGCCCCTTAAGGGCAAGCGTGCTTCATCTTAGACCGCATCGTCTCTTTCCACGGTCTACGTAGGCCCATTAAATCATAAAAAAAAAACAATTGAAAAAGATTCTTCTGGTTTTATTTCTTTTGTTAAGCTGCAGTGCCTACTGACAGTATTTCCAGTACGAAATTAGGGTGTTCCAACTATTCTCTTCTCTTCTATCTTAGCGCAGCAGCGCCGCAGGTGACCAGAGGGAGGATCAATGGAATATTAATTGCTTTCAAAGAGCCCCAGGATTATGTGAATAATTGGTCGGTTTGACAGCAAATTGTCTGCGGGTGTGTTGTTTATTCATCGTATGGTCGACGTGAGTGATGTGTTTATTTGGGCGCTGCGTTTGATGTGTTAACGATTTTCATGAGATAAAAAGATTTTTTATGGCACTGTTTATGTTTGACCGCGGACTGTTTGACGATAAGCTATACAGTATAACATAAATACATGTGATATAAACACAGAATTACAAGAAATGAATGAAAACATAACAAAAAAATAAGGTTGCAAATATAGTCACGCTTTTAACCCGAAGCTGTTGGCAGAGGTGGATTACGGCACCCACTATTCGTCGGACGACATTCATTCACGATATATGATTTTAAATCAGTTCCAAAGTAAATACTTACCTACTTCAAGCTCAAAATTATCTTAACGACATCCACTTGGTTCCTTAAAAACAACAGGCTTGAAATAAACCATTAAGCTTCTTACTTCTCCAGCAGAAGTTACATAAGAATGTTTTTCTTACAGCTAAGAAATTAGGCTGAACAAATATGAGGGTGAACGAGGGAAAGTTCGAAACTTGCTGATAATAACAAAGAGTAAGCATAACAAGGAGAGAATGGTATTACCTATCGATGGTTCTAGAATAATAATATGAAAAGCAAATCTAAAAAAAAACGATTCTCATTCTGTCATCCATGAAAACAATTTTTAGACTTTTGTTGGTATTTTAAAAACTGCTTGACCGATTTCTTTAAAAGTTATATGGGACCACTTAGTATGACAAACCAAACAAAAAAATCTTATTTGCGTCACATTACGTACAATAAGAAATTGAATTAGGAACTTCCTCCTTTTTTTAAGTCGGTTGAAAATTACATTCAATGTTTATTGGTAATTTACCTGCCTGATTAAAAAAAATCTTACAAGCACTTACTAATGATGGGCTTTGATTTTTAACTGACTTCCAAAAAGGAGGAGGTTCTTAATTCGACTGTATGTTTTTTTAAGAATGTTACGCGATTACTCTTGTTTACTTGTGAATTAATTTTGATGATTTTTTTTGTTAGGTAGATTTTTTGAGCTTTGCTTGTTTTTGATGCGGTCCTATTTGGGACACAAGATTTTGGGACACAAGATTTTCGGACACTGTTGGTATATTGCGTTAATTACTGAGTTTAAATTAACGTTATAATTTGGGAAAACGCTACATTGGAGAGAAGTGGTCTCACGATTATTTATAAAAAAAAAAATATATGATTATAAAAAAAAACCGGGACATATTTTACACGCGGTCGCCTGACCCCAAACTAAGCAAAGCTTGTAGCAAAGCGGCCAGATACTGATATCCGTACATCTATATTTTTGTACAAACACACTTAAATTAACATCCAGACATGTTCATCACATGAATATTTGCCTTGGTGGGAACCGAACCCACACCCCAAGCTCAGAAGACAGGTTCACTAATAACCGAGCCACCGAGGCAGTTAAGTATGTCCAAGCCCTAATAGCCAAATATAATGTCGCATCTACACAAACCTCACAATCTTTGCTAACGCAGCTTCCACCCCGCCAACTATTGCAAAAACTGAGCTCTGTAATTGATTGAAGACCACGAAATTAGTTGGAAGGAGACAGATGCAGCTTTTCCTTCCTCGTTATGATTTTATCCCGTCTTTGAGTCATTTGCTCTTGATTTATAATATCTTAGTTATTAATTTATATAACACGATAATCGACCGAGCGAGCGTAAGCAAGCGAAACGTCTCTGCTTCAGTTTTGACAAAAGTGCTTTCGCATGTCCGAATTCTATACGAGTCGCATTGTTTAACCGATTTTTGACGTGACAACGTCTTATAATTCGATAGAGCCGGCTGCACGCACGAAAAAATGCGGCGTTACCTCGCTCTGAGGCGTTCCATGTAAGGCTTGAAGTGCAAGCGAGAGCGCGGAACGAGCGACAAAGAAGCACAATCGGCCTTTGCGTTCGGCAGCGTTCGACATCCGTCTCTCTCCTACTTGAGAGCACGTTCAACTATCGTCAGTAAACCGACTTTACAGACAACCAATTTTTCTTGAAACTTATAGTACTCTATAAGTTTCAAGAAAAATTGGTTGTCTCGACAAAATAATTCTACATCTATCCTATTCTACATAATTATCGAACCTACTGGTTCGATAATTATGTAGAATAGGATAGATGTAGTTTACCTCCGTCAATTTTTAATTTTTTTTACTTAAACTTTTTTTTAAACTGACTCTACACAAAAAAATATTCAATTATCTAACCTGCTCACAAAATACGAAAATCAGTTGAGGAATGCGACTTGTAGAGCAGGACAGACGTAGGCCGCAAGGTCTCAAGCTCACAGAGCTTAGGTACTAGTTTTATTTAGCTAATACTTTTAAAATATTCTGACCCCCTTACAAATAAACGTATGGTCTCGAAATATGTAGCTAAACGCGAAAGTTTGTAAGAATGGATGGATGGATGTTTGTTACTCTTTCACGCCAGAACGGCTGAACGGATCTGGATGAAATTTGGCACAGAGATAGATTATAGTCTAGAATAGCACATAGGATACTTTTTAACCGCGGGGTGCAGCTAGTGTAGTTATATTTTCATATCATTGTTGACATCTGTTAGTTTTTATTTATACAGCTCTAAACATGTTCCCTATTAACTATATATTTATTTTTGTTGTGCTTTTTAAATGTTTAATTTTAATTAATTCTATTTTATTCCATTTAATTATGTAATTATAATTTTGACAAATTTTGTTTTCCGATATACCTACCTTATACTCGTATACGTGTACCTTGATGTACCCCCTATCTATCTCAATAATATAAAAATGAATCGTTGAAGCGCAAATCTCAAGAAGAACCGATTTCGCTTATTCTTTTTTTTTAGAATATTCCTTGAAGTACGAGAATGGTTCTTACCCAGAGAAAAAAAAATGGATCGCGGCTGTTAGGCTGTACGAAGTTCACGCGGTCAGCTAGTTTGAAATAAATATTGAATTAATTTTCGATCGAGTTAAAAATTAAAAAAAAAAGACAAAACACTGTAACTATTACCAACGATGGTTCCCGTGCTAACAAGGTTAGTCAGAAAGTAAACACTGAGCTTCCTTAGTTTTCTACCAAAAATATCTTCTTTATTTTCCCTCACACTCAGTACTTAGCCAACAAGATCCCAAACTAGAGATCCTTAGATACTACTAGCTGCGCCCCGCGGTTTCACCCGCGGTCCCACAGGAAACGTTTATTTTTTCGGGATAAAAAGTACCCTGTGTCCTTTTCTGTGTCTCAGACAACATGTATGCAAAATTTCAAGACGATTGGTTGAGTAGTTGAGACGTGAAAGCGTTACAAACAAACAAACGAACAAACTCACTCAAAACATTCATTTATTTGGGCTCAGGATCCGTTTATCTGGATAAAGTAACATAAAAGACACTCCGTAAAGCTAATACCGAAAAAGGAGGCGCGAAAGTTATTATTTTTCGCAAGACTTGTTCAGAGATTATCTACAAATAATAGTGAGAGTCTGAAAAAGGGCTCAATTTATGTATTTTCGTCGTACACTTACGAAATTTGACTTATTTTGACTTTGAAATTTTACTTGCCGAAGTTGAGTTTTAGCAGTTTGACTCTGTTTTTAGGCTTTTTAGATTTGACTTTAAGCGTTCGACTACCTCGGTGGCCTAGTCGGTAGTGAACCTGCCTTCTGAGCTAGAGGGCGTGGGTTCGATTCCCACCTAGGGCAAATATTCATGTGATGAACATTTGTGTTTGTTCTATGTCTGGGTGGTTATTAGCTATTTAAGTATGTAATTAAAAATATATATATGTATGTATATCAGTGTCTGGCCGCCATAGTACAAGCTTTGCTTAGTTTGGGGTCAGACGACCGTGTGTGCACATGTCCCGAATATTATTGTTATTATAGCACTTCTCTGTAAAGATTTGATGCAGATTCCAGACTCTATATTTCCAGTTTTCTGAAGTGGCCATTACACTATCCAATTTGCAGTATGCTAACCTAACGTGGTTAAGCACGTGCAATAGAAAAAAGTGGATAGCTAACTGTCTAATAACCATTACACTTTTTTTTAAGTAAATTTGGTATTTCGTCGTCGCGCAAAATGTTAAATATAGGTAAAAACAATTTAGTAAACAAAACAACACAATACAATTCTTAACAATAACAAAAACAGTGTATGAACACCAAACTTCTCTGGTAGGAGGCTTCGGCCGTGGCTAATTACCACCCACCGGACCAAGCCATGTGAAATGACCTAGTCGTGTTTCGGGATGTGGTCCGGTGTAACCGTTCCGAAGACGGGTCTGAGCAGTAACGCACTTGTAGCGCCTCACTCAACTGCCGTCTTTGTACTACTTCACTCTACAAAACTTCAAGGCTAGAGTGAATAAGTACCTTATAGGTCGTCGTGCTCCATCTTAAACCACAACGTTGCTTAACATCAGGCGAGTTGGTGGTCAAACGCCGACCTATTTATTCTACATTAAAAAAAAAAAAACAAGCATCACTTATAGTTTAAGATACGAAAAACAAAAACGTGACGATATGTATGTTGTTTTAGTATTTTAGTTCATTCTCAAGTCTACATCCTTAGCCATAGCCAAAGTCACAATGTAGGAACAACCCAATAGTACCTAGCTAATATGTACCTAGCTGTAAAACGGTATCCTATCGACGTTCCCACAAGTGGTGTCCGCTTGTGGACACAGCTCTCGTTCACCGGACACTGTTGTTTGAAGGCAGACGGTGGCGAGGATGGCAAGAGCATCATGCCACCTAGGACCCTATTCGGACATTTGAGATTTCACTTTTTCTCGCCCTTGTTGCTCTCGTTTGAAACGTGGCAACGTCTAGGCAAGCGTGCTCCATCGTAGGCCGCATCACTGCTTATCATCAGGCATGTTGGCGGCCAAACGCAAGCCTATTAAGAAATAAAAAAAAAAAAACATCATAGGTGTGAGAGTGACCAAGATCAAATCTCATCTCATCTCACGCGCAGGAATAGCCCCCTTAGACATGCCAGAAACATGATATCCCTTGCCACAAGAGGTATCATGTGTCTGGCAGGTGCCAGCTGGTTGAGGGTTATATTGAAGTTTAAAAATGTAGGGGTTGATGATGGATGTTTTAATTTAACGAGTTTGACAAACAAACACAGTAGATTAAATTTAAACAAATAATATCTTTGAATAAACTTGATAGTAATCGAGAATAGTTAAACATTATAGAAGAACGCAGAGGATGATGATTTGTATGGAACTTTCGTAACTAAGCGTTCCTTGTTAACCGAGTTCCTTACCCAAATTATCTGTTTTAAACCGACAACATATACATTTAAGTATCTTTTTTAAATAATACCACGTAAAAGAAATATAGATATAATTGTATATAAGCATCTACTTTGTTTTTTGCTTTTATTTATTGTAGTAAACATGTAACTGCGCCCCGCGGTTTCACCCGCGCTCAAAAAGTATCCTATGTGCTATTCTAGACTATAATCTATCTCTGTGCCAAATTTCATCCAGATCTGTTCAGCCGTTCTGGCGTGAAAGAGTAACAAACATTCATCCATCCATTCTTACAAACTTTCGCGTTTATAATATCTATCTCTGTGCCAAATTTCATTCAGATCTGCTCAGCTGTTCTGGCGTGAAAGAGTAACAAACATCCATCCATCCATCCATCCATCCATACTTACAAACTTTCGCGTTTATAATATAAGTAGGACTACTAAATCACTAAGTCTCATAAGCTATGAAATGTAATCAAAACCGCGGGCAATTTGCAAATTTTTAACATCTTCATGGTTCAGGATCGTACCAAAAAAAACTGACCTAAAACACATGTCAAGCAAGTAGGTAACTAAATTCATGAGCTACGGAAGTCATAACCAGGGGGGTTTACCATGACATCCTATTTCCATGATGGTAACGTTTCGTTACATACGCTGCGCAACCGTGAATCGTATCGCCGCACAATAAGGTTCATGGTCGCGCAGCACCCAAAACAAAACGTACCCATCATGGCCTCAGATCAACCTAGAGAATAAGATAGCGCACGGCGTATGATTTAGGCCAAAAACAATCCAAAAACTATGCTACTGTCGTATATGTACACAACACGCACACATTGACGCAAAAAAACTACTCGCTTGGTCATTCTTACCTCGACATTATCTGCATTGCTTTATGGTATAATTTCGTGTACATAAATATGCATAGTGCTTTATAAAAGTGTGGCCAGGACTACATTTTGAAGTTCTTTTTAAAAACTGTGCAGTTTTTTTACATGTCAATTTTGAAAAAGCCTCAACATTAAACTCTTACAAATATGTGCAGTTTTAAAATATTAAATCTCCTAAGGTTGTATATTGGAACGGAAATGGCTAACCTAGAGTTTAGGAATTAATATTAGTTTCCGAGCAATTGTAAATGTTTTTCATGGCAACATTACCATGTGTGCGTGGTAGGCATTGAAAAAGAAGTGGCTTCAGAGAAGTTGGCGAGATATAACGCAGTGTTCCATCTTTTCCTCTAGGTTTATCTGAGATCATGGCAATACGATATCACAGTAGACCCCCAGCTATAGCGATCCACAACAGACTGTCGCTGTGCCCGTCGTTCATCCCCTCGGTTTCTTCGCGGGTGTTTAATTTGCGACACTGTTAATTTATCAGAGTTTGTCTTGTTGATTACTTTCTTCCAATTATAAGTTCAACATGTGGAGATGACGGTGACGGTTAAAAGATGGGGCTGGACAAAAAATTGTGCGCTTATTTTCTTACTCAGTCTATATTTTATGATTTAGCATACATACATACATACATATCGTCACGCCTTTTCCCCGGTTTCTGACGAATAGTAGGTAATACCAAGCAGCCTAGCGCATAGAAGAAGCTCATTGATTTTACTTTCCTATCCTTTTTAACTGACTAGCCAAAAAAGAGAAGGTTCTTATTTCGACTGTATGTTTTTTTTTATGTATGTTATTACTTCGCCGATTTAATTATTATTTTCATTGGTAGATCATACTTTACAGGTAGTCCCATATAAATTTTATCGAAATCGGTCAAGCAGTTTTTAAAAATAACAACAAAAAACTTTAAATTGTTTACATGGATGACGGCCTAATGGAAAGTCGGTTTTTGAAGCTTCGCTTTTTAAGGATGTTAACTTTTATGCTTTTTTAAGTTTGACGTATACACGTCATACGTGTGTGTGATAGGTGCGTATATGTGTCATACGTGTGTGTGTGTGTGTGGCATCGTAGCTCCCGAACGGATGAACTAATTTTGATATTGTTTTTTTTTTAATTTTTGTTTGAAAGATGAACTAGTCGGCAGCGTTCTATGTTTGATGAAAATCGGTGTTGGGGATTTTTAAATTTTTATTTATACTTATTATTATTATTGATAATATCTAATAAAGGTAAGGTTTCAACCATTGTAATCCATTCACAAAATAGTTTTTGACTAAACAATTGTTTTAATCAAATCTGAAAACCTAGCCCTCAGCTAGCGGCCGTTAAAATGACGTATACGTCTCGTCAACCCGTAAAGCGCCCCCGTCACGCACGCGCGTTTCACGCCGCGATTGGCGCAAATAAAACGCGCGTGTTCGGCTGACGGCCGGTAATGATTACATTTTTTATTTTATTCTTTAACGTTTTGTTTGGATATTGCGTTTATTTTGTAAGGATAAGTCAATAAGAAATGATAACACTGCGATTAAAAGGAATAAGTCTAATCATTTTCAGGGTTCCGTACCCAAAGGGTAAAACGGGATCATTTTTAGGGATCCGTACCCAAAGGATAAAACGGAACCCTATTACTAAGACTCCGCTGTCCGTCCGTTTGTCTGTCCGTCCGTCTGTCACCAGACTGTATCTCATGAATCAACATAGTTAGACTGTTGAAATTTTCACCTGTGAAATCATCTGTGAAAATCTAACTATCACGATTCATGAGATACAGCCTGCTGACAGACCTACAGACGGACAAACGGGCGGACAGCAGAGTCTTAGTAATAAGGCCCCGTTTTACCCTAAAATTGTTGATCACGACTGGCTTGAAATTGCTACAATAAAGGCTTATCCATACAATTCTCGCTAGATTTTACCCATTTTTCCCGTCACTACTTCCATAATCGCGCGCACCTGTCACACTCGCCGGCTGGGCTGCTACATCACTAGCGCTGGACGTGTCACAATGTGGAAGTAACGGAACTGGACAGGAAAATACAGTAAAAGTAAATAAGGGAAGTCAGTCTAAAGTAATGTCTGTGAGTAATTATGACTCGGGAACGTTAAGGTAATTTATTTAGAGAATAGTATGAAGGAATTTTGGAAATGTTTTTCTAGTTGACTAGTTACGCCCTGTTTTACTACCCGCGGTTAAAAAGAACCCCATGTCTTTCTTGATTGTATCCCTGACAATTAGTATTAGTATGATCGGTTAAATAGTTATGGCGTGAAAACCACTGGAGCCACATATGGCGACAGGCTCGCCCCCTGGCACATTTGGGACTGAATATCGTCCGGCGAAGTGTGGGTGCTGTATTACACCTCTGCCAACCCCCTCGGGGAAAACGCGTGACGATATGTATGTGAAAACGTAACAAACAAGCTCACTTTCGCATTTATCGACCTAGTGAGCTTTAGCGAGCGAAGCGTCTCTGCTTCAGCTTTGACAAAAATGCTTTCGTATGTCCTAAATCTGTCCGGGTCTCTGTCTTTCTTTCAGGTCTGATGGTCTCGACAAAAAAATGTACTTTTTTTGTCGAGTCAGTTTTTGGATTTTTTTCAAAACAGCGGATTGTTTTTTTTTTTTTTTAATGTCCAAATATGACTTAGCACAACAAAAATTGTATAATTATTAAACCTGCTCACAAAGTTTCACGAGAATCGTCAAAGGAAAGTGACCTGTAGAGAAGGACTCTACCTCACAGAGCCACTAAACTTAGTAATATTGGTTAGGATTGATAACCAATTGAAATTGGCGATGTTACTATTATATTTATATAATATTGAATTAATAAGATTATTATTATTAAGATTAAAAATAAGAAGTAAAAGTGGACCTAAAAATTATGCCCCATTCAAGGCCTTTGATACCAAATAAAGTATATGTAGCGCTCACAGCGTAGCTTGACTAGGTGTTCAAAGCCGATCACCGATGCTAAGCAACGGACGACACGGACAGCCCTGGGATGGGTGACCGCGGGCGGCATTTATAACTGAGCGCTACCGTGGCTCGGATGACACGATAAATTGTAGACCACGGTTGTTTATTCTATGACAGCAATCGGAAGCCTTCGGGCGGTAACTAGTAACTGTGACACCAGGGTTAGCCACTCGGCCTCTACGAACTTGCTATCAACCCAAACAAATTAAAAGTATTTAGTACTGACCTATACACTGGCCTACAAAAAAAAAATGTTTTGGTGCAGCTCTGTTCGCATCTGTAGTCGGTAAAGTAGGTAGTATTGAACTACATTGCTGCTCCTAGATGTCAGCTGTAAAAAATCAACGGAAACCGATTAATGACACGGTAATTCGCTTGTATTCTGTATACTTTCTTCTTCATGAACAAGAGCTGCTATGAAAAATGTGACTAGTTTTCTTGTATCAGCTCACAAAATATACCCAAAATCAGGTCTAAAATTTTAGGCACCAAAATGAGTGTAGGCCAGTGTAATATTATGTGAAAACTGATACAAGCGAGATTCCCTTTCATGAATCCTCCAATCATGACGCAGGTGTTTGAAGATATTACCGATTCGTCTACACAAATACACGTCGCGTCGAGCAGCGGCTCCCCGCGTCGTAATGACGAGTGTCGCCCACCGCACTTATTAGTGTGGCTGGAGCTTTAGATTTCTAGATAAGACACGCATGAGGTTACACTTTGTAGTTTTAATCAAAGTCAAAGTCAAAATGTTTTTGTTCAGTTTGGGTATCAAAGATACACTTATGAACGTCAAAGTTTTTTAAATAGACTCGACCGCCTTGTTCGGATAAAGAGCTGGTACTCAGAAGAACAGGCAGAAACTGAGCTTTTAACTTAGCTTTGGGTTTTTTTTAATGTCAATTTTATTTTTGCAACAATTTTTTTTTCATATGCTATTTCTGTGTCCTTCTACTCACTACCACTCCAATTGCATAAGTACTGCCTTTTCATAATAAAAAAAAGTTTTTTTTCTTTTAATAAGATAGAGTTGTGGTTTTAAATTTTTTATGTCTGTATATTATTATATTATGTATTATTTTATGCTACAAAATATTATAGTAATGCATGTGAATGTCCGTGTGTGTGTGTTTGTTTGTTATTTCTTCACGCTCAAACGGATAGACGAATTCTGATGGAATTTGGTCTGGAGGCAGCTTATACCCTGTAACACTTAGGCTAGGTACCTTTTAACCGCGGGCGCAGCTAGTGTACCTATAATAACTCCGCCATTTTGAAAAAAATCCAAAAACTGACCCGATAAAAAAAAAAATTATTCACAAGATTTCAGGAGAATCGGTTAAGAAATGTGACCAGACAGATATCCGGAATTCAGACGAAGGAAAGCATTTTTGTCTAAGCTGAAGTTTAGACGCTTCGTTTGCTTACGCTCGCTCGTTCAACAATATCACGAAATAAAAAGTCTCAAATTAATTAATAAGGCTTTATTACTATGAAAACTGACGTAGATTTCACACATTATTATTTTATGGAACGAGAATTATCACGTACGATAAAGTCGATTGTTCCCGTTCTATAAAATCATAATATTGCTTCATTGATAGTAATGAATATAAATTACATGTCACGTTGTTTGTCCGCTATAGACTCCTAAAATACTTAACCGATTTCAATTAAATTTGCACACCGTGTACAGTTCGAACTAACTTAACAGATAGGATAGCTCACATATACATATAAATAATAAACGCGAAAGAAGTCGCGGGGTGACAGCTAGTTCAATATAAATATCAAATATAATGAAGGCTACAATACTTTACCAAATTCTATAGCGGCTCTATCTCCCTTCCAGCAGTCCAAAGTCGTGAAAGCACCTAGACAGATCCACCCCTGCATTGTAGCTTTGATCTGAAGCGCTGTTTTGGTTCCGCGCAGAGGGTGACGGTATCGATGCAGCGTCCAATTCGGGACCACGATCATTGTGTACTATATACTGCAGCAACAGTAAGAGCAGTATTATAAGCTGTTTGAAAGTTTTTGTTCTTTGATTTTGTATCCGATGGTGCAAATCCGTTTATGACGTCATCTGCTTCCGTAATCTATCAGGGACTCGATTCTATTAAGCAATTGATTAGTCCCTCCTCCTTATAGATTTCGTACTTATGTATCCTACTTTCTACTTACTTACTTGTACTTTCATATGTATCCTCTCCATTCTAAGATTGCCTGGAAGATCGCTCCTAGTACTATAAGGCAGCCAGTTGTTACACTACAGCTTAAATTTTCTGTTCTGTTATTTTGTTATTTCTGGTGTGAACAATAAAGTGTTTATCTATCTATTTATATATCTATCTACTTACAATCAATCAAGCATACACACAAAAAACCCACACTTGGTTTAATTTTGTCTGAACCATGATATTAAGTGCGTTTATGAAAGACTAGCTGTGCACCGCGGTTTCACCCGCGATCCCACAGGAGCCATTATTTTTTCGGAATAAAAGGTAAAATAATGTTATTTTGTGTACCCCGGACAACCTGTATGGAAAATTGCATGATGATTGGTTGAGTAGTTAAAGCGTGAAACAAACAAACAAATGAAATATGAACTAACTCACTTTCGCAAATATATATATTACGGGACTACAGAATAAATTAGGGAATTTTTTTAAGACAGACTGACATGTCTGTCAGAGAATCGATGTCATGTGTCCATGACATCGATTCTACGTCCCAAAGAGTACCTACCCAGCAAGTGCAGCTACATCCGCGCAAAGAAAAACATCCCTTACTCACACGTGATGTATGGTGATATAGTCATTTATCCCTATCTACCTGCATGTAAAGATAATGCCTAACGTACCCTTGATTGAAACGAGCGTTTTCGCGGTCGTTGATTAAAGAGGAGGGGTCACCTTCCTGTTTGTTTTATTGCATTTGCATTCGTGTTTTGTAAATAATAATAATTGGAAATGATGTTAAAAGTAAACAGTGAAAATGAAAAGCAAGGTAACGCCATTTCATTGCAAAGACAGATAGATAAACTATTGTTCACCCCTGAATTTCCAAAAAAGGCAATTTTCTACATAACTGAAGCCCGGTGTATGGCGACAGGCTCGACCTGTCACACTTGAGACTGAAGATCGTCCGGCGAAGTTAGGGTGTTGTATTACGCCACCAGCCCCTTCTGGGAAAAGGCGTGACGATATGCGAATTTCCAAAAAACTATAACGATGTTTATATACTTAAACTAATGTAATGACAAGCATCCTTATAACTTAAAACGATCGATGTTAAAGGCAATCTTAGGATAGAAACGTTTAGTCGCAAAACATCCCCTTCCCATAATGACTCCAGGTTGTATGAATTAGAGAGACAAGATATACAATAACAGAAAAAATTGCACTATATGACTGTATAAATCTACATAGACGTATGTCTAGTTTAATACTTTTTTTTCAAGTGCATTCACTAAGTTCAAAAAGACTTAGACTATCAAAAACAGTTTATGGAGCTATCTGTATAAAGGGAAGAGCCCTTACAGAAAATCATAAACCATTTACATCATATCTTGAAGTCACCGCGGCGTGAAATATAAAGCACATCATCATCTCCCCATCTTAGCTACGACTTTCCATTTCTAAATAACTAGTATAAGGCAATCGCTTTGAGACAACACATGAGCACTTTTCCGCTAATGTGTCATCTTCGCCAATTAATTGAAAGCGAGAACTGATGGCATGAGGTTGACTAGAGTGTTCACTGTCTAGTTTACTTCAACATTATCAATTATTTTCCACCCAGACTACTGAGTACAATAGGTAAATATCTATAGAGAAAAATAACGTTGTCACTTATCACGCTATCTTTCTCGACCCTGTGCCAATTTGCACATTAGTCATTGTACGTCTTGGATATTTTGTTCCTTGGACATTTTAGTCCTTGGATAATTTGCGACTGTTGGTCGATTTGCTCTTTAGACATTATGTGACTTGCCTAACCTGCCACTGCCTTCCTACCAACCTCAAAAAGTCATCCGGCTATCAAACCAAAAAAATCTAGTTCAATTGAAGATTTCCGGTGACGCTCTGGATCGTACCTGGTGCAGAGGTTAGCCATTGCCATTCAATGAGGTAAAGCGGCTAGTGTTATGGGCACCTTTGTACCAGGAGCGGGGTGGGTTGTTCGATGTACTAGCTACGCCCCGCGGTTTTACCCGCGGTCCCACGGAAACCGTTGATTGTTTCGGGATAAAAAAGTACCCTATGTCCTTTTCTGTGAATCAACAACGTGCCTGCAAAATTTCATGTAGATCGGTTGAGTAAATAGGGCGTGAAAGCGTTACAAACAAACAAACAAACGAACAAATTCACTTTTGCATTTATAATATTAGTTAGGATTAGGGTTATTGTTTTACTTTTTGTTATTGACATGAATTAATTTTTAATTTGAATGTATTAGATGTAATGTCTACAGAAACTAGTCGTCGGCCCGTACATTGATGATCCTGTCCCTTCCCCTCGCCAACAACCCCACGTGATGATGCGGCATCACGCATTGGTGGTTGTCACGCGTCACTGGACTCGAGATCTGTCATGATAGTGGTTGGTTTTTGCCCCCTGTTTTTCGTATTTGGACGTGGGAAATGGTTTTGAAGTAGGATATAGTATAGATCCTAAACTTACTTCTTTCAACTTACAAATAATTTAGGGGTGATTTGGATAGACAGGTGAAAATTTAATTTAGGTTACTCATAGTACATACTGACCAAATTTTTTATTATAATTCGTTTCAGATGTAATTTTTTAAGACATTTAATAGGTTTACTTTACAACAAATTTGCATTCGCAAACATACACAACTTTAACAGACGATTCTTGAATTTGTGTAACATATCTCTTATTTTAAGATATTCTAAAAAAGATTACAACAGCTTTATCTAAGCCATAGTCATGATCATAACCAAACATTATATTTTATGCAAATATTGACAACACCTAGACTCGTAAGTGGCAATAGAATTTATCTCAATTTAATGACGGAAACCAAATTATTTTCGTAATCTGCAAGTCGCTTCTGGCAACGCGCAAATTGGACGAGAATCAAATAAATAAAAAATTCAAACGCTCGTCGACGGAAAATGCTAGTAGGTATAGTATTGTGTGTGCTACAACGGTATCTACATAGGTATGTTATGTGAGTTTATGGTTATAACTTTTTTAAATTGTTATTATTTGGGAAAATTAAGTATATTTCAATCCACTGGGGACTGGGTACAGTTTCAATATAAAAGTTTAAGCTGTAGATTTGTAAATCTTGCAATGCCTCTAAGATAAATCTGTCACATAAAAGTTCTAGCTAAATTTGATTTTGTTACGGTGTTTACGGAGTTTTGTTGTGTGTAACACCTTCGGTGTTGTCATAGGTTCAAAATTCTTATTTTTTAACTTCTTATGTCGTCGACTTTCTTAATTTTCCAACTTTACCACTCGACAAAATAAGCCAACGAAAAAGCTTAGGCAAGAGTTGCTGACCACTCGGATTCAAAAAAACATTTATTTATTTATTTATTTAAGTACACAACACAAATTACAATCATTACAAAACATAAAACCAACAAAAAATTAAACTTATGATCTAAATTGTAATTCAAGACATTTATACATAGAAAAAATAATATTTTGAAGACGAGTTTAAGTTAAACATTTAATAAAAAAGAAAGAAATGCACATTTGGGCAACTTGTCCGAAAGGACACTTTTAATGTATTGTTTTCCTTAACAATCTTCTTAATCACAATATAAATGAACATGGTTCTCATATCACGGATATTGCAACAAATCCAGCTAAGCCAAACAACCCATTGACTGTGATAAATATCTCCAACTGTTCCACAATATTGAATGAGGCTCAGGTGCGTCTACGATTGCGAGTGGAGACCGACAATTACGCAAGTCGCATGTGTGGACGCGCCCTAATCTTGGCGATAAGTCTCCAAGACGGATTATGTGGGATCATTTCATTTTTTGCAGACTTTCTATTCTGATTCCCTACACGTGGTCCCCGGGTAGTGCTAACCGAGTAGCAAACTCTGGTGGGAGGCTTCGGCCGTGGTTAGTTACCACCCACCGCACCAGACCAAGCCATGCCGTGAAATGACCTAGTCGTGTTTCGTCGTGAAGTCGTCTTGAAGCTAGTCGTGTTTTGTCAGTAATTCTCGAAAGACGCAATTGCCCCACAGACACATTTACCCCAGTTGAACTTACACTTTTTTTATTATTAAAAAATAAATATTATTGTTATTATCTTCACTCAATTAAATATAATCCAACACCAAAAATTATTCGCAGAAATCACGATTGCAAGTGAAAGTCATGTTAAAAGCAATATAATGTACCAACTTGATCGATTGCTCTGATAAAGCCAAAGTTGCAATTTTGCACTCGCCCAATAATTTATTGCGAGATTTTATCAGAAATTTTACAAAGTCATCGTTAAGTGCGACCGCATGGTAATTAGCTGTTCTGGAACTGGGTTATCAGGAAAGGGTGTACTAAAACTGTTATTTGAACCGATCTGCAGTGTATTACCGCTCTCATGTCGCATTAAGTACGTCAAAAAATATGATTTTTTTATTCTAATTTTAATTTGAAATATTTTGAATTAATTTTGACTTTGACTGCCTCAGTGGCTCAGTTGGTAGTGAACCTGCCTTCTGAGCTTGGGGGCGTGGGCTCCATTCCCATCTATATAGGGCAAACATTAATTATGTGATGAACATTTGTGATTGTTCTATGTCTGGATGTTAATATCCATATAAGTATGTTTATAAAATACAAGTGTATGTATGTATATCAGTCTCTGGCAGCCATAGTACAAGCTTTGCTTAGTTTCGGGTCAGGCGACCGTGTGTGGAAGTGTCCCGAATTTATTTATTTATTTAATGAAATTTACTAGAAAACTTTATGCAGTTTCATTTGTGAAGCTAATTTAAACTTTATACAATTTGATATTTAAAGTTTAAAATTTAAGACTTAGAATTAAATTAGTTCAAAATATTCCAAATTAAAAATAGACAACATATTCCCAGACGTACTTAATGCGACGTCAGAGCGAAAATACACTAGAGATTGGTTGAAGTAACAGTTTTGAAGATAAACTTTCGCAAAATAATGCCTGATTCAATCAACTAAGGGTGTACTAAGCCGAAAGGTGACATTTTACCTATTATGAACAACTCTTACCATGGGGTCAACGCTGACATCGAGAAAAATCAACTCACATTAATTTGTTAACGGTAAATTAATTTTTAGCAAAACATGGGACAGCTGATCTTTTTCTCGATTTCAAATCTGGTCTCATTCTAAAAGATGTTTAAAATTATGAGTGCAATGCCGAAAGGGAGTCCTTTCGGCTAAGCCCTTTCCTGATAACCCAGTATTAATATGAGTAACGGGTTTTTGTAAGGAAAAGTGTTACAAGCAATCACAAGTATTTCTTTAATTTTGCTGCTATGGAGTTGCCAAGACCAGAATATGGTGCTAAAGAACAAGTGTGAGGACTAATATGACAATGTAATATAAGCAACTAGCTGCTCCCCGCGGTTTCACCCGCGGTTCCACAGGAACCGTTTTTTTTTTCGGGTCAAAGAGTACCCTATGTCCTTTTCTGTACCCTAGACAACATATATGCAAAATTTCAAGACGATTGGTTGAGTAGTTGATACGTGAAAGCGTTACAAACAAACAAACAAACGAACAAACTCACTTTTGCATTTATAATATTAGTTACGATAATATGGCCATTGAAATAGTAACTGTAAAGGAGAAAAGTAAAAAAGAATTATAGAAGACAATGCAATACTACACCTCTTTATTAAAAACATAAAATAATTAGTAATAGGTACTTAAAGGCTCAACTAAGTTTATAATGGGCGCCCTTATCGCTCAAAGCGATCTCTTCCAGGCAACCTTTATGGACAGGAACATCCTAATCCTACTAATAATTTAAACGCGAAAGTTTGTAAGAATGGATGGATGGATGGATGTTTGTTACTCTTTCACGCCAGAACGGCTGAACAGATCTGGATGGAATTTGGCACAGAGATTATAGTCTAGAATAGCACATAGGATAGCACTTTTAAAATTTTTAATAACTGAGTAGATTTCGCGCGGTTCAGCCGGGCTCAGGAATATCGAGTTATCAGCGCGGTGGAGCACGGGCCGGCCGCACGCCGCCGACTTCCCGCCGCCCGCTACACCTACCGATGCGAAGTACTCGTTGGAGGTATTTGCCACTAATTGCGGGAAGATAAAGAAAGATTATTTATTTTCAGTTTAATGTTACTCATTGGCTTTTTGATGTTTTTATTCGATCGTTCTTTTATTATTTTCCACATTGTTTTTGTATTATTTTTAGAACTTTCATTTCTCGTATTCGTTATACATATTACCTATGTGAACATACGTGCGTATTGTATGTCATCTGCTACATGACTAGAGCCCGGTGTATGGTGACAGGCTCGACCCCTGTCACATTTTGGGACTAAATATCGTCCGGCGAAGTGTGGGTGTTGTATTACACCTCTGCCAGCCCGCTCGGGAGAAAGGCGTAATGATATGTTTTACACATTCGTTTCTTTTATCCGTTTTTTTTAAATTTTACAAATGATTTATAGTCCTTTATGAGTATTGGATGCGTACGGATGTACATCGTCCGATGAAGTGTGGGTGTTGTACACCTCTGCCTGCCCTTTCGAAGAAAAAGGAGTGTTATGTTATAGACTAATTGCCTGCGATACAGAATTTGTACTTATAAGGTTTCCCTTTACAGATTAGCGTCACAGATTACATAATAGGTACTACGCAATTAGCGTGGTTCAATACAGAATTGACCAACATGATATTTCCACCGACTCGTTTCATTTTTAATCCCACATCATACAAAAAAAATCTCCGGATTGAAAGCTCTCATTCAAGCTCGTTACATCATCCTGCATGAAGTAAAATACAGACGATAAAGCCTTTCCAACGAGGTATAAGATAGAAAAGAACGAGTACGAAGTACGGGCATCAGGAAATCCCAACAAGTATCGAATTAATTGATCCGCAGCAAATAGCGTCCCAGACACGTTTCCAATTTGAGCGTAATCCGCTAAATCCTTGCTTTTGACTCTCCCTATTTCCCTAACAAGTGTATTCGAGAATTCTGGGAAATGTGATTATCTTACGTACCATAAAGATGTTTATGGTTTATCATGAATTGACATTATTGTTTTTAATTAGGTATTTTAAGTGAAACGATAAGTCTTTCGAACCGGAAGACGAAGTGAAGGCCTCCGAAAAGGTGGACCGATGATCTGGTGAGAGTCGTGGGAAGTCGCTGACGCAGCACAAGACCGGTCGTAACGTTGTGGAGAGCCTTTTGTCCAGCAATGGATGTCTTCCAGCTGAATTGATGATAATGATTAGTCTACTATTTGCATGAGGTACTATTTAGAAGCTAAGATATCATGAGACAATAGTTTTTGAAGGTCGACTTCAAAAACTTTTTAGTGCTGCAAATTTTTATCTACGAACAGTGAATCTTTTTTCAGATTTTTGCTGTATTTTTTGCCTTTGCTGTGGACGTTGCACGAGGTGACTATAGCGATGAAAAATTAACTATTACTAGCTACGATCCGCGGTTTCATCCGTTTGCTCATAGGAATCGTTATTTTTTTTGCTGTGAAAGGTAATATGTCCCCTTCTGTAACCCTGATAACGTGTATGAAAATTTCATGTGATGGATTGAGTAGTTGAGGCGTGAAAGCGTAACAAACAAACAATATATTTAGGGCAATGAGATTTCATGAATTAAACATGAAATTCAATTCATAATTCAAAATAATCAAGATAGTTACGAAGCAAAATGGTATAATATCTATAATACGTCCAATGATGACTCAATACATGACTGCACGAGTCAGACACGTCATTAGTCCTGATGTAATTGGTATCAACAAACAATGTGAACTTGATTTTGATTTACTGATTATTCCGATTGCTAGACAGAATGATTGAGTTGTAAACACAACATTACCTGGAAATTAATAGAGCTGGGAACTATTGAACTTTAAATTACAAATGACAAACAAGACAGAACAGATTAAACAGACAGATCAATACAGAAGAAGGTCGGTATATATCTTTACGATAGTAAATTGCAGGAAATCCCAACTCCAAATCATCGCAGAAGACAATTCAAGATAGAGATCAATTGTGTTCTTTGAAGTCAGAAATCAAGCAAGTTCCAATTTTAAGTTCCTCTAAATAAATAAGAAGTAAATAAATGCAACTCAGTATTTAAACTACGTACTTAAGTAAATTTTGGTTGATATAACTTTACTATGATCGTCACTAAAATTGCATTAAGCCATTCAACGACAAGATAAGCCATGATGAAAATCATACTCATCGATACATATCCTACTAATATTATAAACGCGAAAGTAAGGATGGATGGATGGATGGATGGATGTTTGTTACTCTATCACGCCAGAACGGCTGATGATGATTGTTTAGATGAAATTTGGCACAGAGATAGATTATAGTCTTGAATAGCATATAGGATACTTATTAACCGCAGGTGAAACCGCGGGGCGCAGCTAGTATATCATATAATACTATTATTCATTGTTTCATAACCCAATTAGATCTCTGAGTAATCTGAGTAACGTACAAGATTTGCAGATAGATAATCCGATATCCGCATTCAGCACTGAGATTTCAGACCTAGATGAGATGAACATCGTATGTCTGCAAATGGAAAATGGATCAAGTAACAACTCAACAACTCGTAACATACGATTCGCAAACACGTATCGTCTGCATGCAAATGCATCTGTATCATTTATGATAGAAGTGGGCTGTGGGATGGTACTATGGTAAACTGTAATTGCAAGTCTGTGTTGTCGACCTCGAGAACTTTCGACGTTAGCATGCATCGAGTCGCGAATATCATAACGTTCACTAGAGATTAGAATTTCGAATTTCCGAAGTAGGTCTTAAGAGTGGATTCCTAATGATACGCTAGCAAGCACACCATGGAAGATACGATTGTCTATAATATACCTACCGTCCAAAAATAACAAGCGCAATTTAGATTCGAATATTTTTCTTACTAAAGTTAGAGTGGTCAGTGGACTCAAGTGTCAATCTACCCTTACATTCCCCATCATTTACATTCCAAATTGTATTGTTATTTTGATGAGAGAACATGATACACGCAACTATTGTTCATAGTTGAATATAATCTACATGTTTCTGAATATTAAATCAATTTCAAAAAACCTTAGTAGTGGTCCCGAGCGAGCCCGCATCGCGGATGAGATTTCAGTGCATGTAAATACATGAGGTGTGTTTACCGCTGTTTATTTTCACATCATTTCTCGCTTTCAACGCTGCTGGAAACCAAAAACTATCTAGTAAATACAATGCTTTTGGTGTTTTCGTGAACGTACGAAACCTCATTAGAATAATTATAAAGTATGGTGTAGGGAAATACGTGTGCAATAATTAATTTGCGTTTTGTTTAAAAATGAACCAAAAGACTACATCCTAACTAAAATTATAAATGCGAATGTGAGTTTGTTCGTTTGTTTGTTTGTTTTTCACGCCTCAACTAGTCAACCAATCATCATAAACCTATACCAGCTAAACCAGCTGGTTTCTATCACAACTTTTCAGTGCCAGGAGTACCGCATAGGTATTCACAATCATTTGGAAATGTTTCCGTTCGAATCCCAAAAATTTTAAACTAAAATTATTGGATCACAGTCCGTATTCATGCATAAGTTCTTAAACGTAATTCATTCTTCCGATCGGATTTATACTCGATTTCCTATTCCAAAATTTATGAAAGTAGACCGAGATTCGAACAATTTGAGTTTGAAATTTGTGGGAGCTGATCGGAAACGTTTAAGAATGATTGTGAATATGAGTGCAGAAAAGGACATAGGTAATACCTGTCATCCAGAAAAACTAACAGTTCCTATGGGAACACGGATGAAACCGCGGGACAGATTTAATATTTTGCTCTGGTGAAATGGCCATCTAAATATTATTAATATTATTTGGTGATATTGTCACACCGGCGTGAAGTGGCCAGTCTGTCGGTATTCTACAGAATTCCTTACGGCGAGTGTGCACAAGAACTGCACGACCTGATCCAGCCATCACCGTTCTTTTATAATTGTACCAGGCGCACCAGTAAGAGACACCTTCTTATGGTGGAAATTCCGCCAAAACGAACTAAGCGTTTCAGGTCAACTTTTCTTGTAAGAACTGCAGACGTGTGGAACTCGTTGCCTGCGTCTGTCTTTCCACCTAAATACAATCCGGGGGTGTTTAAGAGTAACGTGAACAGATATCTTCTAGGCAAGCGTGTTACACCTTCGATCACGCCGACGCTTCCCATCAGGCGAGTTAGTGGTCAAGCGTATGCCTAGTCTGTTGTAAAAAATATATTCATAGCTGAATGCTCAATCAATCTCATTCGAATTTTTTTAAATGGACTCAAAATAGAAACTCCAGCTAAACATGGACCCCAATACGAACCATATTATCAAAAATTATTCCACTTCCGTAATCAATTCAAATTAGCTCACGAATGCGGCTCATTCAATAACCAATCCTCATTACCCTAATCGCTCTATCACACAATAATACTCACTTTACACACATTTACCTTGAGTAAAAATATCAAAGGGGGTGGTTAATGCATCGAGCCAAATCGAGGGGTGCATAATTTATCATTTAAGGTAGGGACACCAGGAGATGGTTGGGGAAAACGGGATGACTTTGTTTTGGTAGTTGGTTCTAACATTTTTTTAAAAATAATTATGGCTGTCCTCACAGCCAGGCGTTTTCAATTGGTCTAACTGTCAAATCATTAAAATCTCATCCATCCAATCGTTCTACACAAAAATACAAGTCAACGTTCACAAGTCACTAACTAGGACAGTTAGGCAAGAAAAAAAAACTATTAAAAAAAATTAAAGAAAGAAAACGTCCATAATGTAAAGTCACGCCTTTGTCCCGTAGGGGTAGGCAGAGACCACTTCTCTCCACTTGCTACGATTCTGGTTTACATTTTTCGTTTCTTCAACGTCCATGAGTCTCTTCATACATGCTCGTCGGTTACGGGTACTGTACTCCTAACCTGTCCTTTTTTATAACGTCTTGGATTTGATCCTGATTTGTTTTCTTAGGTCGCTCGTCACCAACTTGTCCAATCACAGACAAAACAGTACAATACCCTGCAGAACAAAAAGTAAGACAGTTTCCAAACTAGGGCAGTCTTTATCAGTAGCGCGGTGCTAGTGCTGGAAAAGAACTAATCAGAATTATAATTTTATGTTACGGAAATTACTCACGTATGGAAATATGATTTAGTCGCATATTCCGCGTGCTACGCGAGACGCAGCCGCGCGCGCGGTCTCGCCTTGACAAGACTGCCGAATGCGGTTGCAACTATAGTCGGCATATTCAACTAAATCGAACGTGAATAATTCCTGTTCCATAAAATCATAATGTGTGAAAACCACGTCAGTTTCCATAATAAAACTAATCAGAAATCGGAATGTATTAATAACTCTTATAGTTACACGCCACATTTGAATATATTGTTTATAATTAAAAATGAATGTTTACCCCGCGGTTAAAAAGTATCCTATGTGCTATTCTAGACTATAATCTATTCGCCAAATTTCATCCAGATCTGTTCAGCCGTTCTGGCGTGAAAGAGTAACAAACATCCATCCATCCATCCTTACAAATTTTCGCGTTTATAATATTACTATTACTACAACAAGTAGGATTATATTAAATATAAAAAACGGTCTAGTCTAGTCAGAAATGCAGTCTCGATATCACAGACTGATGGTCACCTCATCAGGGGGTTGCTATATCTAACGCTATTTTTATTGCGTCACACGGTGAAGAATGAATTTCAAATGGTGTCGGAAGTTTGCAGGGGGAGTAAATCCGGTGGAGGTACTACTGGAACGCGATTCAATTAGGCACACTATTGATGTTTAATCATCGTAAGCTCTGTTTGCACCCGACTCGAGGTCTAACAACAGGATTTTTGCTGGCTAAATGTGTAAGACAATATGGAAAGTAAGTACTTAATACTCAATAATTTATTGCTTTCATTAAGGTACATGCAGTTCTTAAAGGTAAATCACATACAATTTTGTCACAGAACGACCCTGATGGGGTATGGCAACATTGTTCGGACTGGATTAATTCTATTAAATATTGGTCGGGAATTCGTCTAGAGATTCAAGATTCATTTATTTGTGAGAACATGGTTTAGTATACAACATACAGGATAGCATACAGATCTTTAAAAATATAGTAGTACACCATGTACTGGCCTGGTGCGGCATACAAATAATAATTTCAGAGCTAATGAGTATTAAAACATTTTTTGATCAATATATCTTTTATCGTTTTAATAACACATCACACATCTTTGTGGAAAAATTACTGGGTTTCTTTATATTTACTCAGAGAAGTATATTTTATTTTTACTATACTACTCCGTTTAAACGTAAGTCATGTCGCCATCAATAATTTACAGATTTGTGCTCGCAGTGACATAGTTCAGAGACATAATAATTTATTAGTAAAGATTCTGATTTAAAATATCATTTTAATAGAAACAATATAAGCCTAAAATAAACCAAACAAAAATTACAAATAATAAACAGAGCTCAAGTCAGTATCCGCGGGTAAAGTACCCAAAAGGCTGGCAACGTTACCTCGCTGAATAGCAATGCTAATTCGCTGACCGAGGTAAGCACCAGCCCTTTGCTCGTTTGTTCTCTCTATCAGCCGCTTTGACAGCTCATTGAAGAGCAACCATGCGCTTGGACCCCAAGGGCCCAAAGTTTCTACCCCAAAAGGCAGAAATATGTATCCATCACCGAGGGATTCATATTTCCGCCTCTTGAGGGTTTCCGCCGATGTTGCCGCCGCTCCCGCCGTCCTGGAGGTAGATGATACATGGGATGCCGCCAGTGTGTCGACGCATGTGGCATCCCACACCAGTGGCCTACCATGACTCCAGGGAATCAATGTCATTCCGTAATAGTACATTAGAATAGTACATACAATACAATAGTACATTACATAATAATTATGTAATGTACTATTTAGAGACTTAGGTAGAGCCGTAGAGGCAAGAGGCTTAGGTAGTGCAATTGCAGGATAGTGTTCTTCCTTCGCCTTTTCAGATAATCTTTTCTAATCGAGAACTCGTAGTAACTCACATGTTTTTGAGTGTAAAAGAATCTCGAAAAAAATGTAGGTATGCTTTGAATCGACTTCAAGTATGATGTATGACGCGGTACGATATTTAAGATTTTGCTTTGATTTATTTACTTTCTCTACCTACCCACATACATGCATCTGATATTCATAAATATTTAGAGGGATAACAGGAGGTTCGGGGGATTTGGACCCGAAATTAAGGGTCGTTAAAGAGTAATGAGAGTAAAATGGAAAGGTGGTGTTAGGTTTTTGAATGAATTTAAAATGTGAGCTGGTAGCGCAGATTAAATAATAGTACTGCGTACTGGTAGGAAAAGTTTAATTATTTGGATCAATGTGTGCCATGGCCAGTGCAATCCATCCATCCAATCCATCTGAACCGGGTTATAGTCAGATTTGCACTCAGTATAGTCCGCTTCACTTTCTGGTTTTGGAATAGATTGCTTATTTAAGCAATAAGACCGCTCATTGATCAATAATAAATGTTTAGTTTCGTTTTGTACTTTAGTTGGGAACAATAAAGAGTGTTGTGTGCTTATAGCTTCAATGACTCAAAAACTATTCAGTTTTTTGAATTCTGATTGATAGGCGTTTGACTACAGCTTATTAGAAAGGTACTATACAGTGTGATCAAGACATGCACAGAAATCAGAATTTGTTGATACTTCCCGTACTTACACGTCAAATCTTAGATTGGGAACTGGCACTTTTTTTTACAGTACCTTAGCTTTTTTTAGTACTTAAGTAAATACAAGTATCAATAGGGACTATTTCGTTAAAGATATTTTTTTTAAAACGACTTAAATATTTTTAGTCAAACTTGACTTTTTATCTCCCCTCCAGCATAGGGTGCACGGAACATCTATCAAAATCGTAAACTGTATAACAACCATATTTCTGGTTATCACCGGTGTGAACCGGAATAACAAAATTATCGACTCTTTAAAACTTTGTCACAGTAAGATTGTGGAGCGTTCTATTTGAGTTGAAAAGCAAGCGAGGAGTTTCTTACTTTGCAAAGGGGTTTGAGGGTTCATGTATTTGTAGTTACCACCGGTAGATGGAGTGCGTGAGGTAGGGAGCAGAAATTAATAAGGGAAACTGGATTTTAACGATTTCCAGACAAATTGATGCGGAACGATCATTTGTTATGTTCGAAGTTCGTGACTTATTCTGGAAGTTGAATGAATTGATCTCGAATTTCAAACTGTAATGCGGACATTACACTCAATTCGCAGTATGCTAACTTAGCGTGACAATGCCCGTCCAATGGAAAATAAATTGGATTACTAACTGTCTCCACTGTCTCCACTGTCACACAAATAATGTTATCCAATTTTAGCACGCAAGCTCACCTAGGGTACCGCAAATTAGATAAATTAATGAGCGCTTAAATGTTGTTGTGCACAAAATACCTACTTAGTTAACAAAAAACTTACGTGAGAAAACGTAAAGTATCAATATCTACAGTGTCTTCAAATTGATAAGTAGGTAAGTTTAACTAAAAATTTGATAAACATAGATTTAGAATTCTGATCATTAGGATCAACATAGGATTGTAAGTGTATGTAGTGTGTGTAATATTGTATGTAGGTGCGTACTAATAACATGGCATCAGAGAAAATGTAATAATAAACCTTATTCTTATCCTAATAATATTAGTTTGGATTTTTAGGATTATTATTTTATCCCAAAATTATAAATTCGAAAGTGAGTTTGTTTGTTTGTTTGTAACGCTTTCAAGTTTCAAGTACTCAATCGGTCGTCTTGAAATTTTGCAAACATGTTGTCTGGTGTACAGAAAAGGACATAGGGTACTTTTTGTCCCAAAAAAAAAAAATCCTGTGGGACCGCGGGTGAAACCGCGGGGCGCAGCTTGTGCAAGTACATAAAAATATGCATTGATAAAGAGTGCGTCCCGTTTCGTTTCAATGAAATAAAACGAGACGCAGCATATCGTTGGCCTTTGTGGATTTTGGTCTGTCTGTACGCAGCATTAAGCTATGATATTATTATAATAGACACTTATGATCAAAAGAAGTTTCACTGTCTATTGTCTATATATACTCAACGCAGATATAGAGCCAGAAAAGACCCAGCCACAAAGCTAAGTACCCAAACTTCCAGAATACCGCCTCAGTTGTCAGTTGAAGTGAGCCGGCCGTCCCAACTATTGTAAACTAGAACTGACGTACAAACAATATTGCAGACTCCACATCTGTACTGGCGAGGAAACAATTTAGCAGTCCCGGAGGTGACGTTAAGATTACCTCAAGGTGGTAATAATAGGTAACCGTGGTAGAGTTTGTGCCAAAATATATCGCCGCTTTGACTTGACTTAAATCTCCGATCGACTCCGCAGCGACCGATGTGATGACTTGCTAAAATAATACTAGCCGAAAAAGACAAAAACCGCAAGCTTAGAAATTATGAGTGTCGTCTTGTGATTCCCAAAATTTTACTGGACTAGCGATCCTTCAAGAGGAGAATACTTTTCTTGTATATGTAAAATTAAGCTTACAGTTAGATTATGATTTAAAACACGGGAATTACTCACGTACGATTCAGTCGATTATTCCGACTATAGTTTCAACCGCATTCAGAGGTCTTCATCAGGGCGAGTGCGCGCGCGCGGCTGCGTCTCGCATAGCACATGAATCGTACGTGAGTAATTCCCGTGTTTTAAATCATAATGTGTGAAAACCACGTCAGTTTCCATAATAATACAGTTAGATTGTTTGGGCCGATTGTTCGTCAAAAGATGACAAAATACAGAAAGGGTTTGTTGTAGAACCAGGTTTATAAGGACAACCGTGTTTAGGCGGTTTAAGAATATGTTATATGGAAGAAAGCAAGGCTTGACAATACGACTTCCCGATAAACCTGGCTTTTAAACAGATGTACGTCGCTTTGCGTCCAGTTAATAAATGTTAACTTTTTTTAGAAGTGTTTGTTTTGTTTATCAATCAAGACTGTTATAGGGTTAGGTACACTGGACACGAAAAACCGACGCGACGTACTGAGACTGTCAATAAAAATTAAATTCTTCAACGCGGTCATTACAATACAATACAATACATCTTTATTGCACACCAAAAATACAAAGTAAAACAAACATAAAGAAAAATATTAAACAATAAAATATCATTCGGCAGTACAAGGGCGGCCTTATCGCCCATCATCATCGGTCATTATGTTTGGCTAGCACTGTAATAACTACAAATTGTCTGTGACTCCCTTAGTAGAAGCACAAATCACGAAGTAAGTACCAAATGGTAAGCCAGATGTTTTAAAAAAAACCGTGTTAAAATTAATGGTCCTTTGTCGCGCAACTTTAGAAAGTTTAGTAGTTTTTCTAAATTACCGCTATGTTTATGAGAAAAGTAACATACACGTTACATTTTTGTACGAAATACAGGGTTATCAGGAAAGGTTGTACTAAGCCGAAAGGGTAATTATACTACCTAGTTGTTAGCCAAAATTTGTGAGACACTAATTTATTTATTCTTTAAAAAAGTAATGCCCCTCAGTTTCTTGCCTGTTCTTCTGAGTAGAGGCTCTTTATCCGAAAAAGGCGGTCAAGTCTATTTAATAAAACTTTGACGTTTATAAGTGTATCTTTGATACCCAAATTGCATAAAAACATTTTGATTTCGACTTTGACTTTAAGTATGTTTGTATGAGGTTTCTTTGGTATGCCCTACAGCCTAAACAGCTTGATGGATTTCGATATGTGAGGTGTAATAAGAATCGTCTTGATAGGTGTACGCGACAAAGGTTACAACATTTTGCAGTCGGGCATATAGTTTTTCTCAATGTTACTTGTTATTACTCGTAATACGCTGTCATCGCCTCTTTTGTCATTTTTTTTCTCTCGTTTTGACGCTTAGCGCAAGTAGTCGCTAACCCTATTACCCTAGAACTTTCAAAGAGTTATCTAATTAGGTTATCTAATTAATTTAATCTATATATTGATCTAAACGCTTCTATTATTTTTTCAGCTAAAGTTCAGCCTTATTTTCTGAAAATGAAAATGAAAATGAAAATGAAAAAGTGTCCCTTCTTTTCTCCTCGAATCACAGATACCATAATAGTTTGTTCGCTAAATCGTCTTTCTTACATCTTTTAGCCAAAGCAAGTGCCACAGTTCCACGTTAAATCGTCACAGATGGAGTAACAGTTAGTACGGCAAGTGGTCGCAGTTGATGTAGCAGTTAGTAAGAAAAGTTGTCACAGTTGATGTGAGAGTTTGTAAGCTTTGTTGTCCCGTTCCCAGCTTCCTTGGCGCCAGGAGTCGGGCCCTCACCTTCGGTAATTCATGCCCATTTGCTGAATCACCGCGGGGTAATAGAGTGTAAATTTATTTATCCCCTCTGAGGATCCATGGTGGTGATTCTAAGTTTATCTACATTATAAAGTTTTTGGTTTAATAATTCATAGTTGTAAAATAGCTAACTTTTTAAGGGCTTATAGCTGTTTTTTTTTAAGTTTTATTAGTTCAAGAAAAAGTCATTACGTAGATAAAGTAGATAGATGACGACTAGAAACTACTTAAGTACTTAAGTAAATAGTAATGTAAGTAAGGAATAGACCATACAACTTTAATTTCTTGTAAAATAAGAGAGAGAGAAAAATCTCTTAAACATCTGAGAAGTCTTTGAGAAATCCGAATTATTAATGTAAGTGAGTAATCGACCACACAACTTTAATTTCTTGTAAAATAAGAGAGAGAAAAAAATCTCTTAAACATCTGAGAAGTCTTTCAGAAATACGAATTATTAATGTAAGTGAGTAATCGACCACACAACTTTAATTTCTTGGATAATAAGAGAGATAATAAAATCTCTAAAACATCTGAGAAGCCTTTGAGAAATACGATTTTTTTTTTAACTTTCATTGACACTGAAAAACTGTCATCCGTCTCTTTCGAACTATTTGTAAATGACTTTATTGTCAATCGAATCGATTGACGTCACTACGTGTTGACCACGTGACCGGAGAGCTATACCTGGCGGAGTATATTATGAGTATACCATGAGTCATACAATGTTTTGTTTTTTTTTTTTTTTTTTTTATTTAAAAAATTACACTCCACGGACTCCGGGGACCGTGACTTTTTTTAACAAAAATCTTAAATTATTATTTAAAGGAAATACAGGTAGAGGGGGGTTAGTTATTAAGTCTTAATCTAAGGTTAGGTTAAAGGTTTTCAGATTTACTTAATGCATTGTGAGTACACCACGAGCAGACCAGCGACCCGCAAGCAGCACCCGATCACGAGTATGACGCATGTGCCAGCCATCGCTCTCCTCAACCATATTTGAGGGAAGAGAACGACCCGACACACGACGCCGCCGCAAGAAGGTGCCTTCGATAGTGAGCATGAATGCTCGAGATGGACCCACAATTTATATAAAACGATAACGATAATGTTTTGTTTTTTCATTCCTTTAATTTTTTAGGATTCTCGATTGAACAAGTAACATTATTAAAACAAAAACAAAAACTCGGCTGCAAAATGTTGTACCCTATGTCACTTCCGCTATTAAGACGATTCAAATGACACCTCCCTCACATGTAGAAATCCATCCAGCTGTTTAGGCTGTAGGACGTGCTCAAGAAACCTCATACATACATACCTACATAATTACATACATAAACTCGAAAAACATAACCGTTCTTTTTACGCAGTCGGAGAAAAAGACAAAACACTGTTGAACTATTACAAGGCAATACAATGTTTATTGCTGAGAGGGAGTTAAGTACACAAATAAATATTCAATAGCAGTGAAAAGGTAGATAGATAGATAGATAAACTCTTTATTGTTCACACCACAGATAATAAAACAACAAGAGAAAAATAATGATAAAACTTATTAAATACAACTGGCGGCCTTATCACTAAAAGCGATCTCTTCCAGGCTACCTTAGGATGGAGAGGATACGACAAATGAGGTACTAAATGGTTATTCATTTTATTACTATAGTAAAGTTAACATTCTTACAGATACGGTGTGGCGCCCAGCCTTGTACGGCGACGTCCCAAAGCTAAGTGTACAATGGTCATGTTTCGACCAACAATGGTAAAGGAAGCGACCTAATGCGGACAAAAGTCATGTTGAACCAATTTAAGGTGCTCTGCGGTGACAAGCGTTCTTGTTTCAGCTGCTCGGAGTGTTTACAATAGCCATTTTAGTCGAAGAACATATCGTCACGCCTTTACCCCGAGGGGGCTGGCAGAGGTGTAATACAACACCCACACTTCGCCGGACGATATTCAGTCCCAAATGTGACAGGGGACGAGCCTGTCGCCATACACCGGGCTCCAGTCCTGTAGCAGATGACATACAATGCGCATTGTGTGCGACACACAATGAACAAATTGGTGCGTGCCGTCGGCTGGGTTCGAACCCGCTCCCTCTGGCATGAGAGGCGGACCTTCTCCCAACTAGGCTGTCATCGCTTATTGTAAGCTTATTGTATCGAAGAAGACAAAGAAAATTATGATGTACTTGCTACGCCCCGCGGTTAAAAAGTAAAAACTATAATCTATCTCTGTGCCAAATTTCATCCAGATCTGTTCAGCCGTTCTGGCGTGAAAGAGTGACAAACATCCATCCATCCAACCATCCATTCTTACAAACTTTCGCGTTTATAATATTAGTAGGATTAAAGACAAGACTAGCTGCACCTCGCGGTCTACTCCCGGTCACAAGGTACCGTATTTTTTTTTCTGTACTTCTAATAATGTGTATGCAAAATTTCGTAATGGTCGGTTGAGTAGTTATGGCGTAAAGGCGTAACAAGCAAACAATCTCACTTTCGCATTTAAAAAATGAGTTCGATCTAGGACGATTCTTAATAAGATTAGTAGGTATTATTTTTCAAGTACTTAGACTTTAGCATTGTTTTGATTCATCCATTGTTTTTAAAATTAGTTTGAAAGGCAAAAAAAACTAAAAGCTAAGAGTTAATTACACAACAATTTTAATGTAAGTTCAAAATAGCTAATTCCTTTTAAATCTTTCAACGTATTTTGATGTGGTTTTCATCAATTAGATAATTTTTCGGGAAGAGTTTTAAATTATCGTTAAATGGAATCTTTAAAACAAATTTTCTAATGCACTGATTTTATGAATTTCCTAAGTTTGAACTAATTCTTGCTAGCTCCTACCTAAATTTTCTTGCACGAGCTTTTCATTGGGATAAGCGAAAATTTCGCTAGGAGTAGTAGAACTAACTATGCATGGACTTATGTAGGCAGTTCCTATGTTCAGTACAAGTAGGCATTAGTAACTGAAATTCACCACAGAATCAAACCAAAATTATTACCAAAGAATACATTAAAAAGGTACTACATTCAAGTACTTACTGCATTGAGAGCCTCCATTTCATACGCACTGAGCTTGTATGATGCATCTGATCCCACTAGTCGAGGCGAAGATCTGTAAAGAAAAAAACCATTTCAATCAATAGTATAATAACATAACCCTCCTTCTTGCGCTGTCGGGTAAAAAGCAAAGGTTGCAAAACTGACTTCCCATCATCCAAATTAGACTTACTTAGTAAAAACTTTTTTTGGAAATGTCAAAAAATATCAAAAAACAAACAAAAAATATTATACTATTATAATTTATAATACTTAGGCCAAACAAAAATTAATCATCAAAATCGATTCATAATATACAAACAAAAAATAACAAACAGTCGAATTGAGAAACTCCTCCTTTTTTGATATCGGCTAAAAATTCAAACAACTATAAATACTGGATTAAATAGCAAATAAATAGCCTATACTCTAATAGCCAAAACTAAAATTATGTAGATAGACTAATATAGATAGCCATATTAGATTGCTAAGAAGATTGCATAAATATATCCTTAGAGGCTTCGTCCTAACTACGAGTATAACAAGTAAACTGTGACGACTACTACGTCACCTGCCGGTCGCAACGGAAGACCAGCGCTGGTTGGACACAACCAGCACCATGCTGAGTTGCGGCTGGTTTGTGGCAAAAAGCCAAACTACTGTTTTTACCTGTTTACTTAGTTTATTTTTTGTTTTTATTTTTTGTTTAATCTATATTCTGTGTGTATATTAAATTCCGTGTGTTTTTTGCCACAAATAAATGTCTGTCTATGTCTATGTCTACTATAGGACCGCAGCTGAAACCGCTATGCACAGCTAGTCAGACACAAAACTCTTCCTAACCCTCTTCACCACAAAAACCCAAAAAAGCACCAACCAATTGGCATTCCGCATACATTTGAACGATTCGTTAACCTGAATTTTATTCTACAAAAGAACGGGCTATTTCAATATTTTAATAAAAAATCTGATTGTGCTGCGATCTGTCAAGGCGGGAAAGGAAAAAGTTGAATTTGTTGGCGCATAACCGCCATAAATAAAAAGGCGGGAACACTCCGAAGACCAGTGCGGTTGCGGACGTATTCTGGTGTAACCATCGAAATAATATTAGGAAGAAGCGGCACGAATCTTTCTAGTACACAGCGCGTGGACCCAATATAACTTTCGCCGCCAACTAGCTTAATCTTAATAATTCAAATAATAGCCTAGCAATTTTACTAACCGGCGCTATTTAAAGCTTCCTGAATGATATACAGCCGTAGCGTCTTATACAACATTTAATAAACTGGCTGGCTGATGGTCAGCCCATTCAAACAATATCATGATTATTTGCTGAAGTAACTGTTTTTGACCGAGGAAATAAGTTTTGAATTAATTATGAAAAAAAAAAACCGAAAATCGGTAAAACGAACCGCAATTAACGAGTGAATGTCTCTGCTTCAGCTTCGACAAAAATGCTTTCGTGTGTCAAAATTCTGTCCGAGTCTCTGTCTTCCTCTACATGTCGTATTTCTTAACCGATTCTCTTGAAATTTTGTGAGAAGGTTCTGAATAAACTCGGCAAAGAAATTGTGTATAATTATCGAACCTACTCACAAAATTTTACGAGAATCAGTTAAGGAATTCGACCTGTATAGGAGGACAGACGTCTGTCGCGAGGTATGCAGCTCACAGAGCCACTTGTTTTTTATTTTTTTATTTGTTTAAACAAAATCCACAGCTCACAATAATGACATGAAATAAACTTACAGATAAACTTATGATAATGATAACAGCTAATTACGGATTTACATTTTATATACAAAATACTAAAAACAATCACTAAATAAACTTAAATAAACATATCACTTTTCAATATTAAAAGACAAATATTGTTTTATTATGATAAATATAAGTAGGTACATATAAAACTAAGAATTTTGGACAATTTTTAGTGCTTCATATTATTTTATTGTGTGCACACAATGTTTTGTTCAATTTGATCTGCTTCCTTCTACACTTTACCTATATAGGCCCTCAGATTAACCTAGAGAATAAGATGGCGCTCGGCGTAAGATCTAAGCGAAGCCAAAAACCATCCAAAAACTACGCTACTGTCGTATAGGTACACAACACTCACACATTGACACAAAAAAACTATTTTACTCGCTTGGTCATTCCTACCTCGACATTATATGTATTGGTTTATGGTACAATTTCGTGTACTTATACATAGTGCATTATTAAAGTGTGGCCAGGACTACGTTTTGAGGTTCTTTTTAAAAAACTGTGCTAACGTAGAGTTTGGGAATTACTTAATATTAGTTTTCGTACAATTGTAAATGTTTTTCATGTCAACATTACCACGCACACACATTGAAAAAGAAGTGGCTTCAGCGAGATATAACGCAGTGTTCCATCTTTTCTCTAGATTGATCTGAGCATAGGCCATATCTTATCTTATACCTTTAAATGAGCAATTCTTGTATATATATATATATATATATAATTGGAATTTCGGAATCGGCTCCAACGATTTTCATACAATTTAGTATATAGGGGGTTTCGGGGGCGATAAATCGATCTAGCTAGGAATCATTTTTAGAAAATGTCATTTTATATGTGTTTTATCGATAATCAACTTAAACATAAACTTGGAAGAAATCTAACAAAAAGGAGGCGTTTGAGTAGTCTCAACTGAAAAATATGACTCTTCCTGACATCTATTGGCGAATAATAATACTATTTTTTGTGAGCAACTAATTGCTTTAACGACACAACAGCAGATGGCGTTGTTAAGTAACACGAAATCAATGAGTGTTTGCTTTGAGGTTAGACTAAAATCAATTGTTTATTTTCCAAAAAACACAATTAAAAAAAAATACCGAGCAAAGCTCGGTCATCCAGGTACTCAAAATATAAAGCAATCTCAAAATGTAAAGAATCTCTCAGAATAGGCGCTGTGGGCACAATTTGTCGAGCACGGACGTTCGGGCGCTCTCCGCGGGAAATGAGCGTATTTGTCTTACCTGTGCGGGGCCGCACTGACAGCGACTAACGGATGTACAGAAACGTTTACTGCCTCGGTGGCTCAGTTGGTAGTGAACCTGCCTTCTGAGCTTGAGGGCGTGGGTTCGATTCCCACCTGGGACAAACATTTATGTGGTGAACATTTGTGTTTGTTCTATGTCTGGGAGTTAATATGTATTTAAGTATGGATTAAAAAATATTATGAGTATGGATATCAGTCTCTGGCCGCCATAGTACAAGCTTTGCTTAGTTTGAGGTCAGGCGACCGTCTGTGCAAGTGTCCCGAATATTAATTAATTATTTTTTTTCTCCATAGCCTCTCCATAGTAGAGTCTAGCCTAATATGGTGGTTGATGGTTTAAATTATAGTCTACTAGCTGTTCCCTGCGGTTTTCTCCGCGGTTTAAAAATTTGCCTATGTGTTAATCTACGGTATCAGGTACCTTTCATCAAAATCTTTCCATCTGCTTGAGCGTGAAGAAGTGACAAGCAAACATATTCACACACTCACAAACTTTTGCCTTTATAATAAATGCTCTAGCTGTAAACTTCGCAGCCGACGTTTTTCCTCCTCTACAGGGGGGCTATTCCTGCGAGTGAGATTAGATTTTATCTTGGTCACTCTCACACCTATGACGTTTGAAACTAGAGCAACAAGGACGAAAAAAGGTGAGATGAAAATCTTAAATCTCCGAATAGGGCCACAGGTCACGTTTCTCAACCAAATCTCGTATTTTTTTTCTTCAAGATAAGTCATATCGCCGACATTTCGAAAAAACATCCAAAAACTGACTCTACAAAAACAAACTATAATTCGATTATAGCCTGCCCACAAAATTCCACGACCATCGGTTGACGAATGCGACTTGTAGAAAAGGCAGATGTCGGTCGCGAGGTCTCCTCACAGAGATAGTCAAATTGTTCAACGTGTTCTACTTTTCTAAATGGCTCATTATAAGTACACTCGATTCCTTTTTGCCAGGTTTCATAGTCATTGCTTTTTGCTATCCTACTTACTTAAGAAAGACATTTTGAAACATACAAATAATAAAATCCTATGCTACTTCCTACTAATATTATAAACGCGAAAGTTTGTAAGAATGGATGGATGGATGGACGTTTGTTACTCTTGCATGCCAGAACGGCTGAACAGATCTGTATGAAATTTGGAACAGAGATAGATTATAGTCTAGAATAGCACATAGGATTTTTTAACCGCGGGTGATACCGCAGCGCGCAGCTAGTCTGTCATAAAATCTGTCTAAATGAATGCATTAATTTATTTATTGATTTAGGTACTTGTGTATGTTTATGACTGGGTAGTTTATTTGTTTATTTAGTAAAATTATTTATGAAGGTAAATTTAATATTTATGCTATTATCTGCCTATAGACTGTCTCGGTGGCTCAGTTGGTAGTGAACCTGCCTTCTGAGCTGGGGGGCGTGGGTTCGATTCCCACCTAGGTCAAACATTTATGTGATGAACATTTGTGTTTGTTCTATGTCTGGGTGTTAGTATCTATTTAAGTATGTATTTAAAAATATTTAAGTATGTATATCAGTCTCTGGCAGCCACAGTATAAGCTTTGCTTAGTTTGGGGTCAGGCGACCGTGTGTAAAAGTGTCCCGAATTTATTTATTATTTATTTATTTATCTTTTTTTTTTCTTTAGCACACACCACCGTCCATGCTTAATTGTAATGTTTTTATTCCATCCAAAGGTTGTCTGGAAGAGATCGCTCTTAAGCGATAAGACCGCCCATTGCGCCTATACTTTTGAGTGTTTGTTTAGATTTATGTTGTAATTGGTGTCAATAAAAAGTTTTTGTATTGTATTGAATTGTATTGTTACAAATGATCAAACGCTAAACGCTGTAACTCCCACCCCAAAACTAGCCGTGAGCTGCACACATAAATTCACTTACTAACCAACATTTATGAATGTAAATAATTAAAGCCGGTGTAACGCCAACCTCTGCACTTCTCCGTACTGAAATATGAGTAGTACAACTTAGTTTTGTTTTCGTTTCAGTCATAAATAATGCACTAGCTAGTGGTTAACCTGACCTGACCTGAGGTCTCCCTCAAAAGATAAAAAGGAAGAAAGACAGAAGAAAGAAAGAGAGAAAGAAAGAAAAAAAGAAAGAAAGAAAGACATTTTGAAACATACAAATAATAAAATTCTATGCTACGTCCTACTAATATTATAAACGCGAAAGTTTGTAAGAATAGATGTTTGTTACTCTTTCACGCCAGAACGGCTGAACAGATCTGGATGAAATTTGGCACAGAGACAGATTATAGTCTAGAATAGTACATTTGAAACTTTTTAACCGCGGGTGAGACCGCGGGGCGCAGCTAGTAAACAATAAATAAAAGCAAAAAAACAAAGTTGATGCTTAAATACAATTATGTATGTGTTTCAAACAGGGGAGAGAGCGGGAGCGGGTTCGAACCCAGCCGGCGGCTCGCACCAATTTGTTCATTGTGTGTACAAATTTAATATGCGTGATGTATGTATCTGCTACATGACTGGAGCCCAGTGTATAGCGACAGGCTTGCCCCTTGTCACATTTGGGACTGAATATTGTCCGGCGAAGTGTGAGTGTTGTGTATTACACCTCTACCAGCCCCCTCGGGGCAAAGGCGTGACGATATGTATGTACGTAAAAAGAAATTGCACCTTACGTCTCCTAAATAGCCAGTGTGGAAGTTCATAGCAATAAAACCAAGTTATAAATCGAAATTTACGAGTATGTCTAAAATCAATTATAGTCCAGTCATTATAGTAAGTTCACCTCGGAATTCGAGATACCCAGCTGTAAGTCTGTAAATAGTTGTATATTAACACCCTAAAAGTTGTCTCAAAACCTACATATGGTAGGGTGTAAGCAACTATTAAATTTCAAGGTCAAAGGTCACAAAAATCGGTTTTTTGCGCTTTTTTTGGAAATATCTCATTTCCTATGGGTTTTTTGCTATTAGAATTTATTATCAATATTGTAGAATATAAAATTCTCTACAAATTTTGTTTCAAAAAATTTTTTATACGGTGAACCGTTTCCGATTCTTACCTAATAAATTAGGTAAGAATCGTAAGCTTAAATGACTGGACTATTACAAGTATTTTTCGATGCAATAATAGCAATCACTTACACAGAAAAACACCAGAAAGAGATCTTGTCCAGATTTATTTTAGGCACAGATTTTTTTTTTTTTTTTTTTTAATTCATGTAAGTAAAAATAATTTAAGGATTTTTGCCAATACTGGCATGCTAATCCCATCATACCCTAAACTTATACACTTCAACGAAATCGAGAAAAAAAAAACTTAAAAGAGCACCTCGCCGCGCCCACAGACACAGAATTCAATGTCAACTTTAGCAAAGGTTACGCCTGATTCAATCAACTTTCCTGTTACTCAATCTGTAGCGGAAACCTAGACTTTTCATAGACGTTTATACAAGCAAGTCTGACAAGTCCCATGGTACCTAAGATGAGGGCATAACTACGTTAGCCAGGGGAATGGCTGCTAGTTCAATTTAGCAACAGTTTAGCTTGCAAGTACGAGGGGGCCTACTTTGAATCTGGAACTCAGGAATACTAAGATTTGAAACGTTATTGCATTACCTATACTTATATTAAATTGAATGTAATTTACAATGTGTGCTGTTATGAGTGTCATGCCTGAAATAAATTAATTTAGAATTTGAATTTGAATTGAAACTTCCATTTCAACTTTTCATGTTGGTTATCGGATTTACGGCTTTTGTCCGGTTGGCGAAGCGCTTAAACGAGGTATAGCGAGCATGAGAGTGAGCAAACTCCTCGCCATTATCATTATGAACATTTCTACAGCTAAATTCGCATACTGTAGCTAGAAAGAGTGAAATAGTTTTATTAGTATAGCCTAGTCTAGATTATGTTTACCAAAAGATACGCTAATCATACCTACCTGTTTTGAAATTCCATTTGGCGTTTGGCCTCAGTTTTCGGGTCAGGTTCAGAATCCTTCCTTATCCTAATCCTATACCTAATATCATCACACTAATATTATAAAGGCAAAAAAAGGTTGGTGAGTGTGTAAGTGTGTATGTTTGTTACTTCTTCGCGCTCAGACAGATGAGCGAATTTTGATTAAATTTGGTATAGAGGTAGCTTATACCCTAAATTAAAATATAGGCTACTTTTTACCGCGGGTAAGGCCGTAGGCCGCAGCTATTCCTACTAATATTATAAAGGCGAAAGTTTGTAAGAATGGATGGATGATTGGATGTTTGTTACTCTTTCACGCCAGAACGGCTGAACAAATCTGGATGAAATTAGGCGCAGATATAGATTATAGTCTAGAATAGCACACAGGATACTTTTTAATCGCGGGTGAAACCGCGAGACGCATCTTGTTAAATATAAATGCAAGAGTGAACTTCTTCGTTCATTACGCTTTTACGGGGTAACTACTCACCTGATCATCGTGCAATTTTGCATACACGTTGGAAGGGCTACAAAAAAGGACAGGATACCTTATATCCTGAAAAAAATACCGGTTCCTATGAGGCCGTGGGCAAAACCGCCGGGCGCAGCCAGTAATCCATTAAAATCAAGTTGCTCAAACATGTATAATTTTAAACCGGGAAGATGCGCAAATTTTTCAGTCTTGTAAAATGACAATGTGGTGTTCTATTTCCAATAGTAACACCTAAGAGTAAATTCGTAGGTTGTAAGGAGTCTGCTGCCCGCGGCGTCTACTCACTCGTTAATATTCTATGCTCGCAGCCATCGCACGCTAATTGTCCACACCTTAGGCCATGGCTTGTGTATAAAGTAACTCTATCTGCAGGGCACTATCTTTCCACCATTTTTATTCGCGCTTAGAAGTGACACAGCAAGAAGATGGATATTTTTTGTCTCTTTCTCGCAGGATAACGGTCAAAAGACAATTTGTCGTCAGCCTGTGCTAGCTCTACTGCAGTTTAGACAAATAGACAATAGACAGATATTTATTTGTAGCAAAAACATACAAAAACAAAATAAAAACTACACAATTATAAAAAAGAACAAAGTTTTTGCCACAAACCGGTCCCAACTCAGCATAATGCCGGCTGCTGTAGACAACCTTTAGCTTTAGATAAACGTGTAAGTATGTGTAAGTAACAACTTACATGTGTAGCTTAACTGCCCAGTGCCCGTGGCTTCGTTTGAGTTTCATAGCCTTTCGCACTCAGTAACTGAAGGATTCTAAGGAATCTAAGTTCGACGATTGAATCCTAAAATTACACAAACTTGGCCCCGTCTTATACGAAATCACCAAAAACAAGTATGTTGTTTGCACCTAGTTTGATACAATTATGATGATCAGGTGCAAAAAATTCAGCTGGTAGAAGAAACAACCAACCAAAGTTTGACCGAAGAACAATTTTGAAAATAATTCTTATTTTGGAAAAAAATAAACACAAAAAGTAATCTAAAAAACTATCGGAACGTAGTTCTCTAAATTTTCAGCGATTACACCAAATTGTTTTTTTGCCTATTAAATAGCCAGATAAGTTATCTAAAGTTTAACCGAGCAACTTATTCTTATTTGTGTTCTTATTACGACTAATAGCAATAAAAACGGCAAAAAAATGTATTTCTAGGCGCCGATCTCATTTTACCATCAAATATGATTTACGATTTTCAACTCTAAATGAAGCGGCTTAAGTAAACGTGTGTGTGTGTGTGTGTGAAAAATTGTGCTATGACGGCGCCTTAACTTATTCCATTTTGATTTTAATTCCGTTTAATTGTTTTGAAGTCGGTTTTTTTTGGTACAAAGTTTTTTTTTACTGATGTTAGGACTCAATGATAGTAAGTAAAGCAGATCGATGGTGTGTAGTAGGTATATATACCTACAAGCTGCGTCCCGCGGTTTCACCCGCAGTTAAAAAGTATCCTATGTCCTATTCTAAACTATAATCTATCTCTATGCCAAATTTCATCCAGATCTGTTCAGCCGTCTTGGCGTGAAAGAGTAACAAACATCCATCAATCCATCCATCCATTCTTACAAACTTTCGCGTTTATAATATTACTAGGAAGTAGGATTTATACATTAGTACACCTTCACGTTAATATAACTTCACAAATTATAAACAAAGTCCAGCTACTTTACTCAAACAACTATCTTTATTTTAAGTGACACGTTTATCTCTTCATTTGTCAGTATAAAAAATCTCTTTTCGCGTCTCTTTCTCTGTGTATCCGCTAACTCGTCTTAAACCACACAACGAATTTTGATGCGTCATTTACCATCAATTACTGTTACATAATTGCTCACGAAAGATTTATCCTACTGTGCGAAGCTGGGGTGGGTCGCTAGTTTCACTATCTTTTATAATGGGCTCTGACCCAGCCGACGGTACGCACCAATTTGTTCGTTGTGTGAACATATGTGCGAATTGTATGTCATCTGCTACACGACTGGAGCCCGGTGTATGGTGACAGGCTCGCCCCCTGTCACATTTGGGACTGAATATCGTCCAGAAAAGTGTGGGTGTTGTACCACTGCCAGCCCCCTCGGGGGAAAGGCGTGACGATATGCTATGTTGTAATGCAACCTCTTTTCATACAACAGCGATAGGCTAGTCATAAACTGGAACTGCCGCTAAATGTTTTGATAACGACTCCCCGATAGCTTCCCCGGATACATCAACGGCGCCGGTCGAGATTTACCCGAGTCCCGTCGACCTTGCTCTTGAATTCACTTTTGTTAGGCTTGTTTAGAGGACGAAAAATCGTAAAAAAACTCTTTACGTAAATACAAGAAAAGACACAAGAACAAGAAATTCAACAGCACCGCCAGTGATGCAGGTTGTCCATAAGCGGCTGTTACCGTTTACCATCAGGCGGGCTTACTGCTAGTTTGCCACTCGTCTTATAAAAAATGCTTAGTATGGTTTGTCTGTCAGTATGGTTAACCAATGGTTTGTCTTATGAAGGAAAATCTATGAAAAGTCGGATTTTACATTCAAATAGGTAGTATAGGCATGCTACAGAATATTTTAGGCTCCATTTTGACTCTAAAAATCTAAAAATATACCTAATTAGTGTCTGCTTGGTCTTATAAAGAATAATTTATGAAAAGTCGGATTTTACATTCGTGTAATTGGGTTCCGTTGAAAGATTTTCAAAACTGAAAATAGGTAGTATAGGAATGTTACATAATATTTTAAGCTCTATTTGGTCTCTAAAAATCTAAAAATTTACCTGATTAGTGTCTGATTGATCCATCTAATTAACTTGAAACTTAAAAAACTCCCTTTTTTAACTTTTTCGGTGAGTACGTATTTTGGTAAATAATTATACAGAGAAAAGATAGCTAGCTACTGCTTTTGAAGATTTTTTGATATGGGAATATGTTCAGGCTGTCAAATTCCAGTTTCCTAGAACGTCTAGTTGGCTAAAACGTCCATCAATGTCATATTACGTCCAAGATACTAACAAACACAACTCATTTGTTTGGGATAATGATGTAAGGTTCAATTTCGTTTTTTTATCCCTGAGGGAGATACTATTGGCTGGCGTACTACTTGGATTCACTAATTGGTCTAGTAGGATTTTTAAACACTAGTACCTACATAATTCAATGATCTATTGTCCTAGTATCTTCAAATTTTGACATTGATGGAGCTTCCTAATACCTAGCTTTATTTACATACAGTACGTTCTGGTGAGAAACTTATCTGAGGCACGATCTAAAAAAACAAGGTCTAGCAATCAGCAAACACGTAATGACGTCACCGTCATCCGTCTCTTTCGAACTTGTTGTAAATGACTTATTGCGGTCTTGCTTTAGCATGGATTGACGTCACTACGTGTTGCTGAATGCTATACCTGGTGAAGTATAGTATTATGCCATGATCTGAGGTAGGCAACCTTACTTCCATGATCGACTTAGCAAATTCTTTAATTGATTTTTTCCAGTAGTTCTGTAAGAAATTCTACTAATCTTTTATGGGAATAAATCTGTCTCCGATCCGTTCTCCGAGTACCTACGTACTACAATGTATTGCATATTGTATATTGCAGTCATGCTGTAGTGTAATGCTTATACACTAACGATATGTAAACAATAATAATCGGAGACAAGACGTGAGGTCGATGAGGCAACATGTCATTAGTCTCATGTCTCATGCCTCATGTCGTGATGCTATGTGCCGTGATGGGATGCACGTTAGTTTGATCTACGAAGGTGTACTCATATTTAGAACTTCTCATAATTGTTTAGTTTGAATTAAAATAGATTTATGAAGAAAAGTTTACTTAACCTTCGATCATATTACATAGCTGAGTTTCTTTTACCTAATGATATTGTAACTCGTGCTGAGGTGAGTAGGTATGAGTGACGGCGACGATATAAATAGGTATTTACAGGCGCGAATTTACAAACTCACTTTTTTACCCGACTGCGCAAGAAGGAGGGTTTTGTTTTTCGAGTGTATGTATGTATGTGGGTATGTATGTATGAGGTTTCTTTTGCACGCCATACAACTTAGACAGCTTGATGGATTTTGACATGTGAGATGTAATTTGAATCGTCTTAATAGTGGAAGTGACATAGGGTACAACATTTTGTTTTTTACAACAGTTGGGTTTTTTGTTTTTCTTTTATTAATGTTACTAGTGAATGTTAATGAGAAAAAAAAATGTGGGACAGCGGGAGAAACCGCGAGGCGCAGTTAGTATTTACATTTAAGTAGGTATACATACATTAATCACATTTTCTCTGTGAGCTGAAAACCTCGTAGGTCATTCTCCGCTCATATCTCCACATTTATTTTTAAACCGACCAAGTGCGACGTGGTCTTACGCACTAAGGGTTCCGTACAAACCTGTAGGTATATTAGTATTAACATTTATGCTTTTCGCAATTTTTCCTTTGAAAGAACGAAGTACGGTTTGAAGACGTTGCTTCGTACCAAATTTCAAGATTCTGAGTTCACGGAAAGTAGGTTTAATTACCCTGTAGGTTTTAATTCCCTTGGGAGTGTCGGAAATTTGCAGCATAAACGGCTGTATCTTTTGATTGCGTTGGCTTAGAAGTTTGATTTTTTCACAGCTCCAAGAAAGATTAGACTTGAGTGTTTCATATGAATTTCAGCTTACTACCTCCACGCGTTCTCGATAACGCGAAGAAAACTCGAGTTGTTTCCTTTTGAGGTCCGAAACGATAAATAACTGAATTGACACAATAATTCCATAATAGTTTTCGAACTACTCACAGAATTTCAAACTAAGCCAGCTTTAGAGAAGAACAGCCTAACTTCCACCAGGTATCTTCAGGTCATACGAAAGCATTTTTGCTAAAGCTGAAACAGGAGATGCTTTACGCTTGATCCGTAAATTATTACCGGAACACCCTACCTATATTGTGTCTTCTTAAATCCGGTAGAAGAATATTGTTTGTAAAACTTTTTGACCATAGGAACAATACAGTATTAGCGCTTTCGCGGGCATTCGTGACACAGCCTAGTTCCGGTATCATTTTTTTCCACACTTCCACACACAAAGCAAAGCTTGTACTATGGTTGCCAGATACTGATATACATACTTAGATATTCTTAAATACATACTTAATTAGATATTAACCACCCAGACATAGAACAAACACAAATGTTCATCACATAAATGTTTGCCCTAAGTGGGAATCGAACCCACGCCCCCAAGCTCAGAAGTCAGGTTCACTACCAACTGAGCCAACGAGGCAGTCAATTTAACTTATATATTTATCAATTTATTTGTATTGTTATTTTTCCCGATGATGTAAAACAAATTATAACCGTAACTGTACGTATGTAGTGTAGCGTAGCTACTTACTTACAATACATTTTTTAGTTGCACGACACTTAAACATTCATTTTTGCATTTTTAGTTGATATTTAATTGTCTTCGACATTAAATAACAAATATGATTTTATTTTTATTTACGGTATTGAGCAATGACTTTGAAGTCATGTAAGTTATTAGACACTGACAGTGACAGTTAGCATGTTGCTGTCATCCGTTTCACATTTCCGTCCGACGGATCAAGTCAAATAATAAAAAAAAAAAGATAGGAGAATAAAATTATCTATTTTCTATCTATTTTTTATCTGGATTATTTTACATAACCTTGTTGGGAAAATGGAACGTAAATAAAAATAGTTTTGCGTACAAGACGTGTTGGATTAAGTGTGGTGACGTCATACGTGGATGCGTGAGTCGAAACGGTTCCAAAGTGACAGAATGATTTTGCTTTTTTGAAGGGCATTCTATTGTGATAGCTCGAGTTGAGTTTTCTGGTCTTTTCTGGTCGAGACAGACAAGGTGAAAGACATGGTGCTCCGGAACTTCGTCTGCCTTAGGGCAGAAGCATTTAAAAAGAGGCGTAAAAGGTTAGTTTTGTGATGGAATGAAACAATCATTTCAAATTGTTGTGATAAAAGTTGATCTCAGAATTTTCCCGATAAAGAAGAAACGTGATTCTGATTCTGTCGTCTTTTTGTCCATAGCCTCTTCTGCCCGGATTGATCAATTCCCCACTGACGAACTGGCAACGACTACGGCACCCCGATTCCTGCAGATGTAACTGCACTGCATGTCATTTTTTTCTTCCCACTTGCGGACCCAAGCCACGTTGCTTACCGGCAAGCATACACCATTGTATCCACTTGCGGATGTTAACCTCCAAGCGTACCTGCTGCGTCGTGAAAGCAAGTACCACGCGCAACTTATCCATGGATTCACAAGTAACCCCTTTATTTTGTTCAAAAGTCATAGCCACAAGGTTACTTTCTCTATGACAGGTATGGTCATATTATTCTACTAATTTTCACAATTTCAAGCCTTCTGGACAGAGTGTAGACGTATGAGACAGTCCTCGTTTTCACTGTATGATCTGCGCTTTAGTGAACATAAGTTTTGAATAGAAATACCTTTTGTTGTTCTAGTAAATCGCTTAGCTACCGATTTACTAGCATTGATTGTGAATTAACATTTAGAATCACATTAGTTTATATTACTTTAATATTACAGACAGTATTAGCACCAGAGCTGTAATTTCATAACTACATTCTAAGCGATTTGGTTTTAATAGGTTCGCTTCAATTTAAGTGTGTTAAATATAGTATTAAATAGTAGTTAACTCTATAACGATTAAGGTTGTAGAATTTTAAGCTTAAGACCCTTCTGGTCATTACAGAGTAAGAATACTTGCTTTAAATTTAAGAAAATTGCATGTACTTTAAGTAATTATGGTTCCGACCAATAAATAGTTTTGATTTAACCTTAAAAACAAATCTTTTAATTTTGTCCTCACACAGCAACTCACAGATAAACAACAATACGGTCTTTGGTAACAGAGGTCTTTGTTCTTATCGACTTAAGCTTATCCAGGTTTAATTTTGTTTTTGTTCGCTTAGGTAGCTGCGACACCTTCCTCAAAGGTACAGTTAGCTTCAGCTCTTCAAGCCCTTAAATACAGGTGCAAAAGTTTCATTTGCCACCATTTCTCCTTTTGTCCCATCTCCCCCCCGATAACGTGGACCACTTTTCACCTCAACCTAACTTTTACCTTTATTAAATATTAACCTATATTAAATATTAAATATTAAAACCTAATTATTAAATATTAAATATTAAATTAAATAAATTTTTTATTTTTTTTTTTTCCACCACGTTACAATGGCGCCCGAATTTTTTTAGTATTTGGAGTTGTTTTGTGAAGGCAAAATTATTAATTAAAAAAAAATAATTTTGAAAATTTAGTTTTTAAGCAATTTAACGGTGAATTGTTTTAAGTTTAAGAACGATTTATAGGTTATTACACCTGCTATTGTGTTAAACTACACTCTCTGTCTAAAATTACTCAAATTTAAAACTGAAACATGTCTGTTCATTCTGGAACACTCTCCGATGATGAGGCCACGTTTGTCTCACCCACCCGTTCTCGACATGTGTCTTCAGTTGGTACTCCACATGTACATTTGAGTCCCGCCGGACAACGGGAAGTTCATATTCCAATTGATACGCTTAACACACAACGACGCTTGAATCCAAATTTTATTTCTGAACATTTAGTGACAGCTGTTTCGTTTCCAACACAGGGTCACTCTACTTATGCGACAACCACGTCTCACGCACACGCCACTACACATGATCCGCAACGCAAATTTAATAATTATTATTTAGTTGTTAATTACCTTTAGCAAATCCAACTTTTTCTAAACAGTATCGTTAATTTAGCCACGGAATATACCCATTATTTCCTTGCAACAGGTCGAGAAATTATCATGGACGGTACATTCCATGCTATTTTGAAGGATTTACTCGCTTCCATTGATGATGTCACGATAGGAAATAGGGATAAGGTTCAATTGGTGAATTCCACGCGAAGGATTTCCTTCGTATTTAGCTATATATCTTAAATTTTTTGAACATTAGTAGCACATTGTTTGAAGTCGTGTAACTTAGTATTAGCAAGCCAATTTTCTTAGATTTTAATTTTACTTTACGGCAGATTAGGTTGAATTTAGTGAATGAGAATTTTTTGGTATGTAGAGATGAATGTGTGAGGGTTGCAGTGGACAGCATGAGAGATCGTTATGAAAGTCGTGTGAAAAGGGTATCGAAAGTAGAGTACAAGATGAATTTTGCAGAGTGAAAGGATTTGCGTGGATAACATTAATAAATAGTAACGACTGGTGATGAAAGAACGATAAATACTAGTCTTAAAAAAGTGTTGTCAATCTAATCGATCCGCGAGTTAGATTTATAACAGAAATTGTCTGCTAACAATTTTTTTCTTCGTTTTCGGAGGTATGGCTTTTTGCCATATTTTTTGTTGCGGCAGTGCAGTTAATCGTCTTTCTTTTTTTTTCCGGTTGCTCCTGCTGTTTTTTACGGTTAACTACGTTAACCTCTTTTTCCGAAAACGGGGGTATTGTAGCGTAGCTACTTACTTACAATACATTTTTTAGTTGCACGACACTTAAACATTCATTTTTGCATTTTTAGTTGATATTTAATTGTCTTCGACATTAAATAACAAATATGATTTTATTTTTATTTACGGTATTGAGCAATGACTTTGAAGTCATGTAAGTTATTAGACACTGACAGTGACAGTTAGCATGTTGCTGTCATCCGTTTCACATTTCCGTCCGACGGATCAAGTCAAATAATAAAAAAAAAAAGATAGGAGAATAAAATTATCTATTTTCTATCTATTTTTTATCTGGATTATTTTACATAACCTTGTTGGGAAAATGGAACGTAAATAAAAATAGTTTTGCGTACAAGACGTGTTGGATTAAGTGTGGTGACGTCATACGTGGATGCGTGAGTCGAAACGGTTCCAAAGTGACAGAATGATTTTGCTTTTTTGAAGGGCATTCTATTGTGATAGCTCGAGTTGAGTTTTCTGGTCTTTTCTGGTCGAGACAGACAAGGTGAAAGACATGGTGCTCCGGAACTTCGTCTGCCTTAGGGCAGAAGCATTTAAAAAGAGGCGTAAAAGGTTAGTTTTGTGATGGAATGAAACAATCATTTCAAATTGTTGTGATAAAAGTTGATCTCAGAATTTTCCCGATAAAGAAGAAACGTGATTCTGATTCTGTCGTCTTTTTGTCCATAGCCTCTTCTGCCCGGATTGATCAATTCCCCACTGACGAACTGGCAACGACTACGGCACCCCGATTCCTGCAGATGTAACTGCACTGCATGTCATTTTTTTCTTCCCACTTGCGGACCCAAGCCACGTTGCTTACCGGCAAGCATACACCATTGTATCCACTTGCGGATGTTAACCTCCAAGCGTACCTGCTGCGTCGTGAAAGCAAGTACCACGCGCAACTTATCCATGGATTCACAAGTAACCCCTTTATTTTGTTCAAAAGTCATAGCCACAAGGTTACTTTCTCTATGACAGGTATGGTCATATTATTCTACTAATTTTCACAATTTCAAGCCTTCTGGACAGAGTGTAGACGTATGAGACAGTCCTCGTTTTCACTGTATGATCTGCGCTTTAGTGAACATAAGTTTTGAATAGAAATACCTTTTGTTGTTCTAGTAAATCGCTTAGCTACCGATTTACTAGCATTGATTGTGAATTAACATTTAGAATCACATTAGTTTATATTACTTTAATATTACAGACAGTATTAGCACCAGAGCTGTAATTTCATAACTACATTCTAAGCGATTTGGTTTTAATAGGTTCGCTTCAATTTAAGTGTGTTAAATATAGTATTAAATAGTAGTTAACTCTATAACGATTAAGGTTGTAGAATTTTAAGCTTAAGACCCTTCTGGTCATTACAGAGTAAGAATACTTGCTTTAAATTTAAGAAAATTGCATGTACTTTAAGTAATTATGGTTCCGACCAATAAATAGTTTTGATTTAACCTTAAAAACAAATCTTTTAATTTTGTCCTCACACAGCAACTCACAGATAAACAACAATACGGTCTTTGGTAACAGAGGTCTTTGTTCTTATCGACTTAAGCTTATCCAGGTTTAATTTTGTTTTTGTTCGCTTAGGTAGCTGCGACACCTTCCTCAAAGGTACAGTTAGCTTCAGCTCTTCAAGCCCTTAAATACAGGTGCAAAAGTTTCATTTGCCACCATTTCTCCTTTTGTCCCATCTCCCCCCCGATAACGTGGACCACTTTTCACCTCAACCTAACTTTTACCTTTATTAAATATTAACCTATATTAAATATTAAATATTAAATAATCAAAATTAAATATTAAATTAAATTTCTTATTTTTTTTTTTTCCACCACGTTACAGTAGGTACAGTCGTGATCTCGTGTCGTAAGATGGTAATGTCAAATGTACAATATTAACCTTTGACTCGAAAATGGGAAGTCAATATGAACAGCGCAGTTGGCGTAGAAAGCAGTGAGAACTGGTTACAAATTGTATCTCTAAATGTTGCTTAGGAAGTTGTATCTACCTTTATTATTTACTAGCTTTTCGCCCGCGGCTTCGGATAATGTAGCTTACTAGTAGTACAAGATTTTTTAGAATTTGGTTCAGTAGTTTCGTAGACTACCCCAAGGAGACAAAAAACTTGTAAGCTCACAAATGTATGATGTTATTAGCTCTGCCCCGCGGTTTCACCCGCGTTCCCACAGGAACCGTGTTTTCTAGATTAGCTTGCGCATAATTTATAATATTATACATAGATATAATATACCTGTAGGATCAGGAAGTGTAGTCATTTTGTTATTCTTTCTTTACTGAAATCAATGAATCATTTTATTGCATTTATTTTTATACTGCAACTGCGCCCCGCTTTTAAAAAGTAGCCATCATACCTACGGTATGATTATACCACGTATCGCATATATAAGCACATATCGTCACGCCTTTCTACAACACCCACACTTCGCCGGACGATATTCAGTTCCAAATGTGACAGTGGGCGAGCCTGTCGCCATAAACCGGGCTCCAGTCATGTAGAAAATGACACACAATACGCACATATTATGTTCACATAGTGAACAAATTAGTGCTTGCCGTCGCCTGGGTACGAACCCGCTCCCTCTGGCTTGAGAGGCGAGCATTCATTCTCCCGACTAGGCTACCATCGCTTTAAGTACAAAATATAATTATAATAGTGGTATATATACGTCCATAGTCCATACCTACAAAATTAAATTTATCCATGCGCTATTAAGTTAGAGCGTAAAGAAACACGCACACGCCTACACACACAGACACAAACTTTGCATTTATAATGTAAGTTGAATTATTTTTGTTAAATATTGCGAAACGAACTTTCGAACGAAATTGTGTTAAGATTTTAAATGTAAAGCAAAGTGCCTTAAGGAACTGAATAGTGAAAAACTTGAGAAGCCAATCAAGGATTAAAAAATAAACGATCTTTTTAGGTATCCTCCACCTGTCAAAGGAACGTTAATTGTAAGGCTACGACTACATTAGCGGCCTTGTGGCTTTGGCGACATTGGGCGATAATTTGAGCTGTCGTGACGACATGACGCGATCATTTTAAGATCTTTGAAATTGACGACATGACATAAAACGGTTAGTTCGTCACTAAGCGATGTATCGAGCGAATTATTGCCACGCAGAAAGGCACGAGGTGACCGCTAATGTAGACTACAACATCGCCAATAACCGATAACGGTTATCAACACGAACATGAATTATCGCGCGCCAATGTAGCCCCAACTTAAGAAATACAAAAGGAACCAAACTCAAATTGGTTTAGGCACCTCTCATTTGTTTCAAAAGCTGCGGAACAAGCCGGCCCAAGTTATTTATAGCAGCCAGCCAAATTATAATCCACTAATTGTCACATCAACGCCTCGTAACGAAAATAAACAAAATTTCACAGCCGGCGATAAAAATAACAATTTCAGCGAACATCTGTCACAACACTTCCTTAACAGTTTGGGACACGGTGTCTGGCGCGGCTTGGGACGGAAAGTTTGGTTTTATAGAGCTTTAAGGAGTGTTTTGGTGTTCTAGCTAAGGAAATAGAATTTTGAGCAAATTGTAAAGTACATTTATTTTGTCACAAGCTGCGCCCCGCGGTTTCACCCGCGGTTAAAAAGTATTCTATGTGCTATTCTAGACTATAATCTATCACTGTGCCAAATTTCATCCAGATCTGTTCGGCCGTTCTGCCGTGAAAGAGTAACAAACATCCATCCATCCATCCATTCTTACAAACTTTCGCGTTTATAATAAGAAAAAAAAAATATACTTATATTTAAAATATTTTAAACAAAATTATAATAATACATTACATATGTTAGAATATTATGGAGTAAGTTAGTAACAGAAGTATCCAAGAGATAGCAAAAGAAATAGAAGCAGACAAATCAAAAGATGGGAAGATGACCCCAAGAAAATAGCTGGTCCGGTATGGACCCGTTTAGCAAGAGACAGGAATGCGTGGAAATCTTTGGAGGAGGCCTTTGTCGACAGACAAGCTGTTCCACACAAACACCCAGTTGCCGATCATTCGAATAAAAGTTAGAATTAGATTTAATTAATTTAGTTTAAGTAGGCACTTATTAATTGTATTAATACTAGGAGTGAAACAGCAATAAAGGCTATTTTGTTTGTTGTTTGTATGTTATAATAATAAATTATAATTATATTATAGTAGGATAGTAGGATTATCGACAGCCCTCTTGAGATTATTATGACGTCTGCCTCATTAACAAGGGGTCCTAGATTCGATTTCCGAGCAGGCAAATGTTCGAATCCTCTTCTTTGAGTCGTATTTCTCATTTCTGAGGATCGTGATCACCGCATCCGAATACTTATATTCTCTCTAATGATCTTTTGCAACCGATTTAAATACTCAGCAATATGGAATTATAAATATTAGAATGGTAATGAGCTTTAGGTATGTGTCCAGGGACGGAGTATTGGTTGCAAATATTATTTACGTTTTTCTGCACATTCTACAGCATACATACTCGTAACATACCGTCATGCCTTCCCCTGAGGGGGCTGGCATAGGTGTAATACAATACTTACACTTCTCCGGACGACATTCAGTCCCAAATGTGACAGAGGGCGAGCCTGTCGCTATACACCGGGCTCCAGTTATTTATCAGATGACATATAATACGCACATATATTCACACAATTAACACATTGGTGCGTACCGTAGGCTAGAACCAGCTACCTCTGACTTAAAAGGCGGGCCGTCTCCAACTTATATGCTATCATCGCTTTATATTCCTAATGATGTGAAGCGATTTTTTTTTTTATTCGCTCGCTCAACCTAGTGAGGGTCAACCTAGTGAGGACTACTTCGCAAGGCTTACTGTTTTTTGCTCTCATATTGGCTAACGCGTAATGATCATTTACCACGCTCGGCTCTTACAGAAATTACTAATATTTCGGAGACAACTCTCTCAAACTTTCCAAATTATGTTCGACCCAGCGAGCGTTGACGAGCAAAGCGTCTACGCTTCAGCTTTGACATAAATGGTTTCGTATGTCCGAGTTTTGTCTGGATATCTGCCTGGATCTCTGTTCGGAGTTTTACGGCTCGGCAATTTCGCGACAATATTTGACTGTGGCTCGACCACACAGTCATACATTTCTAGCATGGCTGGTGATGTCCGGGCTACAATCAGCAATATTGTCAGTATTACCAGGCCAGTGTTGCAGTATAAAGGTTGTTTGGAAGAAATCACTCTTAAACGATAAGACCGCCCATTGCGCCTATATTTTTGAGTCTTTGTTTAGATTTATGTTGTATTTGGTGTCAATAAAGAGTTTTTGTATTGTATTGTATTGTATAGGATCAGTATCGCAATCCAACGGGGCAATGCGGCCAGCATTTTGGGTACATTGCCTACAGCTGGCAGCGATTTATTAGATTAAGATTTTTACATTAAGATTTTTATAGTAATTATCATAACTTAATTTAAAAACATTAATATGATTTACATTAAATAATTGTAGTATTGTATAAATATGGCCTATCTAGGAGCGTCAAAAAGTGACTTTTTTTTTAATGTAGAATAGGTCGACGTTTGACCACCAACTCGCCTGATGTTGAGCGACGTTGTGGTCTAAGATGGAGCACGACGACCTATAAGGTACTTATTCACTCTAGCCTTGAAGTTTTGTAGAGTGAAGAAATACAAAGACGGCAGTTGAGTGAGGCGCTACAAGTGCACTACTGCTCAGACCCGTCTTCGGAACGGTTACACCGGACTACATCCCGAAACACGACTAGGTCATTTCACGACATGGCTTGGACTTTTTACACACAGTCTCTGACTTGTCACCTTATAAAGTGCTACCAAGTCTAGTTGTAAATCATTCCCCAGCCCCGTGTATCGGTTTCATATTAGCTCCGACCTTGACGGCTCCGTTTATTTTTATAGCCGCCCTTCAAGCTTCGAGCCGCCCGCCCACCGTAGATCAGATTTCAAGTTTAGCGTGCCTCGTTCCACACAATTGGATAACTTGCGGTAAGGAGCTATTTTCGGGAAAATAGGTAATAGATAATGGTAAACTATTCTTGTTTATTTTTGTCAAAATAGAAAATGGGAAAGGTAGAGAGCGATTTACCTACTTAGGGTAATACCTGCTTATGCTACTAAGCTCTTTATAGGCTATACAGAGGTAATAAAATAGCTAAAAATATATCTGTTTTTGCTATTGATAGTTGCGTAGGACAAGGACATAAATACTTTTAGCTGGTTTAGATTTAGCAATTTAGCGTTCTGAATAGGACGAAATCTCATGTGATAGGTATTTTATGGCAGCTTACACTAAATATAAGAGTTGCTTAAGGCTATGCTTAACAACTTTCATTTACTCCTAACAAGCTCCTACATTTATATTTTTTTAAAACCATAACCTTTGCTTTGGAGAATCTTATCTTTATGTGCCCGATAAGCGTATATTTCGCTAGGAGTAGTTTAAAACTAGTTAAGAGCGTTTAACCGGCGTTATTGCTATCTCGCTCGCACAATTCAACGTTGTTGAAAATAAATAATGGCTCAGTTGGCAATTGAAAGACGTCGCCTGATAACTATTTAGTTTACTTATAATATAACGGTTATTTTAAACTAATTTTAGTTTCTATACCTATCAATTGGACGGAGAGATCGAACATTAAAAACAATAAAAAATTGATGATCTTTTTCTCCGTCTAAGAAAAATTATAAATTATTTATTTTTTAAAAAACGTTGAATTGTACGAGCGACATAGCAATAGCGCCGGTGAAACGCTCTTAAGCAAGGACTAAGGCAATTCTTATATTTAGTGCAAGCCTTTAGAATCTCTAAATCGATATTCACAATAAACTATTGTAAAAATATTCTGAGGTAGGTAGGTTTATTTCTTTACACAGAATATATATATTTTTTTACAACAGACTAGGCATGCGTTTGTCCACTGACTCGCCTGATGGGACGCGTCGACGTGATCGAAGGTGTAACACGCTTGGCTAGGAGATATCTATTCACTTTACTCCCCGGATTGTATTTAGGTGGAAAGACAGACGCTGGCAACGTCAGACGTCACAGAGGTGTGTAACTACACACCTCTGCAGTTCCAATAAAATAATATTATGTTGCAAATAATAGTATTTTTACTATTTACATTACTACTAGCATGTTGTAATCATGCAAACTTCATCACAAAGTAATGCTTCGAGGAGACTAAGTAGGGTAGGGTATAGGCAAAGTACGAGTACATAAAGTTACTTGGTTGATAATCGAGCCAAAAAATCAAAATATCTAACTAAATTATCCTCCAGCCCTTTTAGCTTATTCAAAGCCATATATTTTTACTTTTATTCCCATGTAAAAGTAATGCAATCGTTATGTCCCCATAAGGGCATCATCCACGGAATCTGCTACGGAAGATTACATCTGGCTTCAATATTATAATAGTTTGGTTTTATTGGCGAATACGTGATTCTGGGAGATATGCTATAAAATTTTATTCATTCGGTTTGCTACTTACGAATATTTTGCACGATCTTGCTTTTTCTCTAGATAAGTATGAGGTAAGTAAGCATATTTGACTTGAAAATTGTTTTTATGTTGAATTTGAACTTGAATTTTGGGCTTGCTCCCAACGACCACCATCAAAACAGCCATAATTTTTGCTCCAACTGCCGCCAGTAGGGTTCGTTGGAGCATTTTTTTTTTTTTAATGTTTTGTCATTAAAATGTAGCCTAACACTTTCTTACATTGTAACACAGCTTAACTATATAAGCTGTAGGTACCACAGAATTACAGTGTAAGAAAATATCAAAAAGTGGTTTTCCATGTTAGAGTTCTATCAGTCTAACTGTATTTTTCACCAGTGGTGGCAGTTTGGTGGTGATCGTTGGCACAAAAAAAAGAAGGGGACAAGAAAGGGATGGATGATAGGTGACATATTTGACGAAATAATAATTTTTTTTTTTTTAATTTTGTGTTATATAAGTTTTTTTTTTTGTTTTTGATTTTATTATATTTTTGATTTAATTTTTTTGTTTTGACTTGTGCTTATGTTTGGCAATTGTAATTATGACCAATTGAAATTTTAGTTTGTAATTATTGTGATTGTCATTTTGCTTATTTTACAATGTTAAATTTGAAATTCGTAATTAAATTAATAAATATAATTGGCATGTGCCGTTTTATTAAATAAATAAAAAAAATCCTTAGTGCTTTCAGCGGTTATTTTATAACACCTATCTATTTACTCATAGTTATCTAAAGTGCCTTATTGTGCACCCTTCCTCGTAAGATGCAGTGCACTCCACAACAAAGCAGTTGATTTATTAGCTGCAACTATGACTCAAGCAAGTAATGGATGAGTCCGTTACAGCGCGTGTCAGGTCATTTGCAGCGGCGCGTTTGAAAAATGCAAGGAGATGTTTTTTTTTTTATGGATGACTCTATGCTGTTGGCCATTGAGGCCTCGACAGCGTACCAGCGAGCGTAGCGTACAATTTAAACGACTTTTTTGATAACTAAACTTATTAATAGTTTAAATATTATTTATTTATTAAAGAATGGATTAGTTATATTGAACTTAATAAACAAATTGATCTCTTAGGTTTGTGAGTCTAGATTAGTTATATTACAGATAGGTATTTAGGATCTCTTAGGTTTGTATGTCAGTTAAATATACCTATTACTCGTATCTTCCACACCCGATGTAACGATAAAAATTTAAAAGTAACTTTAGGTTAAATGAATTAATGTTTAGAATCAATAGTAGGTATTTACCTACACAGCATTTGTTTCACATTTTTACATGCCTATGATGATATGTAACTTGACTGTGTCTAGTTACGAATACACACCAGCACGCCACACTTGCAACGCCTTATGCACAGGGTATATTACATAATGTAACTTACTAGTTTAAGTGATGAATATGTAATATCAGCTATGAATAAATAACAGGGCTCACTGAAGGAAAATTCAAATCACATGTAAATACTACATTAATGAAAAGAGGGCAAAGGTTAAGAATTATTTAAGACAAAGATGTCTGGAGCCACTAGTATGTATAGATATTACCTACTAAGTTATAAGCCAAAATTTGTGAGACAGTAATTTATTTATTCTTTGAAAAATTAATGCCCTTAAGTTTCATGCTTGTTCTTCTGAATAGTGGCTCTTTATCCGAACAAGGCGATCAAGTCTATTTAAAAAAACTTTGACGTTCACAAAGTGTATCTTTGATACCCAAATTGAACAAAAACACCTTGACTTTGACTTTATTACCTATTGTCTGGATCTCAATTAATTTACTCACTAGGCTCACTTTTCATGATAACATTAATTTTGAGTATATACAACGATAAATTAATTCTAATTTAATTGAGATTATCGGCTATCCTGTCTTTTCCTACTTGCCCCAATAAATCAATTAATTGTTTTTAAATTAATATTGAATACATCCATGACCATGATCCATGATGAATACCGTCAAATGGTTTTTTTTAATAGCAAAAATGTGAAAACGTATAAAATAAAATTCACTAACAACTTAGATTATCAATTTAAAAACAATCGGATAATAGAATCAGGGCCTTGATTGTCGAACAAAAGCGCCATCTAGTTAGTTGGAGCTGAACTACAACGATGAAACGAGTGCACCAACAAGGAATCTCCAAGCGCTTTTGTAAGTTTCTGATAGGTGGCGCTTTTCGTAACAAATAATTTAATACCTAGTAAAGTAATTGTAGATGGCGTTACAAGTGTTTCTAATGTAAATTAGGTACTATTTGTTTGTAATTTAAACAATCGATCAAAAAAACGATCAAAAATTAAAAAAATATAAATATCCAAATGTATTCTTTTTAGACCTTTAGCTGCACATGCGTGACAAAACAACAATTTATTCTATGAGAGATGATAGCTATCCATACCTAGCTGCGTATTTACTCGTAAGTAAATATAAAATAAACGTAGGTACTATTACGTACTCGTAATAGTCGTAGGAAGGTACGAATCCCTACCTGCTTAAAACGATTGACTAAAAATACTAAAAACAATAGTTTCGTTTTTTCCTCAAAAACGCCAAAAAAAGATTATTCCGTTTTATTAGCGACTTGCGCTCTCTAATCTCTCATGCTGAACGCATTCGCTGCTGCTATCTGCGAGTTTTACGAGCCCACTTCCTCGCGGCAGCACGCAAGCAATCTTCGCTGACGCGGCTGTGTGCGTGTGGCTTGCACCCTCCAACGCAAGTGCACTAGAAGACGCCATCAGCCCTTGAAAAGGCAGGGATGCCACATGTCTTTTCATGAAATACTAATTTCTTTCTTTGTTTTTTGTAGTTGAGTGTATTTATATGTCTAGAGAGAGTTCCGTACTGTTTATGAACGAAAAGTGACAGGCCATATTTTTGAAACTAGTGTGCGTGACAAGTACGTGTTTTATTTTATGGTTGCGTCATACATTTTGTTAATTTAGAACCTAACGGTTGGCTATTATTTTAGCCCGTACAAGGTTTTTTCAGTCCATCTGGACATATCATGTATCAAAGCATATTTTAAGTACCCAAATTAGGTACTTATTATTAGGTACCTCTAAGAAACTAAACCTAATTAATGCAGTCTAGGGCACCTAGGTTTTTTATAACTAATAGACAATTATTTTAGAGTATAATAAAACCTCTTCAAATTAAAGTAATTAGGTACGCTAAATGTTTACCTGCAATTTTAAAACAGTTTTGCTCTAGTTCAAGTTAGCTAATATAGTTGCAATTCTTAAATAAAATATAAAAATACATCTGTATCTTATGAACGAAATAATTTGGAAAACGAACTTTTTAATTATTTTTTTTAATCTCTAAGTAACGTCTATTCTGACACCCCTATGGTCAACACAGAGACATCACAAAACTGAGTTGCGACACATCCGCAGGCAATTAGACTTACACCCCTATTGCCATTACGTCGCGGTGTCGCAGGGGAGCACCCTACTTACACCCTCGCTGACCTGTCGAATTGGAGTTTTGTACTGCAGTCTGCAAGTGCAGAGTTGTGGTCGTGATGTTTGCGCCGAATTCACTTGTTTTGCAGTTACATATGTATGAGCATAGAGATCCATCCAATATTTGGAAATAAAGGTTTGTACTTAAAGTAGAGTAGAGTTCTATTGTAGTGATGATGTTTGTGCTGAATTAATTTGATTTTGTATATACATAGGTATTCATAGAACCATCGGATACCTAATGTACCAAGTACTTGGTATAGCTTGTTCATAATTATATGCATGAATAAATAAATACTAATTACTAAAGGGTCGGGAATATTGTAGTCCACTTGCAACGTTGCAATTTTGAGACTTTTATCAATTACTTTTATCAATAGACTTCAGTCTACTTTCAGAATTTAGATGCTAATCTTGGTATTCAAAATACTTTCATGTTTACTTTTTAACGATTTTTTTTGTGTAAAAAGCTCCATTTTCATTAATTCCTTTAAATTATATGTATGGGTACTTGAGTTAGCTTGTTTTATGCCAGTTTTTATCAGAAACAACATAGAAGATATACAGCTCAGAGCAAAAATACAAAGTTTGTGAACGAGGGACTTTGAACAAAAGTTAAGTAAATGACAAATGTGAAAACATAAACGCTACCTTCGCACCCGCACCGCACACCCTCGTTGTTGACATTGCTAACCCGTCTCTCGGAATGTAGGTATTTTGTGATATTTTGTGCTATGTGGAGGTATCTGACCAGTATCCGTGTTATCTGCAGTCTGCCAGCTGTAGGTTGGTTGTAATTTTAACTGTTACGGTGGACCTCTGTCCGAAACAAACTCAAATTGTTATATATATTTTCAACATAAGTACATACATTACAAAATCAAGTTAATACTAAAATAATTACCGTGAATAGGGTCCGTATCATTTTTTACATGTTTAAATGCAAGAATAACTATAACAACGGCAAGACATGTCAGAGGCTTTCAGAAGGCCTAAAAACTCAAACACTAGTGCACAGTAGGTATTATTTTGTAAAGCTGTGACTAGGGCTAGCAACTCGATTTAAACGAATTTTAGACAAACTTCTGTAATGCAATGACTTTTGATCATAATTTATCATCACTAATAGGTTTTTAAATGCGGACTTAATTGCAATATACCTCCGTAGGTACTTATTATTAATATTACTTATTATTATCTTTTAAATTTTAATTTAGTTTTATGTACACCACCTACCCTTTTCGTATTTCTGTAAGTTCCTGTCCATCCGAAGGTTACCTGGAAGAAATCGCTTTAGGCGATAAGGTCGCCCTTGTACTGCCGAAAAATGTATTTTAGTTTTTAAGATTTTCATGTAGTTTTTGGTGTGCAATAAAGATATATTGTATTGTATTGTAGAAGATAAAATAAACTGAGTACCTAGCGCTACCTATATACTTACTTAATAAAAAAAATATCCAAAACACTGCTTATAGAAACTGAATCCAAACTAAAATTATAAATGCGGATGTGACTTTCTACGTTTGTTTGTTACGCTTTTACACCCTAACTACTCAACTAATCACCATGAAATTGTGGATACACGTTTACATAGGCACAGAAAAGGACATAGGGTACTTTTGATCCCGAAAAAAAATATGGGTTCTGTTATACAGCCGGTGAAACTGTGAGGTGCAGCTAGTATATTTCATATTTTCATTTTTCAATAAAATGTTTTGTGCCTACTTCCAGCGTGCTCCATCTTTACCGCATCATTACTTAACATCAAGGCCTCGATTCTTCTAAGCAATAATTTTAAATTGTTAATGAATTGTCTACTTTTGGCATCCAAAAAGTGTCAATTTGAGGCAATTCATTAACAATTTTGAAACAATTGGTTAGTAGAATTGGGGGGCAGGCCAGACGGCAGTCAATCGGAAACAATTCATTAAATAAAAAAGTACGCCTAATAATAAATGGTTAGTATCTACCTACTCCCAAGACAAGTAAAGTTGTCAGATGCTGAGTCAGTTCATTCAACATTGCAAGCTAAATAAAGTGCAGTCCGTACAGTACGTTATTATGTTGTAGACGCGTCCGGCACGTTTGATCTGCGCGCACGTGGTTCCGCTGATCGACGCAATGGTTCACACGTGCTGAACTGTTCACCAGAGCAGTTAGCTTGTACTGAGACTTGTTTAACACGTACAATGCCACTACTTCAATTCTTGCATCCAATGCTATGGTTTTCATGATGGCTTTGTGCATGCCGCTCTTTACTTTGAACACTGGGAACAGTGAGAACACACCGGGTCAACCGGGTTTGTGAAATCAAATTTACAAGAACATAAGAAAAGTAGAAAGAAAGTATAACGGGGTGGCATAGAACGTGTTGAGCCCGTAATTACGTTTCCTAATATAATGAAGTGGTTTGCATGTAGAGTCAGAAAACCTGTAGATTAGTTGGCTAATGGCTTATCGCCGAGCCGAGCTAGATGAGAAAGGCTTAAGCCCAAAGAATCCGCTAGTTAGGCCCGCAGTTGAAAAAAAAATCAAAATAAAAACATTAAGAAGTTGTCACTTAATATTATGGAATGAAATTTGTAGTTATTTAAGCATGATTAAAGAAGTGCAAAAGTCTTAAAAATATATTGAAATTGCACTTTGTCACTCTGTAAATAACTTAAGAGGCTCGTCAGTACCTTTTTTGCTATTTTGCTCTCTTCGCTCGTCGTCTTCTGCTAGACGAAATGACAATAGAAAACCTCAGTATCTTTACATGCTCTCTTCGTTTGTCGTCTTCTTTTAGACGAAATGACAATAGAAAACCTTTAGCCCATGCGAAGTCAGTCTAAAGTGCTTGCCGGACCCATAATTAAGTGATTTACCTAATTCTTATAATATTTTTGTATGCTATAGCTTTACATGCAAGCAAGTACTTTTTAGTAAGTCTGTAACACTCGCTGTCAGGGAGCTGTCAATTTTGTGGTCCAAGAATAGATTTGCAAGTGCAAGTTGTACAAAAGCACGTGCGGCGCGCTCCGGAACCACATGTCGAGATCAAACGGAACACCGGACGCGCGTTATTGCCGATAAAGTGCGCCGAGCGCAGTTACGGCGTTATTCGCGAGAATGGGGGCTTTTGGTTGCAGTTTTTTAAGGTGCATGGGGCATTTTTGTGATTAACTTCCTTAAATATTTAAAGTATTATGATTTTTATTTCGTGTATCGAAAGATTCGTGTGTAAGAAAGCGAGGTAACTGCATCAAACACACCAGACTCTACCAGAGAACACCAATGGAAAGCAGCATATACCGACTATTTGCCTCTATCCAAGGCCTTACATGCTGACATAATAAGCCTATCATGGATTTTATGAGTCTCTGACCTATGTCGAAAAGTTTGAGAGCCATTTACATGAAGATGATGAGCAGAATGAGGAAGAATAACTTTGTATTGTCGGAGTATTGTATTGATTTTAATTAAACAACAGGTGATTTATTACCACAATACTGTTTTGATTTGAAAGTCAGAATAGATACAAACAATATTTAATATTTACTAGAATTTAATGATAAGTTACTTACCATAATTTTAATAACTTGAGCTCTTAATAATCATAGAATGAAACTGTAGGCAATGTTGCAATATTTATCCGCGCTTGGACAAACCGAGAATAAAAGGACAATATTTAACTATTGACGCTGATTATTTTTTGCGTATTACCAGTAACTTATTTTGTAAGTAATTGCTAATGTTATTAAAAATAAGATGATGTTATTAAAAATAAACTAAGATGAAAAGAATACTTAAAAAATTAACTTTAATCTGAACTATCTCACTGCTAATAACGTCCAGTGATTCAGAAGCAATTAACAAAATTCAGTTTTTTGTAAAGTAGATTTTTTGCAATTGTCATTTTGTTCTCCGGGGAAAGCGACTTCGCATAAAATTGTCGAAACAATTTCGTCTATTTTTGTTCAATGAAGCTAATCGACAGAATCAAATAGCTAATTTCGTTATCCCGTTCATCGTCAGGATGGCCGAGCGGTCTAAGGCGCTGCGTTCAGGTCGCAGTCCACTTCTGTGGGCGTGGGTTCGAATCCCACTTCTGACAAGCTTTTTGGACTAAAAAGTTTATTTTGAACTTATTTATTATTATTATTTGCCTTAACGATATTTCTTTTTAAATCCTAATTTAATTGAAAACTATTTATCCTACTAATATTATAAACGCGAAAGTTTGTAAGAATGGATGGATGGCTATATGGATGGATGTTTGTTACTCTTTCACGCTAGAACGGCTGAACAGATCTGAATGAAATTAGGCACAGAGAAAGAGATTTAGAAAAGTACCTACATACGATACTTTTTAACCGCGGGTGAAACCGCGAGGCGCAGCTAGTATATAATATACTGCACTTGTTATTCTATTTAATTTATTATTTTATATATACATAATTTACTGGAATAAAGGGTCACTATAGTATTAATGGATCTGTAGTTATCTTTATCTCTTCAGATAACCGTAAGTAATTATAGTTATCTGTCTTGGATAATGAGTTGGTTATTTATAGAGGAGTCACAATGTATCTTTGTATCGTGATAAGTAAAGTATGCCGACGAGTAGAACATAGACTTTGTCGATAAAATGGTATATTAGACGATTATCTCCTTTTAAAATAACAAGTAACATTAAAAGAAAAATAAAAAAATCGGGTGCAAAATGTTGTACCCTATGTCACTTCAACTAACTGCCAAGATGATTTAAAAGACAACTCACACGTCGAAATCTATCAAGCTGTTTAGGCTGTAGGGCGTGACAAAGAAGCCTCATACATACATACATCCCCACATACATACATAACATAACCCTCCTTGCGCAGATGGGTAAAAATATAAAACCGACCAACTTATTAATAAACGCTGTTTAGCTTTGTAATAGTTATAACAGTGTATTGTCTTTCTCGATCGAGTTAAGAAATTTAAAAAAAAGTCAGAGCATTGTATTGTGTATAACTATTTAAAGGCTATACAACGTTTATTAAATAAGAGGGTCAAATAGAAACATACTTACATACCTACACCAGGAAAATATAACTTACTTTGGTTTAGCATAATCCTTCCTACTATAATATGTACCTATATATAAGTTACGCGAAAGTTTGTAAGAATGGATGGATGGATGTTTGTTACTCTTTCACGCCAGAACGGCTGAACAGATCTGGATGAAATTTGGCACAGAGATTATATTCACTATTTACACACTAGATTATATTCTAGAATAGCACATAGGATACTTTTTAACCGCGGGTGAAACCGCCGGGCGCAGCTAGTTTAAAAAAAAAGTTAAGTAGGTAATTTTAATGAAAGAATAATCAAAAAAATAAGTATGAATAAAATTACACTCATTATCAAGAGAAAATTACTCGACTAAATAATTATCTTTCAAACGCCTTTCTGAGTTCACTTCTGAAAAGAAAATTGGAGAAATTTTCGCATAAAATCCACTCCACTTGGTCTTTGTCCTGATGTAATTAGTAAAAAAATAGTCTATTATTTCCTAATGAATGGACTTTATGCCTTACCTTTACAGTACTCTACTGAGGCCGCGTCTCCACCGGATAAGTACGAGTACAATGAGCACTGAGCAGTGCGCGATGAAAAAAACCATCAATTAAACTTTTTTTTGTTTACCGCCTTCTCGCGATGGCACTGCCTAGGATGGAGCGTGGTATGGCGAGAAAAAATGGTCACGTGATCAACACCCAGTGACGTCAATAAATGCACAAGTAAGATCGTAATACGTCATTTACAACAAGTTCAAAAGAGACGATGACGAGTGACATCATCAGGTGTTGGCTCCCATCAGAACCTTGTTGGATCATGCGATGGAGCACACTTCCCTAGAAGAAACCTCGAGACCCCCTAGAGTTCACTCGAGACTTGAAGACACCCAGATCATAACCATCAGGGAACACCTACTCAGGCAGAGTAGGTGTTCACTGCCTATTAGACGCTCTAACGGTCCGCACAATAAAAGAGGATTTAAGAGTCCGCCGACCACATTAGACCAACTTCGCATTGGCTAAGGTATTCTATAGCCATTTCGTCTAGATGAAGACTACGAGCGAAGAGAGCAAGTAATGATACTGACGAACCTCTAAAGTTACCTACAGAGTAACAAAGTACAATTTCAATTTTTTTAATGACTTTTGTACTCCTGTAATCATTCTTAAATCACTAAGAATTTACCTTGTATTATGGATTCATTTCAAAGCTAATGATGTAAACAACCTCCCGTATGTAAAGAGATTTTTGATTTGCTTTGTCTATCTATTGAATAAATCAGTCAAAAGTGACTCCTTAAAAATGCGGATATTTTTCATGGCTCTATTTTCTCTTGAGGACTCTTTTTTAATAAAACCAAAAACATACGAGCGGAGATATAGTTCATTTAATTGTACATGCTAAATTTTATCATAATCTGACAAATGGTTTCAAAGAAATTTGACAAGCGCGTTTGTATGGAAATTTCAGAGCGTCGCGGGACCCTTAGGGCGTTGACTTACTTTACTAGCTGTGCCCTGCGGCGTTACCCTTGCTCAAAAAGTAGCATAGGTATGTGTTAATCCAGCGTATAAGCTACCTCCATGCCAAATTTCATGAAAACCCGTTCATTCAAGCCATGCCGTGAAATGACCTAGTCGTGTTTCGGGATGTAGTCCGGTGTAACCGTTCCGAAGACGGGTCTGAGCAGTAGCGCGCTTGTAGTGCCTCACTCAACTGCCGTCTTTGTATTTCTTCACTCTACAAAACTTCAAGGCTAGAGTGAATAAGTACCTTATAGGTCGTCGTGCTCCATCTTAGACCACAACGTCGCTTAACATCAGGCGAGTTTGTGGTCAAACGACGACCTTTTCTACATTAAAAAAAAAAAAAACATTTGAGCGTGAAGATATATTACAAACAAACACGCAAATAAAATTTGCCTTCTTATCAGAAGAAGAAGGTAACAATGATGCTTTTTACATGAACTTCTATGTGTGTTATGAAGTGATCCTATTGGTGGAAGGTTATCAAATTCACACATTATAGCCACCTGGGACCCGCACAGCCTAGCCTCGTTCATTATTTGAACATCTATACATGGATATGCGTTCACTAGGTACATCAAGTCTGGATCGCCGGAATAAGCTGATCGGTGATCACCCGCCGTCCGCGAGTGCTTCACGCGAGGACAAGTGACAATCGCTGACAGACTACTCGGAGATTCGTAGGCCACGCGACGTTCACTTGTTGACCACGTGGCACAGTGTGCGCTGTAGAACAAGCCAGGTGGACAAAAGTCGTTATCAAATTCCCGGAAATGAGTACTATGTACCTGTAAACAAAACCCCCAAACCCCCAATTCCAAGAACTATTTATGTCTAACATTCCATACTAATGAGTCATTGTTTATCAAAGTGAGCTAATGAGGTAAATGCAATTTAAAATATAGGTCAGTTGCATTTTAGCGACACTTTCACTAACACCTCATTGTGGCAGTTTTTAATTTTGTGGAAAGTTTAGTGATGGATTTCAATTCTGAAGGTATGTATATTAATATTTTATTATTAGAATCTTTTAATGTGCCTTAAAAATTATTAGAGTAGGTTATCAACGAAAACACAAAAAAAAACATATTTTTTCTTTGATTTCAAACTTATCGAGTATGGGAAAAGCATGTATCCTCTTGTATCCAGGCTAATTTTTTTATATGTTTTAGCTGCATGACTATAGATTATTGTGACATATATTTTACGTAGCACAAATGAGTACAACTATTTTTTTTTCTCTTTTTTGCAGAAAAGCTCCACTCTATTAATAAAATAGAGTTTTTCGAAGAATGGCTTAGACACGAAAAAGACGAAAGAAATGATCGTCTATTTGAATTTATTTCGTCTAAGTTTGAGTTTTCTGAAATTTCTGAAGATATTCAAAGAGACATTAAGATGAAGTTAGCCAGTATTTCTTCAAAAATCGCTTCCAAATGGGTTTCTTCAGGAAAGTCAAGGGAGCGTTTTCTTATTAAGAATAAGTTGTGGCTAGAAGGCGAAGAGTTAGAGTTCTGCGTGCGGTCAATTCAACCGCAACCTTCTACCTCATCCACTGACCACTCTCGACCCGGAAGACCCAAAAAAGACTTCGAAGATTCGTCTTTCAAAACTAAAAAACGTAGAGTTGAAGATTTAGTTTACTCGCGGAGTGTTGGCGAATTGATGACTGCTGCAGAAGTAGCTGCACGATCTACTGGACACAAAAACGTTGCCAGGGTTATAAAGGACATTGGCGAAAATCCGACTTCTGCGAGTGTGTGCCTTCAACAACCCAGTGCTGTGCAGAATAATAGACCACTAAGTAGTGACGAGGCATTAGCCTACTATATAGACTCTAAGTCGACCACTCACTCCTATAAACAGACTAGGAAATGGACTATGAAAGTCGGGCACCACGTGTTTCCATCATATAATTGCATTGTTAAATCAAAAAAAGCGTGTTATCCTTCTGAGGAGCACATTGTTGTGACACAATCTCGAGCAGAAATTGAGTTACAAGCTTTACTCAACAAAACAGCGGAACGGTTAATAGAAGCTCAGAGAGAAGTTGTCACAAGTGTGCTCCCCAATCCATCATTTACTCTTTTAAGTAAATGGGGTTGTGACGGGAGTTCCGGTCATAGTGCTTACAAACAGAGATTTGAGAACAGCGAAGACACTGATGAGTTCCTTTTTGTTTATTCGTTTGTTCCTCTTAGGTTAATCGACGAAGCTAACAATATCATCTGGCAAAATCCTCGTCCATCATCGACGATGTTATGTCGACCAATTAAATTTATTTTTGTCAAAGAAACTACAGAGTTGACAAAAATCGAAACCGATAAAGTTTTGGAACAAATAAACAACTTGGAGCCTACATCTTGTGATCTTGGTCCTTCTGAAATTTCTGTTAAACACAAGCTCCTGCTGACTATGACCGATGGAAAAGTCTGCAACGCTTTGACAGAGACCCAGTCAGCGCAGAAATGCTATATTTGTGGAGCTACTCCCAAAATGATGAATGATGAAGGAAGGCATTTTGATAGCAATCAAGATAATTTTGGCTTTGGTTTGTCAACATTACATGCTTGGATTCGTTCGTTTGAGTGCTTTTTACACATTAGTTATAAGTTAGATATTAAGAAATGGCAAGCTAGGACTACAGAGGAAAAAGCAAGTGTGAAAAAAAGGTCAGACGAAATCAAACAACGATTCAAGCATGAAATGGGATTAATTGTAGACAAACCAAAACCAGGATTTGGTTCTTCAAATGATGGAAACACGGCTCGACGTTTTTTCGGGAACCCCGAACTGAGTGCTCAGATCACAGGGTTGGATGTTACAATCATCAAACACTTCGATGTACTGTTGAGGACATTGTCTTCTGGTTTCGATATAAATCTAGTTGAATTCAATAAGCTTTGTCTCGAAATTAGAAGACTTTATCTAAGTCTTTACTCGTGGTATTACATGCCTGCTACTGTGCATAAATTACTTATTCACAGTACGGAAGTCATAAAGACGGCAATAGTTCCGATAGGGCAGCTTTCAGAAGAAGCCCAAGAAGCTAGAAATAAAGATTGCCGGAGATTCAGAGAGCACAACACGAGAAAGTGCTCGCGTCAAGCCACGAATAGAGATTTGCTCAATATGTTGATTATAACATCTGATCCTCTGATCAACAGCCTCCGGGAAGTTTAAAAAAAAAAGTCGAATAAATTGTGCGCGGAGGTCCTAAAGCTCATTATAGCTCCCACTATAGAGCCTCGATTTCCACAGCAACTAAGACCTCCGCAAAGTCAGGAAGACTATCTTGTATCGGAATCATCCGATACAGAATCCGATGATTCCGATATTGACAATTAGTTTTAATGTAGATACCTTTTAGTGTTAGTATATGTAATTTTTGTAAATAATGTAATAGTGTAAGGTTGTAAATATAATTAGCGGTAATATTTGTAGAGATTAAGGTAATTGTATTATTGTTTTAGTATTTTTTTCTGTTTTATAATATTGTAAATATAAAATATTTTTTTCTTATACATAAAACTATGCATTTTTTATTTTTTTTATTTTATATTATTATAATATATTTTCATGGTTCCGAAACAATGAAAATATATTTTTGTCCACCTGGCTTGTTCTACAGAGAACACTGTGCGTGGTGTCCATACCCATAGACCAACCGTTGACAACGAGTCGAGGTGGTCCCGAGTTGCTCCAATGAGTGACAACCCTTATTGCTTGCTTGCTCATCGTTCATCTCGCTCGCACATCAGATATCCGGTGTAGACGGAGCCTTACAGTAAGGTAGAGTAATGTATTGTCCAGAGAATGCCTCTATAATGGCCGCTTCAATAGTTCATACTGCATGAACGCTCATATAAAACGCTCTAGAAGTGGTAGAGATTTTCAAAATCGGTAACAAATCTACGTTCGAAAAGTCGGCCAGAGCCAAATCCGGTGAATCCGCTAGTTTTTCGATGGACTTAAGATATTAATTGGACTTTTGGATAAAAAAAATGTTCAAATGTGAAAATTACGTGATTGCGTTTTGAAAAAGAAAGTGTGATCTTGGGACTATTCGAGCGGCAAAGTGTGTCATGCATTGTACAAATTCATTCGTAAGATGCAGAAATTTAGTACTTAGTAAAGTTTTGTTTATCACTTTCAAACTTGAATGACGATTTCAGGACATAATTTCCTTCACTGTAGGTAGGTGTTGTTGGTTATGTAGTTCACGATTTTATTATGGAAACTGATGTGGATTTCACACATTTTTATTTTTTTATTTATGTAGGCTGATGTGCCTACATCACACTGTGTTGAATTGAAATTGTCCAAATTCACTAAAAGTTCGCACAAATATTGTTTTATCCACATTCAAATGTCTGTCAGAGACATAGATACATTTGCTTTCGGTGCAACCAACCATCAAGCCGGTTCTTAAATGCGTTGATGTATTTAGCAGTGACCACATCCTCAGGCAACCTAATCCATGTATGAACAACTCTGTTGCTGAGAATGTGGCGAGCAGTATTTGTGTTGGCTGATACACGCTTGATCTTCAAGCTATGGTCTCTGACAGTCATTGTGTTTGTGTAGGACTTTTTTACAAAGCAATCATGCAGATCTGGCAGATTATAAAACCCATTAAGGACTTTATAGGATTCAGTTAAGTCGTAATTATAACACGGGAATTAAAGTCGGAATAATCGACTAAATCATACGTGAGTAATTCCCATGATACAATCATAATAGTTCACGATGTTAACTTCAGTTGAAGAGATGGCCTTACTAGCTAATTACACATTATTAGGTAAAGAACATAGTTGTGTCAATTTAGCAACATAATTTTTTTAACAATTCCCAAAGCCGATTTTTTAAATTTATCATTCCCGATATTTTTTTGACAGACTGAACTTGAGCTTTATTGTATGGTGACAGGCTCGCCCCCTATCACATTTGAAACTGAATATCGTCCGACAAAGTGTAAGTGTTGCAAAACACCTCTGCGATTATTTCATTATTTCATTCAACATTTTATCAGAACTAAAACCAACATACATACATATTGTCACGCCTTTCCCCCGAAGGGGCTGGCAGAGGTATAATACAACATCCTCACTTCGCCGGACGATATTCAGTTCCAAATGTGACAGGGGGCGAGCTTGTCGCCATAGACCGGGCTAAAGTCATGTAGCAGATGACTTACTCGTATAATACGCACATATTGTGTTCTCACAATCAATAAATTGGTGCGTGCCGTCGTCGGCTGGATCCGAACCCGCTCTCTTAAGAGCCTCTCTTAAGAGGCGGGCCTTCTCTCAAGTAGGCTGCCATCGCTTTTTAATGAAATAGAAGAAAAAAAATATTAATGTCACCTTTACAGAATCTATTTCCATGTAAAGCGCAGCTTAGCGCGTAGATGGGTCTAGTCTAGTGCATCGGCTGTGCATTTTTCAATGACGGTCGACAATGCACCGCTCCTGAATGCCAGCGGCTTCGTCTTGCACGTAAGGGCTTTTACTGTTCAGTTGTGATTCACAACCTTGTAAAGGAACGTATATTCTTAGAAGGTATTTAACGGTTTAAGGAAAGAGGTAAGTACGAGCATTCGAGGTGTCTTTAGGCATAAAATTAAATTCTGAATGCCATTGCACTATTTCGAAGTATGCCAGAATCGCAGCAAGTGCATGAAGAGAAGTAGTCTCTGCCTACCCCTACGGGAAAAAGGTGTGACTAAAATTATCTATATATGTACCTAGATAGCAGCCAACTTGCTTAATCAGCCGTTCAATTAACAGGCTAGTCATTTGACTAAACAGCGCCTTCAACTGGCTTTCTAAATGATTTTCAGCCATATTACAAAATTTAATAAACTGGCTGGCTATGCTCAGGCCATACATACAATAGGGTGATTATATGACACCATCAAATGCTATGTATTTTTGATTGAAGAATGTGTTTTGAATCAATTATGCTAATGATAAAATCCGAAAATCCATCAAACCAACCACAATTCTGATAGACGTTTGATTGAGTGGCTGAATGTCATCAGGGGGCTTACCATGAACTTTTACAAAAACATCATTGCGCAGGAACGTTTTGTTACATTCCTTAATAAGTATTGTTTTGTACCCTACCACAAGCATTGAAAACAATAATGTTTTAAAACGTTATTACTCCTGCTACAGTGATGTCAAAAGAATGTACGATACAAGTGCTTTTATACACTCTGTGGTACTTTTGCGTATTTTGGAGTGTGGTGTTGCCAGATGTACGATGTCAATCGTAATTATACGATTTTTGCCATGTAAAAATCGTACAATCGGGGTCGTACAATAGTACGACCGCATAGCGAAATCGTGCCTACAATATCCTATCGATACAGGGAAATTACACTTACGGTTTTTACAAGTTGCAAGTAAAAACACTATGATTTATTATTAGTTTCTTCCCTAAGAATTTTTATTTTCCTCACTCGCGTACAATCTCTCCTAAGAAACATCTGGCGACACTTGGTTGTATGAACAATGTCAAGGAGTTTTGGCGGGAACCGAAAAGATGGTGTCGTTTTTTTGTATTATTTTCTAAAACTTGTAATTCTTCGAGTGTTAAATTGTAATAATGGTGGATTATTAACGTTTACCGGTTCGTCAACGTGCACGAGTGTGGGCAAATGATACAAACATCGCGAAACGCGATTTTTCGTGTTCTCTACAAAACTTCACTTAAAGTTTCAGTAAAGTATCCATAACTTTACTGGAATGGGAAAAGGGGAGGGATTCATCGTCTTCATCATCACCTCATCATCATCATCCCATCATCTGTTACTGAAGGAAAAAATATTACTAAGAATCCGACTGAAGGACGAGTATCCATGGTCATGAATAAATTAATAAAAAAAATGAACAATGTCAAAAACGTTTTTTTTTTTGTTTTGATTCATAGGGCAGGCTAGAGGCAACATAGCCATACCACCATAGTCTTCCGTATGTTTGTCATAACATTTTTCATTAAATCTCTGATGAAGATGATGATAAATGAGATAAATCTCGCTCCTCTTTCCCTCTTTCAGTAAAGGCGAGTTTCAAAATCAAAACACCATCTTTTCGGTTCCCCTCAAAACCGTAAATTAAATCTACCTATGATCATGAAGGTAAATTAAAATTCAATTACTGTATCCAATTAAAGTTTGTGAAAATTATTTTGGTGATATCTAGAATTTAATGCTTAGAATAATTTGTCACAGCGGCCGCAGAGTCTCAGTCTGAGACTTTTTAAAAACCCACAGTGAAATCGCTGCGGGCTTTAATAGGAGTCTGCAGGCGAAGGCTCACTCTAAGAAGAAGCAAGTGCATCAAAAGGAGCTGACTTAGCCAACAAAAAATCTATGTGAAAATGGGTTGAAATTTATTCTGGAGCCCGTCCGAAGGCGTCCTTCGTAGTACGGAGCTTCCATTATCTGCTTCGAGAAACTCGAAAGTTTCCAAATCATCGGCCATCTTGCTAAATATTACAAATAGAACCTCAGAAACACAGCAAAAACTCACTTAAAAATAGAAAAAGTTACACGGAGAGCAACTTTTTAACAATCGTTGTCATTTGTATCATTCCTGCTATTTTGACAGCTCGGCAGGAATACTTTAAAGGTCATGGTACGGTTTTTAAACAAATGTTCCTTGGATTGAATGAACGAAATCGAGTGACGTCAACAAAACTGCTAAGCGATATCAAAACTTAACAGGAATACTTTTAGGGTGGTCATGGTACGAAATTACGAAGTAAGGCTTAATTAATGATGTTTTAAGAGGTTGTGGTAAGCCCCCAGGAAGCTTATTGAACGGCGCCGTACCAGTGTACCTACCTCTGAAGTTGTCCAAATCTTTCTTAGATGAAATTTAGTAGTATTTTTTTTTGTAAATTTGACTAAATGCGCCCCGCTGTTTTACCCGCGGTCCCACAGGAACCGTACCTCAAGGTACCTCATGTTCTTCTCTGTACCCCTGACAACGTGAACGCAAAACTTCGTGATGATCAGTTGAATAGTGATAGCGTGAAAGCGTTATAAACAAACAAACTCAGTTTCGCTTTTGTCGTAAGTATTTGTTAGGATTTGAGAATACTTTGTCTGACGAGTGGTTGAAGATGGCAATAATTGTTCTTAGGACGATGAAAACATCCAAATTTACCCAATTTGTGTCCAATTTGCTAAAAAATTATAAAGTTTACATGGTTACGCCCTAGATGCCCAAGACGCCTAAGACGCACAATCCGCCAAACGACTCATTTATGATTTGAGAGATTTTTGAAATAGTAAAACTACAAAACCTACTTTTCATCCCATCAGTAAATCGGTTGACACTTCAAAGTCAAAGTCAAAACGTTTTCATTCAATTGGGTATCAAAGATGCACTTATGAACGTCAAAGTTTTCAATAGACTCGACCGCCTTGTTTGGAAAACTAGGCGAAACTAGCAATTAGTGGCTCTATGAGTTGGAACTCCGCGGATGGACAAAATACAAGGGACATTCTTAGTTATTTAAGAATGATTAGAGAAGTGCAAAAGTCATAAAAAAAAACCACTTCACAAAAACAGTCACTCTGTATCTTTAAAGGCTCCTCAGTATCTTTACTTGCTCTCTTCGCTCGTCATCTTCTTCCAGACGAAATGATTATGGAAAACCTTAAGCCAATGCGAAGTTAGTCTAAAGTGATCGCCGGACTATTAAGAAATGCGACTTGTGGAAGAATATAAAGATCCGGACAGAGATCCGTAAAGAAATCGGACATACGAAAGCATTTTTGTCGAAGCCGAAGGAGAGACGCATCGCTAGCTAACGCTCGCTCAAGCAAAAATCATTTACGTTTTCATAAAGATGTAAAACGATTTTTATTAATGGGATTAACCAGTGTTTAATTTGTTAATGTCAACCTCGTAACCCGGCTTGTCAACATTCGTTACTAAAGCTCGTCAAATGATTCAGTGTATTTATAAACCATAATATTCATGTGCAGTCGGACCAGTCACAGCTACCGCTAATAGGCTGGCAATACTACGACTATGTACGAGCGGGCAAGGTATCAACTGATAGCGAGTAATTATTATGAGAGAAATAGAAGAGAGGACTTTATATAGCAGTTTCAACATATAAAACTGTCACGTATTCTCCCGAAGGGGCTGGCAGAGGTGTATTACGACACCCACACTTCGCCGGACGATATTTAGTCCTAAATGTTACAGGAAGCGAGCCTATCGCCGGGCATACACCGGCCTTCGGCTTGGATCCATCAAACCCACTTCTTAAACGAAACTATTTTGCCTAATAGCCTTCTTCAAATCGGCTAGCCTAGTTGAAGAATGCCAGATAGTTACAAAATTATCACGAAACTATCTGGCTTAATAACTTTCTTCAACTGAGATAGCCTTAGTTTCGTCTAAGATAGATACGAGTAGTTTGATTAGTGATAGCTATTACCGCTTTTTAAACCAAACATCATCCGCATTCTAATACCGAACGAAGGAACAAAGGAGAGTTTTTGTAAAAACTAAACGATTACACATTTTTCCTAAAGGTTTATTTAACTTCACTCGTGTATTTTTGACCTGTTTTTATATCCTTGATTTATATCCTTTGCGATGATAGCCTAGCCGGAGTAGGCCTGCCTTTCAAGCCAGAGGGAGCGGGTTCGGACCCAGCCGACGCGACGGCACGCACCAATTTGTTCACTGTGCTAAACATAATATGTGCGTACTATATGTCATCTGCTAGCCTGCTACATGACTGGAGCCCGGTGTATGGCGACAGGCTCGCCCCCTGTCACATTTGGGACTGAATATCGTCCGGCAAAGTGTGGGTGTTATGCACCTCTGCCAGTCCCTTCGGGGGAAAGGTGTGACGATTTGTTATGTATTTTTAACCCATTTTTTATTTCCATGAAAATCGGGTTGTTTAGAGTTGTTGCTAGCCCAGGCTGCATATTCTATTTTTACGTATCACTGGCACCTTCGAAAGCCAATGACTTGCACCACAGTCTATATGGAACGAAAACACATGCCTGTATGTTTGTGTTGAGCTGTCATCGAAAATGCACGAGCGCACCTCATGTGGGTTTACTTTTTACGCGCATTACCGGCGGGGTCAAAGTAGAAATATTTATTTTTAACGAGTTACTGCGCCACCCTTCGACATGTTGTTATTTTGGAGTAGGCACTGGTTGATGGTCGGTTTCACTATGTTTTTTGATAAATGTGTAATACAAGTGTCTATAACATTATTAAAACAAAAATCCGGCTGCAAAATGTGTATCCTATGTTACTTCTACTATCAAGACGATTCAAATGACACCTTACATGTAGAAATCCAGCTGTAGGCCGTGCCAAAGAAACCTCATACATACATAGGTACATACATACATACCCACATACATACGTACATGCATACATACTTACATACATACACTCGAAAAGCAACCCTTCTTCTTGCGCAGTCGGGTAAAAAATAACTGTCAGGTCAGCTTTATACAATTAGGCATACTTGCAAAGGATACGGAGTTAAATTATTAAGCGGGGCTTTCTTCTAACTTTGGGTGGCGTAAGGCGATTTTTCAGTTTAACCTGTAATTAACAGTTAACTTCGATTTAGTAAAATAACCCAAGCTTTTGCAAGTGGCCCTCAAAATAAATGCATAGATACAATACATAGATGAACAGCTATTATTTTAACTAAATAAATCAAGCAACCTTATCTCCTAGCTAAAATTTACTCAAAGATGGTGAGATCACACAAACTGCTTGTTAAATCCTTGTGGACAAGGGCGCTGCATCCGGCTTAATGGCTAGCTGATGACTGGTCCAATTTTAATTACTTTTGACTTTGACTGTATGTTGCCTGACTCAGTATTAACTAATTAATGAACTGCGGTTTTGTTGGATGTTGGGTTAAATTGATTAATGGTGGCGAGTGTACCCTCTTCTATAGCTTGAAGGAACAAGCTGGGTTTGTGGGTATCCTGCTATGTTATAGTTTTTGGGAGTTTTTCCAGGATTCATATTGGAAATAATTGAATTTTTCCCTTATTAATAAACGTTGTCAATATAGCCTCGTTTTTTTTATGACTAAAGTCGCAAACTAGCTAACGGGCCGCCTGATGGTAAGCGATCACCGTTGCCTGTGGATACCTGTAATACCAGGGGCATCTCAGATGCGTTGTCGACCCATAAGGACTCTACTGACAGACCTTTTGAAGAATCCCATGTTTTAGTAGGTTACTAAAGGTAGTACAGAAAATATAATGATCCGTAGTATTTATGCTGTAGTAGTTATACAGTGTTTTGTCTTTTTCTTTCTTTTGTGTGTGTACTTATGTGATTTGGTTTTTGCAATGTGTTGTTTAATACATGCTGTATGGACTGTGTGGACTGTTATACATACATAGCTGAATTTAATATTGAGACATAATAATTAGGAGCGATAGTTAGTTAGATAGTTGGAGAAGGACCACCTCTCAAGCCAGAGGAAGCGGGTTCGACCCAGCCGACAGCACGCACCAATTTGTTCATTATGTGAACATATGTGCGTATTGTATGTCATCTGCTACATGACTAGGGCCCGGTGTATAGCGACAGGCTCGCCCCCTGTCACATTTGGGACTGAATATCGTCGGGCGAAGTGTGGGTGTTGTATTACACATATTCCAGCCCCCTCGGGGGAAAGGCGACGATATGCAATAATAGTTGAATGATATTGAGAAGCGATATTAATCATCATTAATCATTTCGTACAAGGTGGTACAGATGTCATGTTTTTATACCTACAAGGAGGCAAAAACACTAGCAGAAGGCCACAGGTACACACATTACTCCATTGACAAGAGTAACTCTCTTAAAAGCTGATGAAGATGATGTCGATATTACCAGCTCTGTGGCTGTATTCCTCACTCACAAAGCGCAAATGTTCAAACGCTTTGTAGTAATTCGTTCGCACGCGACTCTGCTGTCTGTCTGTTTACTGTCTGGCCATTTAGGAAATCCACCCTAAGCTTTGGTTAAGTTACTACATTACCAAATTTCGTGTAAGCTGCACTTGTCCGGGCTCACTTAATGATGGTCAGATACGGTTACCAGTACTTATACTGTTTCCAAACATATAACATTATTTAAAGAAAAACCCGGCTGCAAAATGTTTTTTTTTTATGTTGAATAGGTCGGCGTTTGACCATTAACTCGCCTGATGTTAAGCGACGTTATGATCTAAGATGGAGCACGACGACCTATAAGGTACTTATTAATCTCGAGCCTTGAAGTTTTGTAGAGTGAAGAAGTACAAAGACGGCAGTTGAGTGAGGCGCTACAAGTGCGCTACTGCTCAGACCCGTCTTCGGAAGGGTTCGGTAGGGTAAGGGTAAGGGAATGTTGTACTATTTGTCACTTCCACTATCAAGATGATTTAAATGACACTTCACATGACGAAATACACCAAACTGTTAAGACTGTAGGGCGGCGCGCCAAAGAAACGTCATACATACATACATACCCACAAACATACAGACATACAATCGAAAAACATAACCCGCCTTGCGCAGTCGAGTAAAAACAGGAAGTGTAACTCTATTGTAACGGATATTCACAGCGAATTGCGATCATTACAAGATTTAAACATTTTACAAAATTCTCTAATTAAAGTAACAAGTCCCGAACAAAATTTAAAACGAATTCCGCTGAGCCACGACTCCATTTGCATTTTACAAGCCGAAAACTTCACCGGAACCTTTGGAGAAGTATTCCAAAAGTTTCAATGACGGTTACGAAATCTTCGGAACTCTTTGTGAAGTATCGTTATGGCGTTTGAATCGAGATAGCTGAGTCGGAGATAGTAGGCTGGGAGCGTTGCTCGATTTTGTTACTAGAGAACAAGTCGAACACGTCAAGCATTAAGAGGGCCGCGACGCTCTGAAATTTCCATACAAACGCGCTTCTCAAATTTCTTAAAAACCATTTAATTTTGTCAGATTATGATGAAATTTGGCATGTACAATTAAATTAACAATATCTCTGCCCCTATGTTATTGGTTTTTTTTAAAATGTTCTCAAGCGAAAATTCAGCTATGAAAAATATCCGCTTTTTTGAGGGGTCACTTTTGACTGATTTATTCAATAGGTAGACAAAGCAAATAAAAATTTAATTACATAGGGAGGTTGTCTACATCATTAGCTATTCAATGAAACCATAATACAAGGGAAATTCTTAGTTATTTAAGAATTATTACAGAAGTGCAAATGTCATAAAAGAAAATTAAATTGCATTTTATCGAAATACGTCAAGCATTGCTTAAGGTATTCTACAGCCAGGTTTTCCTTAGCCATTTCGTCTAGAAGAAGACTACGAGCGAAGAGAGCGAGTAATGATACTGACGAGCCTCTAAAGTTACCTACAGAGTGACAAAGTGCAATTTTTTTTTAATGACTTTTGCGCTACTGTAATCATTCTTAAATAACTAAGAATTTCTCTTGTACTATGGATTAATTTAAAATCTAATGATGTAGACAACATCCCTATGTAAAGGGATTTTTGATTTGCTTTGCATATCTATTTTAAATCAGTTAAAAGTGACCCCTTACAAATGCGGATACTTTTCATAGCTCTATTTTATCTTGAAGACGTTTTTTTTAAAAAAAAACCAAGAACATAGGGGAGGAGATATAGTTCATTTAATTGAACATGCTAAATTTCATCATAATCTGACAAATGGTTTCCAAGAAATTCGACGAGCGCGTTTGTATGGAAATTTCAGAGCGTCGAGGGACCCTTAACATGGATGACAGGAAGTCGGTTTCTTAAACTTTGCATTTTAGAATAAGTTAATAGAAAACATGTCAAAGACGTCAAGCATAAAGCGAGCGCCAAGCAAAACATAACAGTCTTTTTATTTATTTTTATGCACGTTTTAAAAACGCGGTGTTACAAAGATTTCTAAACAAAGCAATGACATTTTCTAGCATTAAAAACATTTTAAGTAGTTTAAATATTTATGTGGGCCTATTGTTTAATTATACATACCTATTTTAAATATCGTATGTTGGTACATACGATATTTAAAATAGGATTGTCTCACGATTTTAGTTCACGCAAGAACCGCGTAGGTAGGTACTCCTAAGAAATACAAATACAAAAAAACATACAAAAATTTATAAATTGAAGTGGTGTAACAGATTCGTCAAATCATCATTTGATGAAAGTTAATTGACCGTTAGCAAATTTTATCGTGAATCAGTAAACAAATTGGGCGTTATCTCCTAACCAAAGCATTTTTCTAATAAAAGTTACATTATTTACAACTTCCCGCTATGCCGCGAAGATGGAGCCGTTTGATTCGGGAGCTCAAATAAATTGGTGTTTTATATCCACCGCAAGATTATTTACGACCAATAGGTACCTATCTCTACACCTGGCATTCCAAACATTATTTTAAAAAAAAATGGTCAAATTGAAGATCTGCTGGCTTAGAGAAATTATTATCTATCACCAACAAAGAAATGATAGAATTTCTACTTCTTATTTATTATTACCCGACTGCACAAGAAGGAGGGTTATGTTTTTCGAGAGTACGTATTCGGGACACACGATCGTCTGACCCCAAACTAAGCAAAGCTTGTACTATGGCGGCTAGAGACTGATAAACATACATACCTATATACTTTTAAAGTAGATATTAACACCCAGACATAGAACAAACACAAAAGTTCATCACATGTTTTGATGAACATATTTTGTGTTGTTCATCACATTGAGCAAAAGCCCAGAAGATTTAGTTAATTTTATTGATGTTATTTATATGTATGTTAGTCTGTAAGGTATTTATTTTCTATGGGCCTCTGTAACTTGCATTGTATGCAAGCTAAGTAAGGGAATCAAACCCATGCCCCCTAGCTTTGAAGGCAGGTTCACTACTAACTGAGCCACCGTGGCAGTCAATGAATGAATATATGTATGTGGTGGGTATGTACGAGTACATATGAGGTTTCTTTGGCACGCCCTACAGCCTAAACAGCTTGATGGATTTCGAAACGTGTGGTGTCATTTGAATCGTCTTGATAGTGGAAGTGTGTGGGTACAACATTTTGCAGCCAGGTTTTTTTTCTTCTTTATATTATAATGTTACCTAATTGTTCAAATCTTGTGTCACATTTTTCGCTTACTTCCGCTGAACCAATTCTTATGAGCTAGTATTACTTTTAGCTATGTAGTTTTAAATCGAGATTCATGACTGAGTGTCGTTTTAGAATAATAATTATTCTAAAACGGCTCTTGTTTATATTACAAAAATAAAAAACATTTTAAGATTAGAACCGTTTAACAAAAAAGTTTTTTAAGTCAACCTATTTTGATAGTGAGGTCAAACATGTATGAAAACGTCTATTGAGCCATAATATAATAATATACTCCGCCAGATATAGCATTTAGCAACACGCAGTGACGTTAATCGATGCCTAAGCAGGACCGAAATAAGACATTTACAACAAGTTCGAAAGAGACGGATGACGATGACGTCATTACGTGTTTGCTGAATGCTAAACCTTGTTTTTTTCAAGCTAAGATCTCCGCGAGTATATCATGAGTGTGTTTGGTTTTAAATCTGAGAAATAATATTATGCGTTTAGTTAAGGTTAGTACCTTTAGGTATTTTAACAATAAGGAAGACAGAATTCGGTCATACGAAAACGCTTTTGTCAGAGCTAAAACATACTCGTGATCGGGTGCTGCTTGCAGGGGGGCTATTCCTACACGTGAGATGAGATGAGATTTTATCTTGGTCACTCTCACACCTATGACGTTTCATACGAGAGCAACAAGGATGAAAAAAGGTTAGATGAGAATCTCAAATCTCCGAATAGGGCCACTGGTCGCTGGTCTGCTCGTGGTGTACTCACAATGAAGCAATAGCAAGCAAGCAAGAAAGTTCGTATAGGCCGAGTGGCTAGACCTAGTGTCAGAGTTTCTAGGCCGCCCGAAGGCCTCTGACATGGCTTAATGTTTTTGTAATAGAACAAACAACCGGGGCCTACAATAGCAATAAGTAAATCTAATAACCTTTAACCTAACCTTAGATTAAGACTTTACAACTAACCCCCCTCTACCTGTTTCCATTTAAATAAAAATAACTAGCTGCGCCCTGCGGTTTCACCCGCGGTTAAAAAGTATCCTATGTGCTATTCTAGACTATAATCTATCTATGTGCAATTTCATTCAGATCTGTTCAGGAAGACGTTCAGGCGTGAAAGAGTAACAAACATCCATCTATCCATTCTTACAAACTTTCAACTTACAACTTTTCGTTAATAATATCCGTAGGAAGTAGGATAGGATTAAGGTACTTAACAAAAGCCACGGTCCATGGAGTCCGTAGAGTGTTATTTTGAAGGAAAAAAAACTAAAGCACAGACGCTTCGCCGGCTATCGCTCGCGCGGTCGATTAGGCCAATGAAACTTAAGCTTTCTGTTGGATAACCTTATACATGGTTATATGTAACTTGCCAAAAAACTCTTAAGGCTTCATTGTACTCATCAATATGAACAACTTTTACTATGGGGCGAACTCTGAAATCGCGAAAAAAAAATCAGCTGTCCCATACATTTTGTCTCAGGCCAATGAACTGTTTGTATGGAACAGCTGGTTTTTCTTTTCGCGATTTCAGTATTGGCTTCAAAGTAAAAGTTGTTAATATTGATGAGTACAATGAACCCTTAAGAGGTTTTTGGTAAGTTACAAATAACCATGTATAGAAAGGATCATTCTTACCTGGTGTACTGCACGTTATCCTTAGGAGGCGGCATGGGGGTAGGTATCCGCCTACCCCCCTTCACCCCACCCCCACTCATCGCACCCCTTGATTGTCCTCAGTCGAAGCTGAAAAAAAAACGTTCCGTAAGACACTTTAGCAAATGAGCCATGGAAATTATGAAGTAACTTTTTCAAATTAAGAAATTTTCAAATTAAGAAAGAAAAAAAGAAGTCATGTCGCAGGAATCGGTCGAAAAACTATGTATATTTTTTCTTTTTAAGTAGGTACTTATACTATATTAACCCTTTAATTCGCAGTGTTGGTACACAACAACATTCGATTTGACAAAATCTTGACAATTTCCTATTGACAGTAGCTGGTATTTTTTTACGTAAAATATTTGTAAAAACAAATCGCAACCTCATAAAAATATGTGAATAATAATTTATGAACGCATCTTTAATCTACGACCAAAATGGCATCGAGACCACCCGCCATAGACGGATCGAAGGTAAAAAAAAATTTTAAAATTACTAATTAGCTTGGATTATGGGAATTGCGTATTGTTTTTCTACTCATAAATATCACTTTCAATGCTTGACGCACAATTTACTCCATTTTATCTGTTATTTTACAAAATAAAAGCGATTGAAGTGGTACGTTGTTCCTGACCGACACTGCGAAGTCGCTAAAAAAGTACCGGTCATTTGGTATGTTGTTTGTAAACAACATTGTCCCTTTACTAGAGAGTCATTTACCATTTCGTATGTCGTTCACCTACAACACTGTCCTATTTTCAAGCACGTAGTTTTGTATATTTTTAATGCAAGTTACAGTTACTAACTTTTGTTTATGAGTTTTTGGCCGTCAAATGCAACTACAATTCATGTCTTTTATATGACTTCATGCCTTACGCTGGAAAAGACACATTTAGGAACAGAACGTTTACTGAGTATGAGGGTAGCTTAGGCCTGGGAGCAAAAGTTGTCCTTGCCCTAAGCAAAACCATAAAAGAAAAACCTGCAACAGTATTTTTCGATAACTTGTTCACATCATTGGAACTGATCTATCTATCTAGTGTCATTAGATCGATCCAAGTTCAATGCAAAAAGATGGTTTGCCATTATTTGGACAAGCAATTGATTTTTGCGTCAATAACGGTTGGTTGATCTACAGAAAATAAAATGAAAGCAACAAAAAGCTAATGAGACTGAAATAATTTAGAATACATCTGGTGACCGAATTGCTCCACAAAGACAGGATGAGTGTCCTGATGCTGCTCAGGTTGAGAAAATCAAAGCACTTGTAGCGCCATGACCACCTGACTCTGTGCGTTTTGACAACGTTGGACATTTGCAATATTTGGCAAGCAAGGCCGTTGTAAATATTGTTGTAAAAGGCTATACAAGCGTTATTTGCAATAAATGCAACTTACGCCTAAGTTTAATTGAAAAAAAGAACTGTCAGTTCATAAATAACATGTCAGTTCTTAAATAATACAGATAAAATGGCATTTTTTAAAAATTTTCTTTAATGCATCGAATGAATAGTTTTGGTAGCAAAGCCAATGCGTAATTTTTGTAATGTGATTCTAATACCATTGTTTTATGAATAAAATGGCATGATTTAGAGTATGTTTTTTTTATTTTTGTCCTAAGCTCCTTGCTCTATATGAGTCGCAGTGTAGGTACAGAACAACATACATTTACCAGAATAATTTGTCGTTACTGGGACAGTGTTGTACCTCACCAACATATGTTTTCGCGAAAAATACAGCATCTAGATTTTTTTTTCTATTTTTAGGAATCCTCTTGTACTTCAACTAAACCCTCAAAGTGCCAAAAACACAATTTAAAAGAAAAAAATTGTCCTGCGAATTAAAGGGTTAAATGACATAATTCTTAAGTTTTTCACATTGTATTTTTTTTTTTTTAAGTGCATAATTAATAAAAAGTTGAAAAGGATTTTTAGTTCACTAAAACGAGCGTTACTAATTACTACCTCGGAGAGAAAGGCAAAGGAAAGAGGAGGAAATTACCCAAGTAGGCCAAGTTCATTTGTTCCAAAGAAATTTATTTTGCTTGAATAGGAAATGATAGCCTAGTTGGAGTAGGCCCGCCTCTCAAGCCAGAGGGAGCTGTTTGAAACCCAGCCAAGCACGCACCAATTTGTTCATTGTGTGAACATATGTGCGTATTGTATGTCATCTGCTACATGACTGGAGCCCGGTGTATGGCGACAGGTTCGTCCTTTGACACATTTGGGACTGAATATCGTCCGGCGAAGTATGGGTGTTGTATTACAACTCTGCCAGCCCCCTGGATAAAAAGGCGTGACGATATGTATGTATGTAAACGAAATGGTAGAATAGAATCATTATAGAGCAAAATCCAATCAGTAAATTGGCTCAATGTCAAGTATAATCAAATAATTGTAAGTCTCAGTACGACTGTACGTACTACTCCAATTATCTTCTATCTAAGTTTACAACGCAGGGCCATCTCGCACTGGCGTGGACGTACTCAGAATGTTTTAGAGATGGGGCAAGAAGTAAATGTAAGTAAATACTGGATAAATACATGGTAGGAATTTAAAAATGCTTTTTATTTACTTACTGATCTTTCATGTTTTACTTTTTTATTTGTATATCATATCATAAATAATAAAAAAAAACACCGACACCGATTTTCATCAAACATAATAAACTAAGAACACTCCCGACTAATTCACTTTTCAAACAAAAACAAAAAACAAAATCAAATTCGGTTCATCCGTTCGGAAGTTACGATGCCACAGACACACACACACACATACACACACGCACACACGTCAAACTTATAACACCCTGTCGTTTTTGCGTCGGTAGTTAAAAATAATAACCTGCCAGGGTTCTGCTAAGTTGACCGCAAGTATGATTTTGTTAAATTGAAAACCTTTAATTTTGAGCTCCGAGTTAGGGTGGGGCAAATGCCCACCTTTGCCCACAGTGGGTACGCCTATGCGCTCGTATCTCTACCCACAAATTTGTGGTGGGCCAGATGAATACCAAACAGTCGTATCTTTGTAGAATACAGAGCAATCGCATTGAGATTGTGTGGGATCGGCTGAAACTGCCTACTTGTACCTACCCTTACAATGTTCATAAGTGTAGGTATGGGCTGTGAGTGTGTGTGTACGTGTGGCTTAATCTTTTAGTGCATCAAGCTTGTGTCCTTTTGGGTTTTAGATGAATGTGTAATGTTTTTCTTCTAAGAACTATGGAGAATTGTTTACAACCGGGCTAATAAACCTGATATCTAACATAAGCTTTTGTATTTTTTTTTTATGTAGAATAGGTCGGCGTTTGACCACCAACTCGCCTCATGTTAAGTGACGTTGTGGTCTAAGATAGAGCACGACGACCTATAAGGTACTTATTCACTCTAGCCTTGAAATATTGTAGAGTGAAGAAGTACAAAGACGGCAGTTGAGTGAGGCGCTACAAGTGCGCTACTGTTCAGACCCGTCTTCGGAACGGTTACACCGGACTACATCCCGAAACACGACTGGTCATTTCACGGCATGGGTTGGTCCGGTGGGTGGTAACTAGCCACGGCCAAACCCTTCTACCAGTATTGCTATTTTTTTGTTTTGTTATAAAGACAAAACATTTGAGTTTTGGTATTTAGAACACAATTAAACTAAAGTAACTATGTAAATATCGTCACGCCTTTCCCCCGAGGGGACTGGCAGAGGCGTAATACAACACCCTCACTTCGCCGGACGATATTCAGTCCTAAATGTGAAAAGGGGCGAGCCTGTCGCCATACACCGGGCTCCAGTCATGTAGCAGATGGCATATAATAGGTACTACAAGTACCTAAGTACTACTAAAGAAACTAAGAACTAACTAGTTACTAAGTTAAGATAAGACAAGATAAATTTATTTTCTGGCTACATAATGTACACATTACAATCATTTAAAAAAAATTACAATTAGAAAGGAAATTTTAATTAGGGTCACTAGCCACCGCGGTAGGATACCCTGAGTGGCGGTAGCTAGTAAACTTCCTCGGAACAATTTTTATCAATTACATTAATTTACATATTCAATTTGTAAGTAAGTACTATTAAAGTCTACTTCAGTTAGTCAATCAATCAGTCATTCACAATCAACCCTCAGTTCTTCAGCGTAACGAACATGCATCAAGCCTCCTATGTCTATGCTCCTCTGTGTATGCTCCATATTTTTTCGTCCTACCATCAGTCAAAGGCTCTCGTCACGCTATTGTCATGTTGCTCAAAGCCATAGCCAACACAAGCACTGGGACATTGTACTGGTATGAACTGTAACTAGTGTGGCTTCTGAGATGTTTTCATTTTCATCATGGAGATGGGTTTTCAGCGAAACTGAAATAAGGGCACCATCACATTTCACTCCACGTGGTGACGTCACTATGAGTATCTTTGTGGGTCTCTAAAAGTTGGAAAAAATAAACAAGTAATTAAATAGAGCACAATTAAAGGTGTTTTTCCAACAAGGGTTATAAGGGGCGAGGATGTGCAGCAAAAACAATACACACCAATAAGATCACTGAAGTAAAAAACCGGCCAAGTGCGAGTCAGACTCTCGCACGAAGGATTCCGTACCATTATCTACAAACGGCAAAAAAATAATGTTTGTTGTATGTGAGCCGCACTTTAATATTTTTTGACGTGACAACGTCTTATAATTCGATGGAGCCGGCTGCACGCACGAAAAATGCGGCGTTACCTCGCTCTGAGGCGTTCCATGTAAGACTTGAAGTGCAAGCGAGAGCGCGGAACGAGCGACAAAGAAGCACAATCGGCCTTTGCGTTCGGCAGCGTTCGACATCCGTCTCTCTCCTACTTGAGTGAGCTCGTTGTCACGTTCAACTATCGTCAGTAAACCGACTTTACAGACAACCAATTTTTTTTTCTGTTTTTTAGTATTTGTTGTTATAGCGGCAACAAAAATACATCATCTGTGAAAAAGTCAACTGTCTAACTGTCTGCGGAGTCTTACTAACAGGGTACTAAGACCTGTGATCCCTAGTAGTGAATTTTTTCCTCGAACCGCTCATCTTTTCGTGGAAAAGCTCCCTGGCAGCGCTGATTTGTTTCAGCTATGATCCAAATAAACAAGGCCTAGCATTAAGCAAATACGAAATGACGTCACTCGTCATCGTCATGCGTCTCTTTCGAACTTCTTGTAAATGACTTATTTCGGTCTTGCTTAAGCATCGATTGACGTCACTACGTGTTGTTGAATGCTATACCTGGCGGAGTACATTATTATATACCATGGTTTCAACCATAGGTATTATGAAAGAAAGTAAAAAATAAAGTATCTGATCCAAAAAATAGTAAATAACAGTTAACTCACTGTTCCCAACAGAATCGACAAACCACAGAATTCTACTATCATACTAGCGACCCACCCCGGCTTCAAACGGCACATAAACGTTCCGTGAAAAATTATATAACCGATGATCGTGAAAACCGCATCAAAATCCGTTGCATGGCTTTGAAGGAGTTAGCGGATAGGATAATTATACAGACTGAAAGAAGAACGGATGAGGAGAGCGACTTTGTGGAGATATACAACGTGTTGGTTTTAGATGTAGTACTTCAGGGTGTTGTTCTACCTATCAAAGTAAACAACTTTTAGAACATTTCGTCGTCATACCTTTCCCCCGAGGAGGCTGGCAGAGGTGTTAAGCAACACCCACACTTCGCCGGACGATATTCAGTCCCAAATGTGACAGCGGGCGAGCCTGTCGCCATACACCGGGCTCCAGTCGTGTAGCAGATGACATACAATACGCACATATGCTCACACAACGAACAAATTGGTGCGTGCCGTCGGCTGGGTTCCCTCTGGCTTGAGAGGCAGGCCTTGTCTAGGCCTAGGCTAGGCTAGGCTGCCATCGCTTTTACGTAGGCTTAGTTAACTTTTAGAACATACGACTTTAAAATTAGAAGAAAAATAACCGAGTCTCCATACAAAATAACTAGTCACGTGATCAAGTTTGTATGAAGTTTTTCTTTGTCTTCGAATTTACAAAGTGATGTTCTAAAATTTGTTCACTTTGGTAGAGCAATACCCGTAAGTATTACTACACCCGAAACCAACACCCTGTATAGAGAGGGCAACAAACACATACGAATAGTATACCATGTTTAGAAGTTCTGTCTATACCTCATTTTACATGTTAATAATTATTTTTAAATAAAATACACAGACCTCACATTTCCATGACAATAATTTTCCGGGACAAAACAGAACGATTACTCTCTGAAGTTCGAAGTTCCCGTCTTTCATTCATAATTAATTGTTCATTATGATGTTAATTAATTACTTTCGAAACATCTCCTGTGAAATTAATTTTGTTTTTGCATTATTCTGACATTCTCGATAATTTCAACCTTGCATCCTACTAATATTATAAACGCGAAAGTTTGTAAGAATGGATGGATGGATGGATGTTTGTTACTCTGGCACGCCAGAACGGCTGAACAGATCTGGATGAAATTTGTCACTGAGATAGATTATAGTGTAGAATAGCACATAGGATACGTTTTAACCGCGGGTGAAACCGCGGGGCGCAGCTAATATTCTAAATGCGAAAGTGAGTTTGTTTGTTTGTTTATTTGTTTGTTTGTAACGCTTTCACGTCTCAACTACTCAACCGATCGTCTTGAAATTACGCATACATGTTGTCTGAGGTACAGAAAAGGACATAGCTGTTCGCGGCTGACTGAGTCGCGTATTGAGCAAACTCAATGTTGAGCAAATGGCGAACTGAAGCAAATTCAATGCGAAAAGTCGCTCATCAGCGATACGTCACAAACTGCGTACAATACGCGCTATTCGAACACCATTAAAAATACATAGACCAGCGAACTGGAGGTCTAGTCTTATGGAGTGAGATTCAATAAATTTTCAAATAAGGGATTCAAAGAGATTTTTCGTTCTTGTTGCTCTCGTTTGAATAGTGTACTTGTATAGGTGTGAGAGTGGCCAAGATAAAATCTCATCTCATCTCACGCGTAGGAATAGCCCCCCTGGAGCCAAACAATCAGCCGCTCACAGGTTGCTCAGTTAGGACGAAGCCTAAATTTCTTATTGCGCTTTAAAATTAAAATTTAAAACTCATTTTAAAATTTAACTACTGCCGGCTCTATCTTGTATGAAGAGAATATCTAGCTTCTTAAAGAAAGATCTCGTGAATGGACACGCAGGTCGAGATGACCGTCTTTATGCGTTTATGAAAAGCGGTCCTGATAGGGCTTATCAAGTCGCTGGATCTAGCCCGCTGCTGAAATAAACAGCTCTATAAAAAGCTGGGTGACCAGGCACTTGAGAATTTTACGGAGAAGAAACAATTTTAACCATACCTACTTGCATGCGGTTTTATTAGCCGACTTCCAAAAAGGGAGAAGGTTCTCTATTCGACTTTACTGAATCTAGACCACTGCTAAAATAAACAGCTCTCTATAGAGATGTGACCAGGCACTTAAGAATTTTCCGGGTAAGAAACAATTTTGACTATACCTACTTGCATGCGGTTTCATTAACCGACTTCCAAAAAGGGAGAAGGTTCTCAATTCGACTTTGCTGGATCTAGCCCACTGCTAAAATAAACAGCTCTCTGTAGAGCATAATATGACCAGGCACTTGAGAATTTTACGGGTAAGAAACAATTTTGACCATACCTAATTGCATACGGTTTTATTAACCGACTTCCAAAAAAGAGGAGGTTCTCAATTCGACTAAAGGTTTTTTTTGTATGTATGTTACGCTCCGCCAATAATTTGTACATCAATTTTAATGATTTTTTCACACGTACAAATTTTATCGAAATCAATTGAGCGGTTTCTAAAATATCAACAATATTATACTCGTAATCAAAAAATATTTACATAGATGACAGGAAGTCGGTTTTCTTTTTATTTTAAAGGTGCCAAAAACGATTTACCTGTATGATAAGTCAACAACTTTTTGCGTGACTAAAATCTACATAACTGTCTGACTATTTAAAAATTACTTGCATAAACAGTGCTTGGACCCCAACGTTTTAAAAAACTGTTTACTTAAAAATTACTAGCTTACACCTGGTATCCTGTAGGAACCGTAATTTTTTTGTAATAAAAAGCTGTCGAAGTATGTGCCAATCAAAAGTACCTATAAGCTATTTCTTTTTCCCAAATTATCTAATAATTGAAACGTTGAAACGGCTTACGTTTTTTAAACGGGTTTGAACTGCATACGTGAACAGAAGTTCACGTAAGCAGTTAAAACGCAGACTGCGTTTCAGGTAATCTCAGTCGCAATTTTGTATCTACATGATCAGCGAAGTTGTTGGTACATGCCGGTCACGAGCCACGTCGGTCCACTGCCCGGACAGACTCCGTGCCCCTCGTGTATGTCCCTCATAATCGCTCATTAGTCTACAGCTACCCTCATCCGTGACTCCGCATCGCATCGTCTGCTTATGCCTTCTCGACTTGATTGGGCATTATGCTAGCTTTTATACCGTCCTCTGTAATAGTGTAATAGCTCAGGAGTGTAATAACCTGGAGTGTAATATCGAACTATTCTTGAATGACTTAAGAGGAAACACAAGGGCCGCTTTTCCATACAAACATAGTCCCCTGTTTTCTCACTGGATAATACCGGTAGAGTCATGTTTTTTTTTTCTGAGTGTCTATGGTTACTACTAGCGTGTTCCTATGATTTCTTTTTTTTTCATAAATTAATCATTAAAAAAGATACAAACGTTAAAAAACTTAAAAAAATTACCGGTTTTTCCGCTGAATTCAAACACCCAGAAAACAAATTTGACTAGACTAAATCAAAAAATTAAAACATAGGAACACAGTTTCAGCCCTATTTTAATTTTTATAAAAAACAAAGTATTTAAGCCGGTTAAGTTTTGGAGAAGGAATCAGGGGACTACGAATTAATGATTTGTTGTAATTTTAATAGGTATTTTCTGTCCAAGCTGCAGTTGGCTCTATCACACTTGTTCGGGCACTGCGCGACAGCAATAGATTTTAGAAATACCAATTTTTCATTTTTCTACGCCTTGATGTTTCCTCTTAATTCGGTTTTGCTTAAGCGTTGACGTCACTACGTGTTGCCCACGTGACCGGAATGCGACCTGGCGGAGTATATTATTAAACCATGGTGTAATCCATGATTTTGTTGATTTAAAAGGATCGCTTGTCAGCGGTTCTACTTATACAATAGCTTACTCGTACGTTCATACGTTAGCTGATAGTCGATTTTCGAGCTACGTAAATGTCACATTATCATACTGTCTACTCATCTAATCAGCAGCTTATGTTTGAGCGTAAGCAATAGCACAAATACAAGTTTTCTCTAATAACACGTCTTATTATAACCCTATTGTCCGAATGAGCCGCCAATACAATGAAATCCTCGTCTCCAACAGACAAATTGATATTTTTTATCTAAAATTGTATCAGTTCCAAAGACAAAGAGTATTTTAGGCTTTAACTCTTAACTACTGTTCTATGTTTATTGTTTTGTTTCTCATATTTCATTTAATTACTTACTGAATATTAATCTATAATAATTTAGCAATCAATGTAAAATCAAAATGTTTAAATTTGAACTCATTACTTAATTTTACTCTGTTGTTTTATGCTCGCTAGTGATTATTTAATTTGTTATTAAAATGCTCCTAGACATATATAATATTGGAAATTAATACAGATCTATTTTAGGTTCACTAAATTTTGTACTATTTTATTAATTTCTGTAATGTGTGTTATGAATAAATAAATAAATAAATAAGCCAGAAGCGATAACGTTTATTGCTTTAGCAGACCGTCTAGCTTGATATTGTTAATCCCATAATAAGTACGAAAGGAAGTAGCACTCGAGCAATTTCCCGGGAATCATAAGACGAAACCTAATAAAATTACAGACATAGCTCAACTAAGCGCAAATCGTCGGATAGTACGAAATAGTAAGGTTGTCGCCATAACAACTCCAACTACAAAAAAATATTGGGCGTAAATTAATTTACTAGCGCAATCTGTTCTAGAATAAAAATATACTGAACCCATCATGCAAGACAAGTAAGAGGTTTACAGGGTATTTTATATATCGAAAATATTAAAATGTGTGTGTGTGTGTGTGTGTGTGTGTGTGTGTGTGTGTGTGTAACTGTTTCTGTAGGGTCGTCCATGCGATTCAAACAGCTTGACCATTGAAACTTAATGCGTTTTTTGAACATCATCCTTCTCAGTGCTTATTCTACCAGTATTTAAAAAGATTATTTATTAATTTGTTCCACAGATTAAGTCTACACCAACATTTATCTCTATTATATTTCAAGGCCATAATGCAGATGTATTGTCATAATAATATGTGGAGGTACAAAAAGACGAAAAAAATTGCAGAAGATCGGCTAGTCCGGACATTATTCCACCGACAAGAATAATAAACTCGTAAATTAAGATATTTAGATATTTGTTCATTGTGTGAACATATGTACGTATTGTATGTCATCTGCTACATGAATGGAGCCCGGTGTATGGCGACAGGCTCACCCCCTGTCACATTTGGGACTGAATATCGGCTGGCGAAGTGTGGGTCTTGTATGATACTTCTGCCAGCCCCCTCGGAGGAAAGGCGTGACGATATGTCATGTTATTATTAAGATATTTATAACGATAATTTATTTTATTTATTTCGTTAATTAGGTAAGTGGCAGCCCTAACCAAGCGGGCGGTAAGCAGAAATATTAATTAGCAAGCAGACAGCGACAGCGACGGAATGTTCATTTGATTTTTATTTTCATGGAAAAAGCAATGAAGATGCTTTCTTTGTTAAAAAATAGGATGCTCGCTGTGCTTTTTTGACTCTGGTAGAAGTTAGGCCTTTGTTTAGTAATTTATTTATTTAATTCAATACAAAAATGGTTTACAGTCTAGTAGTAGTAGTAGTAGTCTAGTCTTCTAGTAATAACACAAGCTTTATTTATATTTAAAAGTAAAAGGTCGACTGGGGCAAATGCGTCTGTGGGACAATTGCGTCTTTCGAGAATTACTGACATATTCACAAATTAGGCGCCACCTACATCTTTTTTCTATCTTTTTTTTCTTACTTAATAGGCTTGCGTTTGGCCGCCATGCCTTATGATAAGCAGTGATACGGCCTACGATGGAGCACGCTTGCCTAGAAGAAACCGATTCACACACTCTCTGGCAGAGTATTCCACACTCTAGCGGTCCGTGTGAGAAATGAGGAACCAAAGCGTTTCATGCGAGTTGTTGGTATGTCGACCATAAAATGATTTCTTTAGTTATCTTTAGTTGCAATAATCTGTACAAGATGGCGTAGTTGCCTAATTTGTGAAGGGTTTGTCCGTAATTCTCGGAAGACGCAATTGATCCACAGACGCAATCTTCTAAAATAATTTAAGTTTGCATCTTTTTAAATCCTACAATTTGTGAGTCCATCTCGAGCATTCATGCTCACTATCGAAGACGGCGGCGCGCGGCGTCGTGAGTCGGGTCGTTCTCTTCCCTCAAGTACATATGGTTGAGGAGAGCGATGGCTGGCACATGCGTCATACTCGTGATCGGGTGCTGCTTGCGGGTCGCTGGTGTGCTCGTGGTGTACTCACAATGCAATAAGTAAATCTGAAAACCCTTAACCTAACCTTAGATTTAGACTTAATAACTAACCCCCCTCTACCTGTATTCCCTTAAATAATAATTAATGATTCATGTTAATAAAAGTCACGGTCCCCGGAGTCCGTGGAGTGTAGTTATAAATAAATAAAAAAAAAAAAACAATTGGTAACGTAGTAATTAGTAATAAGCTTTTTAGATATAAAATTAGAAGTAAAGGAAGACAGTATAATAGATGGGAAGACGATATTCAGAAGGTAGCAGGAACGGCTTGGACGAGGAAAGCAAAAGATAGACCGCTATGGACAACACATGGGGAGGCCTATGCTGGAAAGCAAGACAATCACAAAACCGGTGTCTAACATTATTAATATTTAAGAGTCCCGCGACGCTCCGAAATTTTCATACTAATTCGCTTGTCAAATTTCTTGGAAACCATTTGTAAGATTATGATGAAATTTAGCATGTACAATTAAATGAACTATATCTCCGCCCCTATGTTCTTGGTTTTTTTAAAAACGTCCTTAAGAGAAAATAGAGCTATGAAAATTATCCACATTTTAAGGGGTCACTTTTGACTGATTTATTCAATAGACAGACAAAGCAAATCAAAAATCCCTTTACATAGGGAGCTTTTCTACATCATTAGCTTTTAAATGAATCCATAATACAAAAGAAATTCTTAGATATTTAAGAATTATTACAGAAGTGCAAAAGTCATAAAAAAACTGAAATTGTACTTTGCCACTCTGTACGTAACTTTAGAGGCTCGTCAGTATCATTATTTGCTCTCTTCGCTCCTAGTCTTCTTCTAGACGAAATGGCTATAGAATACCTTAAGCCAATGCGAAGTTAGTCTAAAGTGATCGCCGGACTCTTAAATTACATTTATAAGTATTAACCATTGTTATTGGCAATAATACTCGTTAAATTGTTTTATTTGATGTTAATTTTATTTAAGTGTGAATACGATGTAAATATCTAGTTTAGTAAATATTACATAATTTTCTAAAATGTTAAATATTGCATGTCCGCTAGCACAAACTGTTGAGACTAGGTACTTTAACATACTTACTTCACCTTTTTATGTACACAGTGTTGAGCCATAAAATTTTACTTAACTTTAATACTGTGTAGAAATATGACAAAATGTAAGTAATAAGATTGTTAATAAAGGCTATTACTATAATTATTAATAAGCTTTTTAGTTCTGGTAAATAAATATTAATAATATTCTTTCCTCTCGCTCTGGCAGCAAATGATGTCAATTGACAGACAGAGACAAAGATATTTTGTCAAGGTACAAATTACAGTGAAAATACTGAGGCCAAGGGACTTTATAGTGAACACACTGTACTTCTAATATTCCATTGTCAGATTTTTAATTACGCCACTGTACTTATTACTGTGCAAATTAGTATTAAGGCGACCATAAATAAAAAAATAGAAGACATTTTCTCATATTTCATTCTGTTAGCTTTAATTTTCGTAACAAATCCCAGAAATACGATAAAATTCAATCAATTGCCAAGACAAAGCTACGTATAAAATTTCAATATTCGACTTAAACGAGGCTAGGGCTAGACTTGGGATGGTATTTTCTTTCTAAGGGAAGACGGACTCAGGAGAGGGGCTAGAGGCATCGGGTAACAGGATTTTTAATCGCATTTGTACTGTAAAATAAGTGATCAACTAAAACATGTACATAATATCTTATGTTGCTTGTCTAGTTCATCTATCTATGTACGTCATGTCTTCTATGTATGACATCTGCTACATGACTGGAGCCCGGGGTATGGCGACAGGCTCGCCCCCTTTCACATTTGGGACTGAATATCGTTCGGCGAAGTGTGGGTGTTGTATTACACCTCTGCCAGCCCCCTCGGGGGAAAGGCGTGACGATATGTCTAGGCTTAGGTTGTTGTTTAGCTAGGTATACCTACGTCATTGCATTAGAATGCAAATAAATAAAAATAGTATCCTAATTGATTTATGGTTTGAAATGGTGACTATAGTGAAACGAGAAAAGTCTATCACAAGTTTCTAAGATTTAAAATTTTTTCTTAAAACTTTTAGTTAAAATCTTGGTTGGCTTAAATTAAAGACCATTGTTATCCCCCGCCATCGTACTCACCCTGAGCCCGGCCCTGGCGTTCAGTCAATGAAATTGCATCTAATTCCCAACCAATCTCCCCGCTCCTTTGAGCCGGAGTAAAAGAAAATGAATAATGAACCAATATTCAGGATAATAGGGAATACTGATCGTATATTAAGCGTATTTTCGCGTGAATTTCTCTTTTCTGAAACTAAATATGTTAACTAACGTCATACAAGCATATAAGGTCAACTGGGGCAAATTCGTGTGTGGGGCAATTGCGTCTTTCAAGAATCACTGAAGCCCTTCACAAATTAGGCGCCATCTACATCTTTTTTCTATCTTTAGTTGCAATAATCTGTACAAGATGGCGTTACTTGCCTAATTTGTGAAGGGTTTGTCAGTAATTCTCGAAAGACACAATTGCCTCACAGAAGCAGTTGCCCCATTTAAGAGGGCCGCGACGTTCTGAAATTTCCAAACAAACGCACTACTGAAATTTCTTGAAAACCGTTTGTCAGATTATGATGAAATTTAGCATGTACAATTAAATAAACAATATCTTCGCCCTTATGTTTTTGGTTTTTTTTAAAAACGTTCTCAAGCTAAAATAGAGCTATGAAAAATATCCGCATTTTAAGGGGTCACTTTTGACTGATTTATTCAATAGGTAGACAAAGCAAATCAAAAACTCCATTACATAGGGAGATTGTCTACATCATTAGCTGTTAAATGAATCAATAATACAAGGGAAATTCTTAGTTACTTAAGAATGATTATGGTAGTGCAAAAGTCATAAAAAAAATGAAATTGCACTTTGTCACTCTGTAGGTAAGTTTAGAGGCTCGTCAGGTATCATTACTCGCTCTCTTCACTCGTCTTCTTCTTCTAGACGAAATGGCGATAGAATACCTTAAGCCAATGCGAAGTTAGTCTAGGTCGCCTAGGTCGAAATTAGTTAGGTCGCCGGACTCTTAACACTAATAATTTTCTAAAATATTCATACAAGCACATTTTTATAAAAGACCATTAAGTTTTAGGGTTTCGAAGTAAACAACCAAACCTATATCTTTTTGGCTTATGCGTGTGTCTGCCTGTCATAACACTTTTATGTAACAGTAATTTAATTCAAAGACTAGCCCCTTTACTAATAAACGTTGCATAGCCTCGGATTAGCTAAGTACAGTATGTTGTCTTTTTCGATCAAGTTAAATTAAATATTTAAAAAGCCCCCAACACCGATTTTCATCAACACTAATTTCTATGAAACATACCTAAAAACACTCCCGACTAATTCACCTTTCAAACAAAAAAACAAAATCAAAATCGGTTTTTCCGTTCGTGAGTTACGATGCCACAGACAGACAGACAGACAGACGGACAGTCGTTTTTGCGTAGAGATTCAAAACTTAAAGAATGTAAAACAACACACTGTATTACATTAGTATTACTGTCATCAGTATTCTGATGCTAGGGCACAGTAATACTATTGTAATACAGTGTGTTGTTTCAGACGTATATAATCTATATTTCCTAGATATATCTACATATAATACTCGTATACCTATACTTCTGATTTTGATGCTATTTTTTTTAATTCAGCATTTACTAACATTAAAATATGGCGAAAGTATAAACTGCCATATACACTTGTTTACGTCTTACCACAGAAGACCCCCTGAAAGCGTTTTTCCAAAGATTATAATATCGCCTTCGGATATCGTATTTTTAACATACCCAAGCGGCAGGAAAATTGGTGCCGGAAAAAATGTTAATTCGTAAACGTTCAGGGAAATTACGTTTCACAAAGTATCTTGCATTTAACCTTGGGCCGGGAGAGCTATAAATAAACCTTTTTCGAAAGGCTCTTTAATATTTTTAGAAAAACGGATCAGTATGAGAAAGATTTATTTTTGATTTTGTAATATTTTTAGCATCTTTTGTACGTGCTTTGTGTTCTAAGTTTAGAATGTAATAAAAAAAATCCTATTCTTTAGTTTGGTTGGGTTTTTGATTTGGTCTTTCGAGTGTATGTACGTACTAGCTGCGCCCCGTGGTTTTACCTGCAGTTAAAAAGTAGCCTATGTGGGTATAAGCTAGCTCCATACCAAATTACATCAAAATCCGTCCACCCGTTTGAGCGTGAAGAAGTAACAAACATACACACTTACACACTCACAAACTTACGCCTATATAATACTATTGTGATGTGGGAATGTGTGTATGTATGAGGTTTCTCTAGCACGGCCTACAGCCTAAACAGCTTGATGGATTTCGACATGTGAGATGTCATTTGAATCGTCTTGATAGTGGAAGTGAAATAAGGTTATAAATAAGGAAATAAATTTTGCAGATGGTTTTTTTGTTTTTGTTAAACAATGTGTAATTGTTGTATTTTTCTTCCAATTATTATCAAAGTCATGTAACTGTTTTAATGGGTATACCCGTTACGGATGGCATTTATATAAGTACAATAGAGTAACAAGACAAACAGGACTTTTGCATGATAGTAAACGTGTCCCATAAACTTTTAAAGGGTCGGTAACTGATACTATGATATAAATCAACTAAGATAATTACTATGTACCTATATTATAGTTTGTAAAGAAGCAAAAAAAAATTAGGTCTTTGGTCTATTTAGATTTGATTTTTCATACTAAAAATGACTTAAAAGTTATAGGTAATAGCTTAAGCTAGCTAAATAGCTAGATTATTCTAACAATAATAATAATAGTTAGATTATAATAATAGTTAGATTATAGCTAAATAGATAGATTAGTTTCTTAGTAATATTACTATAACTCGCATGCTAAAATGTCGCTCAGTCACGAATCTCTTGAAATTATTGAAAGCTGTTTTATGTATGGTAAAACCAGTTTTAAATCGAAATTCATGACTGAGCAGTGATCATCGTTTTAGCACGTGGACTTTGAACTTTAAGGTAAATGAACCTTAAAGTTCAAATAGAACATTTTTTCAGCCTAGTAACTTCACACTCGCATGACTATACCCTCGACGAACATCTTAATTCGAGTCTAGGAGTAAGCTGAAAATCAGCCTTGCATAAACTGATCTAGTTTTACGCAGCTCAGTGCTGAGCTTACACCCTTTGCCACCGTATGTATCTAACTATTGTAACTAATTATTTCTATTGTGTTTTTTTTTCTTTGGCAATAAATATATTTTCAATTTCATTTTTTTTTTCATTTTACAAGCTCACAACTCAAGTCATTCATAAAGAAATCATTCACAAATACGAGTTTAAACAGTTAAACCGTGGTTTAACCTAACAGTTACCTGTGCTTCAACAATATTTCGCCTTAAACAGGAAACTTACAATGTTGCACGCTGGTGCTAATTCGAAGTATGTGCATAAAGACTGTCTATATTGGCGGAGTGAAATGCAGGTAAGTATCGCAATATGTTTTAAACTAGCTGTTATCCGCGACTTCGTTAGCGTTTATTCAGAAAATGGTACCCAAAAACCTTCCTCGTATACTGTTACTAATTTTTAGCGGTAGTTTAGCGGTTAAAAGCCTATATATAGACAGAAAGATAGAGTTACTTTCGATTTTAAAATAGTAGTAAAGAAGATAATATCTTATATCTTTAAATGAGCAATTCTTGTATATATATATATATATATATATATATATATAATTGGAATCTCGGAATCGGCTCCAACGATTTTCATACAATTTAGTATATAGGGGGTTTCGGGGGCGATAAATCGATCTAGCTAGTAATCATTTTTAGAAAATGTAATTTTATTCGTGTTTTATCGATAATCAATCTCAACTGAAAAATATGACTCTTCCTGACATCTATTGGCGAACAATAATACAATTTTTTGTGAGCAACTACGAGTAATTGCTTTAACGACACAACAGCAGATGGCGTTGTTAAGTAACACGAAGTCAATGAGTGTTTGCTTTGAGGTTAGACTAAAATCAATTGTTTATTATCCAAAAAACACAATTAAAAAATTAAAAAAATACCGAGCGAAGCTCGGCCATCCAGGTACTAGATTAATTAAACGCGAAAGTTCCTGAATTTATGTGTTTGTGTGTTAGAGTTTGTTAACTCTTTGATGCTCAAATGGGTGGGCGCATTTGGAAAATATTTGATATAGAGGTTCTTTTCATGTATGCATTAACACAAATAGGCTACTTTTTTTTAAATAGCGGTTCGTACAAGGCAGCGGGTGAAACCGCGGAACACAGCTGCTGGTATTATAGCTTTGCACATAAATATTTCATAAATTCCTGGTTAGGTTAGTATAATATGTCAAATGAAAAACTTGCTAAAAACTTTTTGATCGGCTTTAATAGTTTCAGTATTCGATTCGATTTTATCATGAATTTAATATGATGACGAATTGTAACGGCTTTACGATTATACACCATAGTCGATGAAGTCGCAAATATCAAAACAGGCCAAATAAATAAATCATTGATAGAATAAGCTTTTTGTCAAGGACCTTATAGAATTTAGTACCCTAGAAATAAAAATTAATTATCTAAAATTAAAAAAGAAAAATATGTTACTAAATCATTTGTAACGCTTATTATTAATATTGAATCTAGATAAATACTATTTATCGTACTATAGTCTTTGAGGAACAATTTTTTAATTTTCATAATTTCCAGACATTTTGTGCCCTCATTTTTATCAGATTTTCACACTCTTTTTCGTCTTTAATTTGATGATTTCAAGCACATTTTTATATTCTTTCGACAACAGAAAGTTTTCGCCACCCAAGGTGTGTGAGCTATTTGATTGGCTCTGCACTGTCGTTGGAACTTTATAGCTCGGTTGTTTATAGTCTCCTTCAAGGAATAGCGTTTAGTATCGGTATAGCTGTGCAGTTTGACTTTGAAAGCAATAAGAAAACTAACGGCTTGGAAGAAGCTTTAAAAAATAAACTAATTTCTCCGCTAAAGTTAAAGACCTCGCGAAATAGTTAAAAAGTCATCTTTACAATTTTGCAAAATTTCTAACAACTAAACCTGCAAAAAAAATTGGTTGCCTGTAAAGTCGGTATACGGGCGAAAGTTTTACGTGACAACGACTTTTTATGTCTGTCTCTCTCGCTCTTAGGCGGGCTAACCATGCCCGAGTGGAAGGGACGCGTGCCTCTCACTCGCTCTCATTGTGAGCGCATAACGTGAGCGGAGCGTAAAGCAGTTTCTTGAAGTGTCACCCGGCAAACCAATTTATAAGACGTTGTCACGTCAAAAAATCTAAAATTAATTATCGAACCTACTCACAGAATTTCGAGGGAGTCGGTCTTCGGGTCAAAGGAATCGGCTGAGAAAACTTGTAGTAGAAGAACGCCGGACAAATGTAATAATTTCAAAGCTCTTGCTCTTGCTTGCCGAAGCTCAAGCGTCTACTTCTAGTTCGGCTGATTACAGCAACGGTCTGATTTCCAATCATCGCCGATATTACGTACTTTTTTCTGTTCCTTCAATCAACCTCTACCTCTAAACTCAATCTACTCATCGTCTTTCTTAGTCATCTGTCTACTTCACTAATGCAGTATCCCATCTCTACATTTTCTATACCCACGCCCTATAATATATTATTGATCAAATTCGCCATTTGCTTAATTTGTAGCTCAAATCCCCGCGCTCGCCAAATATCTATAAAGAGCTGTAACCCTCAGCCATAGAGTTGCAAAATTCAACACTTTACATTGTAAAGAACTCTACATATAGAATTATAGAGCAAATAAATCCCCCTTGTTATTTGCTTAGGGTAGTCAATAAGCTGGCCGGAACGTTTGTTTAAAAATCAACATAGTCTAGCAAATACGCGTCGGCATTATTGCATTGAGTGCAAATAAACAGAATATGTAATAATTTAGAATTATGTTTGTTTTAGAATTTTGTTAATATGTGCTTTTTATGGATATTATCGTGTTTTGGTCAGGTTTTTGTACATTTATATGAATTACAAGAATGATTGACTTGTTTGATTGAATAAAATATAGAACTGCGACCATTTTAGTTGGTATGAAATGTGTGTGTCCTACGTTTTGAGACTTTTTGTGCCATTTGTAGGTATGCCACATAGATGCCACGAGATGTTTAATCTCACACTTTCACGTTTTTGATAATAAAATGTGAGGGTAGAATCGTTTTCATGTCACATTGTTTCTTAGACACCACACCACATCACACGAATCACAGTTAATATTATAAATGCGTAAGTTTGGATTGATAGATGAATGTATGTTACTCACTCACGCCACAACGTCTAAAAGGGTGTGGATGAAATTTGGCACAGAGATAAGTATAGATCAGAGTCTGGAGTAGCATATAGGGTTATTAAATGTATGTAAAACCGCGGGGCGTAGCTAGTGTTGTATACGTTATAATGTAGAAATATATGATTATAAATATACTTAGACATTTACTTTGAATTGCGTGGAGATACTGTCGCCCAGCCCGGTTACACTGAAGCCAATGACGGAATTAAATCTTCCTCACACAATTTTTTATGTAATATTTTTTTAGTAACTTCTCGGATTTTTTGAGTTACATTCACAGAAACAGATGGCAGCACCAGCTTCATAGTTGCAGTCAATCAAGGTAACTAACGCCTGTTACCACCCGTATACAATAACATTCGAGTCAGTGAACCGCAGGTTACTTTGTGAATGCCGACGTGTAAACCGACAGAAGCAAATGTTTATATTTGTGTAGTTTTTGTACCTTTGTACAGATCGTGCGCGCGCGCTTCCTTCATGTTTGTTGGGAGGATAAAAATAACGAAATGTGGGAAAAAACGCAAGTACGGTATTTTGTAACAAATTGGAGACTTACAATTATTGCATATAGTAATATACAGAAATATTTTTAATTGACTTGAAACCTAAATTTTGGGGTAGTAATCTTAGGTAGCTTCCCTAAATAAAATAATTCGGGACATATTTTCAGATACGGTCGTTTGGCCTTAAACTAAGCAAAGCTTGTACTATGGCTAGCAGAGACTGATAAACAAACATACCTATATATTTTTAAAAACATACACAATTAGATATGAACACAGAACAAACACAAATGTTCATCACATGAATGTTTGCCCATTCATTGTTGAATTCATTCCATGTTGAATAGTTAAGAATCGAACCCACACCCCCAAGCTCAGAAGCCAGGTTCACTACCAACTGAGCCACCGAGGCAGTCAAATGTTACTCACACTCTCTTCGATGATTTGTCACAAAATTTTACCCGATGCGTACCTAAGAAAAGTAAGTTAATGGAAAACGTACATTTACTAGGAAAATAAAATAACTTTGGCTATCTGTTTTATTTCTCTAGCTCTGTGCAAGTGTTTATATTTATATAAGATATAGATACCACCATACATAGACTGAAAGGGCATAGTCAATAGATTTCCATGCCCTTTCCCATTAGCTATAATTCCTTGCTATCCTAGGACACGTACAGAAGTACGTTTCTGTATCCCTATAGCTGTCATTACATAATACAATTTGCAATTTGGTGAGCTAGTGTGCTAAATTTAAATAGTGTACTGGCTCACACAGCTTACACAGCTCTCAGTCTCTTGCCTGTTCTTCTGAGGTGAGGCTCCCTTACCGAACAAGGCGGTCGAGTCATTGCTAAAAACAATCTCTAACTTCCCTCTCTAAGTCCCAATTAGGGCCCTAGAGCAAACCCCTTCCGGGCTGCCAGGGCAATTCGACGCCTTCAACGACAGCCCAAGCCGGGGCCGTACCTTATGCTGCGTTCAGACGCTCGTGCTCAAAGCGACATTCAACGGGCGCGGGCACGGGCGCAAGCATGTGAACAGGCTGCTTGTGCTCGCGCCCGCGCTCGTGCTCGTGAATGTCGACTGTCGGTTTTTCGACACATTTCAAAGGCCGCCATGCTTGCAATGGCTTGCACTCACTACTGGTGCGCCTTAGCTTGCTTGGAGCGCCGCGCGCGCCAGGCTGCATGCCGGGCTGCGCGCTGGGATGCGCGCCGCGCGTCTGAAGGCAGCATTAGACAATAGACAATAGACAAATATTTATTTGTAGCAAAAACATACAAAAACAAAATAAAAGTTACACAATTATAAAAAAAAGAACAAAGTTTTTGCCACAAACCGGTCCCAACTCAGCATAATGCCGGCTGCTGTAGACAACCGGCGCTGATCTTCCGTTGGAACCGGCAGGTGACGTCACGTACGGATGTCGCGTAATATAATAACGGCAAAAATAAAATAAAAAAACAAATCAATTACATTAAAATAGGACTTACTTAAACACTAAAAGACGCAAACAAACCTTCAGGTTTTTTTGCGTCTTTTAGTATTGTAGTTAGTTGTTAGTTGTATTGTAGTTAGTATTGTAGTTTTAGTTGTACAACTACAAAACGAACATAACTAACATACAAAATCACATCACATAGTATACACAAAAAAAAAGAGGTGCCCTTGCGCTCGTCGGCCATAGTTATAAGCATTATTTAAGGCCCTGCGCCATCTGCGTTTGCCTAATGCTCGGTACGCTATGGAATCTTGGCCTCAGTGGCCAAAAACATAGAGTAATTTGAAAAAAAAAAGGCTGTGAAACAGTTAGCAATCCATTTTTTTCCTATAGCACGAGCACTGCCACGCTCAATTAGCATAATTCAATTTGCATAATGTATGACTATTTGACTGCTTATCTCAACAAGTACCTGACAGAGACTGTTCTATACCTACGAGAAAAGAACAAAAAGTTTATTCTGTAAAAAAAATACCGTACACATACACCGAAGAGAAAAATATACATGAAACACAAACACCAAGTATAACTTTAGGAGATTTCTTCACTAAAAAAGGTATTACTTCTAACAACGTCACCCTAAAATTGCACGAAAAAAAGCATATTTTCTCGCCTTTCTTCTTTTAAGTAAAACCATCTCTCCAGCCAGCATTTGATACTGTTATTCCTAAGTCAACATACTAATGAAAACGCAGAGAGCGTCTGATGACAGAAACGGGTGGAAAACCCTCTTCAGACTTTCCACGACCTCTCAAGTGTCACCGCTAGAAGCCTGAACTTACACTTTTCCCCACGGCCCCACCAAGTGTCCCCCGGTGGGACATAGTGGAGTGTTGTACATTTTGTATACGACTCCGCCCCACTAATCTATTTAAGTGAGACGAAATAGTGAAAATAATTCTTTGATTTATTTGAAACACCTCCTACTTAATACTACCAGGTAGGTAGATCCTACTTGATCAGCAATTTAAAAAAAAAACTCAAGGCGCCAGCACAAGTGAAACAATCAATAAAGATTTTATACGAGTGTAAAGAAAGTGTGGTTGGCCGGTTTCACAGGGGAGACTCGGTGGGGTAAAGTGCAAGTACCCCACCACAAAAGCTTGAATTGACATTTTTTCCAACCAAGTATAAAATGGTAATGTAAAACATGATGTGTGCGTGCGAATCTTCCTCTAGGGGCCCATTTAACTTTTTCAGTCACATTATTTCGTAAAATTGTTCATGTGAAGCTGAATATACGTATGCAAAATTAGTCTGTAGGTGAAAGGCATAAGGTGGAGGTTTTAAACGGCTTTGGGCTTGATTTTTAACGTTTAAATTTTAATGTGTGTAGGTAAATTACTTTCAGAGTTTATTGACATCATACGACTGTGATTATTAAAAATGTATGGTCTCGTATATTACTCGCATTGGTACTAATTTACTTACTTAGGTACCTGATTGTTTAATTTGTGTCAAAAACAATTGAAGAAACAATAATTATCATAACTGTGTTAACAAAATGGATTAAAACTAAGCCATGCCGTGAAATGACCTAGTCGTGTTTCGGAATGTAGTCCGGTGTAACCGTTCCGAATACGGGTCTAAGCAGTAGCGCACTTGTAGCGTCTCACTCTACTGCCGTCTTTGTACTTCTTCACTCTACAAAACTTCAAGGCTAGAGTGAATAAGTACCTTGTAGGTCGTCGTGCTCCATCTTAGACCACAAAGTCGCTTAACATCAGGCGAGTTGGTGGTCAAACGCCGACCTATTCAACATAAAAAAAAATGCAGACCAAACCAAAGGTTTCCTAAATTCACTTTGCTACCAAAACTGAAAATACAAATCACTAAACTATAGTGTTTTACTGGAAAGTTACCTCCACAATATTATACTCGTACTCCTTTATTACTTTAGCTTTAGTCTGCGAAATCAGCTGAGAAATCGTTTTAATTAAATGTAAATTAGCACTTTAGCACAGAGACCGGAAGTAGGAACTTGCTAATTAGTTTTGTTCGGGATTGGGTCATGTTCTAAACACCGTAAATACTTATTCCACTCGGGATACCTTGTACAGTGGACGCCAAACTTTACGAATGCTCTGAACTTTAGTAAAAGTGAAGCTTTGTAAACTTAGTCTAGTCTTAAATTGTCTGTAGAGTTGAATGATGGCACGTCGTATTTTCTGGGTGGAAAGTGTTCTAACGTCTGGAAACTCTACAATATAAAACTCTTTATTAAAACTAAACTAAACATTCGAAATATAGGTGCAACTCTAGCACAGTAGAAACAAACAAATTTATAAATTCGAGGCTTTTGAGAGCGTGCTGTGGCGCGTGCGAACAGAGGGCCTACCATGAAACTTCATTGCCATGATGGTTAAGTTTTGTTTTCGATGCTTCGCGATCTTGGACCTTACTGCGCTACGACAAGATTCGCGGTCGCACGACATCGAAAACAAAACGTTGGTAAGCATCATGGCGCGCACGCATACAAGCCGCACGATGTACCGCTCTATAAAGATAATATACTTTACTGTTTCTACTATGACTCTTCCGCAAAAAGTTAACCGCACTGAAAATAACCGTACTGTACGATCTGAATGCTGAAGGTATCATAATGCCGATCATGTGAGACATGATACGTAATCCGTCAAATCTTATAAAATATGAATTTTGTGATGCATAGCAGCTTACCTGCATTGTAATAAAACAGCATCAGACTTCTGCTATTTTGCGACTCCATTCTATTCAGTTTTGTGGCCATATCCAGAGCGGCCATATGGCCTTGTTCAGCAAGCTTAGCCTGCACACAGCAACGGATACCACGATTGAGACAGACGTATGTATATTAATTCGTAGTTAAAAAGCGTAGCGTAATCAGTTTACCTTCACCTTCATAATACAAACCGCTAGGAAAAGCAATGGTTTGCCACCATCAGTGGAACGCACGGTGTAAAATGCGCTGCTTCACTCCCACTTCGCTTTGAACAAGGTATGCATTTGTGTATTTTGCCCATCCGTCATCTGCGAGTTTTTTTTATTGTTACTTATTAGGCTTGCGTTTGGCCACCAACATGCCTGATGATAAACAGTGATGCAGCCTACGATGGAGCACGCTTGCCTAGAAGAAACCGATTCACTCGAGACTTGAAGACACGCAGATTATAAGTGGAATACACACTCTGGCGGTCCGCATGAGAAATGAGGAACCAAACCGTTTCGTCGTGTCGCACTAAACAGGGTGTAAAGTTTGTCACGAACTGTAAGTAGCAACAAGGGAGCAACCTAAATACCTAGTTTGATCCGGAACTCAGTCCGGTCACGTCCGGCTCGCGAGATTGTTACATATTTGGAATAAGCGCACATGTGGCTGGTATTTGGGAATTGTTAACATGTTTGTGCGATTACGTACTAACACGTTAAGAATGGTGAATGGGTTTTTCGGAAAACATTACTCTAGCAATACTTGAAGGACATTGGAGTCTTTTTTTGTATGCCCTGGGTGGCAAACAAGCCCACGTACTGCTTGATGGTCACCTATGGATACCAAGAGGCCTGGCATGCGCCACGCGACAACGGTATGTCGACTCTTTATCGAGACAGACGTATGCATGCACATAGCCTTGTCACGTTCTCACACGACATAAAGTGACGAGAAGAACTTGTTCACGCGCGCATGCTAGGGGTGCAGGGGATTTTCAGATACTTTGCCGACCCGTACGGACTCTATTGACAACTCTTTTGTAAGACCTCCATGTAGTCTTATGTAGTCTCATTCGAAGTTCTCCTTCTACCCTTTTTGTGAAAAAAAGCATCCCATATTAATTCTTAAGTTAGATACTACTTTCTTGTCAAATTTCATCTGGATCGATACAGCCCATGTATACCTAAATACAGCGTAATTCTATGGAGCTCTCTCCAAATATTTTTTATTTTAGCCAGTGCTGCAGTTTTTGTGGAGGTTTAGTCTTTCGCATATTCCAATTTGAAACTATCGACTTGTATAATGTACTTTACTTGCTTGGATATAGGTACATCATATACACCATCACAATCATCCCGAAAATAAAAAAAAATGCAATTGGAAAAGAAATTTAATTAAATGCTTATCTTATTCCCTATCATAATTTTAGCCGCAACACGTCCACTGCTGGTCATAGGCCTCCCCCAATGATCTCCACAACGACCGACTGGCTTCCAGTGGCTTCCCGCGACCCTCACCAGCATAATTATTCACAATCATTCGGAAACGTTTCCGATCGGATTCCAAAAAAAAAACTCAAATTATTCCAATCTTAGTCCGTTTTTTTTTAAGTGATTATTTTTTCGTAAGTAAATTTACTCGATTATTTATCTATTCCAAAATTTATAAAACTAAACTGAGATTCGAACAATTTGACTTTAAAATTTGTAAGATCCGATCGAAATCTTTTCCTCATGATTGTTAATAGCATCTCAGATCGTCAGTCTACCTTGTGTCCTTCTTACGCTGTTTGCCTGCTTCTTGCTTTGTCTTGTATATTTTAGCGAGAATTTATTATCGACGATGATTAGGAACGTAAACAACATTACACACTCACGAGAAGTTATCTTTTCTCGGTTAACTTATATTAACGTGTGGCGCAGGTTAAAGTAACCTGGTTTAACGAATAACTTAACGGTTAGTTAAAGTTAGCTGAAGTTACGTAATTTTGCAACCTTCTAAGTAAATTTTATACGTGGATTTAATATGCAAAAGATGCTATTTTATCTAAGACTAGCTGTTACCCGCGACCTCGTTCGGGTCAATTCAGAAAATAGTTTCAAATAATCTTCCTCGTGATATTCTTACTGTAACTAATTATCAATTTTGGGGGCTGAGTTACCCACGTCCGTAGGAGTGTACTCTATTCTGATTCCCTACACCTGGTCCCCGGGTAGTGCTAATCGGGTAGCAAACTCTGGTGGGAGGCTTCGGCCGTGGCTAGTTACCACTCACCGGACCAAGCCATGCCGTGAAATGATCTAGTCGTGTTTCGGGATATAGTCCGGTGTAACCGTTCCGAAGACGGGTCTGAGCAGTAGCGCACTTGTAGCGCCTCACTCAACTGCCGTCTTTGTACTTCTTCACTCTACAAAACTTCAAGGCTAGAGTGAATAAGTACCATATAGGTCGTCGTGCTTAGACCACAACGTCGCTCAACATCAGGCGAGTTGGTGGTCAAACGCCGACCTATTCAAGGTAAAAAAAAAATCAAATTTCAACAAGATCCGTTTAGCCGTTTAGCCGTGAAAAGCCTACAGACAGACAGAGCTACTTTCAATTTTGACTTAGCCTGGAGTTAAAAATATTCATAATACTTAATAAAATAACGCATGCAAAAGTAACTTTTGACTCGCAGTTCTTCTGCATTTTCTTTAATTTTTAACCGACTTCAGCAAATAAGAATGTCTCCAATTCAACTGCATTTTCTCGACTTAGTAATTTATAAATCTAAGACAAAAAATAAAACTTTTTTTGTCACGTCGATCGATGCGCAAAATGTTAAACTTACTACTCTGCCTCTACTTTGACGTTCATAAGTGTATCTTTGATACCCAATTGAATAAAAACATTTTGACTTTGACTTTAAACTTTATCCAGGCCATGGCAAGATTTTCGGGATTTGGCCTTATGTAGGCCAAATCCCTAAAAGAAGGCTCTTAATGACTAGTTGATTTACTTATTTAAACTTGCAAAAAAAAAAGCCATTTTCATAGACAGACGTAACAAAACGACTACATTTTAGTAAGTATACCTAAGTACAGAATTAAGAAAAAACTTCAGAGTTTGCGTTTCGCGCAAACTTTTGCATGAATTTTCCAAAATGAAACTTCCTTTTGCTTAGAGACTTGCATACCTCTAGACCAGCGGTCGGCAACCTTTTGGCAGGCAAGGGCCGCACAGTGCCAAAATAAGCAAGTGACATATTTTACCATAGGTATCTAGTTATTTATATAGATATTATCTGATTTCTAAAAATAAATGTCGATCTGTTTCTGGCAGCTAAAGCCTTGCTTAGTTTGGGGCCAGACGACCATGTAAGCAAAATGTCCCGAATTTATTTTTTTACAAAACACTCGCGGGCCGTAAGGAAGGGGCCGAGGGCCGCATGTGGCCCGCGGGCCGTGGGCGGTGATATGATTTTAAATATTTAATGGGGATGGAATGTGTTACAGTCTGTTATTATTGTAACAGTTTGAAGCTAAACTTACAAAAACTCTGTTACTTACTTGAAGGGCATATACATACACTTATAAGTAAATATGCAAAAAAAAATGCACGTTAAAAATAGCAAGACTTATAACCGGTTAAGAACACAAGAAAACAAAGTTATTTTACAAAAAAATTAACAAATCTGTATCATAATAAATGTTGGCTGCTTTTATATGAAGAAATTAGAGGTACGACGCGAATAGTTTACAGATAAAACTGACGCGATTAGTGACTACGTTCGCGTTTTTAGGAGGGCGAAGCGCGATGTGGGTGCAACTTTTTTACAGTCAATATTTAATTTAAACTAGCATAATTGCATCCTCCAGTCAATACTGGATGCACACCTCGCTGATATAACAGGGTTTTAATAACACCCTGTATATTTAAGGGCTCCCTAAGTTTGTAGTAATAATAGCTAGGCCCTAATCAGAATGCTAAATTGCTAATTCTTAAAAAACCTAAAATTTTACCTTTTTTTTGTGAATGACTAATGCTGTTTGCCACTGAGGCCTCTACGTACCGGACGTAAGGCAAGCGCCGAGGGCGCAGCGCCTTTAGAGAGTTTTTTTAAAAAGCCAAGGGCGACTAGCACAAGGGCACTTAAGTACAGACCTCGGCTTGGGCCGTCGCCGGGGAGGAGGAGTCGACTTGCCCAGGCAACCCAGACGGGGTTTACTCTTGAGCCCTACTAGGTTGAATTGATTGACTATTTGGAGAGAATCTGACTGATCTTCTAACAGATCCTGGGGGTCTTCAGCCTCGCCGGCGAGGTCGGTCGGGTCGCCTTTGGTAACCGGCGCCTATACCAAATACTGCATACATTAGACAAGCACAGGCGCATGGCCTTAGGAAAAACATCCCTAAGTGTGTAGGGTCTAACATTAAGGCGTCTAACATTATCAGAGTGCTAACTTCCTAATTCTCAGCAACCTAAAAAGATACCTGCCATTATTATTGTTACTGCTGCGTATTAGACAAGGACATTAATACTTTTAGCTAGTTTAGATTTGGCAACTTTGCATACCGAATAAAGCTTTTATAAGCTGAAAAAATAGGTAAAATACTTGGATTTAGGCAAAATTTTGAGTATCTTTAAAGTCCTCGAAACGCAAAGTAAGAAGCGAGAAAACATTGTGATATTTCCCTTTGCCTTATACTTAAGCTTGTCATTAAATATAAAACAGAAAAATCGACTTATCCAGCTGGCTTGTTGCTATCAGCTGCCGTCAGAAGTAAACCGAGCATTTCCAGCTTTAATTCGTCGAACTCCAGAATGTACCAGAAAGGAAAAGGCAGAGGCGGACCAAGGAGTCTTATGGCCACTTGTACTGACTATACGAATCGCCTTAGTCCTTGCTAAAGTCAAAATGTTTTTGTTCAATTGGGAATCAAAGATACACTTATGAATGTCAAAGTATTTTATAGACTACGACCGCCTCCTTGTAGTAGAAAAAGAGCCACTACTCAAAAGAACAGACAAGAAACTAAAGACCATTTTTTTTAAATAAATAAATTACTGTCTCACAAATTTTTGCGTACAACTAAGTAATATCCATGTACTAGTGGCTACTTGGCAGAAATTGAATTAATCTAAACGAATTTAATCTACTCCTAAAATATTTGATTATTTGACTCATAAAATTGAGAGTTTCTTAAGTTCGTCCAAGAAAATTTAGGCAAGAGCCAGCTAAGAGTAGTTTAAACTATATATTACTGACTGCCTTGGTGGCTCAGTTGGTAGTGAACCTGCCTTCTGAGCTTGGGGGCGTGGGTTCGATTCCCACCTAGGGCAAACATTTATGCGATGAACATTTGTGTTTGGTCTATGTCTGGGTGTTAATATGTATTTAAGTATGTATTTAAAAATATCTAAGTATGTATATCAGTCTCTGGCAGCCATAGTACAAGCTTTGCTTAGTTTGGGGTCAGGCGACCGTGTGTGGAAGTGTCCCGAATTTATTTATTTATTTATTTATTTAAACTAGTTAAGAAAGACATAGGCAATTCTTAAGTTCAGTACAAGTGGCCTTTAGCCGCTCTAGGTTATGTGTGTACATATATAGGACGAACTATCCCTTTCTCTTTCAACTACTATGCTGACTTTGAAAGTTTTCCCTAGAAAATTACAAGTTTAATCGAGATGATCTACGTGATATTAGAGCCGTGTTGCCTTAGAGGGATGGATCGCGCCTTCGGAACCGCAGGTCGTGGGTTCGAAACCCTTTGGGTACCCTGGCCATGCTCCATTGAACATTTCTCGTGTAGAAAAGTATATGTGCATTTAAATTTGACACGTGCCCTTAAGGAGAAGGAAAACATCCTAACAGTCCTAGAAGAATGCAATTCATCTCTCTCCATTTTTCTTGCCAATTTTACATCTTTCTGTCTCTTCATAAGAGTATTTTGTTCCTTGCAAATTGACAAGTTCAAGTATCTCGGAAGCACCGTAACTGCCAAGGGCGATCTGAATGCAGTAATTAATATTGACTGCCTCGGTGGCTCAGTTGGTAGTGAACCTGCCTTCTGAGCTTGGGGGTGTGGGTTCAATTCCCACCTAAGGCAAACATTTATGTGATGAACATTTGTGTTTGTTCTATGTCTGGGTGTTAATATCTATTTAAGTATGTATTTAAAAATATCTAAGTATGCATGTCAGTCTCTGGCAGCCATAGTACAAGCTTTGCTTAGTTTGGGGTCAGGCGACCGTGTGTGGAAGTGTCTCGAATTTATTTATATTATTTATTTAATAAAGGAATTGGTGCCGCTTATGCTGCTATTGGGAAACTTAGCACTAAACTGAACCCCAAGTCTAGTCTACCTGTCTGTGTCGAAGGGACGAGTGAGTCAGTTGAAATAGCTGAGCTTTTTAAAAACCAGTTTAGAGTTAAACCGCTACTGGATTCGCAGAATGAGGTACTCAAGAGTAGGGAGCCTTCTGGGGTGCTGCATCTGTTCACTGCGAAGGAGATTGCTGCTGTATTGCGATCCATGAACAGGGGAAAATCTCCTGGCTATGATTCTCTTAGCATTGAACACCTGCGGCATGCGGGGGCTCATCTGCCGCGGGTACTCGCTCTGCTGTTCAATTGTTGTGTTAGTCATTCTTATCTGCCAAGTGATATGACAAAGACACTGGTAGTACCCTTAGTTAAAAATAAGACGGGAGATCCAGCGGATAGTAGGAACTACAGGCCTATTTCTTTGGCAACCGTTGTGGCTAAAGTTTTGGATAGTATGCTTGACCAGCAACTTGAGAAATATCTAACTTTGCAAGATGCCCAGTTCGGTTTTAAAGCCGGACTTTCCACCGAGACTGCAGTTCTTTGCCTCAAGCATACTGTCCGTTACTATACAGACAGAAAGACTCCGGTATTTGCGTGCTTTCTAGATTTGTCAAAGGCATTTGATTTAGTATCTTACAATGTGCTATGGAAGAAGCTGTATCAAAACACTGAACTTCCCGTTGAACTTATAGAATTGTTTAAATATTGGTACGGCCATCAGAGTAACATGGTCAGATGGGCAAGTGCACTATCAGTTCCGTATAGGTTGGAATGTGGGGTGAGGCAGGGGGGGTTAACCTCACCCAAGCTTTTCAACTTGTATGTAGATCAATTAATTGAGGAGCTCAGTAACTCCAGGGTAGGCTGCTCCATAGATGGAAAGTTTATTAATAATATCAGCTATGCCGATGATATGGTGTTACTGAGTCCCTCAATCAGTGGATTGAGAACATTGGTAGGCATTTGTGAGCGTTACGCGGAAGCCCATGGTCTCAGGTATAATGCTAGTAAAAGTGAGTTGATGGAGTTCAAAGCGGGTACAAAATATTATCCTTGTGTACCAGACGTAATGTTGGCCGGTACGCCGCTCAAAATGGTATCGCATTTCAAATACCTGGGGCACTGGGTTACCGACTTGCTAAAGGACGATATGGACATTGAGAGGGAGCGTAGAGCGCTCGCAGTCCGGAGTAAAGTAACTGTAGGAATCTGTCGACAGAATCGTACTGTAATACGGATAATACGGATTGTGCTAGACCATATTGCTGTGTAAATGAAGAACTAAATTTGAATGTAGTTACTATTTCTTTTTAGCGGACTGGCCTCCATCGTCATGTTGCGGACTCACGCTGGCTTTAAATTGGGTACAAGATTGGCTTCAATTTGAATTTGGCCAATATTGAACCTTATTTCTGCGTGACATTATGACATATTAGCTTGAATTTTATCAATGTTGTACCCTTTAGTCAACTTTTTATATATAACAATAAATAATAACAAACAAACAAATAAAATCTCACCCGTTAATGAAATGAAATGAAATGAAATGAAATGAAATGAAATGAAATGAAATGAAATGAAATGAAATGAAATGAAATGAAATGAAATGAAATGAAATGAAATGAAATGAAATGAAATGAAATGAAATGAAATGAAATGAAATGAAATGAAATGAAATGAAATGAAATGAAATGAAATGAAATGAAATGAAATGAAATGAAATGAAATGAAATGAAATGAAATGAAATGAAATGAAATGAAATGAAATGAAATGAAATGAAATGAAATGAAATGAAATGAAATGAAATGAAATGAAATGAAATGAAATGAAATGAAATGAAATGAAATGAAATGAAATGAAATGAAATGAAATGAAATGAAATGAAATGAAATGAAATTGTTTATTTTCCAGATTTGCATCCATCAAATTATTTCGTTAATTATTAATTATTATTAAATGAATTACCTATCTAATGATTAAAATTAAAATACAATGGTCAGAAATAAAATATAAAACAAGAATTAAATTAAATTGAATAGATTCAATAAAATAAAATTAAACAATTAAATAAATGGGGTAAAATAGAGTGAAATTAAATTAAATTTTTAAATGAAATTTTTAAAATCGGGGGTTGGTTGCAAAGCAAAGAAAATGTATAAATTCATGACATTTCATGCATTGTCTCATTAGACAGGAAATGAAGATCCAGTCTTTAGCTCTTAATAAAACAATCAAACTGATTTGTTCCTAAACCAAATTGTGATTTTACCTACTTATTAATAAACTAGCTACTCCCCGCGGTTTTACCTGCGGTTAAAAAGTATCCTTTGTCCTATTCTAGACTATAATCTATCTATGTGCCAAATTTCATCCAGATCTGTTCAGCCGTTCTGGCGTGAAAGAGTAACAAACATCCATTCTTATAAACTTTCGCGTTTATAATATTAGTAGGATTAGTAGGATAAATTATGATTTATGAAGTTGACAAGAGTCACAAGTACAGCTTCTTTTGAAAACAATCAAAAATAGGTAAATGAGATAGTGAAGGTATGAGTAAGAAATTAATGTAAAAAAAAAACTGGTAACTTTCCGATTGAGAATGATTTTTAAAAATAAGTTTAAAGATTTTTGAATGAACGAACAAACTTTTCCGGAAACCATTCGTAAAGTACACTCGCTATTTTACGGATCTTTCCCATCACTAGCAAAGCCCAATGGTGCGACTCAGAATGCATAGTGGTCCAAAACCATTGTGTGCAGGCAATTTGTTCCCCAATCGACGAGCGCCGAATCTTTGCGATTGGAGGTCTATCAAACTCCAGTGGGCACTCTCTTCAATAGCGGGAGAAGCTGGTGGATTGATTGCTTGAACTTGCCAAAAAAGGGGTTCTAGAGTGTAGTTAAGACTCGCAAAAACTTGCTGCAATTTATTGCAGCTAGTTTAAAATTTGAACCTTGTAAAACTTGAGATAGTTGATTGAATCAGGCGTTACTTTGCGGAAGTTCATCTTCAAACTTGTTACTTGGACAATATCTAGTGTAATTCCGCTTTAACGTCGCATTAAGTAAGTTGATGTACTTAATGCGACGTTAAAGCGGAATTACACTAGATATTGTCCAAGTAATAAGCTTGCAAAACTTCTCTTTGAAGAATATACAAGAAAGAAGTATGTATATTGCAGAAATAAGCTACAGCTTACGTAGTAAGTAGGTAACAACAGTACGAGTAGACCCCTTTTCAGAACGTCAAATTGCTAAATCTAAACAAGCTAAAAGTATACCTGTCTTTGTTATTGCTGCGTATTAGATAAGGACATCAACGCTTTTATCTAGTTACTTTTAGCAATTTAGCGTTCTGAATAGGACCTCCAGCTGTTCTTTTTGTACAACTTTTGAGGTGACTTATATAATTTATAGTCAAAGCTGGCTGTTTATATTAAAATAATTAAAAAACGAACTTGCGGAAGTAGCTGCTATAGTTTTTGAAAAATTGTGCTTTCATAAAGTGTCGCATAAAAAGAATTGTGTAAAGCGTAAAGTACAGATGGCCTACTACGACATCGTATTGCCATGATGGCTACGTTTTCCTTTCGACGCTGCGCGAAAGCGAATCGTATCACTGCGTAATAAGGTTCATGGTCGCGCAGTGTCAAAAACAAAACGTTACCATCATGGCAATGAGATTGGCGTTCCGAAGACGGGTCTGAGCAGTAGCGCACTTGTAGCGCCTCACTCAACTGCCGTCTTTGTACTTCTTCACTCTGCAAAACTTCAAGGCTAGAGTGAATAAGTATCTTATAGGTCGTCGTGCTCCATTTTAGACCACAACGTCGCTTAACATCAGGCGAGTTGGTGGTCTAACGCCGACCTATTCTACATTAAAAAAAAAATGTCGTGGTAGGCCCCCAGTTTGCATGTAGTTGCGTCAAGGACTTGAGGTTTGACAAGCTTGAGATTCGTTGCCAAATGTGTCTGGTGTGAAGTAGGCTTAATTTTTAAGTTTATCGTTTTGCTGATATGTGTGCAACTGTATCCAGAATGTTGAAGCTGACATGTTTCATTAAATTTGTTTAGAATTTTCCAAATTAAAAATAAATAAGAATTACTCAGTTTAGCTTAATAGTAATTAGAACCCATATTCCTTGGTGTACTTATACTTACGGTGTGCGACCTCAGAGTGGACATACACTAGAGATTGGTTAAAGTAACAGTTTTTTATCAAATTATCATTCGTGAAGATGAAGCCTTCGTTTGAATCGCTAGTGGAGACGTCGCCTTACTAATATTTATCTGTCGCGATCTCCACTTATCAATTCAAAATTGTTGTTGATGTGGTATATACACATTCGTGAAGATATTTCCTTCGCTTAAATCGCTCGTGGAGATATCGCCTTACAAGATTTTTATAGCCGCATACAGGCAGCAGTAAAATGCCCAGCACAGGTAGTACTGCGGACTGGTAAGCCTCTAACAGCTGTAAACGTCTGAGAGAGTTGTAGCATTGTTCTGCAAACTAAATAACTTCACTTTTGTTGCCTGCAGTCGAGTAATACCCAATAAAAGCTGGTAAATACAGTTGTAGAGACTAAAAACTGGCTAAAGTATAAGCTTAAGCGATAGCAGATTAAGTAATAAAGGAAATTAATAGAAAGTATGAAATTAAACGTTAACATAATTTTAATGATAAGAATAGACAGAAGATCGATGAGTTATTGAGTTATAAAAAATATTGTTTTTTTTTAACAATAACGATAAGTGTCGATTTTTAAGATTTTAGCTGATGAAACTAAACTATACTAGTGGCTCTGTGAGTTGTAGACCTTGCGGCCGACGTCTGTCCTCTTCTGCAGGTCGCATTCCTCAACAACTTTTATGAGCAGGTACGATAATTTTACATTTTTTTTTGTCGAGTTAGTTTTTTTTCTCTGGACCGAGATCCAGACAGAATTTGGATATCATACGATAGCATTTTTGTTGAAGCTGAAGCAAAGACGCTTCGCTTCACTCGGTCGACTATTGTACTTAATATTCTAATAGGTACTGCAATTTTTTTTTATTTAGTCGAGATGAAAATGTACTTGTAGATCAAGTACATTTTTATTTTCTTTAGTTGGTTCGGTTCAAAATAAACGAGCACCTAAAGTTATATATTGTTCTATGTTTGTTTGTATTTTGACCACTGACTCGCCTGGTGGGAAACGTCGACGTGATCGAAGGTATAACACGCTTGCCTAGGAGATACTTATATACACTTTACTCTTGAACACCCCCGGATTGTAGGTGGAAAGACAGACGCAGGCAACGCACCTCTGCAGTTCTTACAAGAAAAGTTAACTTGAAACGCTTAGTACGCTTTTTGGCGGAGTTTCTACCATAAGAAGGTTTCTCTTACTGGTGCGCCTGGTAAAATTATAGAAGAACGGTGATTGCTGGATCAGGTCGTGCAGTTCTTGTGCACATTCGCCGTAGTGCATTCTGTAGAATACCGACAGACTGCATGGACACTTCACGCCGGTGTGACAAGCTCTGAAGCTTGGATTCAACCAACGAGTCGTTATTAATGGCACTTCCAATTGCAATAAATAAAATTAAAAAAATACGTTATTAACAAGCCTAAAAACTGACATAAGACAAGCGATACAAACAAACCCACCTCCTCGGCCAGGCGCCACTGACGCGACACTGCGTACTCTCAACGTTGTCGCGGCTGATACAGATTTGTTCTATTGTACTCTGGGTGAATTCACAAAGATAGCACTACATAATAATATATATTATATTATATTGTGTTACCGTAAGTTTCTTATAGGATATAGTTTCATCATTGTACCAGGCGCACCAGTAAAAGACACCCTCTTATGGTGGAAATTCCGCTAAAACGCACTAAGCGTTTCAAGTCAACTTTTCTTGTAAGAACTGCAGAGGTGTGGAACTCGTTGCCTGTGTCTGTCTTTCCACCTAAATACAATCCGGGGCTGCTTAAGAGTAAAGTGAATAGGTATCTCCTAGGCAAGCGTGTTACACCTTCGATCACGTCGACGCTTTCCATCAGGCGAGTCAGTGGTCAAACGCATGCCTAGTCTGTTGTAAAAAAAAGGTTAGTTAGTACTCATTACTACACTATCGCATTAGGTTTACCTGTAATGTTTTTCTGAGTAGAGGCTTTTTATCCGAACAAGGCGGTCGAGTCTATTTAAAAAAACTTTGATGTTCATAAGTGTATCATTGATACCTAAATAAAATAAAAACATTTTGACTTTAACTTTGACGTTGAATGATAGCTGTAAGTTGTGAAATATATAAGTAAACCCGAGCCCCGCTCCCGCCCATTGCTTGCCCTCACCCACTTTCGGACGACACAGCCTGCCGCCACAGACTAAGCAGCAGTTACTACTACTTTACAGCTGCATGTTTATTGCTACGAAAATAACTACAGCACGAGTGTAAAAATGATTCGTTTCACTTCATCATTGGACACACTTATAGGCCCTACTTGCACGCAAGAATATCTGTCGTCTCTACCTATTTTGTTCAATTCAATTTTACTGGACTCTTAATCTATTTTGTCGCTTTCTTTCAAGTGTCAACCAGAGATAATATTTTAAACTTAATACCGGTCAAGTGCAAGTCTAACTCGCGCACGAAGAGATCCGTATCATTATCTATAAAAATTGCAAAAAAATCATATCTGTTGTACGGGAGCCCCCTTAAATATTATTTTTATTTTTAGAGTTTGTTATTATAGCGGCAATAGAAATACATCATAATATGTGAAAATTTCAACTGTCTAACTATCACGGTTCATAAGATACAGCCTGGTGACAGACGCACGGACAGCGGAGTCTTAGTAATAGGGTCCCGTTTTACCCTTTGGATACGGAACTTTAAAATCACAAATAAAACCATTCACTATCCTGGCTTGCAATACTTTGCTTTCAGAACTGTGGCTTCATGCAGGATGGTTAGTGCTGTTGCAACCTGCAACGACGTGCAGGATGTACGTGCAAGACGCTAGGCAGGATGGTGTGTGAGCTACATCCTTCATCGCAGTCCTGCACGGCGGACTACAAGGCAGGATGGTGAATGGTGTACTTAAACTAAATACGAACTAAATAAAAACTATATCTCTATGGTGTCAACCCTATAATGTCTCATAAACTTCGTCGATATTGCCACAAGATAAATATGTATAGAACCCTAAAAGCCCTAGTTGCACTTAGAGAACTCTGTAATTACTAAGAATTTTTGCGTTTTTTCAAGTAAGTTCCAACAATAATATGTGCCGATACAAATATTATGTGAATTATCATTTTTTTTTTGTAAGACAAAGGAAAATAGATATAAAGAGTATTGAATTCACAAATTATCTGTTTTTCGATTCCTGAATAAGTCTCATAAAGAAACATCCAATGTCTCTAGCATTTTATAGTAGCTTTAGTGTCCTACCCTCTTTATAGACTCTGCTCTACCGTTCAATAGTACTCTACCAGTGTTAACAGTTAAGGGTTCTTAAAGATTAGTTCCATGGATTCACCACACTACATTACTACTTGCCTACTTTACCTGGGGGCGTATTAGACCTCTTATTCAAAGTCAAAGTCAAAATGTTTTTATTTAATTTAGGTATCAAAGAAACACTTTTGAACGTCAAAGTTTTTTTTAAATAGACTCGACCGCCTTGTTCGGATAAAGAGCCTCTACTCAGAAGAACAGGCAAGAAACTGAGGGGCATTATTTTTTCAAAAAATAAATAAATTACAGTCTCACAAATTTTGGCTTACAACTAGGTAATATCTGTAAATACTAGTGGCTACTTGGCGGAAGTGGAAGGCTCCAGACATCTTTGTCTTCTAAATAAATCTTAATCTTATAATACCCTCTTTTCATTAATGTGTAGTTTTTAAATGTGATTTGAATTTTCCCTCAGTGAGCCCTGTTATTATATTTCGGGATTTTATAGTAAAAACGAACGCAGTTGCCTAAAAATTACTTATTTGACTTAGTCAGTCTAAATCTCGGTACAGCTTTCCTATCCTTATTTCTAGTGTTATTATTGTGACAGTCACAGTTCAATTTAAATTTATGTAGATTTTTGCGAACGTACATAATATTTTCAAAGATATACAAAGAAGGTAAAGTTATTATATTTATTTCTTGAAATGAATCTAAAGAAAGAAAGATACATTTATTTTGACACACAAGACACTACAAAGACGGTGACAATACTTAATACCAAGTGTCCAGTACGTCAAAAAAGGTTAATGCTCAGCCAAAAAATTTAAAATTTTCTTCCCAGCGCTGATTTCCCTCTCAATGAATCGCGGGGACCCATCCCTTAGATAGCGCTATTGCCGCTATTGCCGCGATATTGCCATGATGGTTACGTTTTGTTTTCGATGCTGCGCGACCGCGAATCGTATCGCCGCGCAATAAGGTCCATGGCAATAACTTGGTAGGCCCCCTATAGTCTCTACTTTTAAATCTTTAAGAGTGGTCAAAATCTTTACAGAGGTGTTATACTGATAGAGTAGGAGATGTAATTAATTATACATAATATTTTGGTATAGCTATGGGAGCTAAACTACTAAGTAAGTTTAGTTCCTATAGCATGCATAGTCAGTAAATATGCCCCTCAGTTTCTTGCCTGTTCTTCTGAGTAGTGGCTTTTTTTCGAACAAGGTGATTGAGTAGTTTTATAACTTTGACATTTGTAAGTGTATTTTGAATACCCAATTGAATAAACAAAATTCCCTTTCGAGTTCAAGTTGGAAAATTCTTAATCTTGATGCCGCCATCATTTTGATTTAACTTTGGGCCTAAACTTGGCTTCAAATTAAATTGACCAATATTGATGTTTATTACTGCGTGACATTGGCTTCACTATCAACTGTATCCAAAGACACAAAGACCCATAAACATTGGTGTTTAAACCCCAAGAGCAGATTTCAAATTTAACCAATGAATGTCCGCGCCCGCGGCATGAAAACGTTGAAATTCAATTCCGAAACATTGAGTTCAAAACTTGAAAATGCTTTAGCGGTTCCATTTGTCAATTCAGCTTAATGATTTTACCGCCAAATATTAGTCTGGCTGGTTAATTAGAACAATTAAAGTGAGACCACGCGCTGATTGTCCATCAGGCGACGTCAGGGCCCTCCAGTCAACAGTGGTCGTTGACTTTTGAAAATTGGGATTGGAATCAGTGACTGTTGAGATGATTGAACTGTTGACGATGAAGTAAGATCTAGATTTTGACCCCTGGGTCAAAAAAAGAGGTGTTATAAGAGGTGTTGTGTATCTGGTGTACAGACACTGAACAGATGTCTGTGCCATCAAAAGTCCCCAACGAAGATACTAATTTTGATACGGTTTTCTCTGTTTGAAAGCTGATGTGATCAAGATGGTTCTTAGCTGATACTTTAATGGCTAATGGTTAAAGTAATTGTTGTCACGTTTTTTTTTTAATTTACAATGAATACTTGTTTACAACGCATTCTAGAAATATTGAATCCTCGGTGTTGGATACATACGTTGGACTCTTGGGGTAGAATTTGAACCCCTTCTATGGGTTGCAAGCTCACCGTAGCTCTTTAATGTTCTATCAAAGCGGCTGATAAAAAAATATACAGACAGACGAACATAAAACCCCCTCCTTTAGCCCCGCTTAGAAAATTAGCATGGCCATTCAACGTTCCCAGTTTTTTTTAGTATTTTTTTATTTTTGTTTGAGCTTGCCAGCAAATTTTTACATGTATACTCGTATGTATACTCGTATATGGTTGGCAATAGTGTGATACATATATGGTCTATGATACTTCACAATAATATAGCATCTTCATCGTGTGTAAAGGGCTTTATGTAGGTTTATGTTGTTGTCAATAAATTTAGTTATTTGACTCCAGGTAAATGTTTAATCCAGCCCCAATTAATTCGTTATCAATTCCAGCAGTGCATATTTTGACGAGCGCAGCTCTTGTATATTCACTGTACTGGTTACAAACATCGACTGGCTAATCCTGCAATGGCGACCCGCGGTGGGTTAGATGTGGCATGGATGAAAGATTGGAAAGATTGGTTGCATGGCAGCGTCCAAATTTACAATGAGTTTTTGTAAACACAGATTTTTAAAGTAGGTCTGTGTCTCGCTGCTAGTCAGGGGGGCTATTCCTTCGCGTGAGATGGGATGAAATTTTTATCATGGTCACTCTCACGCCTATGACGTATCAAGCAAGAGCAACAAGGACAAAAATAGGTGAGATGAAAATCCCAAATCTCCGAAGAGGGCCAAAGAAATTAGAATTGTGAATCCATATTCATAATTGTTTATTAATTTGATCAGTATGATGTTATTTTACGAGTCAAATAATGATTTTAAAAAAATGTAAAAGTACTGAAAAATGCATAGAAAAAAGTCAGAATTAAAATAGTACAATCGTTTTGTCTGACTCTTTTCTCATACTGCACTCATAATAAGTATTAATGTAAGTAAGGTATTTATGTGAGTTATGAGCCTTTGATCCCAAAAAAAATTGAAAATGGATTATGAAGTGGGGCCTGCCTACCGTGGGCTGCAGCATTAACTACTGAATTAATAATTTACGTCTGTCCAGGTTCACACCTTGATTCCAGTAACTCATTTTGCATTAGTGTCGGGACCACACTAATGCAAGGTGCAAGATTTCAGTGCCCTGGAGTGGACGAAAGTTTTTGTTCGGATGATGAAATCTAGTACGCAGTACATTTACAGCGATGGTAACTATGAGATATAAATCTACTTTTCTATCGCGAATAAATCATCTACTGCAATTTACTGCTTTACATATTCGTACTGCCCGCCACATCTTTTTCTTTAGTAAAAATCTCCGACCGTGTTAGGGTGAGTGCACAATGCACATGACGTCCACGAGGGTAGAAAGGGGGTAGTTTAGGGCAGTCCGCCGCAGAACCGTGTGCATCCGGCCTTGTGCTGATAATTGAAAGTGTAGAGACGGCTTATCAAACTATTTAGGTTCGGCGATTAAGGTTTCTTAGTAATGTGGTTTATTGAAGTCTTAATGAACTAAGTACTGAGAACATTCAAGGTGTCTACGCACCAAAGTCGGCGGCCCGCTGACCTAATCCGTCGTTTTCTTAACATTTTTTTGTATAGGCTGTGTTTCACCACCAGCTCGCCTGTTGGTAAGCGACGATATGGTCGAAGATGAAGTAAGCAGACATGCCGTGTGCGGTTTGAAATTTTTTTTTAATATAGCCTCCGTAGTCAAGAAACATAGCCACCGACATCGTCGACTGTCGGCGGCTTAAGTGTGTAGACTCTCTTAGACTTTTGAACTTGTAAGTAATGATTTTACTTGGGTTTAATGCAAATTTGGACAATTGGGGACAAAAATATGGGGAATTTCTTACGCAATTTTATAGGGCTTTCCGAATAGTTCTACCAAACAGCTGTATTGATTTTGTCTGCAATCAGTAATATGCATACTTACAAGTAAGCATTTTTGCTATAAGAAAATAGGTAGGTACCTATACCCTGAATTCGAGACTTTTCATAAAAAAAACTTATTAGTCTGACCGATTTCAATGAAATTTGCTGTATTTTTAGAAGTAAGTACCCACTTATTTACCTTGCCAGCTGTAGGTATATTTGTAAAAAATTTGCTTCAGTTTGAATAGAGATTATTTCTTTGTTTTAGTTTTTAACAGTGGGCAAATGGAGTGAACAGAACTGGAGCCCTATGTGCTATGCCTATACCTATGGCAGGCTCGCACCCTGTCACATTATGACGGAATATCGTTCGGCGAAGTGTGGGTGTTGTAATAGACCTCTGACAGCCCCTTTGGGGGGAAATATCTGAACTGTTTTGTATGTTCATTTAATATGTTAAATAATTAATTTAACATTAATTAATGTGCTTTAATTTGCTTATTGTAATTTAGTATTCTTACTGAGAAACGGTACTTACAAATAATATGTAGAGCTAAATACGTAAGTTTCTACTTTTCCTGGGTAGGTAATAAATAACTACTAATTATATAATTACTACACGTCTAACTGATAGATATAAAAGCTGTTAAAGGACTAATAATAGAAAGCATTTAACATCAATACAACAATTTCATTCATAACATGAGAATGTGATTAGATAACTATTCGTTTGACTGCGTAAGTAATTATTTATTCTTACAAAAAAGCCGGGTTTAAAAAAAATAGAACAGAGGTTTTACCACAACGTACCTTACGATAAAAAAAGGAAAAAAAAGAGACCTAGCCTAGGAAGTACTTATCAAGCAAGTAAAGTGAACTTTTCGATTCCCAAGTATAATATTGATAAGGAGGTGCACATTGTGAAGATGATACCTGTAAGTTGGCAAACAGTTCAACTAACTACCAATTTAATTATTTAAAAGTTACTCACCTAATTTTTATGTCCGACGAGTTTAATAACTAATTTAAACTTAACACAAAGTACACAAAAATCACATCACTAAAATGCAAACGAAAAAGTTTAGGTTAAAGTAACAATCGATGTACAAACAAAATTGCATCAAAGATAGAAAAAAAAAACAAAAGTCTGCTGTCAAAATCGTGATAATTCAAAAATCGAATGCCTCGTTCAAAGTTAGTTCGCGGCAAGCACGAGGGAGAGACGCGCGCTCCCCATAGACCGCGGGACAACTATGCGGGATGACGGCAGGAATGGAGGGAAAATGCCGTTCTTTTTTTAAAATACAAAAGATCGGGTTGTTTTCTTTTTAATTCCGATAGTGGCTTCGCAGGGTGTAGTAAAATTGTTTATGAACATTGCAAAAGGTTTATGGAACCCTACGTTGTAGTTAGAGGCGGTTAGGATCAATTTAACAATTTATGGCAGCTCTACGCTAATGATGGTCTTTTGAGTCGCAGTAAGTACCTCATTATTATCTCTAAGAATAAGATACTTGACTGGTTCGTACTTTCTAGTTGCCAGTAACTGTTGACTAACTATATCTAGATTAAAATATTTTGCCGTAGAGCCACTGCGTAAAATTAGAAAAACTGAAAAAAATGTACCTAAGCACTTACGTTTTTTTTTTTAATTTGTACTTTTGGGATCATTATAATTATTAAAAACCTTAAATAACACAAATAATTTAGGTTTGGTTTACATTTGAAACACATACTTACTACCTGTATGTAATTTAAAAATAAACATATTTTGGCACAAAATAGCACTTAAAATCTTGCTGCCAACATTTTAAAAATTTTCTACAAAATTTTCAAAAGATCTACATACTCGTACATAAAACTAAATTAAAATAACGAACTTGCTTGAGTTGTCATCTGTACGGTAGAGCACGAACTTCCGTCAAAACGAATTTTACAGACAGCAACCCGCAGGCTTTCCAAAACTTGATGCGTTTTCACAATGACGCGATAGATGGCGCTTATTCAAATTTTTACGTTCAGTCGGACACTCACTTGCACACTGTAAAATTTACTGGTGGAATCTAAATAAAACCTTGTAATTTTAGAAATAAAAACTGATTATAAGAAAATTAGGCATAGCTACCTACTTACATTTTTCTTGTTCAAAAAATCGGACACAATTTGAAAAGCGCCATTGTGCTTGTGTTTCCTTATAAATAATTTCGTCAACATTTACCGCCTTTATTATGGCGCTCCTAGACAGACCATAATATTTTCACTGCAATACTAGCCTGACAATTACTGGCCAGGCAATCGGCAATAGTTTGAGTGTGGCCCGGCCATATAGCCATAAATACATATTTTCTAGCATAATACTTTCTATATTTCTAGTTGGCTGATGATGACTGTGGCTACATAACCCTCGTCAATATTGCCAGTATTACCGGGCTAGTATTGCAGTAAAAATATGGCCCGTAAAGGAACACCCTAAGTGCCTGACCTTCTGATGGCGCCACGGGGTGTTACCTGCAGTTAAAAAGTATTCCAGACTATAATCTATTTCCGTGCCAAATTTCAGCTAGATCCAAAATCCATCAGTCCAAATTCCGCATTTATGTTTAACAACGTGTTGTTTTGTTTTCCCGCAGAATTCGTAGAGGTAGGTATACTAGAAGAGCACGAATAAACTATGGGGCAACTTTGAAATCGAGAAGAAGAAAAAACAGCTGTTCCATACAAAATTGCGTTGATCATAAACAAACAGCTGTTTTTTTCCTGGATTTCAAGGTTGCACCATAGTTTATTCGGTCTCTACTTTTGAAGTATGCTTACCTACCTCTACAAATTCTGCGCAAATGCAAAGCAACACGTTGTATATGTCGATGGTGTGAAGTGTGATAATAATATGATGAATCGTTGATTATATCTATGTAAATGTTTGATGGCGGTACCAGTGGCCCTATTCGGAGATTTGAGATTTTCATCTCATCTTTTTTCGTCCTTGTTGCTCTCCTTTGAAACGTCATAGGTGTGAGAGTGACCAAGATAAAATCTCATCTCATCTCACGCGCAGGAATAGCCCTCCAGTAGCCATGAGCAATATTATAAAGGGTCAACTGGGGCAAATGCGTCTGTGGGGCAATTGCATCTTTCTAGAATTACTGACGAACCCTTCACAAATTAGGCAAGTAACGCCATCTTGTACAGATTATTGCAACTAAAGATAGAAAAAAGATGTAGCTCGCGCCTAATTTGTGAAGGGTTTGTCATTAATTCTTGAAAGACGCATTTGCCCCACAGACGCATTTGCTCCAGTTGACCCTGGTTGGTTATATAGGTTATATCAGTTCAGTGTCCCATGTAACGACATCCTTTGTTTACATTGTTATCATGTCACAACCATAAGCTACTGCGCGCTGATAAGATACGACTCTTTACTCAAATTTTATTCATATCGCGTTGCTAATTAAAACTTTTTGAGCATTTTTCATACAATATACTTAATTGACCGAGCGAGCACGAAGCGTCTCCATTTCAACTTGGGCAAAAATGCTTTCGTATGTCCGGATGTCCGGCTGTTCTTCTCCACAAGTCATTTCTCAAACGATTCTCGTGAAAATTTGTAAACAGCTTCGATAATTACAAGTGCAGATTTTATTCTCGATTCAGTTTCTGTCAATTTTTCGAAATGGCTTTTTTCGTTTTCGCCAAATCTTCAGTCCACAAGTTATCATAATTTCGTTATTATAAAAAACTGATGATCATTATTAATTGGTAGGTTATTTACTTTTTAATTCATTTATTTTTTTAAATGCACACACCAATCGTAATACCGTCTTAAAATTAAAATTTGTCCAATCACAACCGCGACGTTTTTCATTATGAGTTTCTTTGTGATTTGACGATGATTCACGTTTTTTTTCTTTATTAGAGACATTTCCCGTTTTTCTTTGTCCCACGGGACAAAGCGCGGTTATTTTAGAACGAGAAAATACAGATACAACAGCTTTAATTATAGGATTACTAGCAGCGCCCCACGGTTTCACCCGCGGTTAAAAAGTCCTATGTGCTATTCTAGACTATAATCTATCTCTGTGCCAAATTTCATTCAGATCTGTTCAGCCGTTCTGGCGTGAAAGAGTAACAAACATCCATCCATCCATCCATTCTTAGAAACTTTCGCGTTTTAAAATATTAGTATGGATTATTCAAGATTATAGTGTTGGTACAACACTATAATCTTGAATTCCAAATCAGCAGTTCCATACAATTCGTCGATAACTAATTATTTTTTTCTATGGTACTTTTCTATGTATAATTATTTTGCGATTTCATTTTTGCTTCTAAAATAAAAGTTGGTCATTTAGTTATGATGAGCTCAATGACTCTATATACATATAGGCCCATCGTGTGAAACACCCATTATATTAAGTCTCTTAGTAGTATTATATCTGTCATGGTACATACAGTTAAGGCTCTAACTGTATGTACCATGACAGACAATTTTCATTATTGTTATTACTTTTATGACAACACTGGTACAATGCAACTTTTATTATGTATGAAATAAACACAGACATCCAATACAGTAGTATAATAATACAGTAATACAGTAGTAGTAGTACTACTGTATTGTACTCTATAGTAGTAGTACTACTGTATTGGATGTCTGTGGAACTATACTACCAAACAAATCGACAAAGGTCATTAACATAGCGATCTTCAATGGGAGTAAATATACCTCGCGACGCGACTTCTCAATTTAGTTTTTTTAAGAATTAGAGAGGTAGAGACTATCTGCTCTGAATACTTATTTCTTAAAAATATAGCACTGCAGAAAAGCTTGTTTAAAAAAAACTGTTTAACAAAAAAAAAACAGAAAATGGTTCCTGTGTAAATTTGTGGAAGTTTTTTGTTCCAGGAACTATACTACCAGTAAGATGTCAACATTAATTGTTATAGGTAGCATAATAATAGACACGAAAATACAGAATAAGGTCACCATGCACCCACCAGAAAAACCACAACCAAAAAAGTTAATTCCCTGCCTTAATTATTTACTGTTAAAACCAGGTTATAATCTTCATAATACTAGCCACTTTTCATATCAACTACCTCATTAATATAATAAGTACTACACCTAAATCGACAACATAATGACACCTTTGTACTTACTAATTTGGTATGTCAAATGACATTATAATGAACACTTATGAATATTTAATGTGAGTCATAAGACATTTATGAATAAGACCCAGACTCGAAAAGCTAGATCATCCCTACAATAATACATGCCTTTCACTGCGAGCAAAGCGGGCTTCATACGGACTCCGTTTGTTATAATCCGCGTGATTGGCCTTAAAATCAGAGTCTTGACTTTAGGGCCAATAACTCAGCCTATAATAAACGAAGCTTGAGTTCAGGGTCAATCACTCAGACTATAATAAACGGAGCTTGAGTTTAGGGCCAACCACTCAGACTATAATAAACGAAGCTTGAGTTCAGGGTCAATCACTCAGACTATAATAAACGAAGCTTGAGTTCAGGGTCAATCACTCAGACTATAATAAAGGGAGCTTGAGTTTAGGGCCAACCACTCAGACTATAATATACGAAGCTTGAGTTTAGGGCCAACCACTCAGACTATAATAAACAAAGCTTGAGTTCAGGGTCAATCACTCAGATTATAATAAACGAAGCTTGAGTTCAGGGTCAATCACTCAGACTACAATAAACGGAGCTTGAGTTTAAGGCCAACCCTCAGACTATAATATACGAAGCTTGAGTTTAGGGCCAACCACTCAGACTTTAATAAACGAAGCTTGAGTTCAGGGTCAATCACTCAGATTATAATAAACTAAGCTTGAGTTCAGGGTCAATCACTCAGATTATAATAAACGAAGCTTGAGTTTAGGGCCAACCACTCAGCCTATTATAAACGGAATCCGTACAAGGCCCGCTCTGCTCGCAGCGGAAGGCGTGCATAAGGCTATGGTCAGACCACAGTTTTTAAACAACACAGTCATGTAAATGAAGTAGGCGTATTGACCAACATTACGAACACAATGTCACTTTCCATTAAAAAAAGCGAAACAGTTTTAGAAACTCTAATTTGAATAAAGATAAAGCAATGGAATTTTGCCAATATACGTGACACAATTGCTTCAACGACACAAAACAAACAACACACTTTTGAGCTCAATGCTTTTGCTACGTAACAACAGTAAGTATTTATAAAGACACCCTAACTAATGCATGATTACAAAATACTTACTTTCCTGAATAATAATAATAATAATAATTTATTGAACAAAATATACAGTGCTTACAGATAAATGTTAGTAACTGATTCCTATTGACTAATATTAGTAGATACATCTAATAAGCTATGAACGCGGTTAAAGAGTAGCCTATGGGCTATTCCAGATTATAATCTACTTCTATGCCAAATTTCATTCAGATCCGTTCAGCCGTTCTAACGTGATTGAGTAACAAACATTGATTCAAACTTTCGCTTTTTTATTCTACTAGCTGCGCCATAGTGTTACCCGCGGTTAAAAAATCACCTATGTAATTACATAATATGTTATTCCAAACTATAATCTATCTCCGCGCGAAATTTCGTCCAGATCCGTCCAGCCTTTCTGGCGTTGCGTTTTTGAATAACAGACATCCATCGATCCATCTTCAAACATTCGTATTTATAATATTAGTAAGTATGAAGAAAGATAAGGAGTTTCTCGTACATCAATACGTTTTCTAAACCTACTATAAAAAAAATGTAAAAAGCCATGGTGAAGCCTTATTTGGAGTATTCTGGGTATAAAATGTATATAACATATGTATGTATATAACATAATCTGACGTCGTATTTAGCTACGTAAGCTCAATCAATTGTACAACTTTTACATAAGCTCTATCAATTGTACGAGCTCAAGTTCTTTAAGGACAAAAAAAGCTCGATTCAGCAAAAACATTCGTAACATAGTTATGAAAAGAACAGTGAAATTGTTTGGCTTCAATTAATTTACTGTAACATTTTGCTCTGTATTTCATTTACGTATCAACTTTTGGCTAAGTTAAACAATGTGGAATTTAAACAAAAGGAAACAAAGAAGTTGAACGACACTAATTCTTCAGCCAAATTTTCTAGCGTAGAATTATTTTAGAAGAAGGAATGAAAATCATTAAACCTACAATGCATTAATATTACAGGTTCACAGTTTCACAGGTATCTCACACACTTACCTAGATTTTATTCTGAACCTGAAATCTAGGTATACTTATCTGGATTTTTTCTGAACCACTAATGCCGTCTAGGTAATCTAGACTATAAATATTGGCTGAACCACTATTAATTACCGGAATTACCCTTCTAATTTCCCGCCCTATAATAACGCCCGCTGTCACATTTGGGACGGAATATCGTCCGGCGAAGTGTGGGTGTTGTATTACACCAGCCCCTCGGGGGAAAGGTGTGACAATATGTACCTCATTTTGAGTCTGTAAACTCAACTTTTCAGTCGGTGGTATGTATCCCATTTTAAGACTTTAAACTGAACTTTTGAGTGGAATTCGATCCGAGAAGTTCGACGTTAGCGATCCCCTGGCGAAGGCGGCCCAGTGAGAGGATATCACTGCAATGCAAGCTCTATTTGCGTCCGGTCGAGGGACGATATGCGCATGACCGTACTATCTACGCTATGCTCTGAGCAGTTCAGTTCGCTCGCACTCCCAAGCGCGGCCGCGCGCCGCTCGCGACCTCCACGCAAAACAAACGCGCATCGAAACAAAATCGACGTTCGAATTTCAAATACAAGTGCTTGTTATCTGTAAAAAATGAGGCGCAACGTCAAAATTCTGTTCCTAATCGGAGCTGTGTGGATGTTCTTCCTTTTCTACTACATGCAACCGGACTCCGTTCAGTCTAAGGTGAGGTATCGATTAGCCGATGTTTATTAGAAATCAGCTGTTATGTTAGGTTAGGGTTGGAATGACTGCAATGTGCGCGGGCAGTGCATTGCGCATGACAAGTACTGGCCGGTATTTTTCGTTTTTTTTTTAAGTTGCAGATAATAACAAACTCTTAGCGCAATTCATAGAGAAAGTGCGTTAGTTTAAAATTTAAATCCGTTTTCATTCGCCTTGACCTGAATCGTTGAAAGAGTAAAAAACGTTAGCGTGAGATTTTCGGATTACAGAATAGTGCTGTTTGTCTTTTGAATTTAGAACGATAATGTCATGAGACTTGGAAAGTAGAGTTGGGACAGTGCCGTTTAGATACTGTTCCTTTCCTTTCCTTTCATTATTAATATTTATAAATAATAGTTTAAAAATTTTACTAATGATTTTTTAAAATGAGCGTATACCTATTTTAGGCAAAATCAAGACATTTTTATTTTGACTCTAATTTTTTAAACACGAATATTGAATAATAAAATAGCCAAACCGACTTCCCGTCATCCATTTTGACAATTTTTAGAGTTTTGTTGATATTTTAAAAACTGCTTGACTGATATGGATAAAATTTATATTGGACCACCTTTAAAGTATAATCTACTAATAATCATTAAAATCGATTCATTATTGACGGAGTTATCGCATAACATACACACAAAAAAAAGCATATAGTTGAATTGAGAACCTCCTCCTTTTTTAAGTCGGTTAAAAGTAGCAGAACATTAGAAAGAAAGATGAAAAAGAAAGAAAAAAAGTTTATTTGTGACCTATTGAAATTAAAATCATTAAGGGAATTTTACATTACGTCAATAGTTACTCATGCTTATCTTATTTCTGCAAAATTATTAAATGTAATTTAATGCAATTCTATATTTTAAACAGACATCTAAATTCAAATCATCCGAATGACATTTGACTCTAATTTAGTGCATTCTTCTGCGAAGGGTAATTTTATACAAATGTGGCAACACTGACCTTCGCGTTTATTCATTCACTCATAATAATTACTGTATAATTAAAGTCAGTAGAGAAATAGTTACGGTAAAAAATAATAACGCGTGAGTGAAGCGATGGAAATCTTTACTGACGTTGTTGGGTTTTCCAATCAATATCCATGGTGTTAAAGTCCAAATTACAATGGGTAATTTTAGATTGGATACTCCATTTATGGGTAGGTATATAGGTTAGTACGATAGATAAATTCAATTATTTTTGTTGCTTAAAAAAATGTTTTACTCAATAGTCAACAAAACAATTATCAGTGGAGACAGAACAGACACAAAAAAAAAAAAATTGGCCGAGCGAGCGTTAGCAAGCGAACCGTCTACAGCTTCGACAAAATGATTTCGTATGTCCGAATTCCGGATCTTTGTCTTCGTCTACAGGTCACCTTTCTTAATCGATTCTCTTGATACTCTATGCTCTTAATATCTATTTAAGTATGTGTTAAAAAAACAGTCTCTGGCAACCATGGCTTTGCTTAGTTTGGGGTCAGACAATCGTGTCTAATGAAAATGTCCCGAATAAAAAACTACACTACTAGCTGTTTTGCCCGCGGCTTCCCTCGAGTTCCCTGTGTCACTTACTCGTAGTTACAATGTTTTCTAATTGTAAAATATTTTTTTGTAATCCTACTATTCTTACGAGACATTTTTTGGTCCTTGTCTCTCCTGTTTGAAAAGTCTTAGGAGTGAAAGTGACCAGATCATCTCACGCGTCAAGAATAGCCTGTAGTGTTTGAGTTAATTCTTTACAAATATACAAAATTACAAATATTTCCTCCATAAATTAGCATTCAGTTCATTTAAAAAGCTCAAAAATAAATTAAACAAAACTAAAAAAACAAAGCATTATTAAAAGAAAAACAAAAACCCAGCTGTTCAATTCAATTCAATTCAATTCATTTGTTCTTAATGTTGTTTTTAATGTTTTACCCTATGTCCCTTCCACTACCAAGACGATTTAAATGATACCTCACATGTCGAAATCCATCAAGCTATTTAGGCTGTAGGGCGTGCCAAGGAAACCTCATACATATATACCCACAAAATACATACACTCGAAAAACATAACCCTCCTTCCTGCGTAAATAAAATCAAAGCAAAAAAAAAGTCACACGAAAAAAAAGATAGGTAAGAGAAAAAGTCTCATCTTTATTTTAATGAAAGGTGGCAATTACAGCGAGGGCTCTTATCGGGATCAAGTCCTTTCCAATATCAGAAATTAAATTGAAGAAATTTAATGCAAAAGGCTACAGAAGTACAGACTCGTAAACATCTTAAGATTCATTTAAGAGCGCTTTCCTGAATTGCGCACTCGCTCGTCAGCTTTATCAATTTAATTTTATCTGATCTTTGATCTTTTTTTAATGATATTGAAAATAATTAGTACTTTTCAATAAGCCAAACGCGAAAACTATGAAAGTTTTGTGAAACTTTGACGAATCTCTCAGATACGTTAGTTGCCTAATTTGTGAGGAATTCGTCAGTAATTCTCGAAGGACGCAATTGCCCTACGGAGGCATTTGCCGTACCGTTAACCGTAATTATAATTTAACTTATTTTATTAAATGAACACTTGTCTGAAGTCATTTGAAAATTTCTTTTAAAATATTTTGAGATGTTGCAATAAAAAGTTTCGATCATATTTTTTAATCCCATCTATAATTTGTTTTGTCACATAAGGAATTTTTCTTATTATTTTATCACAAAAGTGGTATCTCCCTCTTAAAATTTTAATAATATTTAATTAGAGGGCCATGCAAATTTTTGGTATACTTATGATAAAATTGGGCTTGGAATTCCCAATCGTTTCATATTTTATTTCGTACAGGGCCCTTACCATGAGTTTTTACCGGTACGAAAACTTTTTTCATTTAAATAAAGCGCCCCTGTAGAAATCGTTACATCGCAACTAGGTCAAATATTGTATGATATCATAATATTGAGCCAAACGAAAACGAAAAAAGTTTTCGTTAACTATCAAAATTCGCGGTAAGCCCCTAGAGGTAATGAAATCTTTAGTTGGCTAAGGCCTGTATAAAAATGACGGTTAGTCATGAATCTCGATGTAAAACTGATTTCAAGTATGGTAAAATTAGTTTAAAAACGAGATTCGACTGAGTGTCGTTTTTGAATGCGGCCCTTAGCCTCCGACACTAATACCTATCGTGTCTCTCTTCTCTGTGTTGATAACAATATTGTTACAAACATACATACATACATATACATATCGTCACGCCTTTCCCCTGAGGGGGCTGGCAGAGGTGTAATACAACACCCACACTTCGCCGGTCGATATTCAGTCCCAAATGTGACAGGGGGCGAGCCTGTCGCCATACACCAGGCTCCAGCCATGTAGCAGAAGACATATAATACGCACATATGCTCACACAATGAACAGATTGGTGCGTGCCGTCGGTTCGAACCCGCTCCCTCTGGCTTGAGAGGCAGGCCTTCTCCCAACTAGGCTGCTATGGCTTTTTCATACAATATTGTTACATCAGATAATCTCATCATGATCTAGCTACCGGCAGGCACGCCGCTAAATTATGCAATTACATACAAGCCTGGTCGTCAACCGAGCGTTGACTGCCATCCGCCACTCATGTTCCATATCCATGCCTCCATTAATATTCAACATTGGTACAGTTTAATAAACTTTTAGTATTGACGCATATTTTGCCGGCACAGTGCTGTAGCAGGTATTTATAGGAATATGTCTAATAATAGGTATCATGGTTTATCTGTGAACGTTTACCAATTTTTTCTTATTACGATACCAACTCTATTTACTAGTGAACAGTGCAGATGGCAGCCGTTTTAATTTCGTTTAATGCTTAATTTGTTAGGAAGTTAGTAAATGGTGATTCCGTATTTTAGTGCAGTGATTATTTATGCCCGCATGTTAAAATGACGCTCAGTCTCGATTTTTTTAAACCAGTTTTAGAACAGTTTTAAATCGAGATTCATGATTGAGCGTCGTTTAAGAATACGGCTCTTAAATTGCTACTGAAGTTTCTGTGCTGTTTTTGTAAATCGCGAGTACTTCTAAGGGTGAAAAGAAACGATTTGTCTAAAGTCTAAGGTTACCTATCCTAACATCCTGCAAATGGTAATAGTATAAGTGGAAAGAAGTAGGAAAGTATTGATTTTTACGCTTCCAAGTAAGTATATTGTTTTCCTTTAACATAATTGCTTTGAAACAAAATAGAACTTCGGCTCATGGCTACAAGTGGCGCAATCTAAAATTATCTATTGTAACCAGTAAGTATAGAATTCAAAAGAAATTTACGTCTTCTCTACATACATGCATATCGTCACGCCTGTCCCCCGAAGGGGCTGGCAGAGGTGTAATACAACACCCACACTTCGCCGGACGATACTCAGTCCCAAATGTGACAGGCGCGAGCCTGCATAGTATAAAACAAAGTCGATTTCTGCGTCTGTCTGTACCACAAGTACCACAACTCCTTCTAAACACCGAAACAGATTTCGATGCGCTTTTCGCCATCAGTTAGATAATTTTTCACGGAAAGTTTATAGCGTCCGTGCGAGTCGTGCGCACTTTCAGTAAGCACAATAACTACTCTACACTTTTGTTTGTGACTTACATAAAGTTAATCTGATCTGTTGAGCGGTATAATCGTGAAATGTCAATAAGTGTGTCAGTGGGCGTTTCCTGAAGAATTTTATATCATTGTCATAGCCTTGTAACGAGACGCGACGCTCTCTTGGGGCTACTCAGAGTGCAGCAGAGTACATTGTGCAATTTGTACGTGTATTAAGAAATCAGAGGAAGTTCTAAGTTTTGTGGTTTTTTATGATTAAATGTAAGTCCATTTAATCAATAAAAAAAAACGCCGTTTGACCACCACACGCTTGCCCCCCAATTCTACAACAAATTATTTTTAAATTGTTAGTAACTTGTCCCAAATTAACTATTGACCATATTGACATTTGTATGGCAGCAGTATTAAAAATAGACAGTTCATAACTGTAACAATTAAAACGATTGCTTAGTCGAATCGAGGCTGTGATGGAAAGTGACAATGCGATCTAAGATGAAGCACGCTTGCCCATACGGTCCTTATTCACTCTTGTCTTGATTTGGTTGTTATTTTTCAATGTATTTTTTATCTCAGAACTTCGTTGTTTATAAGCCGATTTGATGTTTATTTACTTTTCTATTTGAAAGGTAATATTAGGAGATTTAAAAATAATGAAGAGAACTTAGGTAATAGGTTTAAAGAGTTCGGTCTCCTTTTTAAAAATTCAGTTCTTATAATAATTGGAAGACGGTTTTAAAAAAAATTGTATTATGTTTTTTTTTAAATTTCTATAACTCTATAAACGTCTCTAGTAAAGTCTCAACTACTTTACTGATCATGATCATGAGGTTTATTTACTATAAACTTTGACTGCATTTGCTCGATTTTGAATCAATATCATTGTCAAATGAAGACATGTAAACATACGAGTAAACCTCTCAAAAAGGAAGAAACGCAAACTAAACGTGACACTAACATTTAACCCATTGGTTATTAGCGTTTGATAAACGGATCAATGATAATAATAAATATTAAATAAAATAGGAGTATCAAATTACAAATTCAAGTTTCAAATTTTTTTACATCAGCCTAGTCATGCGTTTGACCTCTGACTCGCCTGATGGGAAGCGTCGACGTGATCGAAGGTGTAACACGCTTGCCTAGGAGATACCTATTCACTATACTCTCAAATAGCCCCGGATTGTATTAGGTGGAAAGACAGACGCAGGCAACGAGTTCCACACCTCTGCAGTTCTTCCAAGAAAAGTTGACTTGAAACGCTTAGTGCGTTTTGGCGGAATTTCCACCATAAGAGGGTGTCTCTTACTGGAGTGCCTTCGTAGTAATTTTTCGTTAACTTTTTTTAGTGCGGCCGAGTTCCCATTCGCGAATGCAACCTTTTTATTGATTTTAAATTTTAATTTCCACAGTAGCACCCACTCGATCGACTGCGGTAACACGCAACCGTCGCCACCTTCACTTTTGTAGTATCTCTTTTTATTTTACTTGCCACTTCACACTGCGCTAAAAAACGATAAATGGCCTTACATGATACAGAAATAAATAAAAAAGTTGTATAAAAAGTTTCAAGCCTTTTAGTAGCTTAAAAGCTTTCAAAATCTTGTTTATTTTAACACTCGAGATGCGTGCCCTTGATAAATTGAGTTTATCGATAAGTAGCTTATCTTCCCGCGGCTTCGCTCATGTTTCGTAGCTTATGGCAATTAGTGATTGTATTTTAACCGAACTTCATTGCAAAAAGGAGGATAAACCTACTGTGTCCGTACGTATTTTTTAATTTCTTGTATAAAAAATACCTACTGTGTCTGTGCGTATTTTATAGTAAATAAGTCTCTTCCTGACTATATTTTCTGCCTTTTCTCTTAATTTCATTCAGTGTATGTCACTAACTCAAAATATTTAGTTATTTATATACACTATATAGGTATAGGTACTTTACCAAATAAAGATATGGCGTTGTGGAAACTTATATGACAAATACCTTAGATTAAAATGTTGTAGGTAATTGTAATATACAGTGTTTGTAATAAACAATGTTTATAATACATTTATAATAAATTATATACCTACTGTATATGTACACGTACATGTGTAGAGTAGATAGGTAGTAGGATTTCAGCAATCGTTCATACTGTGTTACTTCCGAACATCACTAGTTACAATACAATCACATTTATCTAGTTAATGGTACAGCTTGATTAATGTATCTAATAGTGATAATTGGTAGTACGTTTTCTATTTAATGATTATTTTTTAACACACTTCCAAACTGCTGTAATAATAACGACAGCAAAATTAAGATTCCCCCAAATAAGCGAACATTGTGTTTGCGTCATATCTAGTCACTATTTTATTTTATTTTAAATTTAAACTACCAGAAACCATCTCTAAAGATTACATCAATAAAATTGGTGACGGGAATTAGTGCAAGGTTACGCTCTTTTTTTTACTAGCTCGACCTTTTTTTTTTTTTTTTTTTTTTCACCTTGGGAAAATCCTTTATGGATACCACCAACAGCCCCGGGGCGGGCACAGAGTGGTTATGTGGGAATCCCGCCACTGACGGCCTACCCACTAAAAACCCAAGGGTGTTCCACCTCGACGCAGAATGTCGGGACAACGGGAACTACTCTCAGACACGACCGCGGCCCCGACAGCGCCAGCCCCTGCGGGCACCTCCTCGAGCCTACGCTCTTCCTCACCATGACGATGTATCGAACACTAAACACATCGTCATCATCCACCTCGGGGACCAACTCAGCCGATGGGCGTGAAACAGCACCCGTGTCTAACGCCCTTGGTTCCTATGCGACGGGTCAGGTAAGTGGCCCCGCCGCCTGCCACTTTGGCTGCAGAGGGCACTCAGAATGGAGCGCCGTTGCACCACATTCGAGTTCCCCCGCTGCCCCACCTCGACCGCACCACATTCACGTAGCCTCCTTTAAAACCTACGAAGGATCCCACCCAGCTAGCGGCCCTCAGCCACTCCAGCGGGGACACCGGGAGGTGCCACCCCACAGCTAGCAGTCCTAAGCCACTCCAGCAGAGACTTCCCGACCCAAAAGACGTCTCCCACAGCTAGCGGTCCTAGGCCACTCCAGCGGGTGACACACCGGGGCCCCCCTCAGCTAGCAGCCTCAAGCAGGCCACTCCAACGTGGTCCCCAACGAGGTCCTCCAGAGTCCTACGCGGAATGCAGGAACGGCCACGTCTCGTCCGCCTCTCACACCGGCCACGGAGGACAGTAAGAGTGGTGTAACACCACACCGTGCTCTTCTTCCTCAGCAGCCCCATCCCGTCGAGGCCGCGGCAGGCAGAGAAAAACGCCCTTCCTCCCGCGGTCTCCACACCTCGGCAGCAGTGCCACCCAATCCACACTGCAGCCCGCCTCAGTTACGGCAGTGCCGCAACCTACCTTGGCCGCTTTTTCTACAAAGGCTTTCAGGAGAAAGCCCCGAGAAAAGCGGCCCCACCTCGGATTCCTCTTGGCTTCACCGTGGCTGATCAGGCCACGGCTACTGAGCCCCCCCGCCACGACAAGGCGGGAACCCTCGGGGGACTTACTAGCTCGACCTGGGCTATCATCCCCTGTGTCACTGTATTCTCCTAGTTACGTGCGTTGATGTGTCACGCGCTGCTGGTCCGGTCTGATTGGTGTAAATTGAGATTTGAGTAATAGCATTAGCGTTTAGAAGAGAACAGTTACAACGGACTTTTGCATAAAATGCAAATGAGTCACAATAATGTAGGACGAAAATATAATTTATTAACAAACTGTGTAGAAGTAACAAGTACCTAGTATTAAAAAAAAAACAGACTACAAAATGTAGTCTGACACCCCGGACATTTTCAAAATGTTGTACTCTATGTCACTTCCACTATCAAGACGATTCAAATGACACCTCACATGTCGAAATCGATCAAGTGTTTAAGGCTGTAGGGCGTGTCAAAGAAACTTCAAGGATGCACAAACATATACTCAAAAACTAAACCTTCTTTTTTTGGGTAGTTGCTACTCGGGTAAAAGAGTGAGAGCTAACCCACTTTTCGTTGTTATGTATTCTCTGAAACCTAAAGAATGTAATTGTAGTTTTAAGCCTAATTAAGGTTTATGGTTCGTATGCAGCATATAACAAAACCCTGTTAATTAATTGACGGGTTAAAAGGGGGGGGGGACACTTACAAGTACATGTATTCATGCAAAAATACCAAAAAAATGCACTTTAAAAATAGCGAGAGTTGTGACCGGTTCAAGAACGCAAGAAAAATAAAAAATAAATATTGCATTACTCTTAACTGGCGGCTTCTTTTCTAAGAAAGTAGCGGCACGATGCGAATAGTTGATAAATAAATTCACACTATTAGTGGATGCGTTCACGCTTTTTGGAGGGTAGAGCACGATGTGTGTGCAAATTTTATAGTCAATATTTAATTCAAATTAGCATAATTACATCCTCCAGTCGAAACTGGATGCGCACCTCCTGGTATAACAGGATTTCTGTAACACCCTGTATACCTAAGTGTTTATTATGTTTTATTTCCAAGCGTCGATAGCCTAGTTGGAGAAGCCTTGCCTCTCAAGCCAGAGGGAGCGGGTTCAAACCCAGCCGACGGCACGCACCAATTTGTTCATTGTGTGAACATTATGTGCGTATTGTATGTCATCTGCTACATGACTGGAGCCCGGTGTATGGCGACAACCTCGCCCCCTGTTGTATTTGGTACTGAATATCGTCTGATTAAGTGTGGGTGTTCTATAACACCTTTGCCAGCCCCTCGGGGAAAAGGCGTGACGATATGTTTTTTGGAAATAAACATGACTTACCTATTTTACAAATATTTATTAATAACGTCACTTGCAGGATAGTTTAGTAATCTAAGGTTAAATAAAAACAATTAAGTTTATCCTTGACCCGACAATTAGCTACAATAACTGCATGAAAAAGCTATTCATTGTACAATAAGCTATTTGTATTATGTCCAGCTTGTCGAAATTGGTCTATTGTTTTCATTATACAACTATGAATAACACAAAATAACCTTCAAAATAAGGTGGAATTTAAATTGTTGTTAATAATAATTTAATGTCTTAATTAACATTCTAATTTTAGGAGTAAACAGTTAAATTAGAATGCATTCGAGTAAAAACAAGGTTATAATTGAATTTTATTAAAAGTTGTTTAAAAATTTGGTTGTCTGTAAAATCTGTTTACGGACTATAGTTCCGTGGCACGCAGGAATAACTGAACATCGCAAAAACGTCAATTTTTCAGGGCAGCCATTTTAAAGTTTGAAATTTTCTGTTTAGTCGGTAAGTTAGTCAAACGATGATGTCAAAGTTATTTTGAGGGTTACTTGAGGCCCTCTTTCGTATGGTTTCAAGAATTTAACGAAACAACTTATAGTTTACACAATAATAGACTTGTCAAACAGCTGAAATGCCTTGAATAAGTTGATAACTCGACTTGTAGACCAAGTTTTGGCTTTTAAGAACATTTATCCAGTTATTTACCATCTGAGTACGGATCATTTTTATCGGTTATCTTAGTTATTTCAATGGAAAAAGCATTATTTCTCATTAGTAAACTAATGACAACTTCAAACAGATATAGTTTGTCAAGTAATTATTACTACTTTACAAGATATATCTTACTTTTCAGCATATAATGCAAAATGTAAAAAAAAGTCTTAGTATTTAAAATATATTTCTTTTAGAATTATACGCTCATATACATAATCTAAAAACTATTTTCACTAAGTTATTAAAATTATTTTTAAAACATATGGGAAAAACACAATGGAAACGCATTTGTTTCTAATTAAAATGAATTATTTAGAGTATACACTAAATTAACACATAGGCTAGACTTATTATCCCGAGAAATCAACAGTTGGCAATCGTTGAGTTCTACAAATAAGAAAATATTAATCAAACACACTACAAGACATAAATACCTAGTCATAAAAGGTCTTATTTAAAAAAGCTTTTCTAATTATTATTTTAAACGACTTCAAAAAACCGTTTTAAAAAATCTTTGAAAATTTTTGTAATCTTAAGTGGCTGTAAAAAATCTGTAAAAATGTCTGATGACACACATGCTTAATACATGTTTTGTTAGATTGCTTACACATTACTTCGATCAATAATAATACTAATAAATAATAATAAAACCCTTTATTCAGACCAACTTAGTATCTATTTACAAAGGATTAAGAACTAAAAACTATGAGTGTGGATTTACAAGTATATTTTGGTAGTTAAACTAATCTTAATCGAGTATCGAACACATGACAGATGATGAGAATCGAGTACATGACAGGAGCATTCCTAATACATTGTAATGAATTATTATGAGTGTGACTTTATGACAATAAACTTTTCTATTTTATTCTAATCTATTCTAGTACTTAATTAATTTTTGTAGGTCTGTTTGCCAATCGGCAAAGATCTCCTCCAACCTTTTTCATTCCTGTCTATCTTGGGCCACTCTATTCCAAGTTACTCCTGCTACCTGTCTAATGTCACCATCCCACCTTTTCTGTGGTCTGCCCCTTTTCCTTTTCCTAGGGCACCATCGTGTCACAATTTTGCTCCATTTCTCTTGGCCTCTTATCATATGCCCTGCCCATTGCCATTTGAGTCTTCTGATTTTACATTAAAACAGGTAGTACGCAGGTGTTGAAAAGTTTTTTCTTTACATTAATGTGAAGAGTTTTATCTTCCATGGCTTCTCTCAGACTCCAGTATCTCTTTCAGCCATTTGTTATTCTTCTGTCAACTTCTTTGCGTATAGGGACCTCTTGTGTTATTAGCTGTCTCAGGTAGATATATTCATCAGTGTAATCAATTTGGTTATTTCCTAGATGTATGGTGGTTTTCTTCCCATTTGTCCTTACCTTTGTTTTCTCTGGGTTCAACTTTAAACCTTTCTTCTCACTTTCATCCGCTAGTTCAAGTATCAATTTTGCTATATGTTTTTAGGTGTTTCAGCAAATAACATTATATATTATCGTCTGCGAACCTCGATTGTGTTAGGGAGACTCGGTCGACAGTGATTCCGAGGTTTTCCCAGTTAAGTCTCCTAAAGATTGTTTCGACAACCGCTGAGAATAGTTTTGGAGGTAGAGGGTCTCCATGTCTGACACCCTTTCCTACTCTAAATGGTTTACCTTTCTTTTCTAGTTGGATTCTCGCGGTGCTATGACTATTATTTTAATTAAATAAAGTGAAAAAAAAAGGAACTTCTTATTCTGATTGGCCATCATTGGTGTTTTTCCCCAAAAACCTTAAAACACAGATTTAAAAAATTGTCAGTCTTCGTCTTAGACAACCATGGCTCTAAAGGGTCTAAATGATCTATGCTAGCGTCTCTGTACGGCTTTGCACTCCGCTATCAATCAACCCTCTATTGATTTGAATCTTTTGTGTAAGTATGCATGTAGGTAGGTACATAGTACACCAATGATAGTAATAGTCACCAATAATGTACAGCATTATAATATATTTTTTATATTTACTTCACGTTGTTGCATGGCATGTTTGTAGGCGTTTAGGCTCCAGTAGGTACGTAAAAAATATCCGGCTCGGGTAGATAACAACTTGATATCTTGCTATTGCAGATGAAAACTAAATCACCACGGCAAAGGTAAAAGTGAACATGTGATAATATCACTTTTTAAACAAAAATATTTGGCTTGCCATAACTTGACATCTCGATTTGTCAATGGAGGCAGAAACAGGCTATGTGTATAAGTCGAGATATCCAGTATTTTGGATGTGAGTGTAAGTTGATAAATCAAGATGACAATTATTCATACACAAACTTATGCTTGACATCTCAATTTGTCAAGTTAAAATTATTTTTTGCAGAAAAGGCTTAGGTGTATAAGTCGAGATCTTCAATATTTTGAACATGTGTTGATGTTGATAATTCAAGATGTCAATATTAGTAAGCAAACACACACTTGATAAGTCGTTTTATCAAGTAAAACACCATAAAATGCAAGGGTGTCGAGATGTACAAAACGCGATTGCTCTAAAACTATTGTATATTTCGGGCTGATTTTTTTATACATAGTAAAGCGCATACGAAGGAAGCGTTTAAGCCAATAAAAAAAAAATCATGCAAGTCGAGTTGTTCAGTTATTCCTACGTGCCATGGAGTTTAACGTGACAACGTCATAACAAAACATTCATGAAATCTTCTCCTCGGACGCATAGGCGAATCGAGTGGAAGAGAGTTAGATGCGGCGCAAGGTGGTGTTATTATATTATATAACATCTAATTCAGTAAACAAGTAACATATTGTACCCTATATGTCACTTCCATTATCAAGACGATTCAAATGACACCTCACATGCCGAAATCCATCAAGCTGTTACGGCTGTAGGGCGTGCCAAAGAAACCTCATACACACATACATACACTTGAAAAACATAACGCTATTTCATGCGCAGTCAGGTAAAAAAAGTTTCAGAAAAGAAACAGATTTATTCTGTACAACGTTAGGCTAAGTATCCATCTCATTGTGAAGTAGGTCTTAGCGTTTCATCAAGCCGTGAGAAGATGGATTTAAATAAATTAACTCTCACTTTTCCATGGTCCAGTGCCAAGAAGAGCTAAGGCTGAGCTTTCCGACATGCCATGCCTTATTAACAATTATAGCATGCCAACAATACAACAAATGCGGCGAGGTAAAATTACTTACAAATTACATTACTTACAAACTTAGACTCGAAGAATGATTTATGCTCTAGCTTGTATAAAAGAAAAAAATAGAGATATCTATTTTAAATCAAATGAAATTATTTATTATCCTAATTTTAACATACTCGTAACATAACATATCGTCACGCCTTTCCTCGAGGGGGCTAGCAGAGGGACACCCATACTTCGCCGGACGATATTCAGTCCCAAATGTGACAGGGAGCGAGCCTGTCGCCATACACCGGGCTCCAGTCATGTAGCAGATTACATACAATACGCACATTTTATTATGTTCGCACGATGAACAAATTGGTGCGTGCCGTCGGCTGGTTTTTTTTTTTTATTTATTTAAAAATTACACTCCACGGACACCGGGGACCGTGACTTTTGTTAACATAAATTTAAATTATTATTTAAGGGGAATACAGGTAGAGGGGGGTTAGTTAGTAAGTCTTAATCTAAGGTTAGGTTAAAGGTTTTCACTTATTGCATTGTGAGTACACCACGAGCGGAGCAGACCAGCGACCCGCAAGCAGCACCCGATCACGAGTATGACGCATGTGCCAGCCATCGCTCTCCTCAACCATATTTGAGGGAAGAGAACGACCCGACACACGACGCCGCCGCAAGAAGGTGCCTTCGATAGTGAGCATGAATGCTCGAGATGGACCCACAATTTGTCGGCTGGGTTTGAACCCGCTCCCTCTGGCTTGCGAGATATCCTGAATTTAATCCATCAAATTATTTTAAATAAATTTTAGGCTAAATTAATTATGATTATTATTTACTGATTAAAATACAAAAAAACAGTCGATTACTTAGGTTGTTCCTTACTCGTCTCTTGTAAACTCATCGTGACACGCTCGTAATTGAGAACCGTTTGTAAAAAAAAAAACTATATATTTTATGGCAGAGTTCTTAACGTGCTCTACGCGTAAAATATCAGACAATCTGTCTATCATCTGACATCGATATAACTTTTTGAGTTGATGAATCCGTAAATCTATGAAAACTGTAAATAGGTACCTAGTTTTGAAGACAGAGATGCACATTTATTACATAACTTTTTTTTTGTATCCAACTAGCTACGCTCCGCATTTTCCCCCACAGTCCCACGGGAAACGTTGATTTTTCCGGGATAAAAAGTACCCTATATCCTTTTCTGTATCCATGACAACGTGCATGCAAAATTTCAAGATCAGTTGATTACTTAAGGCGTTAAAGCGTAACAAACAAACGAACTCACTTGCGCATATATAATATACTAGCTGCACCCTGCGGTTTTGCCCGCGGTTAAAAAGTATCATATGTTACTTCTAGTACCTCCCAGAATATGTGTACAAAGTTTCATGATGATTCGTCAAGTAGTTTTTGGGTGAAAGCGTAACAAACATCCACGCTATCACATTTATAATAATTAGTACCTGGATGACCGAGCCTTGCTCGGTATTTTTTTTTTTTTAATTGTGTTTTTTGGAAATTATGTTTAAGTACGAATCATTGACTTCGTGTTACTTAACAACGTCATCTGCTGTTGTGTCGTTAAAGCAATTAGTTGCTCACAAAAAATAGTATTATTATTCGCCAATAGATGTCAGGAAGAGTCATATTTACAGTTGAGACTACTCAAACGCCTCCTTTATGTTATTTTTCTTCCAAGTTTATGTTTAAGTTGATTATCGATAAAACACGAATAAAATGACATTTTCTAAAAATGATTCCTAGCTAGATCGATTTATCGCCCCCGAAACCCCCTTTATACTAAATTGTATGAAAATCGTTGGAGCCGATTCCGAGATTCCAATTATATATATACAAGAATTGCTCATTTTAAAGATATAAGATTAAGTAAGGATATTAGTTTAGGAAGAATTGTCTCACACTTTTCATTGGCATTTACATATTCTTGCACGCATAAAAATATTGTGCGAACGAGACATAACTATCCACAACAAGCGAGGAACAACCCTTAGTTGTACAAAGAACGAAGGGTGGCGGAATCGATAACCGGGGGTAGCTTATGGGTGTAAAATAAACAAACCCAGGGATCGAAACAAGTTTTTACTGAACGAGCGGTTACTTTTAAAGCAAATTTTCACGGAACTAAGTAAGTATTCCGGTTTATTTAAGTAATACACTTTTCTTCATTGACAATGTTAATTAAAAAACTGATGACATTTTTTTTTTATATTTTGGGACATTTTGCACACACGGTCATTTGACCCCAAACTAAGCAAAGCTTGTACTATGACTGCCAGAGACTGATATACACACATATTTACTTATGAATACATACTTAGATAAATATTAACACCCAGGCATAGAACAAACACAAAATGTTAATTACATGAATGTTTGCTCTACGTGGGAATCGAACCCACGCCCCCTAGCTCAGAAGGCAGATTCACTACCAACTAAGCCACCGATTACACACATTATATGATAACTATGATAAATAATAATCATTATTGAAAGATGGAGTTTTCAATTTGCGTATAGTCTTTGTATTTTTTTTTTTTTTCATTGAATACATTCATTTAATGTTACTACAAAAAGTGTTTTTTGCCATCGCAAAATGATACACTCGTACTTATTTTAAGAAAGATAATGATGAAATGTTGAATAGTTGTTATAGTATCAAATTAAAGGGCTTGACTAGTAGAATACTTAGACTATGATTTTTTATGGTGGGTATTTTAAATTTTAATTTTATTCTATATAATCCTATATCTATCTAGCTATCTATCTATCCTACTTTAATTCGTCATCATCTTCCCACCCGATTCCTAAAGATTCGAAACCGTAAATATGCTTTCTCTTTTGTCCTCTATCTGAAAATTCTCAAATCTCAATTTCATCTCTACTAACGAAGAGATTAAACTTCATTGTCTGATAAGTGTTTCGTGTTATCACAACGGAAGCGGTGCAGAAATTATGCAAACATTACCACTGATAACGCCATGTGAAGATATAACCTGAAACATTTCTCTTGCCTACTGTAATGTGTTACTGTGAGATAATTTTAACAGATGGTTGTATATGTTGGTTGTGTCATTGGTTGGGTCAATTTGACGTTCAAGTTTTTGTTCTATTTGTATATTATTTCTTAACACAATTCTAACTATAATATTATCACAGATCTCGAAGCAAAAAAAAATCTTAGGTCTGTGAATATTATAAATGCGAAAGTGAGTTTGTTTGTTTGTAACGCTTTCACGCCTCAACTACGCAACCGATCATCATGAAATTTTGCACACATACTGATGGGGGTACGGAAAATGACATAGGGTACTTTTTATTCCGAAAACATTAACGGTTCCTGTGGGACCGCGGGTGGAACCGCAGGGCGCAGCTAGTTTCAAATAATGCTGAAAATAAACCCGACTTCCCGACAAGAAGGTTATGTTTGGGGTGTATGCGTGTATGTAAAAACATACATGTTTTTTGTGTTTCTATGTAACCTCGTACCGCATAAACGGGTAAAATCTAAGAGAAGTCTAGGCAACATTGGTTTTGACTTTTGAGTGATCACAGAATCCTAAAACCGACTTTGGGTAGCGAGGAGTGGGTTGTTCCTTAGTCATCATTGGTCAACTCACCTTTGTTAGAGTTCCGTACGTTCCGTACGATTTTTTCAAATAATCTCAACTCATCCTAAATCTGTATTTTTACATTCGTCTTTGTATCTGGAGTGTTTAGTAACCCTAAGTTAGACTCAAACTAGTATAATGAATCAATATCCGCGCAAGACCGCATGTATAAGATAAAAAAAAAGTAATTAAAATAATGCGCGTTTCAATGAAATTGAAATGAAAAGTGCTGATTGAAATCTGACTGCATTGACTTGCAATGAAAAGTGCTTATTTGCTCTGCATTACAGTTAAGTAAGTACTTACTTAACAGAATTGCAGTTAAGCATTAGTACAGTTATGTTGCTTTTCATTTAGTTAATATTAGGTCCTTACGTATGAAATTAGCGTTTTGTCGTACTGATCAATTTGATCTGAAATATCTCCTCTTTGGTTAAGAATTCGAAATTCAAATTAATAAATTCATTTAGCTGGTTTTTTTTTCTTTGGAATACAGTCATTCATTTGTTATTTTCCTCATTATTTTTTCTTTGGCGTCGCTTATTGCCGCGCAATGGAAAACATGAAATATCGGTATATTTACGAGTACGAGTTCTACCGTGGCACCAGTGCTGCAGAAACAGCTCGAAGAATTAATGATGTGTACGGCGCTAGTGTCGCTAAAGACAGCATGGTACGTTTTTGGTTTCAACGTTGTCGTTCTGGAAATTTCGACCTTAAGAACCAACCCCGTGGACGGCCGGAGATCAAAGTGAAAAACGAAGAATTAAAGGCTATTGTGGAAGCGGATCCATCACAAAGCACTTCAGAGATAGCAGCAGGCTTCGGGGTAAGTGACAAAACTGTATTAATCCACTTGAAGCAAATCGGGAAAGTAAAAAAACTCGAACGATGGGTACCTCATGAATTGAGTGAATCGAACTTGCAAACACGGGTCGCCTGCTGTGTTACTTTGCTCAACCGACACAATAATGAAGGGATTTTAAATCGAATCATTACTTGTGATGAAAAGTGGATATTGTACGATAATCGAAAGCGCTCATCGCAATGGCTGAACCCTGGAGACCCAGCCAAATCCTGCCCTAAACGAAAATTGACTCAGAAAAAGTTACTTGTAAGTGTTTGGTGGACTAGCGCCGGTGTCGTTCACTACAGCTTTCTTAAATCTGGCCAAACGATTACGGCAAATATCTATTGTCAGCAACTGCAAACCATGAAGGAAGAACTAGCTGTTAAACAACCGAGATTGGTCAATCGCTCTTGGCCACTGCTGCTTCACGACAACGCAAGACCACACACTGCATAACAAACAACCACTAAGTTAGCTGAGCTACAATTGGAATGTCTGCGACATCCACCGTACTCCCCGGACCTTGCTCCAACAGATTACCATGTCTTCCGGAATTTGGACAACTTCTTACAAGGAAAAAAATTCCACTCCGATGCAGCAGTCCAAACCGCCTTCAAAGAGTTTATTGATTCTCGCCCCCATGGTTTTTATAGTAAAGGGATCAATGAACTACCCATTAGATGGCAAAAGTGCATAGATAACAACGGTGCATACTTTGATTAATTAAATATATTTTACAAAAAAAAAATCGACTTTTTATTCCTCCCGTACAAAACGCCAATTTCATACGTAAGGACCATATTATTAGAACCAAGATATAATGTACCACGATTTTCATGATTTTTGAGTATGTCATACCATAACATACCGTCACGCCTTTTGCCCGAGGGAGCTGGCAGAGGTGTAATACACACCCACACTTCACTAAACGATGTTCAGTCCCAAATGTGACAGGAGGCGAACCTGTCGCCATACACCGTCCTCCAGTCATGTAGCAGATGACATAACAATACGCACATATGTTCACACAATGAACAAATTGGTGCGTGCCGTCGTCGCTCGGCTGAGTTTGAACCAGCTCGCTCTGGCTTGAGGGCCTTCACCAACTAGGTTACCATCTCTAATGACATTGCAGTATATCATTCCATTAAAATAAATTAAATCTAAAATTACTATCAATCGTTTTATGAAAAAAATCTCCACCTATTAAAACGAATTTTTCGCCGCAGAAACCGTTTGAAATACTTTTTTCCATTCTTATTGACGCACCTGACTGACTTGAAAACCGTTTGACTCCGTAACATTACGTGATGTGATTATCCGTAGAATTCGGATAAAGCGGTGAAAAGGATTTGAAAGCGGTGAGTCAAGTGCGCTACGTTTTTGCCAGTGCTGGCTGTAAATCCTGTGCCCACGAGACGTGAATATTTATATTGTTACAGCGCTTTTATGGTGCGGCTACATTAGCGCGCGATAATTCGTGTCGCGTTGTCGCGCTAAAATCATCGTTTAAGTTATTGTCTACATTAGTGGTCAACTCATCGCCTTTCTGCGGAATTGACGGTGGGCGATAATTCGCTAGATACATCGCCGAGTAACGAACTCAAAGTCAAAGTCAAAAAGATTTATTTCAATTGGGTATCGAAGATACACTTATTAACGTCAAAACTATAAAATAGACGTAACCGCCTTGTTCGGCAAAAGAGCCAAATCTGAGAAGAACAGATGAGAACAAGCATTGTTTTTTTTTTTAAATTGTCTTACTAATTTTGGCTAAGGTCTAGGTAACATCATTATTATATCTATGTACTAGTTGGTTACTTGGCGGAAGTGAAAGGCTCCAAACATCTTTGTCTTCTAAAATAATTGTTAACGTTTAATACTTATCCTACTAACCTGCAACACTTGTCGCGATAGCCCGAATTGTCACCGACAGTGCTAATGTAGCCGAACCATTAGACGCACTTGTTTGTGGTTTTATTGGTTCGGTTGTATTTGAATTCGTAATTTGAAAATATATTTTCTTCTGGCCTTGCTGACGTATTCGTAGGAGGGAGTATGTACCAGAAAAAATTACAAGTCAAACAGCAGAAACAAAAATTCTTACTAGCTCAATGGTTGAATTAAGTAGGTACCCGAGTACCTACTTAATTCAACCATTGAACTAGTAAGAACCTACCCCGAGGTAGGTACTGGTGTTATCTACTGTATATACTTCCAAACTAATATTATAAAATCAAAATAACTCTACCTTTCTACCTATTTGCAAGCTTTTCACGGCTAAACGGCTAAACGAATTTTGATGAAATTTGACAACCAGTTACAGTAAATCATGAGGAAGGTTTTTTGATACTAATTTTCTGAATAAACCCGAACGTAGTCGCGGGTAACAGCTAGTACAGAATACCCCGCGAGTGGGATATCAGTGCAGCGGCTTTATTGTGTAACTGACTGGTAATCGGCGTCGACTTGATTTTGAAAGATGTCTAGTGCCTTCCACTTCCGCCAAGTAGCGACTAGTACGTAGACATTACCTAGTTGTAAGCCAAAATTTGTGAGACACTAATTTATTTATTTTTTGGAAAAAATATATAACCCTCAGTGTCTTGTCTGTTCTTCTTAGCAGTGGCTCTTTTTCCGAACAAGGCGGTCCAGTCTATTGAAAAAAATTGACGTTCATAAGTGTATCTTTGATACCCAATTGAATAAAAATATTTTTACTTTGACTTCCGACTTTGCCACTGAGAGCTAAGGTTTTGGCCAGACAGAAAAGACGGAGAATGAGGACGAGAAACAGACAGAGCGGAGACAATATAAGACCTTTACACGGAACGAGAAACGACGCGTCCGTGCCCGTCTTCTCTCTGTGTATTGCGTAGCGTCTCTTACATACATCTTACGTACATTTTGTATGAAGGTACAGTGAAGGGACGCGTCTGCGTCCCGTCCATGTCTCGTCCTTGTCTTACGTCTTTTATGTCTACATGTTGCTACATACCGCTACATGTTGCGGAAGACAGAAAACTTTGGCGGAAGTTCACAAGAGAGAGAGTAATTGGAGGTGGTGGTCACGACCCTCAGACATGAGGAATGCGACTTGAGGCGGAGGACATTGAAGGGACGCGTCTTACGTCTCTTCTGTCTGACCAGCCGCAAATGCCAAAATAAAGCATAGTTCCGATTTAGTTTTGTATTTTAGTCAATAAGACCTCACCGCGCTCGCACTTAGAAAGTTACAATTAATACCTACACACTTAACATGATATTAGATTAACTTCATGTGTCCGCACAGAACCTTTTTTAACTCAATCAATTACCACTTCCAAGGACCATGGAGCCAGCTTCAAAGGTTCTAACATTCAATCACGTCTGATTCCAAGAATGTACCGCTACCATCAATCGTTGCAGTTTTTGTGACAGGTCAATGGCATCCAAAATCAGAGCACTTTGCAACCATTAGGTAACTTCATTGTTGAGATTTTGGAGGAAGTTCAGACTGAATTGAACGGAGCGATTCAAATTTCAAAGTGTGAAATGCGATTCAAAGATATTATAAAAAGATAATTATGCGCTACTTCACAATTATTTGGACTGGAACTTGGCGGTTAGTTTTTATTACTAATAAAAAGTTTAACTTTAAATATGTTCGTTCGCTTTCAGAAATAGGTAGTAATTGAAGGTAATTAAGGAATTGCTTCGCTTTGCTGTTACCTTAGTATAGTTACTGAAAAGCTAAAGTTTGGTTTAACCAAGTTAAATTAAAAATTGTTCTTAAGTTCCAACACATAAACCTAATTTTTTACTTCGCAATAGATCTGTGAGTTATAAGTTTAAAAAAATCACAACCAAACATAACACAACCCACTTAGCAATAAACGTTGTATAACGTGGAATAGTTGTACAGGGCTAAGTCTGTTTCGATCAAGTTCAATAATTTAGAGGAAAAAGTCAAAATTCTATACAAAACAATACAATACAAAAACTCTTTATTGACACCAAATACAAATAAATCTAAACTAAACACTCAAAAATAAAGGCGGAATGGTCGGTCTTATCGCTTAAGAGCTATCTCTTCCAGACAACCTTTGGATGGAATAAAAACATTATGATTTAGCATGGACGGTGGTGTGTGCTAACTATTCCGAGGATAAACAACGTTTTCTAACAGTAAGAGGGTGTATACAACACAGGGGTATACAAAGTACCTATTTTGGTATAGGTACCTACATCTTAACTAAACTGAAACTTTATAGTGAGTTAAAATGTATATTTATGTAACCCCGAACTCTACTTTTAGATTTAAATGATAACATACACACATTTACATATATCATTTTACATATTTTAATATGTGTGTGTAAAATGATAACGACTCTCATAATGACATAATCTGTACTACGCTAATACTATTCGTTATTCTGTGGTAATAGGCAAGAAATTGTAGGTAACAATCTCTTGCATTAAATGTTACTAAATTAAACTTAATGAAACACTTGTATCTGATCTAGTAGTCTATTTAAATGTTTAGTAACCAGATTTATCTTAGTTTCTGCTTCGTAATGCAAGTTGTGCAAGTCTATCATTAAATTGACGGATCTTTAGACAATTTTCTTAATCAGTGAGATTCGTACGATTGTTAACTCACAGCCAGATGATTTTTCTAGCTCTAGATAACTGCTAACGTAATGGAATAAACGTAAATTTGTATGTGTGTGTTTGTTTGTTTATTACTTTTCCACACTCAAACAGACGGACAGATTTTTATGAAATTTAGTATGGCGGTAACTTATACTCTGGATTAACCTAAAGACTTATCCCGTTTATCCCGTGGTTTTTAACCACGGGATAAACTACGTGACGCGGCTAGTAAGTAATAAATATAGTATATAACAAGGTACAGTAATTTCGAGTAACAAGCTCCAGTCTTGTGTGTGATTTCGCCATTGCAAGCAGTTTCATCAAGCTTATCTTACGAAATCTTGAGTTAAAACAACTCGGTCACAATCAAAGGTCCTAAAACTCACTAGAATTCTAATTTAAACAAAATTCGACCAAAATCAGTTCATTAGCAGTCAACTGCGCTACGATGACATGTCGGCATGCCAGAACTGTGCCGTAAGCGCATGTGCTAATCCAAACCCTAGTTTATTTGATGCTCTTTATTTTCTAAGACATAGAGCTTGAAATCGAATTTAAAATGTGTTTTAAATACATAATAAGTGGAATATTAGAGTAGGTAGAGGTCTTATGCCGTTGAATTTAAAGGACCTGTTACGCTGTGACAGAATACTTGTCGTGTGTGTGACGTTTTGGCATGGTAAATATTGAGAGTTTCATTTAGCATGGCAAAAAAAATGAGGTAAAACTCGTACCTACATGAATAATTTATTGAGATCTTGTGTCATTGAAATAGAGTCTAAAGCTTTGTTTCATTTGGCATATGTTTAAACGTTACGTAGGCCTGGCAACTTTAGGTTACTTACTGTACGTCGTAAGTATTTTTAGTAAATTAAGAAGTAAGTAAATTATTCGCTCTTTAATACTGTAGCAATTTTTTTAATCAAATATCATGTAAAGTATTTTATGGACTTTAGTCTTCGAAGAAGCCAATGTCCAGCAGAGGGCGAAAATTAGCCAAAAACGATACATAATTGTAGCATGCCTGCATGCTTAAAAACGTTTCAGTGTAATCGATCCTTAAAATGGAGGTTTCAAGGCGTCACGTATTCAGAACGTAAATCTTGATGCCGAAGTCTACCTGTTTAGGTTTAATGGCTTCCTGGGACTATAAGTAATTGAATCTAATTACATTGTATGTAATAAACAAGTTTTAGTATATAATATGTTTAAATTACGTACATACTTACAAAATAATAACTATTATGTTTAAAAAAAACAATAAGGCTCGACTGCAAAATGAGAGAGAAAATCTCTCCAGAGAGCCTCTAGTGAAGTATCTTTTTTTCTCTATTTCGCTCGGCCTCTCCCTCTCTTTCTCTCCCTTAGCATTCTTAAGCGTCAGAATAATTTTACAGTCTTTTGTCGTTTTCGGTCGACTTTATAATTTTAAAGAAAGAAAAAGACTAACTATTTCGAGATTATACAACTAATTTTAAGAGAGGAAGTGTCAGAAACAGAGAGTGAGAGAGAGGGGGAAGGAGGGGCGAGAGAAATAAAGAAAAAGAGATACTACCATAGACGCTCTCTGGAGAGGCTTCATTTTGCAGTCGAACCTTATTGATTTTTTAAATTGTAATTATGTGCTTAACACACCATGCGTTCTGTAGTGTACGGCTTTAAATACTAGTTAGCGTAGTGTAATATGCAGATAGTCACTCCCGGCCCCTATTCTAACGCGCGAGCTATCTTGGGCGTGTTATCTTGGTCGCACTCACTCTTAAGACTTTTCTAACGAGAAAGACAATGACCGCAAAATATCTCACGCGCAAGAAAAGGGTTCCGATAGACAATTGCGTACGACAAACCGCGTTGCTTATGCTTTTTACGGTCAAATGTCGGCATTATCAGTTTGTCCCACAGAATACTCCCTAGTGGTTTCGTTTTTTTTTTTTGTCTTATGACGACTAACCTAGTAGGAATTCGTAATTTATTCAAATCAACTAGTTGGAGAAGGCCCTCCTCTCAAGCCGGAGGGAGCGGGTTCAAACCCAGCCGATTATGGCAAGAGCTGATATTTTGTTCATTGTGTGAACATATGTGCGTATTGTATGTCACCTGCTACATGACTGGAGCTCGGTGTATGGCGACAGGCTCACCCCTGTCACATTTGGCACTGAATATCGTCCAGTGAAGTGTCCGGTATGTTATGTTATGTCATACTAGCTGCACCCCGCTGTTACACCCGTGGTCCCACAGGAACAGTTTATTTTTTTCGGGAAGTATCCTTTGTCCTTTTCTGTATCTCAGACAACGTGTGTGCAAAATTTCATCATGATCGGTTGATTAGTTAGGGCGTGAAAGCGTTACAAACAAACAAACAAATAAACAAAAGAACAAACTCACTTTCTCACAAATAAATTTTAAATTTTAATTTAGTTTTATGTACACCACCTACCCTTTTCGTATTTCTGTAAGTTCCTGTCCATACAAAGGTTACCTGGAAGAAATCGCTTTAGGCGATAAGGTCGCCCTTGTACTGCCGAAAAATGTATTTTAGTTTTTAAGAGGTTCATGTACTTTTTGGTGTGCAATAAAGATATATTGTATTAATTTTAGTCAGGATTCTTTATCATTTTAAATGAAGCATCACTTCAATTCCATATGCAAGTTTATTTGAATGTGCCACAAAACAACAGTTCTCGGTTCTCGAAATAAATTCCCTTTTTCAGAATCTGAAAGGCGCGGGTGTAGTCATTATGGTTTGGGGTTCCTTTGAAACTCGCTTGATTAAGGAAACCCTGATTTCAGATAAGTAAAGTACTCAAAGGTTTCCTATTTAAAAGCTTAGGTATGAGTTGAAGTTTATTACAAAGCGTCTTTTTACATTCTTACTTAGTTTATACGTGTTTGTGTACTTGCACGTGGTCGATGTATAAAAGTTTTCGAATAATTTGAAAGTTGCGTGAGCTGTTTTTGTACTGTTTTCTTTTATGTTTTGGCTCCACACGTTTCAATTAATTAGCCAGTATTTAAGTGTATGTTTTTTTAAACATTTTGCATAACATTAATACATGTCATAGAAAACTACCAAAAATTTATAAATGTTACAATGCACGATAGCTGATCAATTAATACATTTAAAAAATAAAAATACAATAAAATAAAGTATCACAATGAATTTAAATAATTTCATATAATATTATGTCATAATATGATTTTATTACTTATCGCAGCCATGTCAATATCCCGCCATGTATTCCTATCTTTTACAAAATCAGGTACGGTGTAATATGCTTTCTCCGCAAGAAGTTTTTTATGTGTATTTTTAGTAGTATTATAAAGTCTATATAAGGCTGATAAAATTATAAAGTCTGAAAAATAAACAAGAGCGTTTGTATAAAAATATCTTATGAATAATGAACTGACTGTTCTCAATAAAAAAATATCACACTATCACACTTCACATTAAAAAAAAAAAATATTTATTTAAAAATTTAATTTAAATTCATTCAATTTTACTCCATTTATTTAATTGTCAATTTTATTTTATTCGATCTGTTCAATTTTATTTAAAGTCAAAGTCAAAGTCAAAAGTACTATTGTATTTTAATTTTAATCATTTAATAATTCATGAAATAATTTGATAGTTTGATGTATGCAAAAATCTGGAAATAAACAGTTTCATTTCATTTCATTTCATTAATTTTATAAATGCGAAAGTTTGGATGGATAGATGGATGTTTGTTACTCCATCACGGCTGAACGGCTGAACGGATCTGGATGAAATTTGAAACAAAGATAGATGTTAGTCTGAAATAATACATAGGCTACTTTTTAACCGCAGATGACACCGCTGGGTGCAGCTAGCGAGTTACAATAAAGCTATATTTGATTTTCCAAATCATCAAGTCTATTCTCGTTGCAGAATACCAGTTTATAATTAAGTCAGCGTCTCGACGCTGTGTTGACCTATTTCATCCCAGGCTTTGATACAGCTATATGCCTCGAGTACTGTAGGTACGAAATACAGGGTTACGCAGAACTGATATGCTAAGCAGCTTAGCCAAACATGGAGTGTTAAGCATGTCATCTTTAAAAAAAAACTTCCAATGGGATAAAACCAACTTTAGGCAGAAAAATCAGCTGTTCCATTGACGAATACTTATAGGAATAATTGTTTTTTTTTTAAATTAATTAATCGTATTTCATAATTCCTAAATTGGTCATAATAACCAAACTCATTGTCTGTATAGTTAGGTCGTAATTGACGAACGAGAATTCCCTTTTCCTTAGCATAGCAGTTCTGTCTCACCCTGTAGAGCTATTTGCAGTAACCCTAGAGCTAAGAGCTTTGTTGGATGAGCTCTATTTGCAGTGGCACTACAGCTGAAAAAGTTTGTTGCGAATTGTGAAGACTATAAACAGCTTTAACACTTAACGCTCTTTCTCCCTTGCACAATTAACATTTTGAATTGATTGAAATGTCCCAAAATGTCAATTAAAAATGTCAAGAGGTCAAATGTCAAAAGCGATGGCAGCCTAGTTGGGAGAAGGCCCGCCTCTCAAGCCAGAGGGAGCGGGTTCGAACCCAGCGGACGGCACGCACGAATTTGTTCATTGTGTAAGCATATGTGCGTATTGTATGTCATCTGCTACATGACTGGAACCCGGTGTATGGCGACAGGCTCGCCCTCTGTCACATTTGGGGCTAAATATCGTCCGGCGAAGTGTGGGTGTTGTATTACACCTCTGCCAGCCCCCTAGGGAGAAATACGTGACGATATGTACAATGTTAAAATGTCCCAAAAGGGAAAAACCTTTTTCTACCCTTAAGGAGATAGAAGATGAATACTAGTTATCTTAAAAAGGTGTGTTATATTATATATCCGTGTGTGTGTGTGCATGTGTGTGTTTGTTTGTTTGTTGTACTTCTTAACGCTAAGGCCGATGACCTGATTTTGATGAAGATATGGAGGTAGCTAATATACTTACTGGGTTAAGTCGGGCTTTTTAACCCCGGGTAAAACGGCAAGCCGTGTCCATGGTTCGTTAAACATAACTTGGTTAGCGGGAAAATGACATTTTTGTCATACAACGAATCTCATAATGACATAACTGTCATACAACAAATATCCTAATGACATTTGATGTATCTTGATGGTTGTCCCGCCAATCAAGGTGTGTATACATAACGAACTATAGTTTTTCTAAATAACTCTCCCAAATTGACATCAACAAAACGACTAAAAACATAAGCAGTTGCATTTGTTCCATCAACAAAATTTTGTTTGTCTTAACAATCCAACAATTCATTTTCGCCACTTTCACTGCGTGCCGGCGAATTATAATCTCGTTAGAGACATTATGCTACTCCATCCATTCGCATTGTTATTGTAGCACAATTGAGCATTGTTCTGTTTTTTTTATACAATAAACAGGAGTGTTACTTTATTGTCTATTGGGATAGTACAACAAAAGGTACAACTAAACCGAAACAAACTACAAACTAGATAATTCAATTTTTTAAATTTTATTTACTAGCTTTTACCCGCGACTATGTTTGCGTTTATTCGGAAAATAATATCCAAAAACTTTTCTCGTGATATACTGTAACTATGTGTATAGTTATCAAATTCCATCAAGATCTGTTCAGCCGTTTAGCCGTGAAAAGCCTGCAAACACACATCGGATAAACAGAATTACTTTCGATTTTATAATATTAGTAAGTATGTATGAAATAATCTTAGGCGATTCTTACACTGTTCCGCGCTATATGACGGTGCGTGAGACCGCGTTTTTTTTAAATTGTACCGTAGGACCTCTCGCAGTTCGTGCCTTATAGCAAAAGCGTTGTAGTTACGACGAACGACAACGCTCTCCGCGCAGCCGATTTAGCTCGTCGGCATCGGCTGCTTCCGATTTTACTTATACAGGGTTATCAGAGAAGGGGTTACTAAGCCGAAAGGGGGTCATTTTACTCATGTTTATGAACAATTTCTACTATGGTATCAACCCTGAATGAAAACGAAAAAAAAAATAACAGCTCTTCCTCCATACCTTTTGTCAACGATCAATGAACTTTTTGTGTAGATCAGCTGTTATTTTTTAAGGTTTTGGGTTGGCTCCATAGCAAAAGTTGCTCATAATGATGAGTAAAATGAGCCTCTTTTGGTACCATATACTGATAACCCTGTATGGTTTGATACGCAATAGAACTCTTCAACCAATTCACCTACTTAACCAGCCTCTTAAAACAAACTAATCTTGATCAAGTTCCCATTAAATTACATTTAAACAATCAACGCCAGCAACCAGAGCGCATCAGTTGAAAATAAAAAGTTCGTTATGCAATGTCTAGTTTGAATAAATCAATAGATCCGACACGACTCACAGATCGAAATTCATCAGCTGCAGGGCTGCCAAAAGGATTATGTTACATGACGTAACGGAGCGCTGTAAGTCAGCTATATCTACAATTATGCAGGTTACATGCCAGTTCAATCCAATCAGTATGCTCATCCAGTGTGCTCTCATTTTCTCGTGGCAGTCATTACACTAATGTTATTTTTTCGATCTTTTTTCTAGCACTTTTCGTAATGGGATACAGTTTTTAAAACTTGTGACTATGTGAGCTGTAGACTGTCCTACGTCTTTCAAAATGGCGGAAATATCTTTCCAAAAACTGACTCGGCAGGACACTTCTGTATAAGGCTCACAACATTTCACGAGAATCAGTTGAGAAATGCGACCTGTGCAGGAAGACAGAGATCCGGACAAAAATCCAGACAGAATTTTGTCATATGAAATCAATTTTGATGAAGCTGAAGCATAGACGATTCGGTCGCTAACGCTCGCTCGGTCGATTAAAAACCACACAATCACGCTTTAAATAAAAATAAAATACCTCAAGGTTGCCAGCATCGCTTAGGTTTACTACCTAAGCCAAACAACGGAGGGTGCACAAGCAAAACAAACTGCTAACAAGACTAAAGAGGCGTCCTTACTTCCATTGTTGTCGCAAGAAAATCAAATCAAAAGTCTTTATTAAGTTATAAAAATAACTCTACATTGTTCGAAAAAGAGCCACTACCCAGAAGAACAGACAAGAAAGTCGAAGACATATTTTTCAAAGTCAATACAAACCCGTTCAACTGGCAACCCTAAGATGACAACCGCAGTACATCAGAGAGCAGCCACTAGAACCAATCGCTTAGACGTCTAATGACGTGCTCAATGAACCGTCATCGCGGATAACCGCATATTGCGCCGGGCGCACGAAATCGCATTGATGGCGAAACTGACAATAAACTGGATGGGATATTGTATGTAATGCTCAGATCAACCTAGAGAATAAATTGGCGCACGGCGTATGATTTAGGTGAAGCCAAAAACGATTCAAAAACTACGCTACTGTCGTATATGTACACAACATGCACACATTGACGCAAAAGACTACGTTACTCACTTGGTCATTCTTACCTCGACATTATGTGCATTGGTTTATGGTATAATTTCGTGCACGCAAATATACATAGTGCATTGAAAAGCGTGGCCGGGACTACATTTTGAGGTTCGTTTTAAAAACTGTGCAGTTTTTTTACAAGTCAATTTTGAAAAAGACGTAACATTAAACTCTTATAAATATGTATGTGCAGTTTTAGAATATTAAATCTACAAAGGTTGTTTGGAACAGAAATGACTAACGTAGAGTTTGGGAATTAAAATTAGTTTTCGTTCAATTGTAAATGTTTTTCGTGGCAACCTTACCACGCACACGAAGTTAAAAGAGAAGTGGCTTCAGCGATATATAACGCAGTGTTCCATCTTTTCCTCTAGGTTGATCTGAGATGTAATGGGTATACCTACTTGTCTTACTTAGTAGCGATAGTGGTACTGTTTCCGCTCTAGCACTGATATCTCGAACTAGAATTTTCGAACGCGTATTTTGGGACCATGGTCTACCAAGCGCAGTTGTTTGAGCTAACCGATACTAAACTTTAACGTGTAGAAAATAATGTTTGTTTTTTTTTGTTCTCGAGTTGTTTAGTTACTCGTAGGTTTGGCTAGTTTCGGTTAGCAAGCGCGTTTTGGCGCTTGGAATCGTGTCATGGTCCTGATTCTGTGTTTTGAAAGATGAAACTAGAAATAGTTCTAATTAACTAGGTATTAGAAAACATAAACCTAGACATCTCAAACTAGAATTTGCAGAATTAGTTTAGTAGTCAATAGTAAGCATTATTTTCGTTGGGCTAAGTACAAATCGCCCTAAAAAAATTACCTTGTTTTTTAGCGAAAGCTGTTCTATTAAGTTACAATGCAGTTTTTCTCATTCATAACGTCAAGGCCAATCTCGAAAGATGACGTTAGGTTTTCTAAAAGTCAAGTCATTTTCTTACTGATTTTGGATTGAGTATACTTACCTACTGCTTATGGAGTAACAAATGACACTAATGCGTGCTATTTCACGAAACGAATCATATTTGTCACTACTGACAATGACTGTCTACTTCCTCATACTCATCAATATTAAAATAAACAGTTATTTAGTTGATCGATTAGGCATTACTTTGCGGAAGTTTATCTACAAAACTATTTTAGAACCCCGACGCAAAAACGGCTGGGTGTTATAAGTTTGACGCGTCTCTGTGCGTGTGTGCGTGTGTGTATGTGTGTGTGTGTGTGTGTGTGTGTGTCTGTCTGCGGCATCGTAGCTTCCAAACGGATGAACCGATTTTGATTTTGTATTGATTTTGTTTGAAAGATGAATTAGTCGGGAGTGTTAGTTAGCTTGACAGGTGTTATTTTAAATTTAACTTTCTTGTATTTTATTCAAAAAACATACAGAATATTTATGAATATTTGTGGAAATTTTTAACATTTTTCTTTTGAGAAATACGCAATCTCTTTTAGAAAGTGAAACCAACTTAACTAAAGCTTCTTTTGATCACTTTTCAACCCACGCGAGGAAGTAATTAAAAAACTCCAATCAACTTCCAGCTGAGACGACAATCCGTATCGCCTACTAAACGGTTTATATCATAAAAGCCAAACAAAACTAATTATACCCCATTGTTTCCAACCACGACGTCAATCGCAGTGAAATTGTTCACAACATGGGGTGGAGTCGAGCTGTGACGTCGACTCAGTGGGATCTCGCGCTGGTACCAACTTGTGGTGCAACTTGTAAAGTAAATTAGGAACATTCTATTTTTGTGGAGAAGAACAAAAATAGTCCTAGGTGAAGAAGAGGTAAGGAGTTAAAGTTAGTAAGTTTATATGTAGGTTCATCTCCGAAAGTACTGGTCCGATTTTGAAAATTTCTTTGGCAATAAAGAGATACACCATATCTAAGTTCCATTTACTACAAAATGTGAATCCGCGGGCAGATAAGCTAGTAAACAATAACTCTCCTTACTAATAAACGGTGTATATTGCCTCTGAATAGTTTTACAGTGTTTTGTCTTTTTAGATCAATAAAAAAAATAAAAAATACAGACACTGTAATAACTATTCCATACCTCCCTCATTGTGGATGGCAAAATTTCCCCATAACCCTAAGGGGCAGAAGCCACTATACAGAGTGACTGGTTGAACACTTTAGATATTTTAGATTATCATAGTACTCATCATTATGAACAACTTTTATTATGAGACTAACCCAGAATTTGCGAAAAAATAATCAGCTGTTCCATACATTTTGTCCAGTGTCATTGACATTTTTCTATGGAACAGCAGATTTTTTTTTCGCGAATTCCGCGTTTGTGCCATAATAAAAGTTGTTCATAATGATGAGTACTATGATAACCTAGAATATCTAAAGTGTTCAACCAGTCACCCTGTATAAAAAAAAAAACTATCCCGAGGCCCAATGTTGAATAAGAAGGGGATTAATTGTTTACGAATCGAGTCTAGATTTTTTCATGTACCTATATACAACGGTACACTTAATAAAATACAATAGTATAATTAAATCGGGTCCATTAATCAATCATGTTTATAAAGATTTTTTTTTAATTATTTGTTGCATCATTCATCTTAGAGGGTAAGTTGAGACATAAATTGATGAATACAGGGTTATCAGGAAAAGAAGTTATAAGTCGAAAGGGGATCATTGGTCATTGTACTTATTATTATAAACAACTTCTACTATGGGGTCAACCCTGAAATCGAGAAAAAATAACAGCTGTTCCATACATTTTGTGAACAATTAATGAACTTTTTCTATGGAACAGCTGATTTTTCTTTAAAATTTTGGATTGCCTCTACAGTAAAAGTTGGTCATAATGATGAGTACAATGACCTCTTTTTGGCTTAGTACACCCTATACCGATAAATCTGTGGAAAATATGCAAGTTACCTAACAACCACTTTTACAAGGCGATATAATCGCAAGTTGGTCCCACCGCGAGACCCCATTCAAACCATAGCATAGCGATTATTACGCGCTTTCATAATGTCACTTTCCAGAATTATCTATGGTGAAACGATTCGGCACTAAATTGGCCTGATTGAAAGTGACACGGTGGTGAGCTCGTGAGTGAAGGTGATGATTAGGCGTGTGTAAGAGTTGGAACGATGTACCTACTGGTAACTAAGGGGTACGCTAGACGATCAGTTTTAATTTTAATGCGGTTCTTTAGTATTTACCTACCAAATCCTGTGGTAGGTAAATAGTAAATACTAGTGTAAACAAGTGTATTGACGGATGTCAGTATTTTACCACTGATCTCTAGATTTGTGAATTCCAGTATGATAGTTGTGTTAAATACCACATCGATTAGTACGTCAGATTGGCTTGGTCCCATTTCAGACACTATGTCTGAAATGCCCCAAGTTGGGCGCCAACGAAATAGTTCTGGTTTGCGGAGACTTAGATAGAGAGGATAGAGAAATACAGAGAGAAAAATAGGCGTTGAAATGTAATAAAACTCAACGCTCATTTCCGACGCTGAATGGAAGTGTGAAAAATGCTTCGGCGACATCAGATTTCACACAATACTCGTACACCCCAAGCGGGCCGTCAGTGCAGGACGTACCGCCCATATCCCGAATAAGAATTTTAGCGACGTTCAGTTTTAATTTTAAGGATTAGGGACTACTGTTAAGGACAGTTTTTTAAACCATAGATCCTATCCTATATTTGCCTATGTTGAGATGAACCCACTTTTTTCCATGTTTATAGTTGTTACAGAAGCTTTGAACGCTTGGTAAAGTTACCTGGAAGAGATCGCTCTTTTACTGAGAACCGCCATTTGTAACTAAAGTTTTAAGCGTTTGTTTTGTAATGTCTGAGGTAAGCAATAAATAGTTTATCTATCTTGATTAGGTATCTGTTACGAAGACTTTAGTGAAGGGATACCTACTTAAGAATTATACTACGTTATTAACTAACACAATCTGTGGAAGTAGGACAGGGTAAGGACTTAGAAATACTAACTCATATTTGTTTTATACTCCGTTCACAAAATCAATCTTGTGACTATTCTAATCTGAGTTATTTATTTATTTATTATTACATTAACTTACAAAAACTAACAGTTATAGTTAGCTAATATAATAATGCGAAAGTGAGTTTGTTTTTCCGTTCATTTGTTTGTATTTTACGCTCAACTGATCATCATGAAGTTTTGCATACACGTTTTTAGGGGTACTGGGATAAGAAGTAGGGATAGCTTTCATCCCACAATATCTTATCTATCTATCTTATCTTATTTTTACCCGACTTCGCAAGAAGGAGGGTTATGTTTTTCGAGTGTATGTATTTTTGGATATACATTATGTGAGTTACATACTTACAAACATACATACCCACGTTCATATATACACTGTATGTAGATTGTAGGTATGTATGAGGTTTCTTTGGCACGCTCTACAGCCTAAACAGATCCATGGACTTCGACATGTGAGGCGTCATTTGAATCGTCTTGATAGTGGAAGTGGCAACATTTTGCAGCCGCGTTTTTAGTTTTTCTTTTAATAATGTGACTTGGTACTTTATATAGTTAGCCTCGTGCTTACCGGTAAAACTTTAATGGCCTATAACTTTAATCACAACTTAACAGATTCAAATCATCAGCTAGACATTCTCTAGCACGCGCTCTACCTACCTTTACAAAATTTAAATAAAAGTTATAATTATTCGGCGTTCCACCATAATATCATAAACGCATGACACATGATCTAATCGTTGTAATAATTATAACTGGGACACATGCTATTAGCATCTACCATATGGCACATTATATTATTGTAACAAGCTCAGGGACTGTCGAAAATGTGGCCCACTTTGCCGTACTGGGCAGTACCGCCACCCACACTATAATGATGGCGAGTGAAGTAACTTAGATAGCATACAAAGACATAACTATTAGTACTTAATAATACATGAAACGCCGAATAAATGACGCTGGACGGTATTAGGTCCCAAATGTGACAGGGGGTGAGCCTGTTGCCATACGCCGGGCTCCAGTTACGTAGCAGATGACATTAAATACGTACATACTCGTATGTTCACAATGAACAAAATGGGCCGTGCCTTCGGCTGGGTCTGAAGTCGCTCCCTCAGGCTTGAGACGCGAGCCTTTTCCGACTAAGCCATAATCGCTTTCTTGAATAAATAAAAATACGCTAAATGGTTTGACGATTGTGGCTGTGACCCGCGATAGGTCTGAGTCAGATCCACGGACACGGTCACGGGTCACACTTTGTCAACCCAGACCGTCTGACCCTTCGCGGGTTACGCAGGTTGAGTTAGCACAGCACAGGGAGCACTGAGTGTTGAGCCCCAAACAAATTCAAACGCTTCCAAGCAAAAAAAAAAAAAAAAATGAAAAAGAGAATAAATCGCTTGAAAGCTATTGCAACTTTTGTGGGGCCTCCAACGCCATAGGGAGGAAGCCTATATCCAGCAGTGGGTCGACACAGACCGACAATAAATAAATACTAAAAAAAATACAATTAATACTATAAATACTAGCTCTACTCTACTCTCTAGTAATACTACTCCCGAGAATCACATCATAAGATCACATTATACGACTACATTTCACAGCCTACAGCCTACAAATCAGTTTCTTGCCTGTTTTGAGTAGAGGTTCTTTATCCGAACAAGGCGGCCGAGTCTATTCAAAAAAACTTTGAAGTTCATAAGTGTATCTTTGATACCAAAATTGAATAAAAACATTTTGACTTTGACTTTGAATTAAAACAACTTATTTAAACTCTGATCCACTGTATTAAGTACTATATCTACCATTCCCTTACTAATAAAAGTTATTTAGCCTCGGATTAGTTATACGGCATTTTGTATTTTTCTTTCAATTATATTTTGAACTCTATCGAAAAAAAAGAAACATTGTACAGCTATTCCAAGGCCTACGTTTATTGGTAGGGGGGTATTCTATTTATTTTTACAACACAGTTGATTTTCAGTCAGCATTGTTGGTATTGCTAAAAGTGCATCTGTTGCAACGTGCATTAAGTTGATATTGCAAAACCCTCAAGAGCGCTTATATTTCACTTAGCCGGGATTACCAGTCGTATGTACTGAATAAATACTGTAAGAAATTATGAAATACGCTTAGTAAAAGTAACATGGCTAAAAGGCTGTATTCTAGACGAGCTGTTAGGTAAGGCCTAATTCGGGCCATATTGGGCAACCTGGCTTTGAAACTGCATAACGTTATCGTGTCTTAGGAATAGAATAGACTAATGTTTGTGAAGTAAAGGAACTTAGTTTAGGTCGATTGGTTAGCCCTAGTGTCAAAGTTTCTAGGACATCCGATGGCCACTGAAGGTCTAGATAATGCTGTACATACATACACATATTTTAGGCATGTTTATTTTAACTTAGGGGTAGGCAGAGTGAAACTTCTTCTCCTTTCATGGACATGTAAAAGCACTTTATTTAAATACAGCACAAGCAAATTTTCAATAGATGTGTACAGAGAAGAACCCAGAAAAATATTATCGGTGGTATTATAAACTAATGCTCTAAGAAAATTGTTGCTATTGTACCCTATATACAAGTGTATATGTGAGGCCTACAATTGAACGTGTCTTAACTAGTATATTTTATTGTTTCAGGTAAATTCACATTTGGACGATTTTGAATCAGAATTTGACGATTTTCCGCCGAGTTTGCCGATCAAAGTGATAATTACTATGGACAAAATACGTCTATGGTAACCACTCTCGAAATTACCGTAAAAAGTGGTAAGTTGAATTATGGTCATTTTAAAAAACCTATTTTTGACTTCAATTTAAAAAAAGATAAATAATTGTATTGAGTTTTTTGTCAACTCCGTTGTACTATTTTTAAACTAAACCAAATTTGACAGCTCTAAAATGAAGCCTCTCTTAATAATTGAAATAAAAAGAGACGCAGGTAATTTTAATGCTGTCAAAACGATTTTTTTTAAATGAATGAATGAATTTTTAAGCTCAATGACTTAAATAAATCGAAATTTGTAAAGATCATGTTCATTCACTTTTGAACTAGCATACTTCGTTCTTGCGTACTTTCGAACTTGCATACTTCGATCTCCCGTACTTTCAAGCCAGCGTGCATCAAGATCCCGCACTTTGGAGTAGCGTAATACCGTCGTCGAATGAATGATTTTTTAAGCTTAATGACTTAAATAAATCAAAATTTGTAATGATCGTGTTCATTCACTTTTGAACTAGCATACTTCGTTCTCGCGTACTTTCGAACTTGCATACTTCGATCTCCCGTACTTTCAAGCTAGCGTGCATCAAGATCTCGCGCTTTGGAGTAGCGTAATACCGTCGTTTGTTTTCGTTAGGAAACTCGCCATATTTTTTCCCATTCGGCTCTCATAATTCAAAATCCGGAGCGTTTTTATGACTTTCCTCTAAACAATAAGTGTAATTGGTGAAATGTCGCAAAGTTGTGTGAATGAGGTCACAGTGAACATAGCCACATATGCTAGAAAAACGTCGAATAACTCCATTGTTGCTCTGGCTATGTTAAGTGGCATTTATGTGGTTTTTACTACTCTGTGACATTGAAGTGTTGTAAGTATGGCAAAACATCTCGTGAACTATTATTTTAAAAATTACTACCTACGACAACGTTCTTGGAAAGTCTTGTCGGAAAATTACAACTTTTCCAAAGTGTAAAATATCTCATTAAATACATGTGAGCTTACCTTACTGGTTACCTTTACCAACTAATACCAATCAACCAATTTTGAAAACCAACTAACAACTGACCCTTACTACAATTTGCAATTATTAATATGTCGGTGCATAGTTTAAATATTGTAATTATTTAGTTAAGCGCCACCTAGTATTGCTTTGGTGAACTAGAGTTGTGTAAAGTGGCGCCAGCTCTGGTGTAACTCTTTGTGACGTGCGCTGTTCGCTGATTGGTCGTTGGCCAGATGTCGCGTGAGTCAGGCAGCCAATCAGCGGGCGGCATTAGTTCGGCGGTATTCGTGTTCCGTCCGAAAGAGTGCGAGTGGAGGGGGCGCTAGTATAAGTGCGCGGAAATGCTCCGAGGAGTGGACAAAAACACAGTCAACAAAACATTCCGCTCCGATCCGTCGCACCGTACGGACGTCTCCGACTACCGTCCGCTGCCCGCTATCGCCATCCTGCTCAAGCCTGCTGTTGCTGTCTCCCTCAAGCCTGCTGTTGCTGTCGCCGCTGTTGCTGTCTCAACACAGCAAGCCCTGAGAAGACAGAAGCCGCAAGACTGCGACGTCCGATCCTCTGTTTCGGTCCCTCGACTTCGAGGTGTTAGCGTTGCCACGTATCTTCGCTAACACTATCGATTTCGTTGCATTAACGTTGGTTACACGTCCTTCGTTAATACAACGTACTGAGGTACCGACTGCAGAGATCGCCGTCTCGCCGTGTTCGCCGCCACCGGACGAAGAAAGCACGCCGTATCTTGATACGGCGTGATCAAACCGCTCTTTTCAGAGCGTCCTAATGTTTCACTGCAAAATCCACGCTTAGTGGTCGATCGGTGGATACTTATAACGGTGCCAACGAAGCCGATCGTGGTTAGGAGCGTGGACCCGGAGCGCTCGTTTTTTCTCCTTCTGAGGAACAACGGAATCCGGCTGGGCTTGGAACCACCGGCCTTGGGGACGCCCCTCGTCGACACCAAGCATCTCCCTCCCACCCTTCCCATCCTTTTTCCTATCCCTCGGGTGTGTGTTTGGCTTGGACGGCCGGTTTCCCCGGAGTCCCTGTCTCTCCCCCGGGGCAGCTAGGGCCGTAGGCACACAACCGGCTGCACAATAAGATCGGCAGCCGGGACACACTAGGGCTACACCTAGGTACACATCTCCCTGCCTATACCCGGCAGGGAGGCTCATGCCCTCTCTTTCCCGCCGGTGAAAATCCCTCACCGGCGTTCTCGCTCTCGCTTCCTTAGCTATGGAGCTTGCCGGGTCGGAGGCCAGGTTCGACGACGGCGTCAGCCGCGTCGAAGCTGCTCTCCGAGCCTTAGTCGCTTCCAATCCGAGTGCGTACGATGATTTCGTACGCAACCCGGTAGCCGCTGCAGCCTCTCTGCTAGCGGCGGCCCCTCAGGCTTACCCCTCCCCCACCCCTGCCCCTCAGGCAAAACCCGCTAAGGCCCCTAAGGCCAAAAAATCTTCCAACCCTGCCCCTAAGGCCTCAGGCTCTGCGCCTAAGCCTTTACCGGGCACCTCCTCCTCCTCCGCTAAGCCCTCGCCCTCCCTCAGAGGGCCGACGGCCGTCCTGACCCCGAAGGCCCGCTCGCCCGTAAGAGAGCGTTCCTCGCACGAGGCACGATCTCGAAAAGAGCGAGAGGGCAATCGCCGCTCTCTCTCCCGTCATAGGAGTCGCTCGCGTCTCGCCCTGACCGTCAGGTCAGAGAGCGCGACCTCCTTGGCCTCTGCCGTCTCGACGGAGATGGACGTGGCCGGCCCAAGCGACGAGGGCTTCACCCTCGTTGCTCCCAAAGGGAAGAAGCGCCCCGCCGCTGCTTCCTCTCCCCCTCCCCCGTCCAAAGCCTCCTGCATCGCTGCAGGCACTCCTCCGTCTTCCGACGACTCGGACGAGATGGACGTGGCTCCCGCGCCCAGACCGCCGAGACCCCCCCGACCCTTTGTCCTTAGGGACAGGCAGCGCTGGCCGGAAATCTCTAAGATCTTCGCCGACCAGAGCATCAGGTGCTCTGGTAAGAGCCACAAGGACGGTATCTCCGTCGCCATCCCCTCCTCCGACGAGTACCGTCGCGCTACCCGTCTCCTACGTGAAGCTCAGATACAGTTTCACGCCTTCCCCCTTGAGGACGAGAAAGTCCTTCGCGTAGTGATACGCGGCCTCCCCAAAGAGATCAGTACGGACCTCATCCGTACTGACCTCGAGTCCCAGGGCTTCCCGGTCCAACAGGTGCACCGTATGACCAACGGTCGCACCAAGGCCCCCATAGACCTCGTTCTGGTCATCCTCGACCGCAACCAGGAGGGCAAGAGAATCTTCTCAGTCGAGAAGGTACTCAACCTCTCCGGGCTTAAGGTCGAGGCTCCCCGATCCAAAGGCATTCCGGGTCAATGCCACCGCTGCCAGTTGTATGGCCACGCCGCGCGTTTTTGCGAAGCGGCCTTCCGCTGCGTAAAGTGCGCGGGTGACCATGCCACTGCAGCATGCAGCCGCAAGAAGGGGGATCCCAGTCCGCCCAGCTGCGTCCTCTGTGGGACGAAAGGGCACACTGCGAATTATCGCGGTTGCCCTAAGGCCCCGAAGGCCGCGGCTGGGTCGAAAAGGACCCATCCTTCCCGCAACCCTCCCCGGTCCCAAGGCACCGGTGCCAAACTCCGGGTAGCACCCGCCCCCGCTGCGCCGAAATTCGTCGACGCGCCCCGTCCCTCGACCAACGCTTGGTCGAAACCCCCATCCCTGCTCCAGACACCGGTGTCTCGCCCAGTGCAGCTCCCCTACCCCACTGCTACCCCGAGCCGCCCGGTCCCCCCACCCATGGCTCCTGCACCCCGCATGCCCGCCCAAGGCTCTTCTAGCCTCACGGAGGACTTCCGCCTACTCACGGAGATCTCCTCGAGTTTCAACCTCGACGAGGTCCGCGAGGTGGCTCAACTCGTCCGTGAACGCCCTGGTGACCTCCTGGGCATCATGGCGGCTCACTGCGAGCTCTTCCGCGCTCTGACCCACTTCGCTCCCCGCGTCCTTTCGTCGTAACTGTCATGGATAGTACAACGACGAAAGTGAAGCCGCGCGCGTTGACGTTGGCATTTTACAATGCCAACAGCCTCTCCTCGGGAAACTCACGTCCCCTCATCCACGAGTTCCTCACGACCCATCAGGTCGACGTCATGTTAGTGTGCGAGACCTTTCTAAAACCGAGCATGAGGGACCCTAGGGTCGCAAACTATGCTCTGGTTCGTAATGACAGGACTACCGCCCGCGGGGGCGGTACCCTGATCTATTACAAAAGGTCTCTCCACTGCATTCCCATCGACACTCCTCCTCTCACGAACCTGGAGGCATCCTGTTGCCGTCTCTCGATGACGGGCCATCAGTCCGTCATCATTGCGTCTTGTTACCACTCTGGTAACAAACCTCTCCTCAGAAGTGATCTCGAGTCACTTCTCTCCCTCGGAAGCGCCGTCATTCTGGCGGGCGACTTCAACAGCAAGCACACCATGTGGGGTTGCAACGCCACTAACACGAGAGGGTCCCTTATGGACACTCTCTCCACCGACTTGGGCTATGACGTCATTCCCCCGTCCTCCCCGACCCACTTCCCCTTCAACATTGACCTTAGGCCAGACATACTCGACATAGCACTTCTAAAAGGCATAGCGCTCCAGCTACGCTCGTTGGAAGTGCTACACGAGCTTGACTCTGACCACCGACCGGTTCTGATGTCCCTGGGCCCCGACTCAGCCATCAGTACCCCCCCGACTAGGACTGTGGTGAATTGGAAGCTTTTAGGTGAGAGCCTAAAGGAAACCAATTCACCCGACCTAGACCGAATCCCCGACGACATCGTCACCCCAGACGATGTCTCCCTCTCCCTCGATGCGCTCAATAGTCACCTTCACACCGCCATTGGCGGCTCCTCGAGACAGGTCCCAGTCGAGGGCGACCAACGCTGGGCCCTTCCCGAGGACGTGAGGGAGCTATTGAGAGCAAAACACTCTGCCATTAGGGCTTACGACTGGACTCCCACCGAAGAGAACAGAGTCACTATGCGGTATTACGAGCGTGCCGTAAAGACCCGCATACGTGAACTCCGTAATCAGAGGTGGGAGAAACTTCTTTCAGAGATCGAACCATCTCATCTGGCTTACTGGAAGTTGGTGCGATCTATGAAATCCGACAAGACGTCATCCATGCCCCCCCTGACACGACCCAATCTCCCACCCGCCTTCGAGGATGTGGAAAAGGCCGAGTGCCTGGCCGACAGCCTCGAGGCGCAGTGCAGCCCCAGTCTAGACCAAGTCGACCCCGCTCATCGCGAGTCGGTGGACGCGGTAGTCGACGAAGTCTCCTCCCTCCCTCCCCTCTCTTCCCTCGAGCCGGTCACGGCTTCGGAAGTTGAGTCGATCATCAAGGACCTCCACGCCAAGAAGTCCCCAGGTGCAGATGGTATCACCAACAGAGTGCTCAAACTCTTCCCCATTGCCCTTATCCATCTCTTAGTAAGCATCTTCAATGCCGCCATGACCAACTGCATCTTCCCCGACCCCTGGAAGACTGCCGATGTTATCGGCATTCGAAAACCAGGCAAGAAGGCTACCGAGCCTTCTAGTTACCGTCCCATCAGTCTTCTCAGCTCCATTGGGAAGATTTACGAGCGCATCCTTCTGAAGCGCATCTGGTCCCATGTCAGGGAGAATCACATTCTCCCAGACGAGCAGTTTGGATTTAGGTCCAGACACTCTTGCGTCCAACAAGTACACCGCATCACGGAGTACGTCCTAGAAGGTTTCAATCAGAGACCTTGTGGCTTCACCACTCCCAAGCCCCAGGGGACCCTAGCGGTTTTCCTCGACGTCGCGAAAGCCTTCGATAAGGTGTGGCACAACGGGTTGATATACAAGCTATATCAACTCGCGTTCCCAGACAGTCTTGTGCTCATCATCCAAGACTATCTTACCCATCGAAGCTTCCGCTACCGCGTCGATGGAACTCGCTCCTCCCCTCATCCCATCAGCGCCGGCGTCCCTCAGGGCTCAGCGCTAGCCCCTATCCTCTTCTCTCTCTACACTCACGACATCCCTCGGATTCCAAAAGTAGAGTTCGCGCTTTTCGCGGACGACACTGCCCTCTACACCAGAGGTTGGAATCCCCTCCACCTGCGTGGCCGACTTCAGCGAGCCCTTCGCCAGCTTGGCGATTGGTTCAAGAAGTGGGCCATAACGGTCAATCCCGACAAAAGTGCAGCTATGTACTTTCACCCCACCAAGCCCTTTAACCGGGAGCAACTCGTGCTTCACGGTCAGCCCGTCCCTTGGGCTACCTCCACCAAGTACCTTGGCGTGACCCTCGATAGACGACTCACCTTCTCGAAACACATCCAGATAGTCCGGGACCGAGCGGCCTTCATTCTAGGCCGACTCCACCACCTCGTAGGCACACGGAGTAAATTGTCCCTTAGGAATAAGGTGACTATTTACAAAATGTGCATCCGCCCCGTCATGACGTACGCTTCAGTAGTGTTCGCTCATGCCTCCTCCCTAGACCTGGACAAGCTCCAGGTCCTTCAGAATAGGTTCATTCGCAAGGCAGTCGGAGCTAGCTGGTACCAGCGTAACGCCGACCTGCATTGCGATCTCGAACTTCCCTCCATCCGTCAGTACATCAAGTTTCTCTCCCGGCGCTACTTTGATAGAGCCCCTCACCACCCCAACCCTCTTGTCACTCGCACCGTGGACTACTCCGTAGATCCCACAGACCCTCCCCCTCTCCGTAGGCGCCCTAGGAACATCCTAGGCGACCCGGACGACCCCATCGCCGTCGTCACGTCGGCGGCGCTGGGGTCGTCCGACCCGGCAGCTCCTTGCAACAGGAAGTATTCAGTTTTTGGTATAGGTGTCGGTTACCAAAGGCACACTATCATACACCGACCTCGCCGGCGAGGTCGAAGACTGCCTACAAGGTCTGTTAGAAGATCGGTTAGTTAGCTCGTAGTGTTCGCTTATTTTACGCCCCTCAGTTTCTTGCCTGTTCTTCTGAGGTGAGGTTCCCTTTCCGAACAAGGCGGTCGAGTCATTGTTAATAATAATTTATTTTGTTTTTAACCTTAACTTCAACCGTCCCCGTTAGGGCCCTAGAGCAAGCCCCTTCCGGGCTGCCAGGGCAATTCGACGCCCCTCCCTCGGCGACAGCCCAAGCCGAGGCCGTACCTCAGAGGTGCCCTTGCGCTCGTCGCCCATAGTTTGTAAGCATTTTTGAGGCCCTGCGCCATCTGCGCTTGCCTAATGCCCGGTACGCTGTCGAGGCCTCAGTGGCCAACAGCATAGAGTCATCAAAAAAAAAAAAAAAAAAAAAAAAAAAAATCCGAGGAGTGGACACTTGACACTTTTGAGTTGGGACGTTGAGGAGTGAACAGTGCGCGTTACTAAGTGGAATACCTTGTTCACAATTTATATCGAGACAAATTATAATCTACCTACTGTGTAAATTAATTATCGGCCATTCAAATAAAGTTGATTTAAGTACGCGAGAAGTCTCATTCTCCTCGCCCGCTATACCCACGCCGTAGAACCATGTCTGATGCGAAACGGATACCTTTCGGAGTTCCGACAAATATATTACTTAAATTATTAATATTATACATTAATTACTTTTTAATTAATTATTTTGTTGAATACTGTTGTTGTATATTGTTCACTCTGGTGGGAGGCTTCGGCCGTGGCTAGTTACCACCCACCGGACCAAGCCTTGCCGTGAAATGACCTAGTCATGTTTCGGGATGTAGTCCGGTGTTACCGTTCCGAAGACGGGTCTGAGCAGTGGCGCACTTGTAGCGCCTCACTCAACTGCCGTCTTTGTACTTCTTCACTCTACAAAACTTCAAGGCTAGAGTGAATAAGTACCTTATAGGTCGTCGTGCTCCATCTTAGACCACAACGTCGCTTAACATCAGGCGAGTTGGTGGTCAAACGCCGACTTATTGTCCATAAAAAAAAAACTAAATCTATCAAAACCTTGAGAAAACACATGACACTTTTTATACAGAATATTGATAGGAATGATTGCATCAACTATAATATCTCTTACTATGCATCAACTTAGGAATGTGAATTTAAAACAGAATCTTAAAAATCTGTAAAGTATGTAAAAGTATTATATATAACATAGATGGGGATTTGAAAATAATATTTAATGTAGAATTAGCAAAATTATGCAGCCTTGTTTCACTTTCTCGATGCGTGCTACAGTGAACCGGATTAGGCGGGCGCGGGGCCCGTAGCAAATATGAAGGGGCCCTTGATTAGTTATGTCCTCACTAAAACACCTCATTTTCCCTGAAAGTATAGTGTTATACTATACCTGTAAAGTACAGTTTACATAGAAAGTACATTGCTTTTTTCCAATTTAGGGGAATAGCTGTTAAGTGTAGGGGTTTTTTTTAGTTTTAATTTTTAGATGACATACAATACCCACTATATTCACACAATGAACATATTGGTGCGTGCCGTCGGCTAGGATCGGACCCGCTCCATCTGGTTTGAAAGGCGGGCTTTGTCCAATTATAGGCTATCAAATGGATAATATGTATCGTATTGTATATCGTCTGGTAAACGACTGGAGCTTGGTGTGACAGGCTCACCCCCTGTCCCATTTAAGACTTAATATCGTCCGGCGAAGTATGGGTGTTGTATTACACCTCTGCCAGCCCCATCAGGGGAAAGGCGTGACGATATGTTTTCTCGCGCGGGGCCCCGTAGTATTTGCTGCCGCCTGGTATGTGGCTAATCCGGCACTGGCACTAAGTTATTTGATAAAAAACCTAACTTGCGTAAGCTAGGTTTACTTTCACGTAATCAACCGGTTGTTTTATTTCCTATGCAAAACAATTTAATTTATAACTTGGAGAGGTATGCAGCATTTTAAACAGAAAACGATGAAAATATTACGTAGCATCTCTACAAAATAAAATAAAATAGAACAAACAAGTATCTAACGACTAGATAAATCTTCCATTTTCCATTCTCCATTCTCATACTCCATTTTCCAGTCCTGTAACATTCGTTGTTTAACGTCATCTGCCACACTACTGGAGCCCGGCGATGTACGACGACAGATTCGCCCCCTGTCACATTTGGGACTGAATATTGTCCGGCGAATTGTGAGTGTTGTACACCTCTGCCAGTCCCTTCGGGGGAAAAGTGTGACGATATGTTGCTACATTAGCCACATGAATTCCAAATTATTAGGTCTTCTGCCTTTCTGTATCATAAATTTCATTTACAAGCAACCCTATGTGTCAATCGTCTGCATCCTACCGCCTGCACAATAGTCATCAAATTATCCTTAATTTATCATCAAACCCAATTATTCTCGAGCACATTTTGTATTATTTCCCTGAATTTGAAAAGCAGCCAGTTCTTCTGTTCCCCATTATTACCATTACATAAACAAGGCGTATCTGCTCGTGACAGTTAGAAAGTCAACTTCGCACTTTACTCCATATTTCTGGCAAAATGCGCACTCATAAACGTTAAACTGTCGTTTATTATCACTCTCCATAGTGAAACGCAAATATGCAGTGCCTTATTGAACGAACTGGGGTAAACACATTTACTAAACGTAAGCTTGTTCAATTTAAAGCAATGTTTATGAAGTAGGAAGCTCTTAAATAACACTTTTCTTGAAACCACTTCGTATCCATTAGAGCTAAGAGCAGACTTTGGTTCTAGGTATTATTTACTTACGTATGTTTATCATCATGTAGCCTCTAAACAATTAATTGTAGGCCCGGCAGGCTTAGCATATGCAAGGCTAAAAAGGTATTTCGACTCATTTTATCGAGACAGACGTATGTATACACATAGCCTTGTCACGTTCTCGTTTGACAAAAAGTGGCGTGAAGAATTTTGTCACGCGCGCATACTACGTCGTTTGTCCTATAACAAGAACCGTCAAACCATGTCAAAGGATTAAAAATAATGATACAGTTTACCCTGACTAGCCTTTCGGCCTATTTAACTTAAGATCCAAAAAAACAAAGTCCAGCATTGTTAGGGAGTATTTTGTGCGTATCTAGGCACTTACCGATGTTTTAAAATATAATTACCTTCACTACAATTTTTAATCTTCCCAAGTAGCCAAACTATCTGCAGCCAAAACATTTGTATCGACAAAATTTTAGTTTTCATTTATTACGTTTACAAGTCATTAACCATCAAATTTATCATTTACTTAACTAAAGCGCCAACGTGTTAATTTGTTACTTCCACTATGAATACTCAAAATATTTTACACACACACAGCGTTAACAGATTTGTTTAATGTTTGTACAATCAAAAGTGTTAGCTACCATATTCGTCCAGGCTTTTTCGAATATCTGTTACCTTTTTTTATTTCTGCCTACTGATCTAATTTACTATTCTTATCTCCTACATACACGTTTATATGTTGTGTACATAACCATCGCTATTATAATATGTTTTAGCAACATAGTGACAAAATAAATATCCTGCACTGTAGAGCAGCGGTCGGCAAACTTTTGGCAGGCAAGGGCCGAACAGTGCCAAAATAAGCAAGAGACGGGTCGCACTTGTTCAAAAAATTTACAATAGTATTTTATCTATACATACATATTTTACCATAGGTATCTATTCATTTATGTAGGTATTAGTATTAGTATAGTATTGTATGTAGTAGTGTATTAGTATAGTATCAGATCTCTAAGAATTTGTGTTTATCTGTCTCTGGCAGCTATAATAAAAGCCTTGCTTAGTTTGGGGCCAGACGATCGTGCGATAAAAATGTCCCAATTTTTTTAATTAATTACAAAACCCGCGGGCCGCAAGGAGGAGAGCCGAGGACCGCATGTGGCCCGCGGGCCGCGGGTTGCCGACCGCTGCTGTAGACTGGAGATTACTTATGTTGAAACTTGCAGAAAGCAAGAACATATAAATAGATACTTACTTACCGAGAATTATTAAATGCTTAGCTAGATTTAGGCTACCTAAATGTAGTATCACAATTTTATTAACAAACTTTCTGATAATTTATTAATATTGTCTGATATAGTCTGAATATTTTCTGTTCTCGGTCTCGATTCCTGACCCTCGCCTGTATTTATACAGGTCATGATTACGAGGCAGAATCCGTTTATAATCTCTGCTCCTATTTCATTTATTTACTCAATCTAAATCCGTAGAAACGCCCGTCAAATCATTTATTTACAGACTTCTGACCTCAGCCGCCCCCGGTGGGGATCAAAATTATTTATTTACCTACTTGCTGAGGTAGGGGATCTCGTGTGAATCTGGGCTAAGGGAATTTTTGTTTGGTTATGTGTTTGGTGGATGGTGGATACTTGTCTTTCGTCGCTATGTTGCTGGTTGCTGATAGCTTGGTGGTGGTTGATCCTTTCTGTAGGTAATCTATTTCGTTTAGATACAAAGGTATTTTCTCATAAAAATTTCATTACATCTAATTTTTATATAGTTATGAAAAACACTAAAGAGGAACGAATAGTTTTGATGTTAGTTTCGATGACTTTACTTTAAGATAAACGTTATCAAAAATGTGTTTTGTGGGGATCAGAATTAAAATTCTCTGATCTCTCAATTGGAATGGATGTAAAAGACATAGCAAAAATAATGTAGTTACCAATTTCATTCATGATTTCTTAGGCCTTCTTCACATTGCTGAATATTAGAAAGTACCAAAACTAAGTGTTCTAACCAGAGAAAGTCACAGGACGACATTACCTTCTCCGTGTCAACGGTTCTTATTACAGCGACGCTAACTGCGTGTTGACAGTTATGTCATGTTATTCAAGAGCGCATTTTTTTATCATTTTAAGGCTCAATTCCGTGATTGCCTTCAGTGTCGGCGGCTACGGTGCAGCCACCACGCCGCTAACTAGTTTCTAAACATTTTTGAATTGATCAGGGTGTCGCTGTGACCGGCGATTCTGAAGCCAAAACGGAATGTTAAGACGGAGACTGACTGGAGCCGAAACTAGTAAAGTCATAACCTAACGAGTTTTCGTATCGTTTTGCCGAGCCAATCGCCGTATTTATTCAACGAGCCGAGCTACCAGCCCCGAGTGTAAGTGCACTAGCCGAGTGTAGGTGCACTAGGTGCCAACAGGCTCGTGAGCTCGCGGCGAGCGGCTCGGCTTGTTGAATTGTTACACCAATTGGTCCGGCAAAACGATACGCAAACTAGATACGTTACGACGTTCGTCAACAGTTAGTCTCCGCCTTAAGCTTCTACGTTACATAAAAGTACTTGTCTTTACACTGAAGCTAAATTATTGAGCGCGAAACTGTATAATTTTGACAAGAGACCACTCAAGAGACCCAAAACCAAAGAACAAAGTTCAGATGTCACATTGTAAAATGGGCCACACATTGTAATAAGTAGGTTTGTAGAGGACTAGTGGCTTTCTATTCTGACGTGTGAGATGGTTATCTTGGTCATTCTCACTCCTATAACTTTTCAAACGAGAAGAACAAAGACCAGATAATACCTATCTCAAGCGTAAGAATAGGGCCCCTGGCGGTAGAGTTCATAGGCCGCCCGAGGGCCTCTGACATGGCTTGACGGTTGTTGTTATATGACAAACACCGGGGCCTACATTTTACCGTCATTCGAGCCTTCATTAAATTGCCATAGGTAAGTACCTATTTGGGGTGCAGATGACATTTTAAGGCTCCCAGGTTTGGCGTTTGCTCACAGCTCAGCTAATGACAACATTAAAATGTAATTCTTTCCAATTAGCAGATATTGGCGACTCTGTTATTATTCCTTCAACTTTTTCATTCTCGTTGAAAATGGGTATGGCATCGAATTAATATAAGGCAGAAACGGCACGAGTGTAATTTCTACTCGTAGTATGCAGCACGTGGACCCAACACGAACACTACACAGCTCCGTCGACAGTATTATTTTATGTGTATCAATAGATACACATAAAATATAGAGAGACAACAAGAACGATAGAACAAGAGGTCAGATAGAGAGACGACAAGAACGAGACAAAAATAACTATCACTGTTGCGACTGGTTGCGTTTGTTTGTGACTACGGTGAATTGTGTGCTTGCACCTATAAAACTGTTACTTTAACCAATCTATAGTGTAATTCCGCTGTAATGTCCTTGCATGCACCTAATTAATTCGGTCCATTTTTAGGTTACAGTTTTTATAAGCTTTCTAATAACTTCACTTTTATGTGTAGTGTAGAGCTACATAAGTATGTTTAGTTCACATCTTTTGAACCACTTCCTACGTAACTTCGATGACAATGCAATATTTAGGTACGATGGAGCTGATCTGATGATGCAGTCGTAATGTAGCCAGAGGAAGTTAAAAGTCAGAAGCTTTTTCATAAAATATTTTTTAATTAAGTAAATATTATCCCATTTATTACTGTTAAATGTCCTGAATTAGTTACCAAAATAAACATCCTTAAACTAACTAATATTATAAATGCGAATGTGAGTTTGTTTGTTTGTAACGCTTTCACGCCCTAACTAATCAAACAATCATCATGAAATGTTGCGTACACGTTGTCTGGGGTTCAGAAAGTAACATAGGGTACTTTTTATCCCGAAAAAATTAACGGTTCCAGTGGGACCGCAGATCGCTAGTTAAATCAAAAAATCAAAATCGCTAGCTAGTCAAAATATATGACTACGTATCCAATTCTTAAAAAACAATTTAGAAAATATGCCAATAATTACTTTGTGAAATATTATGCTAAAAGATACTCACCTACAGAACTGTAACTAAGTACATAAATATACACCTAAGTACTAACCATTCATTTCGTTTCAATGACGAGCAATAATATTAAGAGGAAACTGCTTCCATTATGTTTTGCGGTAATTTTACAGTAAATTACAGTCATAACTCTAATTTAAATCGTTATTATGTGTACAGTAAATAAACATCACAGTCGAGTTATCTTTCAAGGCCAGCGAGTTTACTCTCAGAAAGTAGACATTATTTTTATGCTGTCTATCGTGTTCAATGAAATGAGAGTGACGACAACAACAACAAAAAACAGGTTTTTTCAGAATCAACCTTGTAGCTATCAAAATTTATGAACAAGTTTGAGGTAAAATAGATGATTTACTAATAAAAGATGCAAAATTCATTTAACTTAACTAAAAATGATCATCAAATGATCTGAAATGTCTAGTTCATTAGTTAAACTTTGTTACTGAATAAATATAATTGATTGAGAGATATAATTGAAGATCTCAGTTAAATAAATAGTTGACTATTCAAAGTTGAATATAATTATGTAGAATGCCGGCGCCTGCGGCTATGACGTCACAAACTAGTGATGTAAGAAATAGATAGTAAAAGTTACGAGAGTAGGTAGTATTTAAAATCTTACTATTGACCTACACGCTACATTAAGCCTACTGTAAAATGACTGTAATAGGTTTGTGCACTAAATAAAAAAATTGAAAATATTTGCATGTCATACTTAGTTATTTTGCTAGACGAATTTAAAAACAATTTTCTATTTACTATATTTATAGTCACAAATATAAATTAATAGAATATTTAAAAATAAATCAAATTCAAAATCGGTTCATCTTCGGGAGTCACGATGCAGACACACACGCACACACACATACACACACACACACAGAGAGAGAGAGAGAGGGGGGGGGGAGAGAGAGGGAGAGAGGGAGAGAGAGACGTCAAGCTCATAACACCCTGTCATTTTGCGTCTGGGTTCAAAACACAAATTATCAAATGTTATTGAAAGAAAAGGAACGTGACAAGATCTTAGAAATACCTATATTCTTACTTTAATAAAATGAAACTTTTAATTTAACAGTAGATAACTTTTTTCTTCTTCTTGGTCTTGCTCCATCTTTCTTTGTCTTTCTCTTTTGGTTAAGAGCTACCCCTGGTCATGATAAAGTCACCTTCTTAATGTTATGTATTATTATTATTATTATTATATTATTATATTATATTATATTATTATTATTATATATTATTATTATTATTCCACTTTACTTGTTATCAGATATTAAACGCTTCCTAATTTCAGTACAAAAACCATTCTCTATTTCAACTCACATCACATCTCAAGTCATCTTATAATTGCTCGGATTTCTCGAATGTCATGTCCAATGCATTACTTGCACGACTAGCATTACATAACGCTAATTCAGACCGCAATGGAACAAAAATTGGCCTGAAATAGCCTAATGGATGCGGAGAATTGGTGTCAGAGGTCGATAGACAAGTAATTTGGATCATCTTGTAAGACGTGATAAGTACCTGTTATGAAAGTGTATTTTCGTAATTATGTTGATTTTTTGGAGAGTTTCTTTCTTTCGTCTATCTCTGATATCTATCTTTCGTATGTGATTAGTAGATTCTTCATCATCCTATAATAAACCATTTTTGATCTATTTTGGACTAACTATCTGATGTTTTCTGCTGGAAATAGGTCTCCTTTTTCTTCTTATCTCTTCCATTTGACCTTGTGGTCGCCAATTATTATCATTGGCTATAACTTTTTTTGATGTCACCCTAAATGATAGACATCTCTTCTTTGCCTACTACGAGTACATCGGTTATATGCTAATTAAAGCTGGGTTATTTTTTATCATCAATTTTAGTCTTTCTACCAGTGACTTTTACTATAACTTATAATTTGTGCTTCTTTTGATTGTAAAACTGCCCAAAAAAGCCTACACATTCCACCTTTAAATATCTTTCGCGTTTTATTGCTGGTTACGTAGATTACATAGAACTAGTCTTAATTTATTCTTGTAACATCATTATTAGGTACGTTCATTTATCAAACTATATAACATTATTTCAATCAAAATCAGGAGTCATAAATCAAACCATGATAAACTGGTTTCATCAAAAGATCACTACACTAAAATATGAGAGCATTTTAATTTTAAATTGCAAATCATAAGGTCTTCATTTAACAGAGTTTTAACCCAGTTACTCTTTAATTATCCCACGAAAGGTATCTATTACCGTAATCTAAACGGGTTTTTGCTCTTTTAGTAAAATAGAAATAGCTTGAAGTACTTAATTCATTGTTAATAGTAAGGTTAGTTAATTTATCACTTGATTCCAAAGTTACTAAGACACGTCGCTTCGTTACAAATATAGGTTTGTGTCAAGTAGAGATAAACTTTTAAAAAGATTTTAAAGAATTTATATTATTTTACCGGATACCGGACTTGCTAAACTAGTAGATTAAGAATTTCAGCGAATAATTAAAAGCTTCAATATTTTCGTAGCAGGTTTACTTAACCTTTTTAAACCTTAACTTTTTACGCTCAAAATTCTGCCTCATTTCTTGTCAGAAATTTAGATCCTGCACCACATCAACCACATACCTTACTTTTAATTTCTCTTCTTCGTTTTTGTGTTCTTATTATGTTGCGGCTAATCCACCCACGTTAGCTTTATAATCTACCTAATTAACTATTACAATGGTATCGAAACAGTGGATACTGAGAGTTAGTCCGCAATGTGGCAACTCATTGTTGGCACATAATGAGTTACGCCATCATATACTATCTCGCCATCTGATTCACATCAATAGCTCTAGGTCTAGTTATAGCTATTAACTTTCAAAATGACCTAATTTTGAAATACAGAGTCATTCTGCTCCTAATGTTCGGAAAATATGTCATCTATAAGCAATTGAAGCCCAATCATTTCTTTATAACATATCGTCACGCCTTTCCCTGGCAGAGGTGTACAAACACCCACACTTCGCCGGACGATATTCAGTCCCTAATGTGACAGGGGGCGAGTCTGTCGCCATTCACCGGACTCCAGTCATGCAGCAGATCACATACAATACACACATAAATGTTCACACAACGAACAAATTGGTGCGTGCCTTCGGCTGGGTCCGAACCCGCTCTCTCTGGCTTGAGAGGCGGGCCTTCTCCGGCTAGGCTATCATCTTCACCCTTTATAGTAAGCTAAATTTACAGTTTCAAGAGTGCCATAATGACATGTGCTAGTTAGAGTATTCAGACAAAAACATTAAAGCATCCTATATTCTACATTAAATCCAGAAACTAGTTCTCTATTCTTTAAGTTTAATTAAATAGTTTATGATAGCTAACAGAGTATTTTTCATTAAACAACTTTCAGTATTTCCAGGGGCCCCTTTCTTTTTTATTTTTTTATTTAGAATAGGTCGGCGTTTGACCACCAACTAGCCTGATGTTAAGCAACGTTGTGGTCTTAGATGGAGCACGACTACCTACAAGGTACTTATTCACTCTGATCTTGAAGTTTTGTAGAGTGAATAAGTACAAAGACGGCAGTTGAGTGAGGCGTTACAAGTTTAGTGCGCTACTGCTCAGACCCGTCTTCGGAACGGTTACACCGGACTACATCTCGAAACACGACTAGGTCATGGCTTGGTCCAGTGGGTGGTAACTAGCCACGACCGAAGCCTCCCACCAGAGTTTGCTACCCGGTTAGCACTACCCGGTGACCACGTGTAGGGAATCAGAATAGAGTACACTCCTACGGACGTGGGTAGCTCAGCCCCCAAAACTTCATTTCAAAATTTCATTTGGGTTTGACCTTTGAATTAATTTGATAGATAGATCAACAATAGCACGCAAAGTATCTTTTATACTATACCATTTCATACTAAGCCAACCAAGCACAGTAAGCACTTACCAAAGTGCCAGTTTCTTCGTAATAAAGTTTTAAAAACAATTGGCAGCCATTCCATAAAGTTCAACAATGACATAAAACACTTTCCAAGTCTACAATTAAAACTGCATCAACAGCTTAATAAAAAGTAAAAGTTGTGTACGATCCACATAAACACGGAATACGCTTAGCGCCAGTCGCTTTATTTCACATCAAATTAATACAGTGGTTGGAAATATGGATACGAGGTGAAATGAACCTTTTATTGAAACTGTAAAGTTTAGAATGTAATGAATCTCTATCATTGATTGAGGAGGTGGTAGTCAACATTATAGTTATGATGATTTTACCCTTTTGTCTCTTTATTTGTGGAGTCCGTACAGTATGTATATTTCTTTCCCAATAAACTCTTTCTTAACTTTAATATGCATCTCTTTCTTTTATATCCGTTTTTAAGTAGATCAGCAAACTAGCTTTTTTTTTATTTCCTATCATTTCACCCACCCGAAAGCATACATTTACATTCATTCATAAGAATAGGTTATACCACATTTTACCACATTTTATACCACAGTTTTATGACCATAATTATTCAGGCATTTTAGATGTTTCAGCAGAAGGCCTCTGCACAATTTTCAACGTTTATCTTATTGATTTTATAAGTGCCTAACTTTTCGTCTAGTAACACTATGCTGTCAAAATAATTGGCTTGACATTTGAATCCAGCAAAAAACGAAGTAAAACGAAACAGAATAAAATAAAAAGTTATAACATGCGCGGCTGAGGATACAAATGACCTTTATAACTTTCAAAGCAAAAAGTGTCTAAATATCTTGCATTTAAAATCTTGCCTGAGATTCGAAATATATTGATACGAACTCTTTTTGTTTCCCGCGTTTTTTGTGGCCGGTAAAACAATCTTTCACCAAGCAGTACTCATAACATTCGCTTTAGTTTTACTGCTTGGTGGCCGTCGTAATATTTTCTGGAACATTTTATACATATAGGTATCACGTTTACCTACAAATATTGTAGGGAAAGAATTATCCTTTAAGATACTAAAATGTCTGCAATCTGTTATTTGAGTTAAATCATCGCTATTTCTACAAGACAGTGCCAATCTGTCAAAGCTCTTATTTCTATGCAGCAAATTTCCCAGTGGCTTCTTTCTCTATACCTACTTTGTATATCTCTTTGGAATACTCGTATATCTCACAAACAAAGAATCCAAATTGCCTACCATTATCAACATGCATTGTTAAGCCTCATCCAACAACGCTGTCTAACAATGTACCGACATGATTCATTAAGACTCACTAACGCGTACATGTGTTCTTTTAATCCCATTGAAATCCGTCTTTTGTTGGTCATTATTGTTCTGAAAAACTTTCATTCCAGGCATTTAATCATATACTTATACATAATTTTAGAATTGAAACAGTAGGCTTTCCTTGTTGAAAAGGGAAGTCTAGATAGATACGAGTAGATTTTGAAGATATATGTATGTACTATGGATTATGTAATATATTTATTTAAATGGTGTAGCTTCGAAAACGTTATATAAATTGTCTTTAATGTACAAATAAAGCATTAGGTGATGATGAAAAGATCCATAACTTTTGCGTACATACTTTCATGTTCAAATACTACCAAAGCATTTAAATAAATGGCTGGATTTAACTGAGCTTGGTTATCCATTTACAACTTTCTCAATGATTATTTCTATTCTATAGGTTTATAATTGTTGTAAGTGTAGCAATTAGCTATTTGCCGTTGCGTAACCTATCTCTAAGTGATCATCACATTCTATAGCATAACATCATACTCGTACTTCTATAGCATAACATACATATGTAAGATTAGATGAACGAGTACGTAGTTTCGTAACTATCTATTTGAAATAAAAGTCGATGATTGTGTCTTTCAGCAATGAATGTAATAACCATAATAATTAAATATTACTGCTATTTTCGAAAATGAAACTTGTTTTTGTTTACTAAAAGCAGATTAAGAGAAAAACAGTAGGTAGCTTCAAAAATGGATAAGCTTCAAATAAAATGTAACAATAACATTGTGAATAATAACCACCGCTTACGTAATTTTCCACACAAGTAATAAAAATTACAGTAATAAAATAAATGTATTAATAATAAGAAACATAAAAATAATAAAACGAATGTATCGAACGAGTTATCATCATTTAATATTCTTCATTTATTTTTATATTATACGCTCGTCGGATCATTTGAATATATGAGACACAACTACGACATTATAATTTATATTACACTAGCTGCGCCCCGCGGTTTCACTCGTCGCTAAAAAGTATCCTATGTGCTATCCTAGACTATAATCTATCACTGTGCCAAATTTCATCCAGATCTGTTCAGCCGTTCTGGCGTGAAAGAGTAACAAACATCCATCCATCTATCCATCCATCCATTCTTACAAATTTTTGCGTTTATAATACTAGTAGGATCTTCGAATCTATATTTAATATTTTATAATAGTCTTTGTATTCTATACAAAGCAACTACGGTGCTCTATAGTAGAGATTAATATATTTTATCATTTGACTGATGCTATTGAACTCCACTCTTCAATATTTGGTCACAAATATCACAATATACTGAACTGTATAAGTTATATGTGTCAGTGAAATATAGGACCCGATATTGATATCCGTCCCTCCTCCGATGTAGGGCGAATGCCATCTTTACATAGACGACAATCCGTGCTCTGAATTTGCGTCCACTTTCATAGCCTAGTAAATAATGGAATATTTTGCTCTATTTCCTATATTCTACCTAGATATGCAATGTCGATGTCTTCAAGGCCAGAGGTAATGGTTGTGGGTACTAAGTGACTTCTGTTTCATTCCGCTCCATCGTCATTTGTATTATCAGATAAGTTATTGGCAAAACTTAAAGCTAATTCCGTACGAACTAAATCCTAATGCCTAAATAATATTGCAATTAAAATGTGAGTTGGTTTTCTTGTTTGTTACGGTTTCAAATATTAACTACTCAACCGATCATTGTGAAATTTCGCTTACACGTTCAATCAGCAAACCAAATATTATTTTTATTGACACGATTTTAATTGCATTTGTCAAACAATTTAGTGCCCAACAAAGAAGCCTTAGAGTAGCACTAGAGTTATTTCGCTCAGGTGCCTGTGGTAGGTTACGAAAACTTGTGTTACAGGCACCTGCGCTTCCTTTCTTAGAGTCAAAATTTTCGGCCTAAGTTCAAAATGTAACACATAAACATTGTCAGGTTTTCATCCTAGAAAAACGAGTACTGTATGAGAGTAAGTGAAATAGCAGAGCGCAGCTAGTAACCTACAGCTAGTAATGTTCTTAATATATTTTAATTACGTGTCACGTTGTTTGTCCGCTGTAGACTCCTATATAGAATTTGCACACCGTGAGCAGTTCGATCTAACTTGACAGATAGGATAGCTCACATATATAAATATACCTAAATAAATAATAAACGCGAACGAAGTCGCGGGGTGACAGCTAGTATATAATAGAAAATATCATCATCAAAATACTTACTAGAAAATTTATGTTTGGGCAAGCTGTGCCTATTCATATCCGTCGTGGTTAACCAGATAACAATCTGGGTTACTGCTAGCTCTATAATTTAGACTCAACTAGATAGCTTTTACTTTTTGTACCGCGCCTCCGGGCTAAATTACTTGCTACACAATATAAATGTCGTCAGTTGTTAATCTTCCTAATTTGCTACGTCCGGAATACAAAATGCTTTGAAGATGCCTTAACGAAAGTGTCCATCAAAATTAAAAGTCTTGGCTTTTAGCTAACTTTTTTTGGTGTATTTCAAATTAATTACAAAGTATAAAAATTGGATTTATAATAATGAAGAGTGAAAGTGGTAATTTCTAATTCGCTAACCTCCAAAAGCAATCTTTAAGCTGTGCTGAAAAGCTTAAGTGACCTAAAATTGTCAGTAAAGCTCTCTAAACCAACTAAACTTAAACAAAAGCAGACAAGAAAAAACATCATAAGTACCTGTTAAATTTCTTGCAACTGTTTCCATGACTAATACATTGTTGTTTAAAGATTAACTACCGTTTGCATAAATATCCGCCTCGTTACGGACTACACCTGCAATGTTATATAAACACAATTGAGATCATTGCGTGAGCGGATTTTCTGGGGCCATCGCAAAAAGCTTATTGGATTTCATTAACGGACTCTTTCTGATTGGAAAACGTGTAATTTGAGTACTTTACTTACGAAGGTACGAGAAGATAAAATAAAAGAAAATAGTCTCGAGTGAACTTTGGTTATAGATTGCAATAACTAGATATATGAAAATCTACTGACTCGACTATGGTACTGAATAAGAAGAAGAAGAAAGTACCTACTCTTGTTTACTATCTTAATTAAAAAACAGATATAATTTGCAAGACTTGTAGGTTACACATTAATACTGACTGCCTCGGTAGCTCAGTTGGTAGTGAACCTGCCTGCTGAGCTTGGGGGCGTGGGTTCGAGTTCCATCTAGAGCAAACGTTTATGTGATCAACATTTGTGTTTGTTCATGTCTAGGTGTTAATATCTGTTCAAGTATACATTTAAAAAATATGTATGGATAAACATGTTAAATCAGTCTTTGGCAGCCATAGCACAAGCATTGCTTAGTTTTGGGTCAGGCGACCGTGTGTGAAAAGTATCCCGAATTCATTTATTTATTTGATAAAATAAGCGCCCATTAACAAAGGGCAAGTTTCTTTTGCATTTAGAGCAATAATTGAATGCAATAGATAACACGCAATACTTTACCTCCAGGAATTGTCAGCAACCATTATTTAAACGATGCAAGTATATTGTTGATCCTATATTTTTAACGGCAAAACACTTGCAGCGTTTAAATCAGCCTTAGGCTAGTGTTCTTTTACAATTTGACCAACAACACTCAGTGTTACTCCCAATCGCTAAATTATAAAATAAACCGTTTCATAATTCAGATACATAGCTAAAATTATCTTGAGGAATTTGTTGTGGATTCAATATTCAACATAGTATCACGATATAATGTCCATTACGTCATATTTATCTATATTTTGCATAAATTAAAATACCATTGGAAATACCCAGACATCTGATTAATATCCACGTGTTTTTGTTTATTTTATGTTATTTGAATTAAAAACTTAAAAAATATAAATCAAATTGACTCTCATAAATATTAATTTTAATGAAAGCAAATGACTTTAGACTGATTCAATATGGAAAATGCGGAGAAAATCATTTACTTAATTCTTTACAAATTTTTCTGCCAATCGAAAAATTTGCTCTAAGCGTGTAACCATAAAGTTGAAACCCACTTTTCCAGCTATAAATATAAAGTTTGACATCTTCAGCAATTAAGGATCCAAGAAAAGACGCCGCACCAATTTACGACCAAAGTCTAGTGTCTAAGAAAAGGACTTAATCCATCCATAAGTCGGAAACTTCTTCTACCTATAACAAAATCTATAATACCACAGTCTTCCTGGATCGCGACCCTACAATCAAAGAAAATTTCACCGTAATGACGAGAAATAAAACACAATTCACAATGTTTGAAGTAGCCAGCTCAGTTAGGATCGTGACTTGAACGGCTACGAGGCGCAAGTAACTTTCCAACTTGTTTGTAAATCCGAACCATTTCTAGCAAAACCCGTAGTGAGATAGATATCTCCATAGGAACCATTACACGGTCTGGACGAGCTTAGAACTGCGAAGGCAAAAGAGAATTGGAAAGGGTTTATTTATAATTTTCTTCGTTGTATAATTCTTCAAAAATTATAGGAAAATTAATTTAATGACGATGCTACAGGCTTAGGAATTCACAACTAAAATAAATGTAAAGTGTTTTATATAAGTAACTATTTTATCATCAAATCACAATCACATCTTTGATAGTCTAATTTAGATTTCTCAAGGTAGCTTACGTATCAAAAACTTTCGAATTTGCAATGGGATACAGAAGGCTGTGGATGATGATGATGATGATGTTATGATGAATGATGTTGTTGACGATAAAAAGATGATTATTATTAGGCCTGTGTATTATTAGGTTATAGTAAAATGTTACACGAGAGATCTAGGTGATATGTTACCCAAGATGTTTTGGCGCACAACTTTCGAAGCAAGTATGGCGGTAAGGTAATTGTTTGAAGGTGTAAAAGATCACCTACTCGCGTGTGTTAAAAATCTATCTAAAAAATGACAAATTAAGTCCCAGCTTTTTCCTCAGAAAAATCTATTACTATATTACAAAGTATACAACGTGTTGTTTGGCATTCCCGCAGAATTTGTAGAGGTAAGTATACTCCACTAGCAGAGCACTAGAATAAACTTTGGGGCAACCTTGAAATAGAGAAAGAAAAACAGCTGTTCCATACAAAAAGTTCGTTGATCGTCAACAAAATTTATGGAACAGGTGTTTTTTTTTCTCGATTTCGAGGTAGTCCCATAGTTTATTTGTGCTCTGCTAGTTCCACAAATTCTGCGAGAATGCCAAACAACACGCTGTAGAGTGTAGACTATGACTGTTACAAGTAAATCCGCCACCTGATACCTCTAACATTTGCGGTTTCTATTCTCCAGGCAAAAACAACCTTGAACTTTCTCATTTGCAAGATGATCGTAATCTTTCATAATGATGTCTGCTACATTATTGTTGTTCAAAAAATTAAGGTTACTCATATATAAACGTAATCTCGGAGTAATCTGCGGTAAGCTTCGTTACTTTGGTAATATGACCTTGAACAGCTTTGTGAAGAATGAGGGCAAAATGTGAGTACTTCTGTTTTGGTAAAAAAAATTAGGCCTGTGGTTTTATTTTATGTTCTTCTTTTGTTTTAATTTTTTCCAGTTTTCCACTGTTAGCTGTTAATATAGCATCACCTTAACCACAAATTTCAGTTTTTCTGTTTGAAATTTACTCATCCGCATACTTTCTCAACTTAAAAAGTATCAGTACCTATCTCTCAAGCGTGTAGAATTTCTAGAGCAGCTTCTATTATTAATTATTTTAATACTTTAACTCATTCACTAATTTTCATTTAAAAAGATAATATTTGGAAGGAAATCACGAGTTCATAAATCCGCTTTACCTTTTCCACGTAAATTTTGCGACAAATCAGCCAGTTTTGTTTATAGAAGCTGGCAGACAAACTTGACATCTGATCGAGTTATCAGGTGACTCAAAACAAAGTCGCGAGTTGCTCATCGACGTACCTAACCCTGATACCAAAGTAAAACTAGCTCAATCCCAACATTTTTCAACTTAAGAATCGTGAGCCACTGGGGGGTACAAGCGAATATTGGGTTGGCCCTATATAGTAGGCCATGAAAAATCATCCTTGGGCATAAGCCTCCGTGTTGGAAAAATAGCGCTCCTTTTCAGTGCATACATTTAAATATTGGGTGTCCCAAAATTTAGATTTTTTCAGTATTTGCTATTGGTGGTTTGCTTTCGTTGTTTTTAGGACTAATGGCCCAGTTTGGGCAGCACTGATCTATCCAGTATCTCATCGTCACCGTGGGAATTGTTTTAAATTGCTATCCTACTTGTCTGGCCCGGGTAGCCTTTAAATGTCAACCGCGACCTTTAACCTCTCACGGATCGTCTTGCGATCACACATTCTCAAGAAAACTTCTTACTTATGTATGACTGCAGCCATTTGAAGTTCTATTCAGAGTAAGGTATAAGTTGACTCAGATATTTATATGTTCCCGAGCCGTGCAGCAAGTTAGATAGAACAGATTCGGGAAACGCTACAGATGGTAAGAAACTTTATTACCTGTTTGCCGCAAAATTATAGGAAGATCGGATCAACAGTACTCCAGTTATAGTCAGACAAACAAATCCTGAGTTTTACCAGTAGACTTCGAGACCTCACTTTGCTAGGTCAATGATGCAATTCCCGGGACAGTGCTACCAGCACGATGCGAGATATCACTGATCCCGAAGCTCCTTGACATGCACCGAGGCTGGCCATCAGATGGTTATTTAGTAGGTCGTCGATTTTGACAGCTGTACACTGGTCTGCCCAGCCGCGAGCCTCACCCGCGGTCGGGAGTCAAAGTTTTTTTCTGAAAAAAAAAGGCACCGATGCCGTGTACCGTAGTCTGCAAGGCCCTAGGCTTAAAATATCCCTCTCTTCCTTTGGGACTGGGCGTAAACTTCGTATTCCGTGATGTATCGTGAAGTGGATCGAGTTACTGGTTTTATATTTGTAGCGATATTTATGAGTCTGGTATAGAGTGCATTTGAGCAATGCAGTCTGTATTTATCACGTCATGCCTTTTTCCACGAAGAAGGTAGTAGACGTGTATACGACATCCACACTTCGCCGGACGACATTCAGTCCCAACTGTGATAGGTGCTAACCTGTTATCATATTCTGGGCTTCAGTTATACCAACCTCTATAGCAAAATTAGATGAAATTAAATACGCAAATACACAAATTTCAATTCAAAACAAATTCGTTTACAAATGAAAAAACTGGTGCGTGCGTTCGGCTGGGATCTAACCCGCACCCTCTGGCTTGAACCAACCAATCTTCAACCAACCAACCAACTAGGCTATCGAAAGAAACTTAAGTGTTATAAGTGGACTCTTATTCCACTCATCTCTCCCAAAAGAGATACCTTGGTAGAAATAGGAGTACCAGTCGGAAACATAAAACCATGTTTATTGTTGACAAAACGTGTCAGTTATACCAGTACATTGATTTCCTTTACTCGTTTATAAATTTCATAAACGAGAATAGGAAGTTATATACAAAAACAGATATTGCAGTTAGTGGGCCATGCATTCATTTATAATGATGTCCGAGTGAGACTACAGGAGGATGTAATCTGATTTTTAGTAATTTAAACAATTATGCAAACAATTATTTAAAAAAAATGTTTCAATTCAATTCAACTCATTTATTCGGACCATAGGATATTTCAGACACTTGGTAACGTCACGTTTTTACAAATACAAATTTGAATTCATAGCGGCTATAATGCCTTGTCAATTTTAAGACACTGTAAAGGGATACTACTTTTTACAACTTTCGGATCCTAATGTTTGCATTCAGTCAAAGTCGAAGTCAAAATGTTTTTATTCAATTTTGGTATCAAAGATACACTTATGAACGTCAAAGTTTTTTTTTAAACAGACACGACCGCCTTGTTCAGATAAAGGGCCTCTACTCAGAAGAGCAGGCAAGTCAACTAGCTTAGGTGGTAGAGCAACAGGATAGCAACCACAGTACCCAAAATTAATAAGAGTGAATAGCTTGCTTGACTAATTTTGAATTGCGAAGAAGGTACTTAACCACCAGTAGATTCGTCTGAATTCGGAGTGTAGATGTGCATATTTATTATGAAAAAAACTAATCTTAAAAAACCGACTTATAAAATCTAATTCTGATTTTGTAAGCAATTTTTTAACTTTTGTTGATTTTTTAAAAACCGCTTTACCTATTTCGAGAATATTTAAATGGCACCTTATACGAGTATAGCCTAGTTCACACTATGATTAGTGCGAGTGCGAGGTGATTAGTGTAGGTGTGTAGTGCGAGTAGTGTCAAATTCACTGTTTCTGTCCAAGACGTGTTTAGTGGCAGGCACGCTGCGAGTGAGAAGGAAGAGGGGGCGCGCGGGACGTGGCTACTCGCAGTCCACTCGCAAAAAAATAGAACACGCTTCTATTCACTTTACTACACAGCTAACTAATCACTTGCACTAATCATTCGCTGTCCACACCTAGTCACTAAGCCTGCACTCGCACTAATCAAAGTGTGAACCAGGCTTTAGGGAGTGATATTTTTATTTAAATTTATAACTCTAAAGTTTGATCTACCAAACAAAAAAGAATCTTCAAAATCTAGTCAAAATTGACAGAATGATCGCGTAACAACTTTTTTCAGAAACAAATTTTAATAATTATATTAGTTTTATTATAGGTACGTCGGACCAACATTCAATTTCAAAACAACGTCGCCTGCGCATCCGCATGTTTACCAAGCATTGTAAGTCTAACAGGTTTGGTTTACATCATTAGCAATTGACCGCAAGTCTCTACATAGCGTTTAAGATTGATTACACTGCGAAATCAATTAAATTTATTTAAGTACCAAATGGTGGGATTTTATGAGTAAATGCACATTTTTTTAGACCGGCTTCACACGTTGGTCCCAACGCCACTCGTCCAACATGTAGACACGTTCGCCCCAACGTTGCGGCCAATTTCCTAGACCCACACGTTCGACGTGTGAAGTTGGGGCCAACGTGTAGAGCCGGCGTTACTTATGAAATTTCGTGACGGCTAGTCGTATAGGCCGAGTGGCTGGACTTAATATAAAGGATAGGGATATAGATAAAATTTAAATAGTGCTTTGTCTCTTTCTTTCGTTAATTTTTAAATTGATTGAAATAGACAAAACACCATTAAACAATTCCGAGGCGATACAACGTTCAGCAGTAAGGGGGTTCATGTTTAAATGTTAAATCATAAAGATCGAGTTGATTTACATCTTAAGAAAGAATAAGAGTTTTTTTTAATTCAGATGAAGGGAAATCGTGAGTAAAACCGTGAGATCCAACTAGCAGCCCATGTTTAGTAGAGCATGATTCTAGTATGTCACGAACATCCATGGGAAATATGAATAACATAATTCTCCAAGTCCAGCACCCTCAAATTGTTTTGAAGTTTTGATTTAGAAGAGAGCAGCTTCTAAGTTTTATCCACTTTTAACCTCTGACACAATAAACGATGGGGTGTTTTAAGTTTGACGTAACTGTGTGTGTGTATGTGTTTTTGCGTGCGGTGTGTGTGTGTGTGTGTGTGTGTGTGTGTGTGTGTGTGTGTGTGTGTGTGTCTGTAGCATCATAGCTCCCGAACGGATGAACCAATTTTGTTTTTGTTTTTTTTTGTTTGATAGGAGAATTAGTCGGGAGTGGTCTTTGAGTGTTCCTTTTTATCAAATGGGTACGGATCCCTAAAGGAACAAAGTTAACAGAACATTTTGCGGTTGGTAAAACTCACTCGCCATACTTATCAATATAGTAAAACTATTTTCACAACCGCAAATAAACGTGAGTTAGAACTCTTAATAATATACTACTACGGTACAAATCATTAAGAGAGCGCATAACTAGCACACGCACAGTCGCGCCTTGCTGCGGCCCGCGGCTCGCGCTACCACGAGTGCTCATCCGGTTATGTAACAAGATGACCAACACAACAATACAGCGTGGCTAGGGTTGGCACGGGTGTGTTTCTCAAGAGATCCTGCCAGGATCTCAATGCAGGCATCCAAGGGCATTTTAAGTGGGTATCTCTGGTATAAGTCTACATCTCTTTAAAACAAATGAGTGAAATATTTTAAAACACATAATTTAGAATTTTACGGTTGTTTTATGTAAGAAATTTCTCACGATAATTCACAATTCAGAAGTCCAGAATATCGCGACACGTAATATTTCGTGAAAACAAAATATAATCATGTTTTTAACAATATTAATTACCATTAATTTAGATGGGGGGTACTGTCACTCGCGTCCGTAGGAGATCGCCCTTTGTTACCCTACACGTGCTCCCCGGGTGGCGCTAAATGAGTGATTTCGCCGAGTCTCAGGCGGCGGCCATCTAACCTGATCTAGCTGGTACGCAAAACGTGCTAGCACTGTGGTGGTAGGAAATGACCAACACAAACCGTAACCCTGGGGTCAACTATTGCAGGACCGGTGGCTTCGGCTTCATCGCCCGAGTCATGAGGAAGAAAACCTCTTTAAAATAATCACCCCAATCCTACGGTGGGCAACGTGCCAATAGGATGTATGGCTGAAGGGTACCCAGTCTATAGCGCCAACCTCGATGGACCTGGCAAACATCGTTGATTTTCGCCTTCTCACGGGAATGGGCGTCACCCTGTGAGCGACACTTTAGATCGACCCTACTCGTGGGAACCAAATGAAGGAACCTAAAGAACAAACACACCCCCAAAACCAAGAAAAAATACTTGTTCAACAAGTATTCCACCCAGCACTCTTTAACCGGCCTCGATCCTCTTCTCTCAGTAATATTTCATCTGGAAAGAACAGGATGGAAACAGAACACGACCCTCAGGGTCTAACACCCGACTCAGACATAGATAGGGCTCCAAGCACGAGCCAAGACACTACGAATTTACCTCCACCATGGCAAAGAGTACCGACCTTAAGAGGTACCAAAAGGAGGAAAGCATCCTCTCCGTCACCTGAAAAAATAGATGTCACAAACATGTTCAGTGGACTTCCAACTGACCAAACCGAAGAAGACTGTGAACTTTCTAAAAAAACCCCTAAACCACCGCCAATAATTCTCTATGGTATAGAAGATGTTAATAAACTCACGGAAGTCCTAGAAAGCGTTGTGAACAAAACTGATTTTACCTACAAAGTCGTTAGCCAAAACCAACTCCGGATCAGTTGCACTACTGTAGAGACATACAAAAATGTTATAGATACTGTTAGAGGAAAAGGCCTAATAGGTCATACATTTAACAGGAAAGACCAACGAAATTATAGAATTGTGATAAGAAATCTACATCATACAACACCAATCAGTATAATAAAAGAAACACTGGAAGGTACAGGCAACACTGTTGTTGGTAAAATTATAAATGTTAATTATGGACCTGAAAAGAAACCAACCTCCACATTTTTCGCCAATTTAGCTCAAGGCCCGAATAATGCTGCAGTTAAAAACCTAAAATACATATATCATCAATCAGTTATTGTAGAAGATCCACGGAAACGCAAATCAGTAGTCCAATGTCAAAGATGCCAGCAATACGGTCACACCAAAAACTATTGCATGAGGCCATATCGCTGTGTGAAATGTGCACAACCCCACAAAACTGCAGATTGTCCCAAAACCGATCGTAACACCCCAGCTAAATGTGCTCTATGTCTTGGTGCTCATCCAGCAAATTATAAAGGCTGCGAAGTTTATAAAGAAATACTGGCTAGAAAATCAAATAAGCAGATAAACCCTAAACAAAGACGAAACTCTAAAACAGATGTTACTCCGACTACTCAGCTCCCACCACAGACCAGCAATGAAAGGTCTAGACCGAATGTGAACACCGATACCAACAAACGACAGAGATATGCTGATATCTTGAAAGCTAACAAAAATTATGCAAATGAAGACAAGCAAAACTCGAATAACATCGAAGAGATATTCGCTATACAAACCGAAAAAATGGATGTAATCCTTCAACAAATGAGTACACTAATCAGTCTCATAACAACCCTAGTCTCTAAAATGACAAAATGACTTCCCTCAAGATAGCAACCTGGAACTTGGATGGGCTATCACCAAACAAAGATGATGTTGAAATCCTGTTGCACACGCATAGCATCGATATACTATTAGTATCTGAAACACACTTTACGGCAAACAGTAGTGTTAAGATAAGAAACTATGAAATCTACGCCACAAATCACCCAGATGGAACTGCGCATGCAGGAGCGGCAATAATAGTGAGATTGAATATTAAACACAGTGAGCAGCCTCAGTTTAAGAAACCTCACATACAAGCAGCCACTATTGCAATAGAAGATCGAATTGGAACATTCAATATTTCCGCTGTTTACTGCCCTCCGAAACACAAAATAGTAGTGGAGCAATACGACGAGCTATTCAACACCCTTGGCTTACGCTTTATAATTGGAGGAGATTGGAATGCTAAGAACCTCCACTGGGGTTCCAGACTAACTAACACCAGAGGTAGACAACTTAAGAAAAGTCTAGATAAGAATAACCTTACTCCAATCTCCACAGCAGAGCCCACTAATTGGCCTAGCGATCCAAACAGGCTACCAGATGTTATAGATTTCTTTATCGTGAAGGGTCTATCAATACCCTTCTTTAACGTTAAAACATGCCTGGAGGCGAACTCTAATCATGTACCTGTAATACTAACAATTGGAACAACAGTAGTTAACACTAGAAGACCCACAAAACTATATAGTAAACGTACAGACTGGTCCTCCTTTCAGGAGCTGTTACACCAAAGGCTCGACCTACGAATAGCTCTAAAAACAGAATCAGACATTGATAAAGCTGCCAAAATAATAACCACAACCATTCAGGAATGTTGTTGGCAGTGCACGCCGGCAGATACCGAACGCCCACCGCAATGCAAAGTTTACTCAGAAAGCATTCGACTGAAAATTCGGGACAAACGGAGACTACGACGAGTGTGGCATACCAGTAGACATCCAAGCGATAAAACTGCCTTCAACAGAGCTGCTAAAGAATTGAAGACCCTAATAACGGAAGCCAATGATATAGCCCTACAAACCTACCTGGAGGGACTCACAGCAACAAAAGCGACTAATTACTCACTTTGGAGAGCATGCAAAAATTTCGATCGACCATTACACCACAAACCACCACTGCGAACACAAGATGGAGAATGGGCTAGAACCGGACAGAGTAAGGCGGAAGTATTTGCGAAACATCTGAGCCAAGTCTTTATACCAAATAACGCTGTATCTGCAGACGAATCGGATATTGAGTCAGTCCTCAACCAAGACTTCCAGCTAGACCCTCCGCTAAGACTAGTGACGCCCAGTGAAATCGTTAGAAATGTTAAATCTATGGATAACAACAAGGCACCAGGATTTGACCTCATCGACAAAAAAGTTGTTGAAAATCTACCACGCAAAGCTATAGTGTACCTGACGATGCTCTTTAACGCTATCATGAGGGTTGGATACTTCCCCGATCTATGGAAAGTTTCCCTGGTAATAATGATCCATAAGCCTGGTAAACCTCCGCATGAAGTAACTTCTTATAGACCGATAAGCTTGCTGCCAATTATGTCCAAACTCTTTGAGAAGTGTCTACTATATAGACTTAGCGGTGCCTTAAGGGAAAAATCCATTGTCCCTGATCATCAGTTTGGCTTTCGGAAAAAACACTCCACCATAGAACAGGTCCACAGAGTATGCAGAACAATTAGAAAGTCATTCGAGATGAAAGAATACTGCTCATCGGCTTTTCTCGACATACAGCAAGCTTTCGACCGAGTATGGCATAAAGGGCTGCTGTATAAAATTAAGTCCCTATTACCCCACACGTTCTACGGAATCCTAAAGTCCTACACCTCTAACAGAATATTTCAAGTAAGAGAAGACGATTCCACATCAGGGTTTCACGAAATAACTGCAGGAGTGCCACAGGGTTCTGTACTTGGACCTGTCTTGTACACGTTGTTCACATCTGATTTACCACAACGCTCAGATGTTACAATCGCCACCTTCGCCGACGATACTGCTCTCCTGGCCTCAAATAAATGCCCAGTTAAAGCATCCTGGATGCTACAGAACAGCCTTAATGAAATGGAGAAATGGCTAGCTAAATGGAGAATTGCTGTTAGTGTAACCAAATCAGTACACATTACATTCACACTCCGCAAGGAAGACTGTGCACCTGTCACCTTAAACGGCGTGCAACTCCCACATCAAGACACCGTAAAGTACCTTGGTATGCACTTGGATCGGAGACTAACCTGGCACAAACATGTAAAAACAAAAAGAGATGAGATTAATCTAAAGTACAAATGTCTTCATTGGCTTATGGGAAGAAATTCAAAACTGGCTACGGACAATAAGATTCTTGTCTACAAAACCATGCTAAAGCCAATCTGGACCTATGGCATACAACTATGGGGCGCTGCAAGTACCACCAATCTTATGATTATCCAAAGGGTGCAGAACAATATACTGAGACAGACATCAAATGCACCATGGTTTCTCAAAACAACAGAGCTTCACGAAATTCTCGATATGCCAACAGTTAAAGAAGAAGTCGCTTCTTATGGCCAAGATTATAAAACAAGACTGCTAAAGCATCCAAATCAACTTGCGGGGCAATTAACATTCCCAGAAATTAATCGTCGGCTAAAAAAGAGACGAGACATCTTTGACCAGGATAGCCAGCATACAGACTGACTACAAAATTAAAAGGGCTGTACTCCACTGGGAGTAGCTCCCTACTCATAAACCACCACCATCACATCTGCTTATAGCCAGAAGGGCTGATCGCAAGATTAAAACTTAAAAAAAAAAAAAAAAAAAAAAAATTAATTTAGATATTTATTAAGTAATTTTTTCAAATAATAAGTATATTTATTATTTTAAATTTACATTAGTTTTTGTCTATTTTGTAATTATTTTTAACCGACTCCTTTTTCGTTGCATCTTCTATCTCATCGACAACCCTAATCCAATTCGAATACTCTAATCCAATTACTGTCACCGCACGACAGTGAAAGTGCGGTCACGAGGCGTCCTTGGCACCGGCCGGCAACGTGTGGACGCTTCGTGAATCCGGTTCGAGAATGTGTCGAGTTCGAGGTTCCGTGGTAGCTCTATTGTGACAAATGCTACCAATTAACCAGTTATGAGTAACTTACGTAACTAACGCTTCTGTTGATGAACTTGTTGAGACTATACAGTTGACTAACTGCACTTGTCGAAGCTTAATTATCTAAGAGCAGACAACGGCGTTAAGTTATTGCCAATAAACATACTTGTGTCTTTGTGTAAAAGTTGTTGCCTAATTATAATGTTATTTAAGTTATGTTTAATGATAAGGTTAACTACCTTATTATGTTAGTTTCTGTTAATACTTAACACCTACTTAAAGTTAGAACTACGTACCTACCTGCTCAAAAGTTTGAAATTAAAAATCTTAGAACAAAAGACACTAATATTAAAAAGGCGAAAGTTTGTGACTGTGTTATGTTTCTTCCTTCTTCACGCTCAAACGGGTGGACGGACTTTGATGAAATTTGGCATGGAGATAGCTCTTACCCAAAATCAACCTGCCCAGGGACCCTATTCGGAGATTTGATATTTTCATCTCACTTTTTTTCGTCCTTGTTGCTCTCGTTTGAAAGGTCATAGGTGTGAGAGTAACCAAGATAAAATCTCATCTCATCTCACGCACAGGAATAGCCCCCCAGGTTAGTTGCGTGGCGCATCTAGTTATTAATAAAGCGAAGTCTAAATACAAATTTATCATACTACCTTTTCACAACCTCATTAAACTTAACAATATCTGTTATGGATGTGCAGCCTCCTCCATAACACCAGCTATTATGGTCACAAACGTTGCACGCATCCATACACTTGATGCCGTAGAAAATGATACGCGCAGAAGTTCCCATAGACACAGTTTAAATAATAGTGAGTAGGTAAAAGTAGAGGTAATTGTGTGTTTATGTGGAGTCACGCGGCGTAGCCACGACATTGTGCGGTACTGACGGTTATCGCTGCACTTATACTTTCAAATGCAATGGAGTGTATGATTTTCATTCACACGATGCAATCATGATAAGGGTCAGAGCAATCAGGCCGGCGATGGGGAATGGGTTTTAATTTACCAAGGTTTTTTTTTCTTTTCAATAGAAAGTAATGTGGTAGGTTACAAGGTACGTGAAAAATAAAAAATAAATAGAATAGAATAAAATTTTAAAAAAAAGATAGAAAAGACATGATAAACCATGTGGCTTGACATGCACAGTAGATGATTTTTAGGTTTATAGATTGAAATATTTAATCTATTATTGAAATATTTTCCCACCACTGATGCTCGTCGAGTCTCATTTTTCGTGGTAAGTAATCTATATAGATAATATATTTTGTTAAGACCCGAAAACTAACATCGGAGCTTCACGGTGAATTTTTTTGATACTCCAAAGTCGGTCTTCGCGCATTAAAATATACCTTATTTCGATTGAATACCTACCTAAGGTAAAATATTTAATATATAATCTTTATCCCACGTCCACCGGTGTGCGCTGGCCCTAATTTTATAAGTGCTACCTTCATTGGCGTTGTGTGTTTTGGCGTTTAATTTAAGCCTAAAAAATATTGGACCCTTACCTTCTTAGCAATAAACGTTGTATAGCCTCGGAATAATGGTACAGCGTTTTGTCTTTTTCTTTCTTTTAAATTCTAAACTCAATCGAAAAGGACAAAAGATTGCGAAACTATTCCGAGGCTATCCAACGTTTATTGCTAAGGAGGTTTAAGTAAAGCACAGTCTCTGTAGGTGGCGACACTGGTGACGTAGGTACTCGTAAGCCTGTTTAAGTTAATATCTCCCAAGCTCAACAAAAACATTTTAAACCCAAGCTTTGGGCGAGAAGGGTTAAGTACAAAAGCATGTTTATGCATAGAAAGTTCCCTTAACAAGGTGCTTTCATGTTTTCCACTTGTTCCTGCTCGACCTTTTGAGAGCCACATCAAAAACGCATTTCCGTGCTGTAGAAGGTATTTACACTATTATACTAAGCAATGAAAAAAAAACACTTTTTATTATTGGTCACTTTTTGTAAGAACTTTAGAAAGACGTCGTACCCGCTATAGCTAGTAAAATGTTGATGACATTAGCGGTCAAAATATGTAAGTGTACATAGGCCCCTAGAGCAATCAAAATGGTTTTTTTTACAAAGATTGAAGCGATGGTAGCCTAGTTGGGAGAAGGTCCGCCTCTCAAGCCATGGAGAGCGGGTTCGAAGACAGCCGACGGCACGCACCAATTTGTTCATTGTGTGATCGTATGTGCGTATTATATGTCATCTGCTACATGACTGGAGCCCGGTTTATGGCGACAGGCTCGTCCCCTGTCACATTTGGGACTGAATATCGTCCGGCGAAGTGTGGGTGTTATACACCTCTGCCACCCCCTCTGGGGAAAAGCCTGACGATATGTTATGTTATGAGATGAGATCTGGTCACTTTCACTCCTTTCAGTTTTTAAACAAGAGAGACAAAGACCATACAATTCAAACACTAGAAAATTTCTCGAATTGTTTATGAACAGGCCCCCAGTACCGGCCTCAACTTTTTAAACCCTCCGATCTCGTCACCCCATCGTATCGGTGTCAACCTGGAGTCGACAGTCTGGAGGCAATTATAATTAAACTTAATAATTTTAGTATTAATATTGCCTGCCATCCCGCCAGGAAATTAGTCCTATAACTCTATTAATGAGTTTCCTTCGCAAACCCCTACTTTCTCCGCAACATAGTTTAATCCATCGGATATGCATAGAAAGCTTACTTAACTCCAACTTGAAGACAAAACTGGTTACTTATCGGTTGTTCTAAGGTAATTACTTGTTCCAATCAAGAGCCTCTACTCAGAAGAACAGGGAAGAAACTGAGGTACATTTTTTTTTCAAAGAATAAATCTCACAAATTATGCCTTACTTATTTAAGGTAATATCTATAAATACTAGTGGCTACTTGGCGGAAGGAAACATGGAACTTCTAAATAATTCTTAACCCTACATATAATACCCTCTTTTCATTAACGTAGTTTTTACATGTGATTTGAATTTTCCCTCAGTAATGATATAATTATATACTGGGCGTATATAATTTTCTCTCTTGCCCTTTCGAGGTTTTTGTTTGACCCATTGTGCTTTTGAAGACCTATCTCAGCAGGATTCATTCAATTCTCAAATCTCTGTAGGTGTGCCCTCAAGTCCTATACTAATAAAAAGGTAATAAAAATAAAACTCAACTCCGAATCTGCCCTTTTGTTTGAGTCAGTATTTTTGCTGGGGAATAGAAATAATTGTCTTTTTCAATTTAGCCTGATATTCAAAATGTTGAAACATTTCAAACGTATTTGGGCTCGCAAAAATATCTTAATAGGACTATTTTTAAATACGACGTTTACATTCAGTAACGATGGTCATAATTTATGTAGCGGACACACATTGGTCATATTTGCACCGATCTAGGTATTTGGGGCCACGACACCAATGTTGATACACATTGGCGTTTGGAAACAAAGTCGATATTGAAGCCAACGTGTCGCGCATTAATAAGGTTCGATATTGGCCATTTGAAATTGAGGCCAACCTTGGGCTCAAAGTTAAACCAATGTGTGGCCGCAGTATTAGCTTATTTAATGTTTGTCCAATATTGGACGTTAGCTCTCCTGAGAAACGAAAAACTAACCGCATAAATATTCCTAATTATCCTAGCAGATGTTGAGTAGATACTTAATGGTTCGTCCACATTAGTGTCATTTCGTTACGTCATGTCGTGATAATGGCATGATCATGGCAGATTAAATTGGATGAGTAACCAAGAGCCACGAAACAAATTAAACTAAAGACTAACTGAACTGATTAATTGTTTGATTGAATTCTGAACTGAAGATGGTGCCTAATGGTATGGCATCAAAGTTCTACCTAAATCTTTACATTTGCAACTAAAGCATATCTCATCACTAAATTTGAAACTTAATATCGCTGTCTCGCTTCACATTTTGACAGCTGTCAAATGCCTGACAATCATCAGATCCTGGCATAAAATTTGTCATTTTTAAAACCTGCATCTACTAATCCAATTTATTCCTGAGCCATAAAATCACCTAACTCAGGACATCCTCTGTTATTGGTTGAATTAAAGAGAGCATGGCGAAATGAAATGTCCGCTTATCTTGATTGGGTGCGACAAATACCATGGCCAATGGCATAACTAAGCGTGAATATTATGGTCATAAATCTGATCACCCCTGTTTTACGCTTTGATGTTAGTAATAGACAATGGTGTTGATTTTGCTGTTCCCATCCTCTAAACTAAAAAATCTGAGAGCACTAAAATTATCTGCATATTTCAATATACTGATACTAATACTACTATCGAAGACGCAGCCTGGGAAGGCTTCCCGCAAGGTGGACTGACGATCTCGTGAGGATCGAGCGAAGCCGCTGGATACGGGCAGTGCAAGACCGGTCGTTGTAGAAATCATTGGGGGAGGCCTTTTTCTAGAAGTGGACGTCTTCCGGGCTGACATGGTGATATGTAAATAATCAGAATTAGTCTGCGGAAGGAAAGTTTAATATTGTTGCTGAACTAAAATATCAATAATCTGTGTACTCTAAGAATCTAGATAAGATAGACACACCTTTGACCAGGACATTATACTGCAAACTCCTTACTAATAAACGTTGTATAGCCTGGCAATAGTTAACAATGTTGTTTTTTTTTAATTCGAGTTAAGAATGTAAGACAAAGACAAAATATATACATACATATGTATATTGGAATCATTAGATAATGATACATGTGGTGTGATTACGATTAGATACGTACGATGCGTGAATACGTTTTAGATATTTCGACCGTCATATTATGATGTAATCTCAGGGTCAGAGCTTTCGAACGCACGTTACGTGCGTTTATTTAAGCTTGGTAGTACACTCTCGGACATTTTCGACTTACAATCTAAGACTGAATAGTCCAAATAATTTACGAAAACATACGTCACTCCGAGTAAAATGTTGGTAGCGCCTGAATGAGGGTTATATCTGTTTTTTTCTGCCGCCAGAGAGCAGTAGGTAAACTACAGGTCTGGACAAATGTCAACAATGACAAATTGTGCGATATTTTTTATCATTTTTAGGGTTCCGCACCCAAAGTAACGAATATAACGCACAAACTCACATTTGCATTTAAAATACGAGTTAGGATAGGTTAAAACAAGATTGATTTAAACCCTTAAACCCTTATCTTTTTTAAACAAAATAATTGAGTACTTCGAAAATAACTCATCAATAGTTTTTTTGTAAAATAATTTAATATGTAAGTTTGTTCAGTATTTACACATAAACAATAATACATCACATACAGAGAGTGTGCAGTCAGTGTGTGGCATTCCTCATTAACACTGATGACACCCACCTAAACTAGTTCTGATACACACATTTCGGAATACGTATCATATTATCATATTTCTCGGTTTTATTACTACAGCGATATGTCAAACACGATATGTCAAGGTTGACATAAAGTTAGAAAACTAATTCTAAACCAAGGTTATTAGGCCATCGCATATTTTAGGCTAAACATTCATTTATTCATAGAAATATTAGAGTTATTATTGTTAGAATATTAAAAGATGTTATTTTAATGTTTTATTCTTGTAAATGAATAAAAGGAAACCACTTCAAACTTTTGGTGGTAACTGCTCGTCTACGTCAGATATTAAGTGCTAGTGGCTCTACGAGTATGAGCTGTAGGCCTCGCGGCCTACATCTTTCCCCTCTACAGATCGCATTCTTCAACCGATTCTCATAAAACTTTGTGAATAGGTTATATAGTTTTTTTTTGTTAAGTCAGTTTTGGATTTTTTCAAAATGGGAATCATATCTCCACAATTTATCCGCAAAGAAATTCGACGTATCGAAGAAGAGATCCGGACAGAATTCGGACATACGAAAGCAATTTTTTCGAAGTTGAAAAGACGCTGCGCTCGCTAACTCTCGCTCTGTTGATGTCATTTTGTGAATTGACCAAAATCCAATTAAAAACACGCCTATTTTATTTATCGTAATTTTTTCACTGAATTTCGTAAAAAAATTCCTAAACTGTAGTCAATTAAATAAAACATATCTAATACCTACAACAACCATTTTCTAACCATTTTAAAACACATTTGGGACTGAATATCGTCCGGCGAAGTGTGGGTGTTGTATTACACCTCTGCCAGTCCCCTCAAGGGAAGAATATGTTATTTGTATGTTATGTTTAAAACACATAATATTCCCTTACTAAAACGTTGAACAGTCTCTGAAACTCGGAATAGCTAGTTAGTATGTATTTAGTGCTTTGTCTTTTTCTATCGAGTTAAAAATTTAAAATAAAGAAAAAGACAAACCACCAAATAACTAACAAGGTATTCCGAGGCTATACAACGTTTATAAGTACAGAGTAAAGTTAACCTAACAGATGCTGTTTGTGTCAAATTGAACATGAAACGTAATTATGATCAATATGATAAAAACGTATGTAATTTAACAACGTGCTTCTATGTTGTTAAGTTATTTGTGTCACATAGAACAAAACATAATAATTATGATCTATGTGAAAACAACAGAATTACTTATTATCGCCTACATACTAACTAGTATTTTGTGTGAGTGCGCAGCTCGCACGCGGTCCGCAGGGCATTCTGACTGTAAAAAGCGCCATCTAGTTACATTTCCTTTGAACTATAAGGTAACGGCCAAAATTATGTGTCGGTAACTAGTTATAAGTCTTATAGAACTATTCTCTAAGCTAATCCATACTTAATCCTAAACACACTTCCATCTAAGCCTCACAAAGAGCTAAAGTAAGTCCTTTGTGCTAGAAACTCAAAGAGAATAAGTGGAATGTAAGTAACAAAATACTTCGGAACCCAGTCCTTAAATATTCAAAAAGGCAAGCGACAAGGTCCCGACGCCACGTGAATAAGTTAGTGGACAAAATGTCGGTGCTAAAGCTTTCATTAAAAGGCACGAGTTTTTTAGCCGTAAAATATTTTTGTCGAGATAATGTTTTGTGTTTTTTCACAGAATTTGTGTAGTAGTAATTTTTTTATTGTTGTGAAAAAATATACGTTTATAGCCTCAACTATGAAGTGTTGAAAAACAAAATCAGTCCAAATAGACGCTCTATTTGGACTGATAAAAATATTGTTTGACTGCAATAAAAAGTTGGCAACTGGCATAGTCTAAAAAGTATACTACGGTGCTAGGCTATTGTAAAATTTGTTTTGAGCCAGTATAAAATGTACAATTTAGTGAGACCATCCGATCGTAGCGTGGCTCAGCAACTAATAACACTAACTAACTGAAACCCCTTTCAAGAAGTCACGCAATAGATTAGCAGAAAGGTTTATCGGAGGGTGAGCTGTTCCTTAAACCGAATTCTTGGGTGTATGACCTAAACGCCCTATTTACGAATGAACGTGTTTCGGATCGGACACGTGAAGTTCAATTTGGTAGTTCATATATAATTTATAGAACTTCATAATATGTCGAATCGCTTGGCACTTGAATCTTGAATAATCAGACATGTAAAACCGTCATTATCAGATCTCATTAATATTATAAATGCGAAAGTTTGGATGGCTGTATGTTTGATACTCAATCACGCCAGAACGGCTGGACGGATCGACATGAAATATGGCACAGAGATGGATTATAGTTTGGAATAGCTAGCTATAAAATGGAAACTATACTTTTTAACCGCAGGCATCACCGTGGAGCGGAGTTCGTTGTATTCAAATAATATTCAGTTTATTTCCAAGTTCTTTACGAACCCTTGAAACTTATTATCTACTTGTTCCATCAAAACTTCAACCAACATATTATCATTGTTGCAGGAAGAAAACATAGCTCTCCGTCTCATCAAGCAGCACGCGGAAGAGGAACCAGAAAGCAGCCCAGCCTCCCCTGAAGAGACCGCCATTGGCAGCACAGGGCGGACGTACTTCGACGAAGGAGGTTATGTGGCGGGAGGGTCCAAAGACCAGGACCCTTACGTTCGGAACCGGTTCAACCAGGCCGCGTCGGACAACCTGCCCAGTAACAGAGTAGTTCCAGATACTAGAAACGCTATGTAAGTTCACTTTTGCTTCAATCCCATCGAATCCAATCCAATCCCGTCCAATCACATCAAATCCCACTTTGATTGATTTGGATTTGATTTCCAACTCTGTTCCTCACATTTTGTATTATGATTTGGGTCTATCATGGTGAGTTAGTTTCATATCATAACGTCAAATCATTGTCTATTTTTTTGTTAGTCGCTTCTGCCCCTTAGGGTTTTGGGGCAATTTTACCATCATTGCCTATTTGATCAATCATCAGATCTTTCTCTAAGCCACATGTTATAGTCTTATTATAATACTATAACATGTGGCTACATACTACTGAATACTCCTTATTACGAGACATAAAATTAAGTCACTACTTAGGTATGATATTAAGGTCATTTTAATACAAGGCAGGGCTCCTCTCGCCTGGATTCTTGCCTAAGGGGCTAGCTAGTGTTCCGGCGCTACTGGGAGCAATTACGGAAATTATTTCATGCTACCTTTTACAGCTTTTAAAGGTTGCTTGCTACGTAGTGGTATGTGGAAACAGTTCCGGTTCAAATAATTATAATAATTTTTGTAATGAACAAACACATTGAATAAACACATAATGTGTTTCCGTGTCCAGCAAAGTAGAAAATTACATTGAACACTATCTATAGAAACTCTTTCCTACAATGTTTACGAATTACCGAAGTGGTTTTACCAATCATCTTTTTTGATGTAGGCAAACGGCATCCCTAAGGCCTACTCTATCCCATAATTTTGCAGTTCTGCTGCTTTCAAATCACAAATAAAATGGGATAGTTTATGATTTTGAGCTTATTGGTATGGATTAGATGGATGTACTAATTTCAATTGTCCATGTGAGCAAAAAGTATTCCGAATCTTCAAGTCCTAATAACTCAGTGGTAATCAGAATCGGTTTCATTTTGACCTTCACACCGAGTCCCAAGTGTCAAAATAATATTGATTTGGATTCCTAGTCAATTGCGCAAATGTTACGAGTACGTAATTCTTTTTATTAGTTTCGTAGATTTGGTTAATTTTTCAATGAGGCCTCTTGAACTGTCACCTCCGCTGACACCAAAGGTGAAATATTGACAGCTCTGAGAATCTTATTATGAATAATTCTTATATGATGAAGAGTGTGAAAAGGGGTCTTCTTTTGGCATGTGCGATATTATCTGTCACTCTCCAGCTCGTGACGTTTCTTACGAGAGGAATAGAGGCCAAGATAATATCCCACGCTTCAGAATTTCCCCCAGATCTCTATTCTGACATGCGTCAGTTATAACAAAGACCACACATGAGCATACGTGACCTCTCCCATACCTAGTTAACCTTTAAATGAGCTAGACTGAGTGGATCTAGTTCAATGTTCAGTACAGACCAGCAATGTTAATTAATGCATATCTTCACTGCTAATATACCTAGTAATTACATTAACTATTATAATTAATACAATTCAGGAATGTTCCAGAGAAAAGTGAATAGGTATCTCCAAGCCAAACGTTTTACACCTTCGATCACGTCGATGCTTCCCATTCGGCCAGACTGTGGTCACACGCACGCCTAGTCTGAAATAAAGAAATAGTTAGAAACATACTTAATAGACATGCACTATACTATATACTATACTGTATACATTAGTATTATAAAAGCGAGAGTTTGTTAATTTGTTTGGGTGTTAGTTTCTTACTAATTCTTGATACACAAACGGCTGAACGGATTGACATAAAGGATTTTTTTTTATTTAATTTTTTTATGTAGAATTGGTCGGCGTTTGTCCACCAACTCGCCTGATGTTAAACGACGTTGTGGTCTAAGATGGAGCACGACGACCTATAAGGTACTTATTCACTCTAGCCTTGAAGTTTTGTAGAGTGAAGAAGTACAAAGATTTGGTTTGATTTACTAAATCATAAATCAATACATGCTGTTTTTTTCCCCGAAAAATAAAAATATGGTTGCTGTAGGATTGCAGATCAAACACCGGGAACGCAGATAGACGTAGGCAATATTTAAATTGCTCTTTCGCAGCAATTATTTTTAAGGTCTAGGTTAGTGAGAGGCGGCCGATGTTTCAATGCTGAATAGGCAGAACGAAGAATGCAACCGAGATCCATCAATTACTTGAGCCAATATGTTGTGGGTAATGACGTGAGAAGTGACCCGTGGATGTCGTGTGCCTTTTATGCTTACCTCTAATGCTTACATTTTGTTTTTTATTTTTGTGGTGTCCATCAAGTGTCTGAATGCCACAGCCACACATTGGTCAAACTTGCACCAATCTAAGTCGTGGGCAACAATCCAATATATGTATCCGTCTTTGAACATAAAGTTGATATTGAAGCCAATGTGTCTCGCAGTAATAAATTGAAAACATTGGAGCCAAGCTTGGACCCAAAGTTAATTCAATGTGAGGCCGCTGCATTGTTACATTATAATATATGCAGAAGGCTCACCTCTCAAGCCAGGGGGAGCGGGTTCGAACCCAGCCTACGGCACGCACCAATTTGTTCATTGTGTGAGCATATGTGTCATCTGCTACATGATTGGAGCCCAGTGTATAGCGACAGGCTCGCCCCGTGTCACATGTGGGACTGAGTATCGTCCGGCGAAGTGTGGGTGTTGTATTACACCTCTGCCAGCCCCCTCGGGGGAAAGGCGTGACGATATGTTACGAGTATGTTTTATTATAAAAAAAATTATTTTTCAGGTGCCGATTAAAAAAGTACGAAGATGATCTCCCAGTGACGAGCGTCATTATCACATTCCACAACGAAGCCAGATCGACACTACTGCGCACCATCGTTAGGTAATCTACTTTAGCAAATAAAGCAATGCCAAAAGTTTTGCAAAACATACATCTCCTTTAATAGGAATATCTACCTATTTACTCTTAAAAGTAAACGCTAAAAACGACATCTCGATCTAATGTTTTTCATCGCGCTCATTTACCACTGCGAAAACCTGGGGGGCTATTCCCACGCGTGAGATGAGATGAGACTTTATCTTGGTCACTCTCACATCTATGACTAATATTCAAACGAGAGCAACAAGGGCGAAAAAGGGTGAGATTGAATCTCACTCCGTAAGAATAGCCCTCCTGCCCAGGATAGGATTGGCTTTAGCATGCGCAACGCGACAACGGTGTGTCAACTCTTTTTATCGAGACAGACGTTCACAAGCATATAACCTTGTCACGTTCTCACTCGACTAAAGTGACAAGAAGAATGTTGTCGCGCGCGCATGCTAGGCCTATTTCCACGTATATAGCCTTGTCACGTTCTTACACGACAAAAGTAACAAGAAGGATGTTGTCACACGTGCATGCTAGGCCTGAAGGCACGCCAAAGTCGTCGACAAACGCCAACATTCAAAAGTATTCAAGCTGCACAGACCGAAGACTACAAATAACAAAATGTGGGCGATTTTGGTGTGTAGACTCCTTAAGAGGAGTCCCACATTAAGATATGGGCTGAGTACCCCTGCGCACCTCTCCTTTGTTGCTTATTAGGCTGTTGAACTTTAGAATGTATACCTAAGATCGCCAAGAAGTATTAAAAAGTTGTCCTACTACGGAACAAATTCTTGCTCTACCTTTAAGGCCTTTAAGCTTTATTTATCTTGTTTTTTATTATCATTAATTATCGTATACGTATGTATACATCGTTCCTGGTGAATTTAATTTTGTTTCTCTGTTTGTTTCAGTGTTCTAAACAGGAGTCCAGAGCATTTAATAAAAGAAATCATTCTCGTCGATGACTTTAGCGATAATCGTAAGTAAACCAATGGAGCTAAGAATGTTAAGCATCGTTAAATCTCACAAGCTGCGCCCCGCGGTTTCAAAAAGTTAAAAAGTATCCTATGTGCTATTCTAGACTATAATCTATCTCTGTGCCAAATTTCATCCAGATCTGTTCAGCCGTTTTGGCGTGAAAGAGTAACAAACATCCCTCCATCCATCCATCCATCCATTCTTTCAAACTTTCCCGTTCATTATATTAGTAGGATAAATCATAACCAGTAGTACACCTGGAACGGAGGCCTCGCATAACCTCTCGTCCGATTCAACTTAAATTCGAACTTAAAAATGTTTAAAGATCGGATCAACGATACTAAAGTTATCGTCGGACAAACAAATGCCGAAATGTATTAGTCTCGAAGACTTCGCTAGACCAAGACATAATAACTTTAAAAACTACGCATTGAGTAAAGTATTTTCAAAAAATAATACTATTATACAAAAATAAAATGAAACAATAGTGATACCAGCACAAATCAAGGAAGTATAAATTTATATCATTACCAACGAGAAAGTACCACATAGAACAAGTAAAATATAATTTAAAAACATTGGTTTTACTAGGAGTTAGTAATATTTTATTAATTATATTGAACACTAAATAAAATTTTACAACTATAATATCTACTATAATTTCAACAGTAAATGCAGTAAAAGTCAATTGTTTTCCATTGTTATTATTTACAAATTGCCCGTTCATACACATTAAAAGAACAATAGACAAAACAATTTCACTCAACTTGAAATTAATTTCATAACCTTTCGCAAAAAAGAATCTCACAGACTAACTAAATAAGATTATTTATTGTATAACAGGCCATTCTTGTTTTATAATAAAAGAGAGATTAAACGTTTTTGCGCGTGGGATGCTTTCTTTCAAAGAAACTATACGACGATCTCAGACCTAAAGCATTCAAGTTTACAACCGAAAGGTTTATACCTTAGACCTTCTAACCAAGTTTACACTAATTAATTAACAAGTTGCACTTTTAATCACATTTTTATTTGTATTATAATAAAGGTAATCGTAAATAATATTAATAGTAAATCATAAATGTCACGTAAACAAGTCCAAAGAAATCAATTTAGATCAAATGCCATCCTTGTTAAAAAAAAACATGAAATTTATATTGAGACTGTGATTATGATCAATAAAAAAAGAAAAAATATTAGGTACAGTGTAATTTTTTTTTTTCGTGATCTGATCATGATTAAACTCGTTTTTTGTTTGGTAAAAAACGATTGCTGACTCAACGTCAGGTGTTCTCAAGGCGTAAATGTAACTCTTACTTTAGGTAGGTACGTTTTAAGGAGACATAAGCCACCAACATAGTATTAATAACATTGACCTCAGATTAATCAGACAACCTTGACCGAACCGGCCACTGCCGGATCTCGACGTTGGACGAATGTGATCGCTAACATTAAAACGAGAAAAATTGCGATACGGCTGACGTCAGAAGAAATTCATTAACTCTACTCGTATTACACGACTAAGACGTTATGCTAATATAGCTCTTACGACATTTAGAAATAAACTGAGATAAAACAGAAGATTGCCTTAAGTACATACGCGATCGCGTATGGGTTTTGGGCAAACTTCTGTTGCAAGTTTACGTTTTACCTTTAGTTGGTTCAGTTTGGCCTCGGCATGTTGCCTTTACTGGGCAACGGTTAAAGGGTTGCCTTAACAGGACAACTTTTCAGAACTAGGTACTTACGTCATTCAAACAAATCTGGCTTGCTGGTAAAGAAAAGAAAATGGTAGAGTTAGAAAAAGGCCTAAGTCCAACAGAGAGATAAAGCAGGCTGTGGATGATGATGACGATAGAAAGAACTAAGCTCTTTATTTCAATGTAAATATAATGTCGATAGATGATTAGGTGATGAGACATATCGTCACGCATTATCACAAGGCTGGTGAGGTGTATTACAACCCCCCCATTTCGTCTAACCGATATTCAGTCCCATATGTGACAGGGAACTTTTCACATTAGTCTGCCTGATGAGACTTAAAACTTAAAACAATAGAAACATTATACTAATGGTTTTATATCCACCTCCTTTCCAGCTGAAGACGGTGCAGCACTACGAGCCATCAGGAAAGTGAAGGTCATCAGGAACACCAAGCGCGAGGGTCTGATGAGGAGCAGAGTGAAGGGAGCTGATGCAGCCACGGCTCCTGTCCTCACCTTCCTGGACTCTCATGTAGAGTGCAACGTGCACTGGCTCGAGCCTCTGCTCCAGAGGATTAAAGAGGTAAGATCTTTAAATTTGCACCCACAGAGATTTATGATCTGTGGCTGCACTTCATAGTATCCGGACATCTCGCAAAGATGTTTCTCTGTAAGCGGAAAACGAATAAAATTAAACGAGTAAAGTATTTTTATGGGGTTGGAATTTCGGACAAAAATAAAACAGAACCATAATTTTCTTACACAAGAAATAGCAAACACTAGGTACTTGCTTAAATAGAATAGTCCGCGAGCCTCGAACAAACTAAACGGCTTGACCATCTTGAATGCTTGAATACTCAAATGCAACTGAACTTTGGAATAAATGACTGACTTCCGGTCATCCGAATTGGGTTTTGCAATTAAGTAAGTATAATATATCCTTTCAAAACAAATAGAATTTTCAAAATCGGTTTATGAATAACAGAATTATGCGGTAAGAAACATTTTTTTTTTCAAATATAACCAAATACCTTCCTTCATTTTTAATATCGGCTAGACACAAGTTTTTGACAAATTGTTAGAAGATAGGATTTGCATGCTCTTTTTTTGTAAATTCGTCAGGAATAGGATATCAAAGGATGTCATCGAGTTGACATACTTTTTATATATTTTGTATATACTAATGGAATAATGGAAGCTACTGGTCTATATTTTGTATAGACCAGTAGCTTCCATTCAACCAGCAATGTGGTAAATATTATGAACACGCGTTCATAATATTTACAATATCGTGAAAGTTTTATGATTTGTGTATGTTTGTTTTGTGATGATTTAGTTTCAAAGAGTTTTCGTCTAAACATTATAGATTGTAAATATTAAATTATGACCGCATTCTTGACTTTTTTTAAAGGAATAACCCTTCAATCAGATAATGGGAGAAACGGTGCGAGTGCTGCACATAATTTACTGTAGTCACAAACAAACGCAGCCAGTATTATCATCTCGTTCTCGCTTCTCGACTCTTACGTCTCTCTATCTTTGTTATTGATACACATAATTGTCATATTAATTATTAATTTAATATCTTATCATCTGCTACGTAACTGGAGCCCCGTGTATGGTGACAGGCTCGCCCCTTGTCACATTTGGCACTGAATATCGTTTGGCGAAGTGTGAGTGTTATACACCTCTGCCAGCCCCATCGGGGGAAAGCCGTGACGATGTGTTATGTATAGTTATCATAATACTATTAATGTCCGTGTCTAAGTGTCCGTTTGCTTGTAGTTGTATTTGGTCCACGCGCAGTGTACTAGAACTTAGACTCATGCCGCTTCTTCCTTATATTATTATTTTGATTGAATTACCAGGTAGATATCGATTTATAAATATAACAAAACTTATCTGACCAAATTGTATCCTACATATTATGAATGCGAAACATGGTGTGTGTGTTTGTTTGTTATTTCTTCACACTCAAAAGGATGGACGGATGTTGACGTAATTTGGTATGGAGGTAGCTTATTTCCTAGATCAACATATATGCCACTTTTTAAGCGTTGGTAATACTGTGAGGTGCAGCTAGTATTTACTCATACATCACGCCTTTCCCCCAAAGTTGCTGGCAGAGGTGTATTACAACACACATACTGCGCCGGATAGTATTCAGTGCCAAATGTGTCAGAGGGCGAGCCTGTCGCCATACTCAGAGCTCCAGTTATGTAGCAGATGACATTCATAGCTAGCATTTAAATAAAACTACATACGTATTACTGGGGTAGGTCACACGAAGCAATTTCCCTGTTCTCATTATCCAAGTCATAATGTTATGGACTCGCGTGGGCGACAACAATCTTAATATCTCGGAATACCGATTACAATCTTCTAGTGACGACATACTTTTATATTTTACGTAAAATATCATAAATACTAAGTAGATAAAAAATAGGTAGTTATAAAACTGTAGATACATAATATAGTTTTGAAACAAAATGTTGCTAGAAGGATATAACTGAACATCGCGTAAAAACTTAGCCATCTTAGTTTTTCATTCTTTAAAATAATTGCTTAACAAACATCCATCCATCCATCACCCATCCATTCTTACAAACTTTCGCGTTTATAATATTAGTAGGAAGTAGGAAGAGCGGAGGATTTCTTTTAATCACGTGACGTCATCATATTAATCACGAAGAAAAATCTAGGAGAGAAATATTTACAAAAGTGTTTAAATTTTTTTCTGCTTATTCTTGTAAACACAGCTTTAGAGCGTGCTACGTAACATCAATTCTGCTACAGCGCTCATCGGCGCCATCGTACGGAACACGCAAACAATGTATTATTTATTTAAATAAGCAATTTCATTATAGTTACTTCTAGTCGCAAATGCGGTCAGTCGTACATGTTGTCAAAATAAATATATAACATTTGCAATTACACATCTTTATGAGGTTGTTATGAACTTGATGTGATATAAGGTGTATTTAGCCGAAAGAAGGTTATCTTACTCATCATTGTGAGATTCTCTTCCTGTTGGCTAAATCTGGATCACAAAAAATCAGCTACTCCATAGAAACTGTCTTTCACTCACATCGAAACAGGCACGCAGTTCCGCAGAATATTAATAATATATGTATGTAACATTTTTTTATAAAATTCCATGAATACATTATTGAAGTTTTCCAAAATATGGTATCACACATTTTTTAAAGTGAAACTTCTAATGCGACTTCCAACATGGTTGCGTTAAACGTTTAACGCTCCTGGGGAGGGGGAATAGAAAGAGACAGAACGAGAGTGAATGCGTGGCACTCGAACGCATGCGCCTAGTATGAAAGAAACACAGAAGTTTCACTACTTCCGCGCGGAGGGACTCCAAGCACATTTTTTTTTTAATTTAACTTTTTGAAATTTCACCAAACCAGTACTGAAGCTAATCATTCGACGCTGGTTTTGTTCTGAGACAAACTATACAGAATTGCAAGAGCTATAAATCTGAAGTGTCTTCTAATAATCGTTTAATTTTGTGGTCCATAAAATAAATAATTTTAAGTCTTTGGCTAGCTTCTGCAACTACCTTGTGAGAAAAAAACGCTAAAGATATTATGTTGTTTTTTGTACGTACTTGTTAAACTTGTATAGCTAGTGTGTGTCCTGTTGAGAATAGATACCTATTCAATACTCTATAGGCTTCAAGAACTTTACGCAATTACTTCGTGACTTGCAGCAAGTTTAGAAAGCTACTAAAGCTGTTTTTTGGTTGCCGGGAAGGGCGGGAAGAAATCGCTCTTGGCGACAAGGGTGCAATTTATTACATTAGCGTTACTATTCTTTTGCTTTATTACTTTTGATGTAAACCATGTGAGTCATGGAAGTAGATGAATTGAAAGATGTACGAGTATGTCAGGATCGTAGTAAATGGAGAGAAGTGTTTTCTGCTCACCCTAATGATGATTGAAAAGAGACGTGAATGTATGTATGTACTAGCCGAGCCCACGGTGTTACCCGCGGCTTTAAAGCTGTACACGTGCTACTCCAGACTATAATCTATCTCTGTGCCAAATTTCATCCAGATCCGTTCAGCCGTTCTCACGTGATTGAGTAACAAACATCCAGTCATCTATCCAAACTTTCGAATTTATAATACTACTAGTGTGATGTGAACATTGAACAATGGCGTTTATCTGCTTAGAAGGATGAGAATTTGTTTCCATGAGTCATCTGCTCCAAGTTAGCTCTAAGCTCTCCGGTCTTTGTAGAGCTTAACATTCACAAAATAGCCTTAAACTTTTACACAACTTCCAAGTTAACCAACTCAAGCACGGAAGCTCTCAAGTTGAGAAGTAAGTTATCCGTGCGAGACATTTTGAGTGTTCGACTATAATGTCAAGGCTCTTGGATACGACGTCACTGAATTCTCAAAACGACTCGGGAAACGACGGAAATACTGTTTTGGTTATCTAGGTCTCAGAAACGATGACCAAAAATAGGTAACAAACCCAGCAAAGTTAAAACTGGTACTCAGGCGCCTGATTTTCGAATTTTGCGAAAAAGAGCCGACTACCCGTCATCCAAATGGGATTATGTAAAAAGTTATCAATTTGTAAATAAGAATATTTTTTCAAATAAAACATGTTTTTTTTAATTGGTTTATAAATTAATAACGGGTAAATAACATTTTTTTTTTAAATTAAGTCAAATTGAGAACCTCCTTATTGAAGTCGGTTAAAAAATATAAGATAGAAACGAAAAAGTTTTTTAATTTTATAAAACGCCGTAGGTAAACATTTAGTTACGTTTAACTTAAAATTTCAAAGTTCTAGTACGTGAAGATTAACTGTTAAACATTAAAACTGTTAAAATTTAAATTCACCGATCGACCGATATATTATATTTATTGAAAAATTAAATAAAATCTTAAAAGTGCATTAGCTCAGTATTTAAAAGCTACAATTTATTGATATTGATAAATTCCTACCTAAATTTGTTTGCAATGGTCGTTGTTACGACAGATATACAAATATGGTGAAATGATGAAATTATTTAGGTATAATAAACAGGTAGAAACTATTGTTATGCGTAAATTACGTAACATAAAACCATTAAATATAACATTAAAACTATTATAACAACTTTAATTATCGTCAGATATCTAATTTATACAATAAATAAACATAAACACAATATGTTAATGTTAACACATTTTAACAAATATGCATAATTGACTTGTATATAATTACCTGTCAATTACCGACAGTTTTAATATAATATATTACGTTTTTTTATTAAAGTTATTAGTCAAAGTTAATAAACAAAATACCTTTTGACCTTTCCAATAGTTGAACATTGAACAATTAAAAATCTCGTCGCTTGGGTGGCCGCTCGCAGAGTTCAATTGGAAACCTATTCAATTCGACATTTGAAGAACTCTGTTAGCGCGAGATTGACAGGAACCAATTGGATTTGACAGTCGATAGGTTAACATTTCAATTGCCTTGTTAGTTACAGTGGCTAATTAAATAGATGCTTGTAAAAGTTTATGAGATTTATTTTTTTATTCGAGATTGAGTTATTATTTCAAGTTACTACCTGTTTTCAAATATGCATCTTTGATTTGTTGACTATATAATTATTCTGAGTATGTAATCTTGAGTCTAGATTTATTACACCATCTAGATACGTGTTACGTGAACCATAAAGAGAGATTTAACCATGAATATTATTAGCAGTTTGTATGTATTTATTCTGTATGTTACTTTATCTGAAATCATTATCATTCTTGATTGTGATTTCAACTTTAACTTTATCTGAAATCATTATATTCTTCAAGATGGCATCAGACAGACTTAATTAATTTGAGCCGTAGGCTTCAGATATATCTGGTCCAAGATTCTGGGCATAGCATTTGGGATGAAAATGGTTGCATTTCAAAACTATTATTACACTGACCTTTCTGATTTAATGAACAGTTCAAGTAGCCTTTATTTAGAAGCATTACACATTCGACACTGGCAACACCACATAGATTTTCTCACTATACTCAGATTGCGTGTGGAATCGCTATCGTCCGTCTCACGAGAACGAGAAAATTAGTTTGTGATTGGATTACGTAAGTCTCGGAGATTTATAAGTCGTAATAATTTATATATATCCTCAAGATACCACTTCTGGTACGTATTGGATTAAGATGAAAGTAAACGAAATCAAAAAAATGTATATATTGTAGACAGCGAAATCACACTATCAAACGCTATTATTATACATTTCGATAATTTGCGAGTGCGTGTGGTTGCAATTAATGTTATTTCTTCTTTATGACGAAACGGCTCAATAGACTTGAGAGCAATTTGGAATGAAGATAACTCATACTCGGGATTAAACATACGCTCTTTTTTGTCCCAGTAAAATTAGCAGTTTCTATAGGGTAGCGTGGTGGGTAAAATCGCAGGACGCAGTTAGTGTTTACAAAAGCAAAGAGTTGGTTGAGGATCGAGCTAAGTGCCTTAGGAGAAGCCAATGTCCGGCAGTTGAGTGATGTGGGTTGATTATGATCAACTGTAGATGCTAGGCAATGATTGACATTTCCTGGGGGCCTACCATGGCATCTTCATCAGCCTATGAAGTTATTTATATAGTAGCGTTTAGTTTTCGACACTGCGCGACCATGCACCTTGTTGCGCAGTGATACGATTCGCGTTCGCGCAGTATTGAAAACAAAACGTCACCATCATGGCAAAATGATATCATGGTAGGCCCCAACTCAACTTTCTGTTAATATGTGAAATCTTTGTTAGGAGTCCGGCGACCACTTTAGACTAACTTCGCATTGGCTTAAGGTATTCTATAGTCATTTCGTCTAGAAGAAGAAGACGAGGGAAGAGAGCGAGTAATGATACTGACGAGCTTCTAAAGTTGTACTGTAAAGTACAGAGTGACAAAGTGCAATATAATATTTTTTTATGACTTTTGCACTTCTGTAATCATTCTTGAATAACTAAGAATTCCCCTTGTATTATGGATTCATTTAACAGCTAATGATGTAGACAACCTCCCTATGTAATGGAATTTTTGATTTGCTTTGTCTACCTATTGAATAAGTCAGTCAAAAGTGGCCCTTTAAAATGCTGATATTTTTCATAGCTCTATTTTCGCAAGAGAACGTTTTAAAAAAAAAACAAGAACATAGGGGCGGATAGATATTGTTAATTTAATTGTACATGCTAAATTTCATCATAATCTAACAAATGGTTTTCAAGAAATTTGAGTATTGCGTTTGTATGGAAATTTCAGAGCGTCGCGGCCCTCTTGAAGGATTTATGGAACTATATTTTAGAGAATAAAAAGAACCCATTTATTTTATTTTTTTATTTACGCACCGCACAATCGCACAAAGCCATATTTTGACACGTAAACAAAAAAAGTTTTGTAAAGTCGTAAAAGTCAGACTGACAAAGCTGACAGACTTGACTAAAAGTTTATTTTGCTTCCGTACCTGCTGCTTATAGTCTAATGGCTAATAAATCGAAGTCAGTTTAATTTTGTTACTTATTTTTTTGCATTCAGAGACGCTAAAGATAAAAATTACTTTAGAGAGTTTAGTCCTTAGTGAAAAATAATAATTAAATAAAATTAAAAAAAATTTAAAAAAAAAATTTAAATTAAGACCTTTGTAGTTACACAGTTCTGCAATAAATTATTCTTATTCTTATTCTAAAGTTTAAGGAAACATAAACGTCTCTGAGGGCCACATTCTAAAACGACGTTTCGACTTAAAACTACTACCTATAAGGGCTGCATTCAAAAACGACGCTTAGTCACGAAATGAAGGTAAAGCTAGTTTTAAATCGAGATTCATGACTGAACGTCGTTTTCGAATGCGGCCCTTAAACTAGTTTGAAATCGAGATTCATGACTAAATATCGTTTTAAAAAGCGGCCCTGTGAGCGGCTGTTAAAATTTGCGCCAAGTGTCAAAATGAGACTAATTCCAACGACCAGGGGGGCTATTCCTGCGCGTGAGATGAGATGAGATCTTATCTTGGTCACTCTTACACCTATGACGTTTCTAACGAGAGCAACAGGGACGAAAATGGTGACTGTGGCCCTATTCGGAGGTGAGATGAAAATCTCAAATCTCCGAATAGGGCCACAGTCTGTTAGACAATAAGGCTAGTCCCGGCCCACTGGCGCCTCCATCAATCTCGTTATGATACCGGAACGAGCAGGTTACTGTTACCGCACTCGAAGATAACACACGTCGTCAGTCTCGTCCAGCCCGGGGGCGTTGCAAAATCTATTCCGTTCGAAAGCAGGTTGCCTCACGCTACGCGGCTACAGATATCCACACTGTTGCATTTTGTGTAACGATGCAAGTTACGAACTTAAAGATAGCTTACATTTTAACATGGCAGACATTTGTCCGACTGAGAAAGAAGTGAAAATGAAAATGATTTTTCGAGTGTATGTATGGAAGTATGTATGTATGTATGAGGTTTCTTTGGCACGCCCTACAGCCCAAACAGCTTGATGGATTTCGGCATGTGAGGTGTCATTAGAATTGTCTTGATAGTGGAAGTGACATAGGGTTACTACATTTTGCAGCCGGTTTTTGTATTTTTTTTTAATAATTGTACTTCTTTATGTTGTCGCTTCTACTTCAGCTACTTTCTTCCAGCTAGCTCTACTTGTTTACAAAACTTTAAGTTTTTTCCTGGATATCTAATCAAGCAATATAATGTTTTTCACTATACTAAGTTCTTTGGATATTCTCTAGCGATATTTTCTATTGTCTTTAGTAACTCTTACTTGCCTCTTACTAACTCTCTCTCTCTCTCTCATTAGCTCTGTTAATCTTTATCTCTCTCTTATTTTAATTCTTTTGTCTCTCTCTCCTTCCCTAGCCTCTTGTTACTGTTGAATACTCTTATAAGTTTTCACTATCTCTTTTCCAACTTCTTGCTTCTCTCTTTATTTCGCGTTCGCAATTTCTTGTACCTTACACTTGTAGTTACTCAAGCGTAGTGAGCGGAAGATACTCGATGTATTACGAAACTCAAATGACCGGCGATCCCTTCACCCTGCGTTACATTTGATTTATTGCAGTTGTTAGGTCAACACTTGTGCCGAAGCATTCCTTGACGTCTCTTGTTTGTTCTGCTTTGTTAGTTTGCATGACAATGGGAGCTTGCGTACAGAAGTAGAGATTATGAGAGATATGTTAGTGTAGGTATTCAGGCACTACAATATATGAATCATTATTTGAACTGATTTGTTTATTCATCAACACGAGCTTTTCGTATAACTTTTTAAAGTTTTTTACGTTTTTAACATGAGTAGATCACAGACTTCCAATGAGTAGATACGAGTATATACCTACTATGTGTAAAATTCGAAAATGCAATACCTACTTAATTTATTTCCACATGATTCAATTAACGGTTTTGAAACTTTTCGTACTTATGTACCTATGATATCATGCAGCATTGATGTGATCTTTAGTATTCAATTTGCTGTTGCAGAAGGTTACGTCAATAAAATAACGATGCCCTTATTTTTGATAAAATAACAAAATTTAAGGTTAAGATGCTGTATAAATAATTTGATTACAATTCAAAAATTGCGTCGAAAACATGAGCTCAGTGATGATCGAGATACGTTCATCTTGTCAGAAGTCACTACCTATAAACTTAAATTGGCGAAACGTCTTCTAGAAAAGTTGCTTTACTTGACCTGCGCTTACGCATACACTATTCGTACCACTCTGACCGGTTCCAAGCTCCAGCCGATGTCACATTGACTGTTGTTTAACCTGTGGCTATGCTGTCACCTGTAACCTTGACACGCGCTGGCAATGAAAGCGGAGATCAGTCTGACAATGAAAGTGAAGAGCTATGACATGACAATGAAGTGGATAGCGATGCTAGGCTGTTATGTCATTGTTTGGTCCAATGAATGGCTTTGGAGGAGGTGTGTCTGACTAATACTCTCTAAATGCAAGGTTCTTACTGACTTCAAAAAGGAGAAGGTTCTCAATTTGGTTGAATTTTTTTCGTTACTATATCGCTCTTCATACATTTTAATCTTGTCTTGGTGTTCCTTACTGTAATACTTGGTATTGTTCAAGCAACAATCAACATTATTTACGATGAACTTAATGTTTTTAAAAATATTAAATTTAAATCTTATTACTACTCATAATAATTTGCTAGATGCGTCAAAGTAACATCATAATAATTATTTTGAATAAATAACGCAAGCATATCCTAAATTAGTTTGTCAAACGCAGTTATTTGCCATGACCTCAAAATGTGTAAATATTTTAGTAATCACATGGTAGTTATTCCGTTTAGCAACACAATTAACGTAAATAACGATGACCATAGTGAAAAGATAACTACTAGCTTGACAATTACAGAGGTAGATTGCAATGCTGTAGTTTTGACCTCCTGACTAGTAAAATTCATCAATCTAAAAGTAAAAGCGGTCTCAGCTGAAATTAACACTATAGACCTAATAGCTTCAGTAACACTGCCTATATCGGTCATGGTCTCGTAGACCCAGAACTCAATACACTACGTGTTGCAAAGTAATGACCAAGTTAAATTGTTCATGAAATTAGCTGCTATATTATATTGTTTGTTGCAACAAAAAGATAATTTTCCTGTTTATGAATAGGCACAATGACTAGCGAATATTTGAAATAGGAGTAAACAATGAGATATGGCAATATGGCAGCATGAGACGATACGGTGGGTGGGTAGAAGATTAGATCAAATTGAGAAGTTGTGTCAATGTTTTTGGTTATCAGTACAAGAAGATATTAAAATTGAATTGGGTAAGTAAAATATTAATTCGGTAGTAAGGTGAAATGGCATAGTTCCGTCTTTCTATAAAATTGCCGAAATATTTTGCTAGGCTTTTCAGAGGCTAGGTAGAGATAGGTATCGTTGAACATCTAATAGTTCATGGTCTCAGGTAGATTAGGACTTACAAATACCTAATTTAATGTAGAATTCTGAAGTAGTAGAAGTGCCTACAATAAATAAGATAAATATTATTATAACATTACAAATCTGTGCAAAATGCGTGTTTAAAAATATTTGATCCAGACTCTCATTTCAAAACAAAGATCTAACACACAAGCGATAATTGAATGAGCGAGCGAAGCGTCTATGCTTCAGCTTCGACAAAAATGCTTTCGTATGTCCGAATTCTGTCTGGATTCCTGTCCGGATCTCTGTCTACTAATCTGTCTGTCTGTCTCTGTCATCAGGTCGCATTTCCAATCGAATCTTTTGAAATTTCCTAATTAGGTTCAAAATCTATATAATTATCGAACCTGCTCACAAAAAATTCACGAGAATCGGTTGAGGAATGCGACCTGTAGAGGAGACAGACGATGGCCGCGACTTCTACCGCTTACAGACCCACTAGTTTAATACAATGCAAACATATTTATATATGCAAACATATTTACATATATTTTGGGGGCTGAGCTACCCACGTCCGTAGGAGTGACTCTATTCTGATTCCCTACACGTGGTCCCCGGGTAGTGCTAACCGGGTAGCAAACTCTGGTGGGAGGCTTCGGCCGTGGATAGTTACCACCCACCGGACCAAGCCATGCCGTGAAATGACCTAGTCGTGTTTCGGGATGTAGTCCGGTGTAACCGTTCCGAAGACAGTCCGGGTTTCCGGGTCTGAGCAGTAGCGCACTTGAAGCGCCTCACTCAACTGCCGTCTTTGTACTTCTTCACTCTACAAAACTTCAAGGCTAGAGTGAATAAGTACCTTATAGGTCGTCGTGCTCCATCTTAGACCACAACGTCGCTTAACATCAGGCGAGTTGGTGGTCAAATGACGACCTATTCTACATTAAAAAAAAATAAAAAAAAATATTTATAGAACCTTTCTCTTTATAATTTCAGGATCCGACCCGCGTGGTGTGTCCCGTCATCGATGTCATTAGCATGGACACCTTCCAGTACATCGGGGCTTCGGCAGACCTTCGCGGCGGCTTCGACTGGAACCTGGTCTTCAAAGTATGTGCAAATTATCTTAAACTCATTCATTCCTTATTTTAATACTAAGCTACAATTCCACCTAATTATTAGACTTTGGGACGGCTTTAAAAGTTTCATTCAGAACAACGCAACTTTTTTCTCCGAGCAACGATACTAAGTGTACTAAGCAACCAAAAACTTTCGCCTACAAAATGAACTATTAATTTGATTGAATTTTTGTCTTTAGTGGCCTAAGTTTGTTTGTCTTTTAGTGTAGTGTATAGCATAGCATGTTAAAATCTAGCACTTAAATAAAATTGCCATACTGAATATAAAATAACACTTTATATCGGTTAGAACTTAGATGCCATGCCAGACCTTCTAATAAGTTTCGAGAGGAAATATATCTCGCCTCCAAGGTAAACTAGTAGTGATTGGTGTTTGAAATTGTATCCATAACCATTAGCCTATACGGCCTATGTGGACTTGATTAACACATTAAGTGGCGAATTTGGCAATCTCATACCATTCTAAGATTTAGTAAAAAAAGTAAAAGTGAAAGAGAATTCGTTGACTATGACATAATTGCTTCCATTGTGTAGTATCTATCCGATTGTCTCCCAAAATAAGTATATTTTTCAAGGTGGCTTGTTTTTAACTTTAACCCCTTAACCAATAAACGTTGTACAGCCTCGGGATAGTTAAGTATAAGTAGGTACAGTGTTTTGTCTTTTTCGATCGAATGTGAAAATATTCCGTGAAACAGTACAATATATTCCGAGACTGTACATACTTAATAATATAATTATAATTTTCGGGACACTTGCACACACTGTCGTCTGACCTCAAACTAAGCAAAGCCATGGCGGCCATCCATTTTTTTTAACATACTGATATAGACATTTAACACCTAGTAATAGAACAAACACAAATGTTCATCACATGAATGTTTGCCCTATGTGGGAATCGATACACACCCCAAGCTCAGAAGCCAGGTTCACTACCGACTGAGCCACCGAGGCAGTCAAATTTAAAACTACTATTAGTAAAGGTCAAGGGGTAACTCTTTTCTACCCCATTACAGTGGGAATACCTGTCCCACGCGGAGCGAAGTGCCCGGCTGAGCGACCCCACGCAGGTCATCCGCACCCCCATGATAGCTGGCGGGTTGTTCAGCATGGATCGCCTGTACTTCAACAAGCTCGGGAAGTACGACATGAAGATGGACGTCTGGGGTGGAGAGAACTTGGAGATCTCTTTCAGGTAAGTTGACTTGGTTATGTTGTGTTTAAATCTGTAACTGCAGACGTTGTACTGATCATATACGTTTTAGAAAGCTTAATTGCTTAACTTAGCTTAGATAATTTTTATCAGCTTGCATAAAGGAATGTGTCAGTGCATGTAACGATGAAAGTATTGGCACAAACTAATTCGTTTACCAATTCTTATTTTTGTGGAACTGTATTATATACAAGTATTTTACGAAATAAATAAGTTTTTTTGTAATGTTCTTAACGCCCTCTTATGGAGCGAATAGTAACTGCTGACACCTAATTAGATATTTAACAACAGTTCAAAGTTCTTGTGCTGCAGATGTGGTGTCTAGCTAAACTAACAGATGGCAGCTGTAGATTTGCTCAGTTAACTATTGTAGATTTGCATTGTTCAAGATTGTATTAATTCGCCTGTTGCCCCCCAAACACACACACTACTTTTAACGAAGTTAAATTTTTGAAAAGGAAGTACTCAAGAATTTAGGTTATATCAATAGCCATTGAAAACTAGGTAGTTGAAAAAATCAGTCTTCAAGATTGAATTCAAAATTTACATAATAATCTTCCCCGCGGTTTCACCGGCTGTCCCACGGGAACCGCAAACTTTATTTCCAAAAACCGCAAATTTAAGGGTTTTAACGGAAATTTTCCATATACGTTGTGGGGGGTACTTTCGGAAACCGTTAAATAGTACTGACAACTTGTATGGAAAATTTCATGATGTTCGGCTAAGTAGTGAAAGCGTCACAAACAAACAAACACACTTTTGCATTTCCAATATCAGTTAGGATAGAATTTATCTTCAGTAAGTAGTATAATGACATACATACATACATATAGTCACGCCTTTTCCCCTAAGGGTAGGCAGATACCACTTCTAGCTCTACTTGCTACGATCTTGGCGATCTATCCGCTTGTTTTAAAACAATTTTATCATATCCTCAGAGTCTGGCAGTGTGGTGGCTCGCTAGAAATAGTCCCGTGCTCCCGAGTGGGTCACGTGTTCCGTAAGCGCCACCCATACACCTTCCCCGGGGGGTCCGGGGCGGTGTTCGCCAGGAACACCAGGAGGGCTGCCGAGGTCTGGATGGACGACTACAAGGAGCTGTACTACAGGTCGCAGCCGTTGGCCAAGCAGGTGGACTTTGGAGAGTAAGTTTCTAGGTTTGCTTTATTATTTACCAGCTGTTACCCACGACTTCGTTCGTGTTTATTCAGGAAATAGTATCCAAAAACCTTCTTTGATTTAACTAATTTTAATCAAATTTAATCAAGATCCGTTCAGCCGACTAGCTGTGAAAAGCCTACTGACAGGCAGACAGAAAGACAGAGCTACTAATTTTAGATTTAATCGACCGAGTGTTAGCGAGCGAGGCGTCTCTGCTTCAGCTTCGACAAAAATGTTTGGTACATCCGAATTCTGTCCGTATCTTTGTTTCCTCTACAGTTCGCATTTCTTTCTTGAGGAATGCGACCTGAAGAGAAGGACAAACATCGGCCTCGAGGTCTACAGCTCACAGAGTCACTAGTAATATTAGTATGGATTTATTTTCACCCTGAAGTGTCCCACTACTGAGCAAAGGCCTCCCTTTTCTCCTACCAGACTGCCCGGTCTACGACTTTGGTGGTCCATCTTCTTCTTCATCTCCATCTTTGTCTTCGTCTTAAAGTTTGCTTTTGAGTCTGTAAAGTACTGTTAATCTTCTGGATTCGATGTAGAAATGTTAAACTAAGGGAGTTCGGCATTCTCATGCAGAATCAATTGTACGATAATTAAATGTTTTTATACTTAAAAAAAATTGACAATAATTCCTAGATTTTCTAGCGTTTAATCTGCGTAAGGGCATTAAGCAAGTAATGAGTACGAGTACATACATACAGGAAGATAAATATTTCTTGAAGAAGTTATTGGAAATGGACTTTTTTCGACAGGCTTTACCAAAATACATCTTTTTCACAGCCTTTCAGAACGCACAGGTCTTCGAGACAAGCTTCATTGCAAGCCGTTCCGCTGGTACTTGGAGCACGTCTACCCTGAACTGCAAGTTCCAGCCATGGTGGGCAACTCGCACGCCATCAGGCAAGGAGTGCGCTGTATGGACACCATGGGACATTTGGTGGATGGAACTCTGGGTAATGTTTGTCTTCATCTTAATTATATAAGTCACATTGATTGCGGTTAAAAACTCAGATAAGCAAAAACCAACAGGTTCTTTTTTGAGGGTTTCAGTCGATGAAATACTAAAGTGAAGTCAGTTAATGCATTAAAACCAGCTAATAAAATAAAAATTGGTCTTCCAGGAATGTACCCCTGTCACAACACTGGCGGCAACCAAGAATGGAGATTCGACAATGGCCTACTCCGCCACCACAGTCTATGCGTTTCCCTCTCCTCTGAAGACAGGGTGACCGCTGTACTGGCCGCCTGTGACCCGTCGGACGACGCTCAACGCTGGCAGCGACGAGGTCTTCTCCTCAGACATGCGAAGCTAGACGCGTGTCTCGACTCTGACCGACCAGCGCTCTACTTAGAACAATGCGATGAGGATAAACCTAGTCAACAGTTCACTTTCTAAAGTGCCTCGCTTCTGTGATAGAAGGTAGACGAAGACTTGCTTCTATGAAGGGTGTATATTAGGATGAATAGGAAAGTGGTCTTCAAGGACAGCTAAGACGTTTCTAGAAATGTAAAGAATGAGCAGAAAGAGGAGATAGGAGTAGGAGTCGTAGATGAGAGCTAGCATTTCAAAAGTCAGGGATAAGGTTGTGAGATGAACACTCCAAGCAGCTCAGAAATGGATTAGCTCTTGACAAATACAAATGATCAAATTTAAATTAGTGTTTACAAGGAAATTTAAGTTATAACTTGCGCTAAATAAGAATGAAAATCCTCATTCATTAACTAAGTAAATAATTATGTAATTTCAAACTGTCGGTACTTGACAATATTTCAAAGCCTAGCTACTCGTAGAGTAAGTAATCATCTACAAGTAAATTTTAAATATCCTATAACTCTGTATCTGTAAACAATTGCTAAGAATATCTCGAATTTATAACAAGAACTGACTATAGATAATGTTTGTTCGTTACATCAAACATGGCAATGAAAGCCGGGAAGAAAGAATATTGTAACAAGTACTTTATAGGAAAAAGTGCTTACCTCAGAACACCAATAGCCAGGTCTCCACTTAGCGAGCATGTCTCGCGAGGCAAGCTTCTATCTCAGTCTGGAGCGTGGTCAGCTTAGCTACCAGAGCGAGATGGAAGCATGCCTCGCGAGACATGCTCGGTCAGTCTCGGCTAATTACATCAATTTGATTACGATACCCAGTCACTGCGTTTTTTAAAATCACATCACACCAATTTAGAACAATATTAGGTGTAGAATTATAGTAACCTCAGGATAAGCATAAATAAATCATACCTTCTTTAAAGTATAAGTGAGTAGTTATAATTATTATTATTTTAGCTAAGTTAAGACATTGATTATTGTAAATACCCTTACCTTCGTTTATTGTAAAATTATTAGGTTAATCTAGGCATTCCAATTATGAAGTATTAGGTAAACCTTTTTGTTTTGTTTTTTTTTTTGTAGAGCTTGAATAAGTTTAATTGCATAAAGTGCCTCACTAAAATAGTCTACGTTAACAGAGCACCTGTAAGCAACATTAAATAGCGGTGCCACGATTTTTATTACTTCTATTATAAACTTGTTGTTTGGGTAAAAATTTATCGATAGATTACGCTTGTCGGTTAGTTTTTTTTTTCATGTTATATCTTTTATTTTCTCCATTATTCGATCGATTTTAAATTTCGAATATCTTAATTCTCTTATTCTTATATCTCAATTTTTGCTATGGCTACATTACCGGCATTCGACGATGATTCGGGCTATCGCGACGAGTGTAGCCGGTAAGTACGTCACTCGGTTATGTATTGGGCAAATTATCGACCACGTCAACTTGGCGCCTTTCTGCGGAATCGTGGTCGATATTTCGCCCGATACATCGCCGGGTGACGAACTAACCGACTACACTCGTCACGATAGCCCGAATAATCGCCGAAGGCAGCTAATGTAGCCGTAGCATAAACCTAAAATAGTAATTATGCGTGCGCCGCTATTCTTATCATTTCTTATTCTTTTTTTATCATTTAATTCTTCGGTCAGATTTATGTATATAATATATGTTATATCTGATCGAAGAGCTAAGTAAGTATAATTATTTGGCATCATGAACATAAACTGTACTATAATTATTATTATTTATAGATACAGAGACTCACTATCACAATAGTTTCACTTACTTCTATAGTTATTTGTAGTTACCATTAAAATAATATAAGTTCAAATTAAGTGCCGGGAAAGTGGAATGTGGATTATTAATTTAGTTTTTAAATACTTACATCAAATGATGAACTATAATAGTGTAGTAATAATGTACGGTTGCTATCCACAAAAAAACACTGTTTTTGTTTATTATAAAAAACAACAAAAATTGCAAAAAATTAAACTCGTATAATAGTAGCCGAACACCTGATCAAAACGAATAAGTAAATATGTGGGGGGCTATTCCTGCGCGTGAGATGAGATGAGATTTTATCTTGGTCACTCTCACACCTTTTCCGTTTCAAACGAGAGCAACAAGGATGAAAAAAGGTGAGATGAAAATCTTAAATCTCCGAATAGGGCCACTGACCTATATCTGACGTGACTTAAGAAATATTTCTCATCATTAGATATTTAATTTATTAGCTCATATTGATAAACTCAATCAAAACAATAAACGTTACAAAACAATAGTTTTAATTTTAGTCTAAGTTATATTAAGTATCTCAAAGTTCTATAGTTTTAATGAAAACGGAAACGTCCAGCAAATAAGCATTGATCTTTTAATACTCGTTATAATTATTTAGGTTGATACTTTTTTTTATTTACAATTGTTACTTTATATCAAATAGAGTATTAATTTATTTTAATTATGTTAATGCTCTTGTATCACATAATATTTTGTAGATGTTTAGCATTAATTTTGTTTTCGCTGTTATTAATTATTTTTCAGTTTTAAACTCTGATCTACCACCAGTGAAAGAATAATATTGTTAATAAAAAATATTGACAACCGAGCTTAAAAATGTTTTACACACCACGATAAAATTAAGTTAAATACATTTAAAAAAAGTTTAGCATCGAATGTAAGGCGTTCACTACCGACTATAATTTTTGAATTATAATAAACTCTCTTGCCATTTTTTACATTTACAAATACACACGATTAAACTAACCGTGAGTACCGTGACAACTTTAGGGAAATCGAAAAAAACACTACTAACATCATCAATGTAAATATCATCACATTTTATAATCCAAGGTGTTGTTTTGCACTCCCGCAATTGTCATTGAGTTGATTGTACTAGGTATAACACTTATTAATATGATTATAATCTACATTTGATTACGAGCCGACTATTTGATTAAAGTTATTCTTCGATAAATTGAAGACATCATCACATCCCTCAGATCAACCTATTCTCTAGGTTGATCTGAGTCACATCCAAATAGACGCCAAGGCGGACACACACGCACACTTGACGGAACTTGCGCTCACCCGCCCCGCACCGCACCGTGGCAAAAGCACGACGACGTAAAAAAATTGTATAATTTAACAAGTACCTAAATACCTACTTAATCCAAAAACTAGATTTTGCTAGATTTCTAATTTTCCCTTACTACTTGAGCGGGCTAAGTAACATAAAAAAACACCTAGTTAAATAAAAGTTAGTTAGTACCTACTTACACTTAATACGTCCGTGTTGGCGCGCGATTCTTCTAGTTAGACTGAAAGTCGGGGTGTTTGCTTGGCACCTAGCATCACGCGTTTGAGTCAAATAATTTGAAAACTTTTAAGCCTTGTGCTGACTAAGCGTTCCAATGCGCGCGTAATCGGCTGCGCGTACAAGTTACGTAACTACGCGTGCATTATAACACTTAGTCTATACAAAGCTTTAGTGTTCACATGTCTGTACAAGGCTTTAGTTCATAAAACTCAAACCATTCGTTTATGCGGTTTCCACTGATGGCGTAGAAATGGACTGCGCACGCGTTGTACATCATTCGCGTACCGGCGGTTGCGGTTCACTGACCCGATCACAGCCAGCTGTGCATTTGATCGCTCGTTGAAGACCGCGGGCGGAGAGGACAGAGCCCTTACCATGACGTTTTATTTTCATGATAGTTACGTTTTGTTTACGACGCTGCGCGACCATGGACCGTAATGCGCAGCGATACGAGTCATGGTCGTGCAGCATTGACAACAAAATGTAACAATCATGGCAATCGGACGACATCGCAACGGCGCGGCGGCCGCTTTAAAGGTCGATAAGCTTTGTTTACGTGCAAGCAGAATGGAAAAATCGTAACAACAATCACAAAATATCATATAATATCAAAATATCATCATCAGACCCAAAAATAACGGCGTAATAAAATATGAGGTCGCTATAATTATACCTAGTTTTAAGTTTGAATAGGATTTATCAATAATCCTTTTTTAATTTTAATGGAACACAACTCATGTACCGAGCGTCACAAAATTTACAAATGTGTTCTGTTGATTTCTGATCAATAAATGAAATATTAATATTTACAACCGATCATGACATCATCGTCTTGAAGACATTTTAATTAACTTTGTGGAACACATGTAACCTACTCAAATACTTAATGAGCTGGCCTATTTCGTTTGTGTATATTTAACGTAAGCTCATCAAAACATTCCATTAAGTAACTAATAATTAAGTAGCATGTAAATAAGTAAATCAAATTGTAATGTACTTACGACTGTAAAACTTATGAAGGTAACATTTTGTAGTTTGATACCGTCATTCTTGCATTTGCACGTATGTACTTATAATTCAAATTATATAAGTATTGAAGCACCTAGAAGCACAACATAGGTGTATCTTTAAAACTTTTTTTGTAAAATATGTATACCTAATTATTGTCGGGTATGTTTATGCGATTTTTATTTTATTTTACATTATGATTTATTGACTTACCTAGTCACTTTGTTGAAAATTGGATTTCTATATTTTTGTTCATTTTGTAAACGAAAGTGTGATTTAATTTTAGTGAGACATTTTTAATAAATAAAATACATGATGAACAAATCGGTTTTTTATTTTTTCGAACAAATGCTGACTTCTGCCAGTACCCAAAACCTTAAAACTAAAGGAAATAATTTATGCTATTAATCTTACATTAAATGTGTCTACTTAAGCAATTATTGCCAAATATTTATAATAATTATTACAGGTTTAAAACATACATGTAACATATAAAAGTAATTTTAAGTAAAGTAACATATTGCATAAAAAATAATTACACACACGTGCATTTTGAACAAGATTATACAATAAAAGTATATATATAATTAAATTTCAGTCTTAGATTTCACCTAAAAATGTCTGGCCAAATAAATGTAAATCGATATTTGAAGGAATATTGCAGATATTTATTATATTCCAATTTCATTATCATGTACTAGATAGCTAAATAAAATCAACATTAGTTTCATTTACAAAGTAAAAAATATCACCGAGAATTATATCACACTGGAACCAACAATAACCCTTTGGCTATACAATAATCTTCCAAATAATCATCCTAATCATGATAAAAAAAGCAAATGTTATTGCAAATGAACTAAATTTAGCGAACCACTATTTACATTTGGAAAATAATAATGATCCTAATTCATAATACAGGAGTCAAATAATCCATATGCATAAAAATCATCACGTTGCACACAATTTAAGTAGGGTAACTAAAATACTTCAAACTAAAAAATCGAATCAGAAGAAGTCTTCAGTCACTGAAAATTAAGTTAAAATAAGGCTTCTATCATTGCACAGAACTCATCTTAGTCTTGATGAAGTTTCCGATGAGTTTGATAGCTCTAAAAGCGTAGTTAGGCGACAGACGTTGCCGAAGTAAGTAATACCCGGTGAGATTCATAGTAACTAACATAAGTACTAAGACGCCGAAGTCAGCCCAGAAGGAAATTCCGGACATGCCCATCAGCTTAACGAAATAGCTGAAAATAAGAAAAATATAGGTTAATTTTATGAAAATAAATTAATTGAATCAGGCGTTACTTTGCGGAAGCTTAAAGCGTAAAAACAAACAAAGTAACAGTTTTGAAAATAAATTGTTATGAATGTGAAATAAATTATGTTTAGGTAGGTATTCATTGAATCGAAGAGCCCCATAACCATTATTATCACACAATACATTACGTAATAGCTGGACTTGTCCTAGTTAAAAAGATATAAAACAGAAGGCTAAACATATCGGGGACAAAAGAAATACAATAGAACATTAGGCAAATTATGGTAAGTCGTACAGTGGCATTTGTTTTAAAAACAATATTTATTAAAAGACTAGCTGTGCCCCGCGGTTTCACCCGCGTCTCGCAGGAACCGTTTTTATTTAGGGATAATATCTTATTTTTTTCTTTCATAAGATCCTTCTCCTGGCAGTAACAACACAGCAAAAAAAAATTGAGAAAATGTGCCATCTGTTCACACGTGATACGATGACCATACGTGATTCATACGCTATCGCATATAAGATAATATATATATAATAATAATAATATAAAAGATACGTGATCCATTTTTATATTAAGAGAAGATAAATATACTTACGCAACATTCTTATACTCGCAGTAATCGACATCATCAGGGCAAATCAGATCGTCTCGTGGTGGGCCATAAATCGCCGCTACCAAGCCTTCGATGCCGTATCTAAGGAAGGAACAGGCACGAGCCAGTCTCCACACGATGGGAAGCGGGTCGTCACCACTACCGATGCCGTAGACAGCTAACAGCATCAGAGGAACGCTGAGCGCTGGACCGAGGAATACTGAATTCTGGAAGAGTTAGAAAAGATCTTTGAAGGTGACTTAAAAAGAAACTAACCGCCGCACTCAGAGTCGTAAATGATTACTAAAGTAAAGATTTCCAATGGAAATATACTCCTTAGCGATAGTTTAAGTAATCATTAATTCTCTGAGTGCGGCTGTAAGATTTCAAATATGTTTATTTTCCGTTTAATAAACAAGAAACCGGAAAAAGCGTATAGTAGAAAAAAATATTTGAGTATAATAAAATATTACTTAGTTGTTTTTTTTTTAATTACATTCCACGGACTCTGAGGACCGTGACTTTTGTTAACATAAATCTTTGATTATTATTTTAAGGGAGGGGGTTCGTTATTTAGTTATTAATTAATTAATTAATTTAGGTGTTTTTATACTGTTACTAGCTGTTTTGCCCGTGGCTTCACTCACGTTTTATAGCTTATTTCAATCAGGAAAAATGTAGCTTTAGAAAGCTACATTTTACAGCTAATGTAGCTTTAGAAAGCTACATTTTACTATTATATTTTTTTTTTTCACCATTAGAATGAAAGAAAGAATTTTTGAAATCGGACCAGTAGTTTTTGAGTTAATTCGTTACAAACATACTTACATACAAAGCTTCCTCTTCATAATATTAGTATAGATTATGTAATGCACTTATGGGAGTTATTTATTTTATAATTTGCCGTAAGTATGATGTTGTGTACCTACGTTCATTTTAACAATGCCTATATGGTGATGGTCAAATGTCAGGGTTAGAAAACAACCTTTCCTACAATTTGTTCGTTATAATTATCACTTGCCTTCAATTCTGTTTGATTACAATACGTTTGCGAATAAAGGAGTAACCACAAAAGAGCTTGTAATTTATATGACCATGGTTTAAATATTATTAAAAGCTACACGAATGGTACTGTACTAGTTTTCTGTAGGAAATAATCTGGTTTCAAGCGTGTATATGTACTACACGTACTACATAGATATCATCATTCGAACATCTTTCATCGACTGTACTGCAATCCGTACACCTTACACGAGAGTTCAACACGCACGCAGTGTGGTTGTGTACGGAGCGAGAAAACTATCCTGTAGCGCTGAATGTTTATGAATAGTTATTTATTTTTATTATTATAGTTATTAAGACGACATAACGTATGTTGTTGCAGTAAGCCTATAGTCAGTCCACGTGGGCAGGACCCGCTGTCATCAAGTTGCGTGAAGTTTTTTTGTTAAAACACCTTATCTAGTACGTAGTACTGATATCTCAAAGGTTTCAAGATTATGTAGTTACATTTTTACGAAACTCTAAAAGTTAGATTGTCTACCTTACTTACTTGTTTTCTTGCTCATGTATGTAATACCCAACTAATAAAGATTATATTTGCCAGTAGCATACTTACAACGACACTCAACATTGACGATATCATAGTCCCCATTGATTCCGCTATCAACGCCACCATGATGCATATCGTTGTGAACATGATTATTCTTGGAGCTTCCATGGGCTGTGACGTCAGAGGGTACGTGATGATCAAGTAGATGAGGCTGAAGAAGATGGTGGCAGGAGTCCGGGAGACGACCAGAGCTGCGTAGTAAGGCTTGAGGCCGTACCAGCGGTTGAAGTATTCTCGCTTTACTAGTTGAACTTCGTCTGGAACTACAAGATTAAGAGTTCAATCTGATAATCAAAGTGAAAACATTAAACTAAACAAGAAAAAAAAACTCAAAATCATTTATTTTGCTCGTATATCGTATACCTTTTCATAGAGCGGGGAGATAAAAGACGCTTCGGTCGACTTGGTGTACTTCCTAATTGGTCTATTTCTAAAGTTGTCCACTTCCTAATTATGACCATTTCCTAAGTTCCTGATTTCCTAATTTGTCCACCCCTAAAGAAGAGAGTGCGAAAGGATATAAAGAACGGTGGAGTAAATGTGCAAAACTTTAGAATGAGTTGAAAAGTTAAATAAAATTATTCTTGTCATATCGATACAAACTCGTACTAATTTAATAAATACTCACAAGCTAACAAAACAGGCATCATCGGGATATAAAGCATGGCAATAGTGCAGGCGTAGCAGAAACCGAAGTTGAAGAGAGTCTTGGAGGCGTCGTAGCCCATCTGGTTGAAGAGGAGACCAATTATGAGACCTAGGAACACGTGCATGCCGACACGAAGCCACAGGTAGTTCTGGAAAATAAAGAAAGACAATTTATTTCATCATCATCATTACAGCCTTTTACGTCCTACTGCAGGGACCGATCTGCTCTACGTCAACGGTGATTGAGCCGTTATCCACAACGCTGACTCAGGGCACGTTGATGGATATCATGTCTTTCGAATTATTCTTCTATGACATGTCGGTCTCCTTACGATGTTTTCCTTCACCGTAAGAGCACGTGTCAAATTTTAATGCAAATTAAGTTTTCTACAGAGAAATCTTCATAGGTGCACGGCCAGGATCGAACCCACGACCTCCGGATGGCAAGGCGCGGTCCATCCCACTCGGGCCAACACGGCTTCATTAATTTATTTTTCAATTATAAATTTCTAACTAACATTATTATTCTATGATTATCAGGGTCCAAATATTTATGTTTTCTGAACTGAAATAAATAAAAGTTACTTCATTAGGTACAGTTGACATAAAAAAGAGTTGATCACTAATCTGATCCTGTCACTTGATCACTAATACAAGAGCAACACACAGCACAGCGCTGCACATATGTTATAAATTCAACAAAAGTAAAATATTGTTAGCACTGCGATATTGGCCAGGCATTATGAAATAGTTATAAGCTCTGCGTAATACCATCATATACTACGAATGATTTATTCTAAAAAACATATATTTTATTAAAAAGATGGAAAAAAATATATGATGTATGTTAACCACTTTGTATTGTGTATATCTTGTCTGAATATCGTCCGGCGAAGTGTGGGTGTTGTATTACACCTGCCAGCCCCCTCGGGGGAAAGACGTGACGATATGCTATGTTATTATATCTATTTTAGAAAATAAACATTAGACCATGTGTAATTAGGCGTAGATAATTTTAAATTGCAATCCAGATAGACTATGATTGTGGACATAATAAACTTATTGTATAATTATAATAAATAGCACCTTACAACACCTCGCTTCAATTATGCTAGTTCAAGTTTAAGGCCATCTGCAATTCATACAAAGTGGTTTAGGTACTCATAATTATGTTTTATTAGTTTTTCTTGCAATATGCGACTATTTTACGAGCACTAATTACAAATCTGCGATTAGAAATAACTGCTTCGCAAATTATATAGGACAAATTGGCTCATGTTGCTTTGTCTTGTTACTAAGTATGAGCTTGCAACAAATTATCTTCAAGTTATCTGTTGATCTAGTTCGCAACTTCCTATGAACAGCTTATTGCATTTTTTTTCTTGAAAGTACTTAAGAGGGCCGCGACGTTCCGAAATTTCCATACAAACGCGCTACTCAAATTTCTTGAAAACCGTTTGTCAGATTATGATGCAATTTAGCATGTGCAATTAAATTAACAATATCTTCGCCCCTATGTTCTTGGTTTTTTTTTAAAACGTTCTCAAGCGAAAATAGAGCTATGAAAAATATCCGCATTTTTAAGGGGTCACTTTTGACTGATTTATTCAATAGGTAGACAAAGCAAATCAAAAATTCCATTACAAAGGGAGGTTGTCTACATCATTAGCTGTTAAATGAATCAATAATACAAGGGAAATTCTTAGTTACATAAGAATGATGACAGTAGCGCAAAAGTCATAAAAAAAAATGAAATTGCACTTTGTCACTCTGTAGGTAAGTTTAGAGGCTCGTCAGTATCATTACTCGCTCTCTTCATTCGTCTTCTTCTTCTAGACGAAATGGCGATAGAATTTCTTAAGCCAATGCGAAGTTAGTCTAGATCGCCTAGATCGAAATTAGTTAGGTCGCCGGACTCTTAAGAAGCTTACCAAAAGTTATGAAATGGGGACTGATAGATTCAACCTTTTTTCCTAGGGAAAATTCTTTGTGGATACCATCACTGGCCTCAGGCGCGAGCTGGGTGGTTATGTAGGAGTCCCGTTACTGGCAGCCTACCCACTAAAAACCCTAGGGTGTTCCTCGGCGCTAAATGTCGGGGCTACGGGGACGCTTTTGTACACTACCGCGGCCCCGACAGCGCCAGCTCTATCGGGCCTCTATCTAATCATCTTCACCTCGAGGACCAGTCCAGCCAGTGGATAAAACAACTGCATCGCAAATCATATAGGACAAGTAAATTGGCTCACTTTGCATTGTTTGGTTACTAAGTGTGAGCTTGCAACAATATAACTAAGTACCTTTGTTTCATTAAAGTTATCTTCTGATCTAGGTAGTTTGCAACTTCCTATGAGCAGCACTTATTGCAATTTTCTTAAAAGAGCCTAGCGTACCTAAAGTGATGAAATAGGAACTGATAGGATCAACCTAGTTTAACATTAATCTTTTAATATTTTACATCCAAAGATCCTGCAGACTGAAGTAACATCCTCTTAACTACAACGTGTTGTTTTTCATTCCCGCGGAATTTGTAGAGATAGTTAGACTTCGGTAACAGAGCACGAATAAACTAAGGGGCAACATTGAAATCGAAAAAAAAAGCTATTCCATAAATTTTGTTGACGATTAACGAAATATTTTTATGGAACAGCTGTTTTTGTTTCTCGATTTCGAGGTAGCGCCATGTTTTATTAGTGCTCTGCTAGTGGAGCGTATCTATCTTTACAAATTCCGCGGGAATGCAAAGCAACAAGTTGTATAATTGCAGATGCCTTTTGATACAAACAAGCCATGCAATGGTGTTAGTACTGATTTGTGTGTAGATAATTATCTATCTATCCGTACCTTTTTTGTTTTCTAGACTACTTCGAAATTTAGTAGTTGGTTTTTTTATATTTTTTTATTAATTATTTCATTCAATATTTTATCATAACTAAAACCTACACACATACATATCGTCACGCCTTTCCCTCGAAGAGACTGGCAGAGGTGTAAAACAACACCCACACTTCGCCGGACGATATTCAGTCCCAAATGTGACAGGGGGCGAGCCTGCCGCCATACACCGGGCTCCATTCATGTAGCAGATGACATACAATACGCACATATGTTAACACAATGAACAAATTGGTGCGTGCCGTCGACTGGGTTCGAACCCGCTCCCTCTGGCTTGAGAGGCAGGCCTTCTCCAACTAGGCTGTCATCGCTTAACTAAAACCTACTTACGAATAAATGGCATTAATTTACACAACATTTATCCTTTACGAGGACAATCTCACGCTTGATTTAGTAGTCGCTGACACGCTGGTCTGTAGCGTGAATGTTTTATAAGCAGGAGGTCTCGAGTTCAATTCCTGGCCGGATAGATGTTTAAACAATGGGTTTAATGCCCCAATTAAATACCTACTGCATCTCAGTTCATGGTCTAGTTGTTGGTTGTCCTTGTCTTTGTGTGATTCAATGGCATCTCCGACACTGGGAAACTGTGTGGAGCTATGAGTAGCAAACGTTTATTTATTTTAGGTGCTACCCGCGAATTCGTCTGCGTTTAATTCAGCAAAGAGGACCCGAAAACCTTCCTCGTGATTTCTTGTGAACTAATTATGAAATTTCATCAAGTTCCATACAGCCGTTTAGCCGTCAAAAGCCTACAAACAGACAGACAGCCAGTGCTACTTTCGATTTTACAATATTCGTATGGATTAGTTTAGGTTTTAGTATGGAAGTATGGATTAAACTCCTACCTTATTTCTCACAGTCTGCAGCAACATCCTCTTGAGTAAGACCAGGAACTGCTGGCACGCCGTGCTGCCGTGCTTGTAGTTGTGTTTCTCCACGCCGCCAGCGTTCAGCTGCTCAATCTCCATCTCTTCTTCATAGGAACTGTCGACAGCGAAGTCTCGCCAGCGCTGGTTTCTGCCGTTCTCGATCGCTGATACCATTCTCTCGGCATGAGGGCCATACTCGCCGCTGGATACTTCGATTACTGGTAGAAGCACAACAATAGTAAGGATACAAAGTTATTGGTTACTTTTTTTTATTGGCGCCAACTTTTAATGGCTTAAATCCCAAAAAAAAAACAGTTTTGTTCCATAAAAGAGCTTCATTGCCCTGAGACAAAATCTATGGAACATTACAGCTGTTTATTTTTTCAGGGTTTCAGGGTTGGTAGGCCCAGTAGTGAAAATTGTTCAAATTTATGAGTACAATGCACCCGTAAGTTACAAATAACGTTGTATATGTAAGTAGTTACAGAAAACGCTATCGAGATAACTAGAAAGCTACATAAATGTTTTTTTCATCTTATTTTTAGTTGTAAATGAACTAGCGCAATTTTTTTACAAAATGAGCAAAATTTTACGAATTATTGAATTTTTCTTCACCACATAAAATATGCAATGCAATACACACCTAATTTAACATAAAACATTTATATCCGATCATACCTACCACTAACAATATCATTACCTATAATCAGTTAGTTTGTTCGCTGTTGGAAATAAGCCACTAGCTAGCTACCACTACAATAAATACTACTAATTATTATTCCAAACTCAAACTTAAAATTTCTAAAATTGTACATCCCGCGAACTATACTCATTTGCTTTAAATCATACTGTTTTACGACCAGTAATTTTATTAACCACACCGCCCAGCTTTTGGACCTCTTCTTTAGCATAGCGTCGTCGTCGTTTAAAAATGAATTAGTCGTAGTCATTACACAAATTACCATATAAAGTGAGTTAGTAGGTAGGTACGTGTTTTCTGTTAACGTGCAACCTTCCACTTTTTGACCCCAACCCGTGCACATTGGAGCTAGGAACCTTTTGCCTTGAGCGACGTATCAAGGTTTCTACAAGAGTTTCTATTTTGTTTGATATTTAAATGGCATAGCAATGGCAATGTTGTGAGTTCGTTGCTGTTTTTTATTGTCTGTGTTTAACAATAGACATTGATTTCAATTTTCTATTGACTGATATTAAATAATTTAGTTGTTCTGTAGTCAAAGGTAGTTGATCTTTAAGTAGAGAAATATCAGTTTCGGCCTCTGTCTTTTACTAACTTGGTCTAAGAAAATGTGTTTTGTGTAATAGTTTTGGTTTCATTTAATCAAGCTACAAATTTAAGTCATTTGACTAAACTTTTTTACCAAGCCAGCTTTAATAAGCTTAACAAAGTTTTAATTAGTATTTAGCCTCGAGCAACTTAGAAATTGCTCGAGGCTTGATATCGACTTGCTTGATACTATTCAAGCAACATTTCTACTTACTAAAATCAGCGGGGTTGTAAGTCTTCGGGCAAGGCAGCTGCAGCTCATTGAGGAACGGCACCACTCCTGCAGTCGTTCCCTGGTAGGCACAGCGGCCGTCTGCCACCACGTACACGTGGTCGAACTCCGCGAACAGCCTCGCTGAGGGAGTGTGGAGGGAACAGATGACAGTGCGACCTCCTCTGGCCACTCTTTTGAGGAGGGAAACGCACGTCGAAGATGCTACGTCGTCCAGACCTCTGCAATTTATTAATATGGCGGTATCAAAAGCAGGAAGTGAATTAGAGGACGCCTTTAGTTACATTGCATAGTAGTTACATTTGATAGAAGGGGTTGTTCCTTACTCTCCCCCTAAACTAATACTCTCTAAAAAAATCTTAACTCGACCAATTTCTGTTCTCAACTCATCCTACATCAATTCTGTCATAGAGAGACGGTGCTAAAACAGCAGGTACCTAGGTTTCCAGAAGATGAGTCATGATCTCATATTAAAAAATGAAGGAAAAGAAAACCAACTGAAGATTAAATCGATCCAGGGACCATAAAACCATCTGATTGTTTTGAAGTTACTACAGATAGTGAAATAATTAACACTGATCAGATAATTGAATGTCATTATGTTCATTGTCTTTGGAGCCGTGAGCATTTTTGCAAGTGTTTAAAAGCTTGATAGCTATCTTTACTATCACACAATGAAGATTTCACAGACAAGGATTTCACATCATGACCGACTTGTTACATTTTAAAACATTGCAGCGTTTGACGACAAAGTAAATATACACCGCAGCTAGGTAAGTAGGTTTATTAAATATGAAAATACTAGCTGCGCCCCGCGGTTTCACCCGCGGTCCCACAGGAACCGTTTATTTTTTGAGATAAAAAGTACCCTATGTCCTTTTCTTACCCCAGACAACGTGTATGCAAAATTTCAAAACGATTGGTCGAGTAGTTGAGACATGGAAGCGTTACAAACAAACAAACGAACAAACTCACTTTCGCATTTACAATATTAGTTAGGATTAAGTCACGAAATTGGCATTAAAAACCAATAAAAATTAATAAAGTTGATTGTTAAAGCTATTCTATTATTAGACAGACAACTAACTCTAATTTATTCAGTGGGCGAGCAGATATTCATTATTCACTACGCTTAAATCAATAGTCAAAACTATACAGTATAGCTTGTTCTATTTTCAGTAAGTAAGCTATCCAGCGTTATAGGTACCTGATCAAAAACCTCATAAGGGTTCATTGTACTCATCAATATGAACAACTTTTATTATGGAGCGAACTTCGAAATCGCGAAAAAAAAATCAGCTGTTCCAAACATTTTGTCTCAGGTGATTGAACTTTTTGTATGGAACAGCTGTTTTTTTTGGCGATTACAGGATTAGCTTCATAGTAAAAGTTGTTCGTATTGATGAGTACAATGTAACCCTGTATAATACAGTAAGACCCCAAGCAAATCTTATGTCCAATAAAGTGTAACTGTATATTCCATAGATAGAAAATTTTTTCAAAAAATGCAATTTCTCTTCACGCTTGTCCTATTAGAGGCGCTTACGGTGCCATTTCTAGGATTCCATTTTCATATATTTTCATACTATTACGTATTTTTCGACAGAAATTGTTTGCAGTACCTACTGCAATGCTGGCATTGCTTTTTGTCAAATGTGCAAATGTCAGTTTACCAATTGACTAAGGACGTTGCTAGCACTCCTACATAGGTATTCACAATCAATCGGAAACGCTTACGTTCGGATTCTAAAAAAATTTAAACACAAATTATTAGAATCTCAGTCCGTATTCAGAAGTAAACGTGATTAATTCTTCCAATCGGATTTAAACTCGATTTTAATTCCAAAATTTATAAAATAGGCTAGTTTTCATCCAGTTTGAGTTAGTAATTTGTGGGATCCGATCGGAAACGTTTCCGAATGATTGTGAATAGCACCGCAGGGCCCGTATCGTGAATTATTATTTCCATGGTGGTTACATTTTGTTTTCGACGCTGCGCGACCGCGAATCGTATTTCCGCGCAATAAGGTTTATCATCGCGCAGCGTCGGAAACAAAACTTAACCATCATGGCAGACGTCATGGTCATACTTACGTTGTAGGCTCATCAAGGAACACAACAGGTGGGTTATTCAGCAACTCCAAGGCTACAGACAGTCTTTTTCTTTCACCCCCAGACAGCCTCTCGGACGCCGTATTTCTGGCCTTCGTTAGCCTGAGCAGTTGGACGATTTCTTCTACCTGTGTCGAAAATGGAAATCTACTTAGAACCTTGAGATATTACCCGATTAGGTGCAAATTATACTGACAAAAACTAAATCTGTACAGTTTTTGTCAGTTACAAGTTTTATTAAGTTATTTTAGTTAGTTTTTTGTTAACAGAACTTAACAGACCAGTAACAAAGTGCGAAGGTGACTGGACATTTATGAGCTAATTTTGGCATTTATAAAATGCTTACTTCCATGTATACTATAAATTGCATGGCACACTCAAAGCATCGGGAAACGAACCTTTTTTAATGCAGTAATGCATAGCATGGCTATATTAGTGACTATACTTATAGAGTAGAACTGGCTTCCGGTGACATTGTATATTCCCATTTACAACAATTGTAAGTCGCTAGCTAATGGAAGTTAATTTATGTATGCTTGTGAGCATTTTATTTTTACAGCATGTTACAAAAACACTGTTATATAATTGAAGGGCATGTACATTGTACACCCACTTTTTTTTTTTATAACAAACTAGGCATGCGTTTGACCACTGACTCGCCTGATGGGAAGCGTTGCCGTGATCGAAGGTGTAACACGCTTGCCTAGGAGATACCTATTCACTTTACTCTTAAACACCCCCGGATTGTATTTAGGTGGAAAGACAGACGCAGGCAACGAGTTCCACACCTCTGCAGTTCTTACAAGAAAAGTTGACTTGAAACGCTTAGTGCGTTTTGGCGGAATTTCCACCATGAGAGGGTACCACCTAAAAGTTTTCATGCAATGATACCAAAAAAATGCAAGTTAAAAAGCAAGAGCTATGACCGGTTTAAGAACGCAAGAAAAAAGGACATTTTACAAAAATGTTAACACATCTGTATCATAATTATGTTGGCAGCTTTTATTCTAAGAAAGTATGGGCACGACGTACAAATAAATCCGACGCGATTAGCGTCTGCGTTCGCGCTTTAAGAAGGGGGGAGCGCGATGAGTAAGCAAGTTTTTATAGTCAATATATAATTTAGACTGGCATAATTGCATCTTCCAGTCGATACTGGAGGCGCATCTTGAGGATGTAACAGAGTTTTCGTAACACCCTGTATATCTGTATCTGCGCCCTGGGGCCCTATTCAGAGATTTGAGATTTTCATCTCACCTTTTTTCGTCCTTGTTGCTCTCGTTTGTAACGTCATAGGTGTGAGAGTGACCAAGATAAAATCTCATCTCACGCGTAGGAATAGCCCACCTGCCATTTTATCCGTGGTTCCACGGGAATCGTTAATTTTATTGGGACGAAAGGTACCTGACCCTATGTTCTTTTCTGTACCCCTGACAAAGTGTAACTATATGCAAAATTAGACGATGATCAGTTGAACAGGTAGAGTGTAAAAGCGTAACAAACAAACAAACTCACTTTCGCATTTATATCAGTTAGGATTAGGATGTCAATAATACATACTATCAGAGCGAACCTTGAAATTAAACTAATAGAATTATCAGAAAATGAGGACAACAGCTGCGTTCTATATATTTTTTTTATTTATTCTCATCTTTTAATTTATTTTGAACTAGCTGCGCCCCGCGGTTTCACCCGCGGTTAAAAAGTATCTTATATGCTATTCTAGACTATAATCGATCTCTGTGCCAAATTTCATCCAGATCTGTTCAGCCGTTCTGGCGGGAAAGAGTAACAAACATCCATCCATCCATCCATCCATCCATCCATCCATTCTTACAAACTTTCGCGTTTATAATATTAGTAGGAAGGATAATCTCATTCTTTAACTTTTTTAGAATTCTCACATGAAAAGGCGGATGAAATTTCAACCAATCTACATAAATTAATTCTAGTAAAGTTTAAAAAAAAAATCAAGTTAGAAGCAAATTTAATAATCTAAAAAAAGTTGCTGACGCACGCCACGCGGAAGTCTTTAAGTCTAAAATTGTCTGTATTATGATGTAATTATCATTTTTCTACGTAAACTTCTCAGAAACTGTTTTGCACTCATGAATTTGCTATGAAAGATCGAATACATAGGCCAAGGATGTGATTCCCGGAACACCAACATTACACGTGCCAACTTGTCATGTAGAAACAACGTTATGCAAATAACAATGATAATTTAACAGAATAACAAGAACTTTGGCGGATTCTGTAATAGGAAGTAGATAATTTTGTTGTCTCTATGCTGATTTTTTCCACCACAAAAAAAACCCACAAATAAAATTAGGTACCTACATAATAATTATACGGATGCCTACATTGATATCTGTATAGAGTACATATTGTTTTAAAAAAATTCCATAAATCACACTAATATTAAAAATGCGAAAGTTTGGATGGATGTATAGATGTTTATTACTCAATCACGCCAGAACGGTTGAACGGATCTGGATGGAATTTGGCACAGAGATACATTATAGTCTGGAATAGAACATCCTACTAATATTATAAACGCGAAAGTTTGTAAGAATGGATGGATGGATGGATGGATGTTTGTTACTCTTTCACGCTAGAACGGCTGAACAGATCTGGATGAAATTTGGCACAGAGATAGATTATAGTCTAGAATAGCACATAGGATACTTTTTAACCGCGAGTGAAACCGCGGGGCGCAGCTAGTAGGCTATATTTTACATCGCGCAGTTAACACCACGGAGCGTAACTAATACTTTATACTCGTACTAGCTGTCACCCCGCGACTTCGTTCGCGTTTTGAGCTATCCTATCTCTCAAGTTGGATCGAACTGCACATGGTGTGCGAATTTTATTATAATCGGTTAAGTGGTTTAGGAGTTCATTGAGGACAAACATTGTGACACGAGATTTATATATATTAAGATAAGATATACACTAGCTGACACCCCGCGACTTCGTTTGCGTTTATTATTTATATATATACTCGTATATGTGAGCTATCCTATCTGTTAAGTTAGATCGAACTGCACACGGTGTGCAAATTTGATTGAAATCGGTTAAGTAGTTTAGGAGTCTATAGCGGACAAACAACGTGACACGTAAGTTATATATATTAAGATAAGATTTATAATAGAAAAAAAAATGGTACAGTATTAATAATATATATGGACCAGTCATTATAATAAATACTTAAATGACTCTAGGCTAGGCAAGAAGTCAACGTTGTTGATCCAAGTCATTTTGCCTATGAAACCGGTCATTATTCATAGTGACCAGACTTTTCAAATTGCCCGTAACATATTATGTACACCGTAATCATTTCTTAGCCCAGTTTAATATTTTTATTTCCATTGGATAGGGTTTCTAAAACCATAAAGAAGTCTTGCCTACCCTAATCACCTATTTACCTTTAATTAATACCATAATCTAAATTCTATTTATTGTAAATTTTGGATTCTGCGTTTAGGCTTCTATTTGAACGAATTTTCATATACATATATACATTAATCTGTGATATTTTGTTATGTGGTCACCGAAAACAGGAAGATAACTCTCTTACAAAATAGACGATGAACTTAACTGTGAAGAAGAGGAACTCGGAAGAGGGCAACCGAAGAAAATATTGGTGAGCTGCGTGAAAGATAGGGCATGAGTGAGAAGGAAGGAAGTTAATTCTGAGACGACGAGAGATAGAGAAGAATGTAGAAAGTGCACAAACTGTAAATGTACCTACCTGTGTGGAATAATGGTAGGAAGATGATGATGAGGAAGCAGAGTGTGTTTTTAATTCAGGGTAAACATTCATTTCGTATATAATATTTTTTTTTACATTTATTTTATAACAGAACATAAAATATCGTGTCGCCATTACCCCGAGGGGCTGGCAAAGGTGTAATAAAACACCCTTAGTACACTGGACGATATTCAGCCCCAAATGTGACAAGGGGCGAGCCCCATACACCAGGCTCCAGTTTCGTAGGAGCTGACATTAAAACGCACAAATGTTCACACAATGAACAAATTGGTGCGTGCCTTCACCTAGGTCGGAACCCGCTTCCTCTGGCTTGAGAGGCGAGTCTTCTCTATCATAGCTATTCATTTTATAATAATTATTCATTCATTCCAAACACTCATCTAATCATGCCTTATCAACATGTTTTTGTGAATGCCTTATGTCGGTCAACGGTCGTCAATGACCGTCATTTTTATGAACTGTAAAATATCGAACTAAACCGGTAGTGACGCACGAATCAAGTTTTTAACTATATTTTTTGGTACCTCATCATAAATCAATTTTTTTCAAGAACACCATATTGTAACTTGTAAAAACCAAGAACCATAAACCAAGAACTAGTTGTAGGTCTATAAATTAGATATTTCTGAATGCCTATTTATTATTAGGGTTAGACGGAACAGTCTTACTAAGCCGAAAGGACCTCATTGTTTATGATAACAACTTTGATTTTAAGATCAACCTAATTGAATAAAAAAAACATGCACGCAGTCTAAATACGTTAATGTGTATGGTAAAGCGCAACACTATAATACTAGAAATAAAATTATAAAATTACAGAATATAGAATTTATAGTTTTTATTTAGATGAACGTAACCACGGAAAACAAATGACGTGTTTTTCTGAGCACTCATTATAAATATCAACATGAGCATTATTTTGAATCTTACTTTGTAATAATGTTTTCAGTGTATGTAATGTAATATAGGGGCAAATTAATCAAAAATATATTCTTTATTAAATTAATATATTTTTACTATATATATAATATAATATAATATAAATATATTAATTTTAATTTAATAGAGTCGCGAGCGTGCGAGACAGCTGCCGTGTCTTACCATACACCACGCATTTTTGTATTAAACAGTTGATTAGAAGTTAGAAGATTTATAAAATTAGGCAATCGTAAAATTAATAATGTAGACAAAAATCACGTTTTACAAAGAAATTGGAAAATATATTTCATATATTGTAGAAAACTCTGAACTAGAAACTCGGTTGACGTCGAATGACGGTTTTTTACCACGACTGCAGTCTTCAGAGTAAAGTTCGTTAGTTCCATACTAAAAATGTTCACAAAATGTGTTTTTAGAGCCTAGTGAATGCCACTGTTCCGTGTAACCCTGTTTTCCAGTTTCATTGCCAATTAGTTAGTTATGATTTAATAAGTAAGAAAAATAGTCGAAATATGCAAAACTCAGAACTGGTAGAGGATGCGTTACTATTAACCTATTTTTTTATTGATAAGCCCAACGAAATTGATCCATTATTTTGTATGCTTGTGTTTTTTTATGCCAAAGGTGGAAAATAAGCATTAATTTTGTTAACTAAATCTTAGTAAGATTTAGTTAACAAAATTAATGACGTCCCGCTTACCACAGTAGCCTTCTTCCGCTTGTCCAGGTCAGTTCCGAGCTTGAGATCGGCCGCCATCGTCATGGCCTCCAGCACCGTGATGTACGGCTGCAGCAGGTCTTCCTGCATGATGTACCGGGACAGCTTCCTGAACTGGCGCAGGTCGCGAGGCTCGCCGTTTGTCGTGATCAAGCCGTTTGCTCCGCCCACTCTAGAATTTGATTGAGAACTTTACTTTTGTCAAATTGTTTTTTTTTTTTATTAAAGGATTTTTGAATATTGTTTATAGAAAAAGGAAAGAAGTTTATTGAAGACCCTCCTAGCCAGCCGGAGTTTGACTGTTTTGTTTAAGCACGAGGTCCAAGGTTCGATTCTCGGCCACGAAGATGTTTGAATGACGAAATTTTATATCTAGGTACTAGCTGTTACTCGCTTCGAGACTTCGTTCGCATGTATTCAGAAAATAGTATCCAGAACCCTTCCTCGTGATATACTGTAACTAATAATCAAGTTTCATCAAAATCTGTTTAGCCGTTTAGCCGTGAAAAGCCTACAAACTACTACTACGAAAGACAGAGTTAGTATGCTTTCTGTTCTGGGTCTGGGTGTTAGTAGTGCATGTCATGTCTTTGTGTCTGTTCCATGGCATCCTGACACGGGGAAACTTATTCAGGAGCTATGAGTACGAAACGTTATTTATTTATGTTATTTCTGGCACTAACCACCTAACTGTTGAAAAACCTGTGTTTTGGGGGATAACATAATTATCGCCACGCCTTTGGGATAGTCCCTCCATATTGACTTAATGCTAAGTTGTGTACATATCATACTTAACTATTTATGGGACACACCTACAACAACAACACACGACAACTAGGTGTTTCTATTGCTTGAGAATTTGAAGTCTTCATATTTCGGAAGCTATAATGAACTACACAAAACAATACAGCTTATAAGTGCAACTCAACTCTTAACGCATCTCTGAATAAAAATTGTATAAATGCGTATGATTATTAATGCAAATCAAAAAAAGCTTTGAGCGACCGTCTTTTGTACTATCCTTTTGTGAAGTTAATAAAGTGTTCTTGTATAGTGTAATAAATAAATCATTTGCGTGGAGCCAGTTCAAAGTGGTTGTAGGTATTCATCTTTTGGTCTGAAGGTCGCTCAACGCAACCGTCTAGACTTTAGGCATGCAGGACTAAGTAACGAGTTTAGAAACTAAAATAATAAGTAGGTAGGTTAATAGATATATATGTTACGGGCAACTTGATTAACTGGGCAGTATTAATATGGACCGGTCATTATAATAAATAATGACCAAGAGCGTCTCTCCTGCCCGACTCCTCTATCGAAGCAAATCCGAATTGGATTGGGTCAGGTCAGAAGGTTACGCTAAGGCTGTTCGTGGCTTTTTTTTTGTAACAACCCGAAAACTCCCCTACTAAAATGACTATATACTTATATAAGTTAGTCAACGTTGTCGAACCGAGTCATTTTGCCTAGCCGTATGATTGAATGGCTGAATATCATATGGAAGCTAGTTGAACGACGCTATTTAGTAAAATGGCTAGGCTGTTAATTGAACGGCGAGTTAAGTTAGGTGCCTCCGACAGATCTAAGTCATTTTGCCTATACAGACCGGTCAATATTTATTGTGACCAGACTTCTCAAATTGCCCGTAACATATAAGTGTGTGCGAGTATTACTGTAGAGAGCCTTGACGACTAGATCTTCGAGGTGCGTTTTAAAGTTTAGATTTGCTTGTGAATTGCTTTTTTGACTCTACTGAAAGCGTAACAAAAAGAATGAAAAGAAAATAATGTTTAGGATTTGTTTTCAGGTTTAGATGTCTGTCTAGAAAATTAATTAGTCGGCTAACCTAAAAGGCAACTTAAGGGACTGTTAATTTGATACAAGTTAGAAATGATTAGAGTTTACAAAATGTACCTGTACTCTACGAAAAAATATTTCTTACACGTGCTTATATCTTTAAAAATTAGAAACAAAATACTTATTCCAATATCCTTTTTAAATAATAGTAATTCCATTTTTATACCATCGATCCCATAGTTTTAGCGAGTAAGATAGATTTGCTATCTCATATCAGCTCCCGAAGATGTATTGTTTTTACCCGACTGCACAAGGAGGGTTATGTTTTTATGTTTATGTTACGAGAGTATGTATGTATGTGGATATGTATGTATGTGAGGATGTTTAAGTACGTATGAGATTTCTTTGAAACATTCTACAGCCAAAACAGCTGGATGGATTTAGTGCCATTTCGTGTAAGTGACATAGGGTACAACATTTTGCAGCCGTTTTTTTTTCTTTTAATAATGAAACTTGTGCTTGAATTTTTATTACTTTTATGACATAACGAGCCCCACTGGCGGCAGTTGGGATACAAATTAAAACTTTGTTCTAACGACCACTACTGGTAGCTGTTTTGGTAATGGTCGTTGGGAGCAAACCGTCCTAAACCAAAATGTTTACCCGACTGTGCAAGAAGGAGGGTTATGTATTTCGAGTTACATACATTCGAGTTCGAGTTCCTATACTGTATGTTTTATGTATATATGAGGTTTCTTTGGCACGCCCTACAGCCTATTTATAAACAGCTTGGACAACATCTAAATTTTATCTGGAGTGTCAGACTACGTTTTGCAGTCGGATTTTTGTCATCTTTTAATAATGTTACTTGTTTTCATTCCGAAGCTGGCCGTTTGGGTTTAGACATAAAAAAATTGTTTAATAGTACCTAGTGGTTTAGTAGTACTTAATGTTTTAGAAACGTACCTATAGCCAGCCAAAATGTTGAGTAGCGAGCTCTTGCCGGCACCAGAGGGCCCCAATATCGCTGTCAATTGGCCCGACCGGAACTCGCCGTTCAAGCCGCGCAGTATGATTTTTGAACCTGCAACAATTTGATAGTCATAAGTGGAGTCTAATAAAAGATTTGAGGGTTATCCAAGGTTAGGCCGAAGGTCACACTTCTGCACAAAGATCCTGGAACCTGAAGGAAGCCAACCGGCTTATGAAGGCAAACCCTCTACGGTCCACACTGATCCAACATACCACCTTTTTGTCCAACGGAGTCTTTGAAGTAAACAGTATTTGTCCTAGACAAACCGCATTGGTTTAAAGGTCATGTTTAGTTTAAACTGTAATCATATTTATGTTAATAATGAAAAAATAAATAAATAAAAAAGTGTGAAACTGGCTGGAGAGACGGCGTAGTTCTCTCCGACGACCCTGGGCTATAGTGTTAGTACCGCCTAGGCTAGTCTTTCTAGCTGATCCCCAGTGTGCCACCAGTGCGGCTGCGCGGAGGAGACGGCGCAGCACGTGCTGGAGGTATGCCCGGGGGCGGCGGAGCCACGACTGGCGTTGGTCGCGGCTGTAGGGGCGGACCTCTCGCTGCCGACCATCCTATCTAGGATGGTCGCCGACGAGGGGTCATGGAGGGCTATGGTCTCTTTCTGCGAGGAGGTGATGTCGCAGAGAGAGACCGAGGAGCGGGAGAGAGAAAGGGACCCTCTTTCTCTCCCGCTCCGGAGGGCGCGGACACGGAGGCGAGCCAGCAGGGCTCGCACACCGTCTCCGCTAGGAGGCCCAGGGGCGCCGGACACGGGGGTGTCTGGTGCTCCCAATTAAGGAGGGTCTCCTGAGGAGCCGATGCCTTGGTGTCCAGGGCATCGCTTCGGAGCTGGGGAGGGGGACGAGCCCCCTCCTGAGGTGGGTCCGGCTGCGGACAGCGGCGTGGTGGGGTTACAGAGATTCTGAGAGAGGCCCCGTGACCCCGCCACTGCCGACGAGGATGGACACCGTGGGGATTTAGTCGGTAGGGGTGCCCTTCTGGCATCGAGTCCGACATACCCCGCTCCGCCTCCCCCGGGGCGTAGCGGGGATGTGTAAGTGCATTCCCCCACGAAAAAAAAAAAAAAAAATAAGTCTTTCTAGCTGATACTCCGTTCACTGCTTAGTCAGAGGGACGCGCAGAGGAGCTCTCCACCTCAGAGTGAGATCCCTCAACCACCTTCTTCGCACCCTCCTCTAAAAAGAAGAGGGGAATGCGGAGAAGTCCACCTCAGGTTCCTCTTAGTGTCTGGCTTGCCACTGCTACTTAGCCTCCCCGCTATAACGAGACGGTAACCCCTTGGGACGGGACGGTGAAAAAAAATGTTAAAATCAAATCGACCGTCTAAATGGCAATTCGGCTAGGTCGCCAAGTCGGCAAGTGACTAAAGCCAAGGCCAAGCATAGGTCGCAAGTGATTTGTGAAGCGACTATATAGCCGCACGGTGAAAATCTACCCGTGTAGACTCCTCATTAATTGTCTTAGATTAAAGCATCATACTAATAGCAAAATGTCGGCGGATGTAAGCGACTTTGCTGTGTACACTCCTATGCAAGACATATCGTCCCCATCTCGAATAAGACTGAGAACCCTATGTTGTAGTCACTCGAACATGCAGGAAGGGGATACATGCAGGAGGGAGCTCATTCCACAGATTGCAGGTGCAGACTGTAGCTATTTCTCAATGCAGACGCTATTAGCCGTATACTCAACGCCTATCTCATTTATCTAGATCTTTCGCAAGCAAAAAGAACTTTCTAAGCAATCATCATCAGCACGTTTCCCGACACAAATGATGATGATTCTGAGTTAGCTAATAAAATTATGTCATTTTTTATTACGGGGGAGACTTTCTAGTCCATTTATTTAATGATCCAGTCTATGGCTGGCTCGGTTAGCTTAGAAAGGCGGGTGGTGAAAACACGAGCATGATTTGATAAATGCATGAACGATTTATTTTAATGGAACTATGCAAGTATAGTAGTATATAATAAGTAGGTAAGAAGATTGCTATTACAATAAAATGATGGTGCGGCTACATAAGCGCGCGATAATTCATATCAAGGTAAAATCATCTTTAATTATCGGTTATCAGCGATGTTCTTGTCTACATTGGCGGTCAACTCGTCGCCTTCTGCGGTACTGATGTGGGCGATAATTCGCCCGATACATCGTCGAGTGACACACTAACCGGCTACACTTTTCGAGATAGCCCGAATTATCGCCGAAGGCCGCTAATGTAACCGCACCGTGATAATAAAAATAAATATTCGGAACATTTTGCACAGACGGTCGTCAGTATGACCCCAAACTAAGCAAAGCTTGTACTATATGCCAGAGATTGATTTACATAATATAGGGTCAACCGGAGCAAATGTTTCTGTGAGGCAATTGCGTCTTTCGAGAATTACTGACAAACCCCTCACAAATTAGGCATCTAACGCCATCTTGTACAGATTATTGCAACTAAAGCTAGAAAAAAGATGTACTTAGGTGGCACCTAATTTGTGAAGGGCTTGTCAGTAATTCTCGAAAGATACAAGTGCTCTACTTGACCCGATGTATTTAAATCTATATTTTAAATATTTACTTAAATAAATATTAACACCCAGACATAGAACAAACACAAATATTCATCACACGAATGTTTACCCTAGGTGGGAATCGAACCCACGCCGTCTAGCTCAGAAGGCAGGTTCACTACTGACTGAGCCACTGAGGCAGTCTTTGAAATTGGTATGCAGCTAAGTACTTACGTATTGTACTTGTTTTGTTGTGACTACGAATTTCTATTCTCTTTTGACCTACTTATAATATGTAAATTATCGAGACACTGAAAAGGCATTTCGTACGACGTTGTAGCTCTAACTACGCCTGGCTCGATAATTTTACCTGGGGCCCTACAATGACATGTTACTGCTATGGTAGATACGTTTTATTTTCGACGCTGCGCGACCATGAACCTTATTGGGCGGCGATACGACTCGCGGTCGCACAGCGTTGACAATAAAACGTAACCATCATGACGATAAGATGTCACAGTAGGCCCTCTGAAAACAATACAAGGAATCCTACTTTTATTACTAGTGGCTATTTCAAATATAAAACCTCGCGGCCGACGCATGTGCTCCTCAACCGATTCTTGTGAAATTTGTGAGCAGTTTCGGTATTTGTACAGATTTTTTGCCAAGTCATCCGAGTACTTCCGCTCTTGAAAAAAAAAACAAAAACTGACTCGACAAAAAAATAAATTTCAAGGAAATCGGTTAAGAAATGCGACCTGTAGAGGAAGACAGAGATCCGGACAGAGATCCGGGGCCCTATTCGGAGATTTGAGATTTTCATCTCACCTTTTTTCGTCCTGGGGGCTTACCACAACCTCTTAAAACATCATTAATTAAGCCTTACTTCGTAATTTCGTACCATGACCACCCTAAAAGTATTCCTGTTAAGTTTTGATATCGCTTAGCAGTTTTGATGACGTCACTCGATTTCGTTCATTCAATCCAAGGAACATTTGTTTAAAAACCGTACCACAACCTCTAAAGTATTCCTGCCGAGCTGTCAAAATAGCAGGAATGATACAAATTACAACAATTGTTAAAAAGTTGCTCTCCGTGTAACTTTTTCTATTTATAAGTGAGTTTTTGCTGTGTTTCTGAGGTTCTATTTGTAATATTTAGCAAGATGGCCGATGATTTGAAAATTTTCGAGTTTCTCGAAGCAGGTAATAGAAGCTCCGTAGTACGAAGGACGCCTGCGGACGGGCTCCAGAATAAATTTCAACCCTTTTTCACATAGATTTTTATTTGGCTAAGTCCGCTCCTTTTGATGCACTTGTTACTTCTTAGAGTGAGCCTTCGCCTGCAGACTCCTATTAAAGCCCGCAGCGATTTCACTGAGGGTTTTTAAAAAGTCTCACATGATATCGAACTGCTTCGCTGAGACTCTGCGGCCTCTGTGAAAAATTATTCTAAGCATTAAATTCTAGATATCACAAAAAAAAATTCACAAACATTAATTGTATACAGCAATTGAATTTAATTTACCTTCATGATCTTAAGTAGATTTAATTTACGTTTTTGATGGGAACCGAAAAGATGGTGTCATGATTTTGTATTATTTTCTAAAACGAAAACTCGCCTTTACTGAAAGAGGGAAAGAGGAGCGAGATCTATCTCATTTATCATCATCTTCATCAGAGATTTAATGAAAAATGTTATGACAAACATACGAAAGACTATGGTGGTATGGCTATGTTGCCTCTAGCCTGCCCTATGAGACAAGACAAAAAAAATCGTTTTTGACATTGTTCATACAACCAAGTGTCGCCAGATGTTTCTTAGGAGCGGTTGTACGCGGGTGAGGAAAATAAAAATTCTTAGGGAAGAAAATAATAAGAAATCATAGTGTTTTTACTTGCAACTTGTAATAACCGTAAGTGTAATTTCCCTGTATCGATAGGATATTGTAGGCACGATTTCGCTATGCGGTCGTACTATTGTACGACCCCGATTGTACGATTTTTACATGGCAAAAATCGTATAATTACGATTGACATCGTACATCTGGCAACACAATACTCCAAAATACGCAAAAGTACCACAGAGTGTATAAAGGCACTTGTATCGTACATTCTTTTGACATCACTGTAGCAGGAGTAAAAACGTTTTAAAACATTATTGTTTTCAATGCTTGTGGTATGATACAAAACAATACTTATTAAGGAATGTAACAAAACGTTCCTGCGCAATGATGTTTTTGTAAAAGTTCATGGTAAGCCCCCTGGTTGCTCTCGTTTGAAACGTCATAGGTGTGAAAGTAACCAAGATAAAATCTCATCTCATCTCACGCGTAGGAATAGCCCCACCGGACAGAGATCCGGACAAAAATCCAGACAGAAATCGGACATACGAAAGCATTTTTGTCGAAGCTGAAACATAGACGTTTCGCTAGCTAACGGTCGCTAAATGTATGTGTATTTCTTTGTAACTCCTTCACGCTCGAACGGGTGGACTGATTTTGATGAAATTTGGTATGGAGGTAGCATATGCCCTGCATTAACTTATAGGCTACTTTTTTTTAACTGCGGGTAAAACCGCGGGGTGCAGCAAGTGTTATTAAAAGAAAAAAAATGACAAAAAAAATGCCTGTGACTTATGTTATGTCTTATGACTTTATGACCTCCCGTGATCAAGACAAACGTATTGTCATCCTATACTTTACAGTCTGTCTTATCTAAACGCCCATGATAATTACGCCTTTCAAACTCGCAAAAACGCCACCTTCAAAAGGGCTTGCAGTGGTGTAATACAACACCCACACTTCGTTGAACGATTTTCAGAAAAATGAAATATGTGGAAATACCTAGTTAAGTTCGGAAAGAAAAACTGTTAGCTTTTTTCCAACGCTATGTATTCCTGAAATTTAAGTCTAGGATATCTTTGTACTCATCACTAAGACCAACTGTTACTATGAGACCGACCCTAAAATCGAGAGAAGAAGAAAAACAGCTGTCCCATATGTTTTGTCGGCGATCAATGTACTTTTTATCAAACTTCCAAAAAAGAGGAGGTTCTCATTTCAATTACTCGGTTCGATTAGTCCGCCAATAATTGTGAATCGATTTTACTGACTATTTTTTGGTTTAGCACCTTAGAAGTAGTTTCATATACATTGAATCGATATCGGTCAAGCAGTTTTTAAAATTTCATCAAAATTAAAAAAAATGTTTACATGGATGACGAATTAAAGGATGGGAAGTCGGTTTTTAAGCTTTGCTTTCTATATCCTACTAATATTATAAACGTGAAAGTTTGTAAGAATGGATGGATGTTTGTTCCTTTTTCACGCCAGAACGGCTAAACATATCTGGATGAAATTTAGCACAGAGATAGATTATAATCTAGAATAACACATAGGATACTTTTTAACCGCGGGTGAAACCGCGGGGCGCAGCTAGTTATTGTATAAAGAAGCTGCTTTTTTTGCTCGATTTCTTCGTTGGCCCCCGAGTTAAAGTTGGTCATAAATTCATAATGGTGAGTACAATTCCTGTGAAGTGAGTGAGTTCAAATCCTAGAATAAGTCCGTCGTACACATACACCCATCATACAAAAGTATTTGAAATCCTACACATTGTGATGTATATAAACTCATAATTTAGTAACTACTAATGCTTCAATACATAACAGTCGCTTCATTACACAAACTATTTCCTGGTTACGTTGGAAGGTAAACTAAACCCAGTTGATGGCCTTTATTGCTTACTAGTTGCGCCCCGCGGTTTCACCCGTAGTTAAAAATAAAATGAAATGTCTTTATTCTGTTGGGTTTCAAATATACCCTTTTAAACGTCAAAGTTATGAGAATTATTCTACCCCCAGAAAAAGAGCCACTAACTAGAAGAACAGGCAAGAAAGTGAAAGGCCTTGAAAGTATCATATATGCTATTTCGAACTATTTCTATGCTACTACTACTACTACTATGCTATTTCGGGGAGTAAGGGGAGAACGGACATAACATCTCATCCGACCCAACTGTCATCCTCACCTGCCCGCGCTGGTGGTTCTTTTCAGAATAGCTAGCGGCGACGACCCAGGGGTCGTCGCGGTGCTCCCTGCTAGATAACGGACGAGGCAATGACGACCGAGCATAGGCGGTATAACCTAACACCCATCTGGAAGGGGCTGCAGCAGCCTGGGGAACCAAATGCTCCCTTAAAGGACTGGTGCAGAAGGCAACGGGAAACCACTGCACTAAATTCCCAAGAAACCTAGTATGAAATGAGCACAAAGCGAGATGATATGGCATGCAATCCGGCCACCACCCGGCGCCACGACGATTCCAGGTCGCATGGTGTGAAGTATGCAACTGGCCACGCTGGTGTGTCTCGCCAGGCACAGTGTGGACAAAATGCTACTGGTGATGGCTCGAAGCTTATAAAAAACCAACGATCGCTGAAGAAGATGGTTGCACTTGCAACGTGGAATGTCCGTGGCATGATCCAAGTCGTGAAGAAAGAAACGATCGATAAGGAACAGCAGGCCTACAAACTAGATATTTTGGGCCTTAGCGAAACTCATATGAGAGGCACAGGGTTCTATAAAACGAGCAGAGGGCACACCGTATATTATTCTGGCCCTGAAAATGAGAGTAGTAGAGGAGTGGCGATTTCTGTAACACCTGAGATCGATAAATGTGTTCTAGGATACAACCCTATTAGCGACCGTATAATTACTTTGAAACTCAACACTAAGCCATGTCGTATCAACATCATTCAAGTGTACGCACCTACAAGCACTTCTAGTGAGGCGGACATCGAAGGGTTTTACTGTCAATTAGAGGACACCTATAACTCATTACCTAAAAGAGAAGTAAATATCCTGATAGGAGACATAAATGCTAAAGTTGGGTGCACAGAGCACGACAACCACTTGAGAGATGTTGTTGGACGTTTCGGACTAGGCGTACGAAATGACAGAGGGGACCGATGGTTACAGTTTTGTGCGGCTAATTCATTGTCCATAATGAACACTTGGTTTCAGCATCATCCTCGACGACTTTATACGTGGACATCGCCAGGAGGTAACACCAGAAACCAAATCGATTATATCGCCGTTCCGAAAAGGTGGAAATCGTGCGTATTAAACACGAAAACCTACCCAGGGGCAGACTGCGACAGTGATCATTCTTTGCTAGTTGCAAGAATGGTTATTAAACTTAAGAAGTGTCACCGACATGTTGATAAGCAGAGGCGCAGGCTTACACCTGGAGAACAGACAAATTTCAAAGAGCGTTTCCAGCAAAAAATGGTTATGGAAGTACAGATGGATGATAGCTCGAGTGTGAATGAGAACTGGGCCAAATTCAAAGAACTGTTGCTTGCGGCCCACAAGGAAAGCCAAGTTGTTACACGTGACTTACCCCGCAACTCATGGTTATCAGATGAGACATGGGACATTATAAGGAAAAGGAAAGACTTACTGAAAACTCTCTCAAATGATGACAGTCGTGAGCGGTATAAGGTTCTCTCGGCAGAAGTGCAGCGTCGATGTAGGGCAGACAAGGACCTGTACTTTAACAACATCTGTACCGAAATTGAGGGTCACGCCCAAAAGTTGCATACGCGAGATCTTTTTATGAAAATAAAATCTATTACGCGGGATTTTAAGGCAAAAACATGGGCTGTTGAGGACGCAAGTGGAAGGCTGCTCACTGAAATTGATAAGGTGGTAGACAGATGGAGAGGTTATTGCGAAAGCCTGTACGCAGACGCAGCAGCAACATCAATTACCTTTCGACACAGCTTTACCGATGTACCTTTAGAACCTGACATTTTAAAGTCCGAAATTGAGTTGGCTATAAAGAAGCTCAAATCTAATAAATCGGCCGGAAGCGACTGTATTTTTGCCGAAGACTTGAAACTCATAGGGAATAGAGGTATGGACGTTCTGCAAAGCCTATGCAATCAGATATGGAGAACTGGTGAATGGATCAGTGAATGGCAGGAATCCATTCTAATACCATTACACAAGAAGGGTTCAACTAAGTCTTGCGGTAACTACCGAACTGTGGCTCTTATATCCCATGCGAGCAAAGTGATGCTATACGTCATCAACGAACGCCTTAAAGCATATCTGCAGTGGCAGATTCCAGTAGAGCAAGCAGGTTTTGTCAAAGGAAGAGGGACAAGGGAACAGATCGTGAATGTCAGGCAGATCATAGAAAAGTGCCGAGAGTTCAACATTCCAATGCTGATGTGCTTCGTCGATTACTCTAAAGCATTTGACTGTGTTAGGTGGGAATGTCTCTGGGGTATCTTAGAAGAAATGGGAGTTCCCCAGCATCTCGTTGTCCTAATTGCAAACCTCTACCAGGATGGCAACACAGTAGTAAAGGTAAACAATGTCTTGTCGAAACCTTTCAAACCGCAAAAAGGGGTCAGGCAAGGATGCATTCTATCTTCGATTCTGTTTAATATCTATGGCGAATATATCATGAGACGAGCTTTGGAAGGTTGGAAGGGTGGAATATCTGTTGGTGGTAGGAAAATCAGCAACCTCAGATACGCAGATGACACTACCCTTTTTGCATCGTCCGAGCAAGAACTAGCTGAACTCTTTTCTAGAGTAGAGAAAGAGAGTGAATTAGTTGGCCTTAGTATAAATAAGGCTAAAACCAAGGTGTTGGTGGTAGACAGACCGGGAAAGCTAATTCGCTCCAACGAACTCAAGGACCTGGAATTTGTTGAACAGTTTGTTTACCTGGGCTCACTTCTTAACAACGAGGGTGGCAGCGGGATGGAGATAAGTAGAAGGATCCAAATGTCTAAAGCAGCACTTACTAAACTCGCTAGGATATGGAAAGACCGCAATATATCCCGGAAAACTAAAGTGAGGTTGATGCGTACGCTGGTCTTCTCAATCTTCATCTATGGCGCCGAATCCTGGACGATAAGACAGAAAGAAAGAGTGAAAATCGACGCTTTCGAAATGTGGTGTTGGAGGCGTATGTTGCGAATTCCATGGACCGCACGCCGAACCAATATGTCGATTCTAAAAGAACTCGGAATAACCGTAAGGCTGTCCGCTATCTGCTCTCAGCGGATACTCAAATATTTCGGACACATCGCTCGTCGGAATCCTGACAGCTTGGAAAAGCTGATGGTAGTTGGTCAGGTCGATGGGAAAAGACCACGCGGGCGCTCACCTACCCGTTGGTCAGACCTAATAAGGACGCTCACGGGCCTGGCAATACCTGAAGCGATTAAAACCGCCGAAGACAGAAACTCGTGGAAGAGCATAGTGCATCGTGTGCACTCAATCAAACTGGGCACGACCTTCAGCAATGAAGATGCCGACTAAGAAGAGAAGATTTCGAACTATAATCTATTCCTGTCCCAAACTTCATCTAGATCCGCTCAGCCGTTCTGGCGTGATTGAGTAACAAACATCCATCCATACATCCAAATTTTCGAGTTTAAAATAATGTAAACGTGTAAAGTAATGTGTCGATTCCCCTCGATGTTACCCGCGTATTAAAAGGATTTAATCCAGCGTATATAAGCTACATCCATGCCAAAATTCATCAGAACTTGTTCAACTGTTAGAGTGCGATGAAGTAATAAACAAACACACACACAAGCTTTTGTCTTTATAACATTAGTTAGGATTAAACATTGTCTAGGCGCTAAGTGAGGGTCACCTCACCATCAAGTTTTAATTATGTACATAATAATATATCTACATAATGATGTAGTAGCGATGACTGCAGGTACTACATGGAGTGAAAGAAAAAACAAGAAGCAAGAAGAACAAAACAACAAAAGAGGCTAAAGGAAAAGACAGTAAAAAAATTTTCAAAGTCAAAGTCAAAATGTTTTTATTCAATTTTGGTATCAAAGATCTTATATAAGTACGTCAAAGTTCTTTTTTTTTAAATAGACTCGACCGCCTTGTTCGGATAAAGAGCCTCTACTCAGAAGAACAGGCAAGAATTATTATTATTATTATTACCACTGAAGTATAAAAAGTAAGCTAGGGCGCTTCCAGACGAGCCATATTTTTACTGCTATACTAGCCCGGCAATACTGGCTCGGAAAACTTGCGACAATATTTTGATGTATGAATAAAAGGTTGGACCACACCCAGCGATTAATTCATACATTTCTAGCATGGCTGATGGCCGGGCTGTAGTCCATATTACCAGTATTGCCGGGCAAGTATTGTGGTAAGTTATTGTTCCGGTTGAAGAAGTGGCTGGTGAATGAATGTTTTTATGAAACAGGCTAGCTGCGCCCTGCGGTTAAGTGCGGTTTCACCCGCGGTTAAAAAGTATCCTATATGCTATTCTAGACTATAACCTATCTCTGTGCCAAATTTTATTCAGATCTGTTCAGCGCCCGTTCTGGCGTGAAAGAGTAACAAACATCCATCCATCCATTCTTACAAACTTTCGCGTTTATAATATTAGTAGGATGATTTTTTAAAGAAAATGTCGTCACGTTTATAAAAAAAATAATATAATAATAATAAAATGGAAGGATGGGTCATGCGTCTGTAGCTAGTTACGTTTTACAGGCACTTTAATAACATTAATGGTTTCTCGCCTCAAATATAAATTAATTGTCAAATTTTTATTATAAAGTTGTAAGTAGTTCATAATAAAATTCATTTTTTAATACAACATACATTTATATTAATTAATGTAATTTAATAAGTCTAATAATAAAATTTGACTTTGACTTTAAAAATGTGGTTCGTGTAGGAGCCACCTAAGGCCGAGTGGCTAACCCTTGTGTCAGAGTTTTCAGGCCACCTGAAGCCTTAGACATGGCTTGACCGCTGTTGTTATAGGATAAAGACTACTCGACTGCCTCGGTGGCTCAGTCGGTAGTAAACCTGCCTTCTGAGCTGGGGGGCGTGGGTTCGATTCCCACCTAGGGCAAACATTCATGTGATGAAATATTATGTTTGTTCTGTCTGGGTGTCAATTATCTATTTAAGTATGTATTTAAAAATTTAGTTTGAATCCTTCACTAAATTAGGAAGCGAACGCCATATTGCACAGATTATTGCACCTAAAAACAGAAATAAGATGTAGGTGGCGCCTATTTTTTGTGAAGGGTTTGTCAGTAATAATCGAAAGACGCAATTGCCCCACCGACGCATTTGCCCCAGTTGACCCTATATTGTGTCCACAGAAGATTGCATTAAGTTAGGTATAACCACTAATGTATATTTAGGGTAAGTATGGTTGCAGTGCATTCACGTGCAGTAGTGAAGAATTTAGGGCGAGCGCACCGCAGGCATCACGTGTAGAGGCTTCAACTAGTGATGGGAACGAACATTCGTTATTTTTGTTGTCGATGGAATACAGTTAATTTTTAGACATCAGGATTTTCTATAAATTTGAATTTTAAACTATCGTTGCTAACTAAATTTGATTAGTGCTTTTACTATTTAAAATGGTTTTCATTCAGCTAACAAATCGTAAAAAAATAAATTTTGAAAAACGTTAATAGATTTATAAAATATTTTCATTGTTCTCTGTGATGTTGAACCTGTGGTCTGTCACAGCCAGCCTTTTTAATCAGCTGTTCAATTAACAGCCTAGCCATCTTACTAAACGGCGCCGTTCAACTAGCTTCCTGAGTGAGCGAATTCAGTCGTAGCGTTTCTATTACAAGAGTAATAAACTGGCTGGCTGATGATCAGGTCATTCATACAATAGAATGATTATTTGTCGAAAATATTTAGAAATGTGTTATTCATTATTATTAAAATATAAATTGCAAATCCCTGAATTGAAGGGAAATTTTGATCTATAGACATACATACATATGTAATACAACACCTACATTTCGCCAGACGATATTCAGTCCCAAATGAGACAGGGGGCGAGCCTGTCGCCATACAACGGGCTCCAGTCATATAAGATGACATACAATACGCACATGATATTATAATTACCTCTCCTGCCCGACTTCTTCATCAGAGCAAATCCAACTTGGATAGGTTAGGTTAGCAGGCTAAAGCGTGAGCAAAGCGAAGCTGAGCTCCCCGCCTTAATCTTCGTGGCATTTTTTGTAAAACAACACGGAACCTCCCCTACTTAAATGACTGGGCTAAGCATGTAGTCAATCCTAGTCATTTTGCCTAGCTGTTTGATTGAATGGCGCAATGTCATCAGGAAGCTAGTCTAACGGCGTCGTTTAGTAAAAAGGCTAGGCTGTTAATTGAACGGCTAATTAAGCTAGTTGGCTGCGAGATATCTTGATTCATCAAATATTTATTAAGAGTCCGGCGACCTAACTAATTTCGACCTAGGCGACCTAGACTAACTTCGCATTGGCTTAAGGTATTCTATCGCCATTTCGTTTAGAAGAAGAAGACGAGTGAAGAGAGCGAGTAATGATACCTGACGAGCTTCTAAACTTACCTACAGAGTGACAAAGTGCAATTTCATTTTTTTTTTATGACTTTTGCACTATCATAATCATTCTTAAGTAACTAAGAATTTCCCTTGTATTATTGATTCATTTAACAGCTAATGATGTAGACAACCTCCCTATGTATAGGAATTTTTGATTTGCTTTGTCTACCTATTGAATAAATCAGTCAAAAGTGACCCCTTAAAATGCGGATATTTTTCTCAGCTCTATTTTCGCTTGAGAACGTTTTTAACAAAAACCAAGAACAAAGGGGCGAAGATATTGTTAATTTAATTGTACATGCTAAATTTCATCATAATCTGACAAACGGTTTTCAAGAAATTTCAGTAGTGCGTTTGTATGGAAATTTCAGTACGTCGCGGCCCTCTTAATGTTTGTAGTCGCTTTGTGTTATTATTCTATAAAAATAAATTGTAGTTTTTCTAGGATTTAACACCCTATTGCGAACATCATAATAATTTTTCGTCTTGTCGATAAGTACTGCGATTTTTTATATCATTATTTGATTTCTCTATAGCATTTAACACCTTGTTGTGAACATCATTTTATTTTCCACTTATCGATACTAGGTTTATTTTATTTATAAATATTTCGCGTCCTTATATTACGCAGTCCCACGTGCTATAGCTTTCTAAAGTTGGCCAATGCTAGCTCTCGTGCTGCAATTATACCTAACGGCAAAACGCTGCTACTTGAGATGCTTTGAGACTTGCAACTGCATTACCAATGTGAATGGACCGGCTTCTCTATACAAGGTCACGGGTATTAAGGATACTTAACCGAAAACAGGTGAAAGTACTCACCATTTTGAATTACTTTTACTGTGGGGTCGACTCTGGAATCGCCAAAAAACAGCTATTCCATACATTTTTCAGACTGTGTCAATAACATTCTTCTTTGAAACAGTTGAATTTTCAGGTTTGGTTATATTAAAAGTTTTTCAGAATTGTGAGTACTTACACCTGTTTCGGCTTAATAACCTTAATGCCCGTATTACCAATACAGATAATGATGACGTGTACTTTACCCGACTGGCCGGAAAAAATGTAATGCTCTTCGGGTTTATGTAACGGTCGTAAGATATCCTATGTGAAACTACGTCTTGACTGATTTTGGAATGCAACGTATCGATTGGTTCCAATACTATTTTGGCCACTGGCTCCCGACACACAGTCTCTGACTAGTTTGGGAGCCTCTGGAATCAAATTTGAAATGGTCACATGTTTTTTATACCGAAATAAATTATTTGTATTTGTCATATTAGCTATTTCGTCATTGTTATCTACTGATTCACATTAGTACGTCGAAGCTTAAACGACAATCAACATCATCATTAGCCTAAGATAACCTACTAGAATAGAACTCCGTTTTTGTGAAATTTTTCACGGTCATTGTTGATCAAGCGCTTACATCCATTCATGATTTTGGCCTTTAGTGTAAGTGTAATAAAATGCCACATGAGGCGTTTTTGAATACAAAGATGAGAGAAAGGCAGGAAATCCCGTTGCCTCCTAATTACACCACACAACATTTTACCGCTCTTATTGATGTCTCCTTTCTTTTCTAGCAATTGTAGGAAAATCCCACTTTCACATAGTTTGTTGCAAAAATGTAAATTAAGAATATTCTTGTACCGTTATGTTTGTTTTATTAACCTTAAATGTTTGTTAATCGTTGTTATTAGTAACCTAATTGACCGAGTGAGTCTAAGTGGATAAATTGGCTTTTTTGTGTATGTTTATATATTTTTTGCGATAACTTGAACTTGGTAATCGAAATCGTGTATGCATTCGTAGACAAATGAACGGTGAATTTTCCATTGCAAAAAAAAATTTGTTGCTATCGCGGTGTTGTTGTGATTTTTTGCCACGAGCACATTTTATCGAACGGCTATCATTCATGCAGGAGTACGAGGAAGTATATTTCCGCACTTTTTTTTAGTGATAATAGCCTAGTTGGAGAAGGCCCGCCTCTCAAGCCAGAGGGAGCGGGTTCGAATCCAGCCGACGGCATGCTCCAATTTGTTCATTGTGTGGCCATATGTGCGTATTGTATGTCATCTGCTACATGACTGTACCCCGGTAAATGGCGACAGGCTCGCCCCCTGTCACATTGGGACTGAACATCGCAAAGTGTCGATGTTGTATTACACCTCTGCCAGCCCCCTCGGGGGAAAGGCGTGACGATATGTTTTTTTTTTTTCGAAAATCGAATTTGAGGTACTAACTTACGGAAAAGTGACTCCGTCCATTTTTTATTATTTTGATGTTGCAGTATACAACACAAAGCGTGCTACCATAAGTGGTATATTGTCACAAAAAAAAGGTTTTTTTTCCTCAATTGAGAAACAACTTTGTGAATTCAGAAAAAAAAATTGAATATCAATTAATCTATCACATTCTTATTGGCTACTTAAATATTTTAATTTAGTTGTCACAGCAAAAAATGATTATCACAATCCTAATCTACATAGGTAAGTACTTGTTTATCACATTCTGATTACCATGTTTAATCTATCAATATGGCCTAAGTTTATTTGGAAAATCCTAGAAAAATTGGTCCTATTTTCTTATCCTGACTATCTTAATCCTAACTAATATTATAAATGCAAAGTGAGTTTGTTTGTTCGTTTGTAACGCTTTCACGTCTCAACTACTAAACCAATAATCTTAAAACTTTGTATACACGTTGTTGGGGGTACGGAAATGTTAATCTACTCTTACCAATTTTTTTCACACGAACTTTAAGCCATTCCTTAAGAACTTAACTTCAAGTAACCGATAAGCGAGTATTTCGCTAGTAGTTTAAAACTAGTTAAGTAACGACTTAGGCAATTCTTATATTTAATGCATGGTATAATAATAAACTCCGCCAGGTATAGCATTCAGAAACACGTGGTGACGTCAATCGATGCTTAAGCAAGACCGAAATAAGTCATTTACAACAAGATCGAAAGAGACGGATGACGGTGACGTCATTATGTGTTTGCTGAATGCTAGACCTAGTTTTATTTGGATCATGATTCAGTGCAAGTGGTCATTAGTCCTTACTGCCAGGTATTTGTATAATACTTGCTAAACTTGACTAAGGCATTTATCCGGTAGTACACGTTACATGTTGTTATGTTCTTGGATACGGTAACTTACTTAATTGTAAACGTCACGCGAGGCTATCATATAACATCACTAGCCACGCTTCGTGGTTCCACTCGCTTTTCTAGAAGAACCGCTTTTTATTTTGGGGTAAAAACATCCCAGCGTAGACAGCCTATCATCGTCTCATCATCATCGTGTGTTACACACGATGATGAGAGATGATGCGTATTTTCATCATCGTGTAATGATGAGACACTCTTACATCTTCCCGTAAGGACAGCCCCCTTATGCTTGGTCTGCGGAAGCAGTCTGCGTTAGTAGAATTGAAGAGTGCTTTTACGTCTGCTCCTGTGTTGGCGTGCCCGGATTTCTCTTTACCTTATATCGTTCACTGTGATTCGTCTGAAGTGGGTGTTGGCGGCATGTTAAACCAAGTTTTCGACGGTGAGGAGTGAGGGATGCTCCTCACTCACGACTGCGTATTACAGTCGCTCTCTGAATAAACCGGATTGAAATTATTCAGCAACGTAGAGGGAAGCGTTGGCTGTTGTTAATGTGGTGGAACATTTTCATGCGTACTCATCATCGTGTGATGATGATGTGATGATTTCAAGTACCCGCAGGACTTAAAGACCGGCATTGTCAGGCCAATATATTAGAAAGGCAGCCACAAAGAATGTGATGTGTGTGTGAGCGGGTTCGATCCCAGCCGACGGCACGCACCGATTTGTTCATTGTGCGAACATTATGTGCGTATTGTATATTATCTGCTACATGACTGGAGCCCGGTGTATGGCGACAGGCTCGCCCCCAGTCACATTTGGGACTGAGTATCGTCCGGTGAATTGTGGGGTTTGTATCACGCCTCTGCCAACCCCTTCGGTGGAAAGGCGTGACGATATGTTAAAATGTAAAAGATTTTTTTCTCTTATTTCCCTATTTTCCCGATATTTTCTCTTTCCAGTTACCTAACTGCAATCAGTCGATAGAATTTTATCAACTAGGAGTATGTTGAATGAATGTTGGTTTTTTTAGTGAGCAGCAGTCCGATGCCTTGCTCTCAATTCAGATCATGTGGTTTCTCATTAATCTCCTTACCACATTGGTATAGTCCAGCAATCCATACACAAAAGAATTGGGGTGATTTAAGAGTCGTTCGATGCTGTTTCTGATAGTGCTTTATTTCTAAGGCCACTGTTACTATGTTCAGATGAAAAAGATACCTTAGTATATTAAATCTTCTTCTTCTTATCTTATAGGGCGGTCTTATCGCTCTTAAGCGATAAGACCGCTCATTGCGCCTTTATTTTTGAGTGTTTAGTTTAGATTTATTTGTATTTGGTGTTAATAAAGAGTTTTTGTAAAATATACTTCCATACAAAAATTCGTTAACAACTGTTGAGCCTTTGCAGCGTGAAGCATTACACTCACTCACAAACATTCGCATTTTTAATATTAATGTGACAGAGCACGTTCGTGAACGTATAACGTAGCGTAGGTACAACTCTTTAAAAACATGCAATTTTTACCCAAGTTGCAATTAGTGTAACTAAAGTAAGTAGGTAAAATAATTATGTAAATTACGTTGCTGGTTGTGTTTGTGTCATTTTAGGTATAATAGGTATTGCAGCCTCTGATAATTTGATAAGTGAGAACTAACACAAGTATAAATTAAAAATTAAAAAACCCGCGATACCGATTTTCATTAAACATAGCTAAAAACATTCCCGACTAATTCACCTTTCAAACAAAAAGAAACAACATCAAAATCGGTTCATCCGTTCGGGAGCTACGATGCCACATAAACACACACACATACACACAGACACGTCAAACTTATGAGACCCCGTCGTTTTCGCGTCGGGGTTAAAAACATACAGAGGAACATAGAACCGAGAGGCAATGTGGCAGTTAGGCACCGATTCTAGGCCTGTTTGCTTTAAACCTATACCGACTATTTTCAATGTACTAGAAAAAAATTAAAGCCTGATACTCTACATCCTACCAAACAAGTTTTACTATAGGACCAACCCTATAAATTCGCAAAACAAATGTCAGCTGTTTCATACATTTTTAACTTTTTCTATGGAGATTTACAGCTGATTTCTGTTTTGCGTAATTATAGGGTTGATCCTTCAGTAGAAGTTGTTTATTATGATCTAGAGAATCAAGCTTTAAAATTTTGCTAGTGTTGAATACTAGCTGCGCTCTCGCTTTGTAATAAGTATCCTATGTGCTATTCAAGACTATATAGTCTATCTATCCAATTATCCATGTTCCAAATTTCATCCGGGTTCGTTCAGTCCTTTTATCGTGATTGAGTTACAAACATACATACATGGCTCCAAACTTTCGCATTTTCAATATTAGTGTAAACTTGTAAAGTGTCATTTAGTGTATAGTGTCATGTGATAGTGACATTTTGCTTTGTAAGCAGTTTTTTTTTTTTAATTTATTGGCAACTGGATACAAAGTCCTTAATGCCTAACTTAGTAATATTTTTTCCTTCAGTAACAGATGATGGGATGATGATGATAAGGTGATGATGAAGACGATGAATCCCTCCCCTTTCCCCATTCCAGTAAAGTTATGGATACTTTACTGAAACTTTAAGTGAAGTTTTGTAGAGAACACGAAAAATCGCGTTTCGCGATGTTTGTATCATTTGCCCACACTCGTGCACGTTGACGACCCGGTAAACGTTAATAATCCACCATTATTACACTTTAACACTCGAAGAATCACAAGTTTTAGAAAATAATACAAAAACACGACACCATCTTTTCCGTTCCCGCCAAAACTTCTTTGTAAGCAGTTCGATTATAAAAGTTGCTTTGTTTTTAGTTAAAAAGGTAACATTCTGAGCAAATCAATCGTTATTTTAATAAATTATACTTAGGCGTGAAATAAGAATTTCAGAAAAATGTTATTTTTCCATTTGTACGTACTAAGTCGGTACCACGACAACTAAATTATATTTTAGTTAGTAAAATTACATTTAATATAATATAATATTAAAATTACGCGTGAATGACATAATGTCTTTGTCATAATAAATTCTTTGAAATTGAAATTGAAAAATTGTTCTACTAACTTCTCCCATTCTGCACGGTGTAGGTGAGGTCCTGGAAGGCGAGGTTGACGGGCGGTCGCTGCGGGAGGTGTGAGAGGTGCGCGCGCCCCATCGCGCGCGAGCCTGCCGCTTCCAGCTCACACATCGCGGTAGCCTCAGTGGGAAACCATCTGAAACAAATACATGGTTTTATACATTGTCCAGACCTAAAATCAAATCAAATATTTTATCATTAAATATATCATTTTCACAATGTATCATTTTTCATTTTGTATGAACCTTTTTATTTACATCTATTCATGACGCTTGTTACACGACACAGCAGATGCATCTGACAGCAGAAGATCTGTTTTGGCACAAACAATGAGTAGATGCACATAAGTACATTTAATATGAATCCACTGACTCTGAATTACTTTACACTGTGTTTCGGCAGCCAACCAGTGGCTTCTCTCATGAATAAATCTAAAATTATTAAGCAAAGTAAATCAACTTAGTATAGTAGTATTATCTACTTAGGTAAGACAAGGGGGTAGAGTCATTTTTATAACTTTCACGTTCAAATATTGTATGTTCGATACCCAATTAAATGAAGACGTATGATTTGATTTGACTTATTATGCCTTCAGCGAAGTGTGGATGCTGTAATATACCTCTGCAAACCTCTTCGGGAGAAAGGCGTGACGATAATTATGTCATATTATTGTTTATATACCAAATTCTGGAAAATGTAATTGACGTAGTTTAGTTGAAAGATCAGACTTACTAAAATATAGATTCCCATGTCTTCGTTTTTAAGGCATATTGTATTAGAACAAGAACATCAATAATTTTAACAGGTTCTTAATTATCATGCTAGAAAAACGGCACGGTCAGACTTTGGATGGGTGGCTGTAATTTAGACCAAAGTGCACCGAAAGTTGACAAGGTAATTAAATTTTCAACCATTTGTTTTTGACAATTCAATTTTCAATTTCCAAAGTTCCTTATTACACGATAATAAATACAGTAAAATACTCAGTTATCTAGTGTATATAAAATGATGTTTTTGACAGCTCTTCAGTACATGTCAACAATGGACCGCTTTAAACAAATACCCAATAATTATGTAAAATTAATGAACATGGACCTTATTGAGCACTTTATCGTAAGTCGGATGGTACATGAAATATAGGCCCCAGCAACAAACGTCAATCCATGTCAAAGGCCTTCGGACTGCCTATATGTATAAAAACCGACATCAGGGCTAGCCAATCAGCCTATACGAACTTACTTTTACTATATGACGCTAGTGGGTCGTAAAAATATTAGATGGCAGGTATTTACGTTACGTCATCGACGACAGCGTGGGTATCCGCCATGAAACTGGGTAAAATGGTAATTAATATAACACAAACTATTAAATACAGATACATAATTTAAATTAATATAGTTATAGTATAGATTTATATAAACAAGAATGCGTTGTATTTTTCTAAATAATGTTATATACTAGATAAGTGTTGAGTATGATAGGTATAATACTGTTTTAGATATGATGTTATACTATTTGTAAGATTATAAATACCTATTTTGCAGCGCCCTTACAGGGTCTTTGTACTTGCACGTCTTAGTCTAAGCACTATGCAGCACTGTATTTTGGCAAATAAATAAAAATACTTTTCATTGAGGAAAATTTAGAGAAAACACAGCTAAAGCTTTGGGGGCTGAGCTACCCACGTCCGTAGGAGTGTACTCTATTCTGATTCCCTACACGTAGTCCCCGGGTAGTGCTAACCGGGTAGCAAACTCTGGTGGGAGGTTTCGGCCGTGGCTAGTTACCACCCACCGGACCAAGCCATGCCGTGAAATGACCTAGTCGTGTTTCGGGATGTAGTCCGGTGTAACCGTTCCGGTCTGAGCAGTAGCGCACTTGTAGCGCCTCGCTCAACTGCCGTCCTTGTACTTCTTCACTCTACAAAACTTCAAGGCTAGAGTGAATAAGTACCTTATAGGTCGTCGTGCTCCATCTTAGACCACAACGTCGCTTAACATCAGGCGAGTTGGTGGTCAAACGTCGACCTATTCTACTAATAAAAAAAAATCCATTGCAATCTTTGATCATGATCATTTGTAAACCAAACAATCGTAGAAAAAATCGCGCCTCTATTACGCAATAATGTAGACGTCGACATTGACTTACTTTGGGGTCAAGTTGCTTGCATTCGTCTGTAATTGTGATGTTTGCAAGTCATGCTTATTTTCTTAGGTGCTTAGGTATTGGAACTTCGAATCACGGTTGGCATTGAATGCGTTTGGCAAGTCGCCAAATGGGCGTCCCATTTATTTTTTAAGAAAAATAGCAATTAATCCGTGCATTATTGAATTGATAGCCTGGTTGGAGAAGGCCCACCTCTCAAGCCAGAGTGAGCGGGTTCAAAGTTTCAAACCCAGCCAATTTGTTCATTTTGTAAACATATGTACGAGTATGTGCGCATTGTATTTCATCTACTACATGACTGGAGCCCGCTGTATGGCGACAGGTTCGCCGCCTGTTTTATTTGGGACTAAATATCGTCTGGCGAAGTGTGGGTGTTGTATTACACCTCTGCCAGCCCCCTCGGGGGAAAGGTGTCATGATAGTTTCTCCCCCTCCCCTTCCTCTCAGTTTCTTGCCTGTTCTTTTGAGTAGAGGCTCTTTATCCGAACAAGGCGGTCGAATCTATATAACAAAACTTTGACGTTCATAAGTGTATCTTTAATACCCAAATTGAATAAAAACATTTTGACTTTGACTTTTGACTTTGATTTTGATATGAATTATTGAATTGAAAGACTGCTTAACGGTCATTGAAGAGGTAGAGTAGGTATTAAAACGTTTCCTACTTACCTCAGAATTATGAGTTCATAATTACAAATATAGATAAAGCTATTTACTTTACAAAACTGATTATGATCCTACATAATTACGCTAGTATTTACATACATATCGTTTTTATAGTATTTTTTGCTCTACCGTTCATTGAAACTAAATCACCTCATCTTATTCTTAATATATATAAATTACGTGTCACGTTGTTTGTCCGCTATAGACTCCTAAACTACTTAACTGATTTCAATCAAATATGCACACCGTGTGCAGTTCGATCTAACTTCACAGATAGGATAGCTCACATATATACATATATATATAAATAATAAACGCGAACGAAGTCGCGGGGTGACTTCTAGTGAAGCTAGTAGTATTATAAAACTAGAATGATTTATGACAACCAAAATTCATAACCATAAGTCGGTAGAAATCGGGTATTCTAACCTGGGTCTCTTCAAGACAAGAGTGAATAGGCACCTCATGGGCAAGCGTGCTCCATCTTAGACCGCATCCTCACTTTCCATCAGGTGTGTTGAGGTCAAACGTGGGCCCATTCAATCATAAAAAAAAAAATTAAAAAAAAAATTCGGATAAAGAAGCACATTATTTACCTAAGGTACATTAAATTTTTTCCTGCCAAGATCTAAAAAAAGTATGGAAGCGGCTTCTAATTTTCCCAGGTTTTTTCACTAGGACATTTTATTAGTTGAAACTAAATCCAATTTTCAAAATTAGAATTCAAAATCCTATACTAAAAAAAAAAAAAAAATCCATCGATCCCGGAAACGCGAAATTTTTTTATGACAGAAGTGCTCTCCGTACTCAATTGTACGAAGAGGACTTCTGAAGTAGAAGCTACTTTTTATTATATGGCAGAAGTACAGAGAGTACCCCTAAAGTTCAGGTAAATTTGTATCCAAATATCTGATCTCTATATAGTCATTAACATAACCCATATCTGCATTAAGTCCATAATTATTTTTGGCATTGAGACCGGTCAATGGAAAAAATAATTAGATTAATTGTCAAATTGCTAAAGAATAAGTCTGGCCTAGACATAATAATTATTTTTGTTGTAAACTTTAAAAAACGCAACCTTTGATTTTGTGTCTATACAATATACTATACTTAGCTTATGGCCACGGCTTCACAAGTTCACACGTATCGATCTGAGGTAAAGGCATCTGCTATAAGCACCTAACATAGTGCCTATAGCACATTCACAAAGACACAGTGTCTTTGTGAATGAAAGTAACTTTCTATGCTTTCAGCTTTGCTATAGCTACACTTTCGCGTTTATCATTTTATAGGTACTTACTTAGTCTACTTACGATATCATGGTGCGGGTGACAGTCGTATTTATTTATTTTATTGTTTAAGTGAGCATTAAACTATCTAATTTGTAGTATGCTAACTTAGCTTGACTAAGGACGAAGGTTCGTACCATTATCTGTAAAAACGGTAAAAAAAACACGTTTTATTGTAAGGTATTAAATAAATATTTAAACCCATAAATATTTATTTAATTCTGTTTTTTTTTTTAGTATTTGTTGCTATAGCGGCAACTGAAATACATAATTTGTAAAAATTTCAACTGTCTAACTATCACGGTTCATGAGATACGGCCTGGTGACAGACAGACATACAGACGGACCGACAGTCTTAGTAATAGGGTCCTGTTTACCTTTTGGGTACGGAACCCCAAAAATGGATTAGTTTGCAATCCATTGTTGAGGTTCCGTATCCGTCTATCCGTCTAACAGCTACTACAGTACACAATTTTAGCACGCTAGTTCACCTAGCGTACTTTAAATTGGATAATGTAATGACCACCTTAATTTACTAGGTACAGCTATTGATGACAGTATTTTAGTGTAGTGAAATTAGGGAAATTTAGAGAACATGAAGTGCGTATTGTATGTCATCTGCTACATGACTGGAGCCCGGCGTATAGCGACAGGCTCGCACCCTGTCACATTTGGGACTGAATATCGTCCGTAAAAGCGTGAGTGTTTACACCTCTTTACACCATGACACCTCTGCCAGCCCCCTCGGGGGAAAGGCGTGACGATATGTGACGAAATGTAATTTAGAGTGCATTTGAAGTTGTAGTGCATTTGTAAATCGTGGCAACCTGGCAATTAAGGGTGAAAGCAAAGATTTGTCTAACATTACAGCACCATCCTACAATGAAAATAGTTTAGTAGGAGCGGCATGCAAGTGTAATAATAATTATACTTACTTATCTAGAGACGAGGAATGTACTATTTACGAACGGTTTTACAAAAGGCCATTTGATAAGCACGGCCCAGAGGATAATTATGCTAACTAGGCCAGGACGTAGCAGTTTCTCATTCATTTACCTACTCAAATTAAAAGTAAATTTTCCTCATGTCAACTAGCTCTAAAATGTGATTAGTTTTTGTCCCCGACTTTGCCAGTCAATTGAGATTTATGAAAGAATTCCTAAGTTGCATTGGCTAATTAAGCCAAGCCTGGAGACAAAGCAAATTTAGTCAGGTCTAGAAAGAAGACTTTAAACAGACTTTAAAGAAATTCAGTAAAGATCAAATTAAAATGATTAGTAAATATTCACTTGTTGGCCTGACTGCGCAAGGAGGGTTATGTTTTAGGTATGTATGTATGTATGTGGGTATGTATGTATGTATGAGGTTTCTTTGGCACGCCCTACAGCCTAAACAGCTTGATGGATTTCGGTATGTGAGGTGTCATTTGAGTCGTCTTGATAGGGGGAAGTTACATAGAAGACAGCATTTTGCTGTCGGGTTTTCGATTGTTTTAAATAATGTTACTAGTTTTTACAATTTTATTATAACCATAGTTACTGTACTTAAAGTTACTTCACATGCCTTAAAAATATGCTGTATAGAAAGTTAAGGGCATGTAGGTACCTACTACCTCACAAGGTCCACTTCATAGGTCTTGTATTAGTCTGCTTTATCTTCGACCAAGCACATCTTTGCTAACCATGATGGTAATTTAAATGGTCATTTTTTCCTTATGCATATTGCATTAGACAAGGCTGGCCACAGTTTTATTTTAGTACCACCATAAACCTTAGAAATATAAGTACCTTACCAGGTAAACTCAGGTAAAGTACCTACCTTTAAGTAGCCTAGTATTTATGGTCATGATACAGGTCAGGAAGGTTGAGGCTGCTTAAGGCTGTAATTACTCAGCTTAGACCTCATTAAAAACGCATTTGAAATCATAAGACTAAACTAGTTTTAATAAGATGCAATATGCATACTACAGTTAATTAATACAATGATTACAATGCAAATTAAAACGCAAGTTACAAAACACGAGCTGGCACTGTCTGCGAGACTTCCTTCAAGCATTGCTGGTGGCATTTCTACGAAGCCAGGTCTGGTTGACATTTTGTTATGAAAAGAAGTCATGCAAATGACTATAATATTTTCAATATAGGATATGGTGCGGGTGACTTTTGGCAAATCGTACTTTTTTACCGTTGGAAGTTGCAGCGACTTACAAAAACTTTAGCAGCACTACAAAAACACAACACTAAAAATACGGAATCATCAATAACAGATATCAGAATTCATTGATAATTCCAATAGTTACACGTCAAAACTGTTTAATAAATGCGGATGTCACCCGCAACTTTGTCACAATAACTCGTACGTAGTATAGTTTTCTGAAATGTCTGACTTTATGTCTGGATATTTAACTCTGGTTACAATTTTTATATAAGAAACCGTCACGCTTTTCTTCGAGGGGGCTGACACAGGTGTAATACAACACCCACACTTCGCCGGACGATACTCAGTGCCAAATGTGACAAGGGACGAGCCTGTCGTCATACACCGGGCTCCAGTCATGTAGCAGATGACAATCCGCACATATGTTCAAACAATGAACAAATCGGTGCGTGCTGTCGTCGGCTGGGTTTGAAACCGTACCATCTGGCTTGAGAGGCGGGCCTTCTCCAACTAGGCTATCATCGCTTTTTCAATTATTTGATAAGAGTATTTTTTCCCCTGGAAACCTGATTTATCGAGAAACTTAAAAAACTTAAACTTAACTTATTTCGATTTTGTAAATACTAAAATGTTTTTGAGTATTATTTGGACTTCTCTGGATTTTTAAAAGTATAAAATTATTATTCTTAGATTTTTTTTAAATCGAAGAGTTCTACATAAGTTTGTATGAAATCGGCCGAAAGACGTACCTGTCACCAACATGAGTACAAAAAGTTAAACAGTACGGAATTCTCTCTAGCTAGAGATATAATTTTTCATAGAAAACTTAACTTAAACTACAAAATTTCTTCGTCTTCTCTTCTCCATCTCTCCTTCTCCGCGTCTGTCCCACTTTCTTCAACGGATTTAGATGCGTTCATCAGTTATATCATTTTTCACGAAATGTTTATATTTTAAGTTCGTAGTGGACACAAACTATCAGATTCACTGTTATTTCATGAGTATATGCACTCACTGCATTACTAAATATTCGTTGCATGCAATATTTGCTTTGGCAGAAGCAAAACATTCGTAGTGTATCGCAAAGTGTCTTGCAAATTACTATTTCGTTACTGGTCGCTTATTATTTAGCTAACCTAGGTCATAAAAATATAAAATTATAGCTTAGTTTGTTACCTAGTTTTTATGCCGCAATTAGTGTTTTAGAAGATGAAGAATTTTAAATTTAGCGAATCTATTACTCAATTTTTATAGAGTTGATGCATATTCTCCATTCCGAAAACTATTTATTTAGGTTTTTTTTCTCTACATTTTCAGCTCATCCCAAATCTCTGCAAACAGCGGAGACCGGTTCAAATTATGCATTACTGTTTACATACATACGTGATGCGTCAAACAAAATTATTATTTCTTTTTTTTCCAATACAATAATATAAATTATAGTAAAAAATAGAGGTAAGTAACCTCTATTTTTTACTGATACCTTACATAGGAATTTTTAACCAGGGCACTATTGTTAGAAGCACTGTTGTTATGTGATAACGTTATTTAAATTGTTAACGGTATTTTTATAATCACATGTTCAAAAACCGGCCTTCGCTATTCGCAGAGCTTCATCTTTATTATTTACTAGCTGCGCCCCGCGGTTTCACCCGCGGTAAAAAGTATCCTATGTGCTATACTAAATTATTATCTATCTCTGTGCCAAATTTCATCCAGATCTGTTCAGTCGTTCATGCGTGAAAGAGTAACAAACATCCATCCATCCATTCTTCCCAATTTTCGCATTTATAATATTAGTAGGATTGCTGCGCCCCGCGGTTTCACCCGCGGTTAAAAAGTATCCTAAGTGCTATTCTAGACTATTATCTATCTCTGTGCCAAATTTCATCCAGATCTGTTCAGCCGTTCTGGCGTGAAAGAGTAACAAACATCCATCCATCCATCCATCAATTCTTACAAACTTTCGCGTTTATAATATTATTAGGTAGGATTTGGCCAGACCAAACAAAGAGATCTCCCAATAACATAACAGACAAAATCCAATAAACTCCGTTTTACTTCCCAATTCGTCATCACCGCCCCCGCAACCTTTGCCCTAAAAACCAAAGCACTATCTAAACTTCAGACCTGTTTGTCTGTCATTTCGACGCATGTAATTTCGAACAGTTATGTCTCCTTATCATTTGACACACTTTTCGCCCGATAACAAAATCGCATGTGATTTGTTAGCTGTGTTGCAACCATTCGGCGGAGGCCGCCAACATTCCGTCTAAGCTAGGACGCTCAATGTTATACCAAAGTTTCTATGAGATCTGATTGAACAAATATAGCGATTAGCGGAAGACTGAAGGTTGAAACCTCAGGGTTTGGCAAAACCCCGGTTAAATACAGCGCCGGATATAATACTTATAAGTCAAGAGAGGCTGTAGGGGGCGAAGGACAATTTGACTTCTGGTATGATGAATTCCAGCCACATACCTACCATATCCTATCCTACTAATATTATAAATGCGAAAGTTTGTAAGAATGGATGGATGGATGGATGTTTGTTACTCTTTCACGCCAGAATGGCTGAACAGATCTGGATGAAATTTGGCACAGATATAGATTATAGTCTAGAATAACACATAGGATACTTTTTAACTGCGGGTGAAACCGCGGGGCGCAGCTAGTATGTACTTTCATCTATAGGTAGGTATACACCGCTAGTTTTACCCGACTGCGCTAGAAGGATGGTTATGTTTTTCGAGTGTATGTATGTGGGTATGTGTGTATGAGGTTTCTTTGGCACGCCATACAGCCTAAACAGCTTGATAGATTTCGACATGTGAGGTGTCATTTGAATCTTCTTGATATTGGAAGTGACATTGGGTACAATATTTTGCAGCCGGGTTTTTGTTTTTCTTTTAGTAGATAATGTTACTTATTAGTACTCGTATAAGTACTTGCAAATCTTTAACGTCTGATTCTACATCATAACTAACAACTTTTACAATGAGATCAACCCTGAAATCAGAAAACTAAAATCACCTTTTCCATACAAATAGTTGATTGACTGGCGACAAAATGTATGGAACAGCTCATTTTTGGGTTTTTTTTTATGTAGAATAGGTCGGCGTTTGACCACCAACTCGCCTGATGTTAAGCGACGTTGTGGTCTAAGATGGAGCACGACGACCTATAAGGTACTTATTCACTCTAGCCTTGAAGATTTGTAGAGTGAAGAAGTACAAAGACGGCAGTTGAGAGAGGCGCTACAAGTGCGCCACTGCTCAGACCCGTTTTCGGGTCGTCGTCTTTCGGGTTGGTCCATAGTAAACGTCGCTTGTTATGATTTGTAGAATAAGGCTTAAACATTTTGCTAGTACTTAAACTAATAATAGTGGTGTATATCTACATAGGGTCAACTGGGGCAAATGCGTCTGTGGGGCAACTGCGTCTTTCGAGAATTATTTATAAACCCTTCACAAATTGGGCAACTAACGCCATCTTGTACCGATTATTGTAACTAAAGATAAAAAAGGTGTAGGTGGCGCCTAATTTGCGAAGGGTTTGTCAGTAATTCCCGAAAAACGCAATTACCTCAGACGTATTTGCTTTATAAATATATAGATATACTTAGATAAATGTATGTCTAGGTAAGTATAATAAATAAATAAATAAATAATAAATAAATATTCGGGACACTTGAACACACGGTCGTCTGACCCCAAACTAAGCAAAGCTTGTACTATGGCGGCCACAGACTGATATATATACTTATATACTTTTAAATACATACTTAAATAGATATTAACACCCAGACATAGAACAAACACAAATATTCATCATATGAATGTTTGCCCTAGGTGGGAATCGAACCCACGCCCCCTAGATCAGAAGGCAGGTTTACTACCGACTGAGCCACCGAGGCAGTATGTGACTGGAATTCACCATCCCAGAAGTCAAATTGTCCACGGCCCATCTTGACTTATAAGTATCATGTCCGGCGCTGTATTAAACCGGGGTTTTGCCAAACCCTGAGGATTCAAAATAGCGGAGTAGGTATACCGCATATCGAAAACTATGATCTTCGAGAAGCACAAAACAAATCAATTTTATGCAGCCTACGAAACAAGCTAAGTACCTACGCCTAATTCCGGCGCTGTTGAAATGCAAATGCAGTGTTTGAATGACCATGATGCAACCATAATTTTGCGTCTGACATTTTCTAGTTGTTGTCTATAAATGAGCCGTAGTAGAGTTTGTTGCTCAATATTCATTTTGGAAAATGTGCAGCTGAGCCACACGACCTTCATCTTCGCCTTTTCATGATGGAACAATAGAATAACGGCTTACAGCAATACTTACATAGTGATAGATGGATAGACAAACTCCTTTTAGTTCACACCTAAATATCTAAATGTTTTGTTTTACGATCAATTAAACGATAGCTTAAACGATAGCCAAAAAATGGTTTAGCTTGTGAGCTTCTTCTTCTGCATGTACACAATTAGGGTCAACTGGGGCAAATGCGTCTGTGGGGCAATTTGTCTTCCGAGAATTACTGACAAACCCTTCACAAATTAGGCAACTAACGCCATCTAGTACAGATTTTTGCAACTAAAGATAGAAAAAAGATGTAGGTGGCGCCTAATTTGAAGGGCTTGTCAATAATTCTTGAAAGACGCAATTGCCCCACCGACGGATTTGCCCCAGCTGACCCTACACAGTAACTGCCAAATATCGCCATGAATGATGACAACCCATGTCGTGTCTTTCTTATAAGCAAGAGTACTTATCTACTCCGTCGTAGGACATTATTTCCATCAGAAGCTGACGGCGATCAAACGTAAGCATATACTCGTACTAGATTTAAAAAAACTCGTATTTACATGGCTTAAGGATCTAAATTATGACGATGTTGAGAAAATGCTGTCTGAAAAATGTTTTGTATAAAACACTACTATTACTGTTATGGCATTATAATAATGATAAAAACAATAAAATAAGTACACCATATTGGGAAAGGTATCTGGTTTTCGTAGCACAGTTTTTTTACTAGTTCGGAAACCAGTGGCTTCAATATTTTTTGTTATAAAATTTGTTTTTATGTCAAATAAATAAATTATTGATTGATTGATTGATTGATTAAAAAAAAGGATTTGTACTAGATCTTGCCTGCTACATTTCCAACTACGTCATGGTTGCTGACAATCCACGAGTTGTTAACTATCTACAGGATTCTCTTACACGAAACAAGATGACTTATTTAAATGCGCTAATTAGCCTTGAGTTCCGTTGTCTATTATTAAGAAACGTTCCATTAGTGTCTAGACTCAGCCTAAATATCAATTCTAACAATCTTGCGACACCGCACCGGGTAAAGATGAGGTTTTTGCTTATCGGTCAGGGATTTATCTTTCGAAATTCGTAGGTAAGACCGGTAGGAGGTATAAGTAAGTAGAAAAGTTCGTAGGTCAGATGGCTACGATGACCGTCTTGGGACATTAACCGTCAGCCTTTCTGTAAGATGTCTTAGGCCTGATGAATTATACAGGCCGGACCATGATCCAAAAACCAAGGTCTAGCATTCAGCAAACACGTAATGACGTCATCGTCATCCGTCTTTTTCGAACTTGTTGTAAATGACTTATTTCAGTCTTGCTTAAGCATCGATTGACGTCACTATGTGTTGCTAAATGCTATACTTGGCGGAGTATATTATTATACCATGGGCCGGATGTAGATGGGAAGAACGCAAGAAAAAAGGAAGTTTCACAAAAATGTTAACGAATCTGTTTCATAATGTTAGCGGCTTTTATTCTAAGAAAGTAGCGACACGACGAGAATAGTTAACAACTAAAACCAACGCGATTAGTAGCTGCGTTCGCGCTTTTAGGAGGGTGGACCGCGATGTCTGTGCAAATGTTTTATATTCAATATTTAATTTAAACTAGCATAATTGCATCCTCCAGTCGACATTGGATGCGCACCTCGCGTATATAACACAGTTTTTGTAACACTCTGTATGTAAATCGGCAAACTAACCTATCCATAGTTTACATACTAAATACCAAAATTAAATCAGAAAATGTGAGTATCTTTTGGCTTAGCACGCTCGACTTATTAAGCCCTTTTATTACTATACCCTACCTATGCTTCTACTAAATGAACCTTGAAACTTATGGAAATGTTCTATGAACAACCAACAGACATTAAAAATTAATTTGAAATTTATACAAAAACTAAGATAAACAAAAACAAGTAAATAACAACAAGTAGCTATATTATTAACCAAAAACAACTTCATTAATATTAATGTAATATATTAGGTACCTAGTAACTATGCGGAAGCAAATGGGTGTCAAGAAACAATCACATCATGAGTCTGATACATTTTTTTAAATGTATGTAAGACAAAACAAATAAATGTAATTAACTTATTATTACGTAATTAGTAACCTACATAATAAAGCTATTTAATTACCTACTCTATCTCATTTTATTTACAGATTTAAATAAAATAAAGCAATTACTTGTAAAATATAGTCTCCAATAACTAAACCTCGCGCAAGAATTTATAGTCAGTTAAGTACTTTGTAGTTTGTTAGCAAAATTAAATACCTAATAGTCTACTTACTTTTAAAGTAAGTATTATGTAAATTTACAGGTACTTAAATATCAAACTAATTAAGATCGCATCCTGCCTGTAATTACCGACGTTTTAAGCTAAGCTTGTCCTGTTTTACTACACAAGTACGTTACAAATAAAATTATTAGGTACCATAGATAATTCCCATTACATAAACATATCTGGGCTGGCAGAGGTGTATTTCAACACCCACACTTCGCCGGACGACATTCAGTCCCAAACGTGACAAAAGCCTGTCGTCATAAATAATAATTTCTACAAAGTCCTAACTTAGTATCTACTTACTTGCATACTTAGCTTACTTACTTATTATCTACTTTAGTATTTACCTAATCTGGCATTCCTATGATCCTTTTGTAACAAAATGCGCTGGCCCGAGCCTAAAATGTTTTTTTTTTTTACAACTGACTAGGCATGCGTTTGACCACTCATTCGCCTGATGGGAAGCGTCGACGTGATCGAAGGTGTAACACGCTTGCCTAGGAGATACCTATTCACTTTACTCTTAAACACCCCCGGATTGTATTTAGGTGGAAAGACAGACACAGGCAACGAGTTCCACACCTCTGCAGTTCTTACAAGAAAAGTTGACTTGAAACGCTTAGTGCGTTTTAGCGGAATTTCCACCATAAGAAGGTGCTGCTGGTTTTGATGTGGGAAGCCTTTACTAAATATCTATTCAGGCCACAGGGTGTTATAAAAGCCCTATTTTATCCGCGAGGTGCGCATCCAGCATCGACTGGACTCTGGAGCCACTGGAGGTCGCAAGAATGTTGGTTTAAATTAGATAATTAATTTAAAAAAAATGCACAATGTTTTTGCTAAATTTCCATCTTAAAACGGTCATAACTCTTACTAATTTTAATTGGCTTCTTTTTTTGTTTGCATGAATACTTATGTGTGTATATGCCCTTAAATTGTGTAACAGCGTTTTTGTAACATGCTGTAGAATCGTACCTAGATATTATGATGTCCCTGCAGTATCATTAGATACAAAAGTCCGTTCTCCCAATCAAAAGTTTGCAATGCGGAGTCGTGGTCCGAAGGGCAGACAAGTCAAGGAAATTAGGTACGAGCGCGCGACGTTCTAAACTTTGATTACTAATATTGTGCGTTTCGTGTGCTTAGATCGTATGGACACATTGAGAGAATGGATGAAAGGAGATTGACGAATCAGATCCACAAGGCGAGTGTGAACGGCCAAGTTGGTAAGGGTCGTCTTAGGCGAACGTAACTTAACCAGGTCGAAGACATTTTAAAGAAAGGCCAGGTCAGGAGTACCCGTAGCCGACGAGCGTGTATGAAAGGAAGGCTCATGGAAGTAAAAGAAGTGAAAGATGTAGGTATGCCAGGATCGTAGCAAGTGGAGAGAAGTGGTATCTGCCTATCCCTATGGGAAACAGGCGTGACTATATGTATGTATTTATCTAATATGCGTTTTGTGAGTCTCAAGCAATGCAAGAAAGTAGTTATGTATGATGGAATCGCCTTGCTTATCATTAGGCAAACATAGGTAGCATAACATATCGCACGCCTTTCCCCCGAGATGGCTGGCAGAGGTATAATACACCACACTTCGCCAGACGATATTCAGTCCCAAATTTGACAGGGGGCGCTCCTGTCGCCATACAACGGGCTCCAGTCATGTAGCAGATACAATACGCACACGTTCACAGAATAAACAAATTGGTGCGTGCTTTAGGCTGGGTCCGAACTTGCTTCGTCTACCTTGAGAGGCGGGCCTTCTCCAACTAGGCTTCCATCGCTTATCAAACATAGGTGTATAGGAAAATTACATTGCAACAGACGACTGAGGGGAAATGACGGTCCGAGTTGCGACAGGCTATGACTGACGTTACTGCGTTACTGACTGTACAGTTTATATTATTAAACTTTAGCCGCCTTAGTAATACGCGTTGTATGACCTCAAAATAGTTCTAAAGTGATTTGTCTTTTTTTTAAGTTAATTCTATCGAAAAATACAAAACACTAGTTATGATATTATAGCTATTCCGAGCCTATACAACGTATAGGGCGCTCCTAGACGGGCAATATTTTGACTGCAACACTTGCCCGGCAAAACTGGCAATATTGCCGACTGTAGAGCTCTGCCATCATCAGCCATGCTAGAAACGTATGACGATATGGCCAGGCCACACTCAAAATATTGGCGTAATATTGCCGAGGCAGTATTGCTGGACAGTATTGTAGTAAAATACGGTCCATTTAGGAACGCTCTAAGAGGGTACAAGGTAGAATACAAATTTTTACATGCTCATTCGAAAAATACTTACTTAACATTACCTGGTAAACATTAATAAGGCCCGAATGCTATAATGACGCTTAGTCATGAATCTCGATTTATAACTAGTTTTACCGTACTTTTAAACAGCTTTAAATCGAGATTCATGGCTGAGTGTAGTTTTAGCATGCGGGCCTAAGTCTTTTAGTCAGAATTTTCATAGTCTTTTACGGCCCACTGCAGAGACACCGACCTACCCTAAATCGAGGGCGATAGAATCCATTACCCACCTATCCACCACGCTGGCTCATACGGCCCACTGCAGAGACACCGACCTACCCTAAATCGAGGGTGATAGAATCCATTAGCCACCTATCCACCACGCTGGCTCTTACGGCCCACTGCAGAGACACCGACCTACCCTAAATCGAGGATGATAGAATCCATTGTCCACCTATCCACCACGCTGGCTCAGTGCGGATTGGTGGATCAGAAATTTACGAAAACCTAATTATGTATCACACAAATACCTATACCCACAAAATGCTGTAAATTGAAAACATGAAAGCTAAGTAGCACAAACTATTTTTTGTGAATAATACAAACAATAGTTAGAGTCAACTGGGGCAAATTCGTCTGAGGGGCAATTGCGTCTTTCGAGAATTACTGACAAGCCCTTCACAAATTAGGCGCCACCTACGTGTTTTTTCTATCTTTAGTTGCAATAACCTGTACAAGATGGCGTTAGTTGCCTAATTTGTGAAGGGTTTGTCAGTAATTCTCGGAAGACGCATTTGCCTCAGTTGACCCTATATTAGGAATAACATGACGCTCGTATTTTCTTAGTATAACATCAATATAATTTTAATACTCATGTTTAATGCAAATTTAAATGTATCCTTATCTTAATCTAATAATGGTTGTAGGTTTGTGCTGCATCCTTGTTTGTATACAAAAATAGTAAATAATATAATAGTAAATAATAGTGTTAAAATTAATAGCCTCGTCTGAAGAGTCATATTCTTAACCTACTTCAAAAAAGGAGGAGGTTCTCAATTCGACTGTATGTTTCTTTGTACGCATGTGTGTGTAACGCGATATTCCGCCAACTATGAATCGTTTTTGATTATTCTTGTTAGGTACAAGTAGATCATACTTCAGAGGTGGTTCTATATATGAATTTTATCGAAATTGGTCAAGCGATTAAAAAACACCTACTAAAGTCCAAAATTTGTTTACAATATCCTATTTGGACGACGGGAAGTTAGTTTCTAAACTTTACTTTTTACGGTTCCGTACCCAAAGGGTAAAACGGTACCCTATTACTAAGACTCCGCTATCCGTCCGTCTGTCTGTCTGTATGTCCTTCTATCACCAGGCTGTATCTCAAAAACCGTGATAGTTAGACAGTTGAAATTTTCACAGATGGTGTAGGTATTTCTGTTGCCGCTTTAAGAAGTAATTCTAAAAAACAAAATTAAATAATCAATTTAACCATTCAACAAATTTTTTTTTTGCCGTTTTTATAGATATTGGTGCAAAACCCGTCTTGAACGAGTGTGACTCGCACTTGGCCGGTTTTTATTTATACTATTAACAACAATATACCTTAGGCACGTACGACTACAGCACGATTCTAGTTTAAAAAAATTTGATAGGTACCTACAGCCAACGCAAACCACAATGGGAAAGCGGAAAAGCGGTCGTTGATCTGGCTAGTGTCGACTTTCCATTATGTCCTACCGATGAGTATATGAAGCGTCCACAGTAAAACCAGTAAGGCTGTTTTCAGTTTTACCAGATATCTGAAACATGACAGATACATGGCAGTGTGTCTAGTCGAAGCAACGCGCGATTCCAGTAGGGCTATTTCTACTCGTGAGATGAGATGAGATTTTATCTTGGTCACTCTCACACCTATGACTATTTAAACGAGAGCAACAAGGACGAAAAAAGTTGAAATGAAAATCTCAAATCTCCGAATAGGGCCCCTGGCGGGCTATTCCTACGCGTGAGATGAGATGAGATTTTATCTTGGTCACTCTCACACCTATGACGTTTCAAACGAGAGCAACAAGGACGAAAAAAGGTGAGATGAAAATCTCAAATCTCCGAATAGGGCTGCTGGCCCATGTGTTAAAAAAATAACAAATATTGTTATACGAATTAAAACTCTACGGTGTAGTATATCTATCGTAAAGCTAACGTTTGAATCAGTCATAAAATCCAGTTATGAATTAGCGGAAACACCGAGTCTAATGATAATTTAGCAGCAAAAATTAAACAACACAGTTTTTAGGGTTACGTATCTACACAAAGGTAAAACGGGACCATTTACTAAGACTCCGCTGTCTGCCCTTCTGTCGCCAGGCTGTATCTCATGAATCGTGATAGTTAGACAGTAGACATTTTCACAGATGATGTATTTCTATTGAAAATATGGAAAAAAAAGGGGGACTCCCATACAACAAACGTGTTTTTTTTTTGCTGGATATTGATAACAGCTAGAGGTAACTAAATTATCAGTGAATATTTCAAGTTTCTTGAAACATTTTCGTTCGCTGTAGGTACCTATCAAAACTTTTTAAAAATAGAATCGTACTGTATTCGTACGTGTATAATATTTCAAGTTTCTTAAAATAAATACTAAGTGAAATATTCACTTTTGAAATAAATAATTAAAATAAAATAAGACAAATATTTAAAGGGGCTCCCATAAAACGTGATTTTTATAGGTAATACACTCCTCCTCCTCCTCAATACACTCCTTTCCGCCAACACTGATATTGATATTTTTTGTGACAAATGGAAAATTTTAATCAAGACATTTTTGATTTATTGTGAAAATTTAACTGACCAATTTGACAGGAACAAAAAGTCCATATGTGTCTATGATGTTTGATTGAAATATGATAGAGTATATAGTAATACTTTTTACTATTTAATATTTTAATTTTAATTTTTGACATTTTATGTATTGTTTTTAATGTAATTTATTTTATTCTGTTTTGAATATCGTTGACATAGATGTTAGTGGATGTATCCGTTTTTATGTCAATAAACAATTTGAATTTGAATTTGAAAAGATAATGGTACGGAACCCTTCGTGCGCGAGTCCGACTGGCACTAGGCCGATTTTATTTTTTACCGTATCAATGAACGCGGAAGGCTTTTTGCAAACTATGACGCTGTTGTCGATAACGGTTACACCAAAATAGTGCGTATTGGATTACGCGTCGCTTCATAGAAAAATCATTTCTAATGTAAATGGTTAACCGTGTTAATTAAATTAAAAAAAATGGCTTAGAGTGTTTTGTTTATTTATATTTTTTTAGGATCTAAACTTCTTAATATTAATTTATCGTTTGTCCTGTTCTTCAGGCATCCATCAGCGTCACTAACAGTCTTTTGAGGTGGAAGTAAAACGCAATCCAAGACTGTTTTTGAATTAAAGCAGAGAAAAACTAATACCTTTATCCATCTTCTTCTACAAATCTTCAATAATCATAACAAATACTTTTGTACCTCTTTGCAATCAATTTTCGACGAGTCCATAATAGAAGCATCCTCAATTCAGTTTTTTGTTAAAATTTTTAAGGAACTGTTACTAAATGACAATGACTATAATGATCTGTGCTAAATGGCAATAAAAATATTATATTATATTCAATACTCTATCAGCGTCATTATCACCTTCCTGGTTATCTTCTTCTTAATATATATAAATCTCGTGTCACAATGTTTGTCCTCAATGAACTCCTAAACCACTTAACCGATTATAATAAAATTCGCACACCATGTGCAGTTCGATCCAACTTGAGAGATAGGATAGCTCAAAACGCGAACGAAGTCGCGGGGTGACAGCTAGTATTATATAAAACACAATCTAAAGCCTTTCTTGAAAATTAAAACAGTGAAAAACAAATACTCTCACTCTATTAGCGTCACTAATTCAGTATCACCCTTTAAAGGTAACAAACAACCCTTTAAAAATACAAAACGCAAATTCAGCTTTTTTTATAATTAGAGTAGCGAAAAACTGGTGCCCTTACTGCTAATACCCCGTATCGATTGGACTCAGTACATATTATGCATGCAACACGCTTCGATGACGTCCTCTTGCGAATAGGAAACGACCTATTATGCATCAAACATGGAAAGGGAACATTTGCTGTTAATAGCACATTAGCCTAGTGGCTCATAAAGCGTAAAGTAAGGGATAAGATACCTAGGAATTTAACACCGATCGAATTTCTTACACACAGTAAAAGATAGAAGAAGTCTCTCAGCAAACATTGAAAACCGCAGGGGCAAGGTGTTTGGCCACCTTATACATGACATACTAATGAAGACCATTCAACCTAGAGAGAAAGGTAGAAGGAAAGAGAGGATAGGGAAGACCAAGAAGGACATTATTTATAGACCACATAAAGAACAGACAGATGTTATGTCGTACAAGGAGGTGAGAACACTAGCAGAGGATCGCCAGGCTTACTCATTACTCCACCGACAAGAGCTCATAAATGTCGAATGAATGAATGAATTCCTTTCGCTGCTGAAAAATAATATTCACAGAGGAAATCTCGATAAATCGATTTTTGGATATAGCCTCCATAGTACCTACTCTACATTTTCAGTTTTTAAAGCTGTTTTCGAGCAAATAATTTGAAATTATTGAATTACTAGCTGCGCCCCGCAGTTTCACTCGCGGTTAAAAAGTATCCTATGTGCTATTCTAGACTACAATCTATCTCTGTGCCAAATTTCATATAGATCTGTTCAGCCGTTCTGGCGTGAAAGAATAACATCCATCCATTCTTACAAACTTTCGTGTTTAAAATATTAGTAGGATTCGAATACTTACTTAAAAGTTAATAATGAAGGCAACTAACAATAAACTCATAGTTTAGTTTAACTACGAAAGCCCAAACATTGAAGCGTAAGCACCTTTTTACAGAATTGGAAAAATACACATTAGATTGGTTGGTTTTCTAGATAATTCTGAAATTAGAAAAACAGTTACTAACACCTAACTAAAATGTGGTCACATAAAATGACACTTGAAATAGGTTTTTAATGGATCATCAAGATTAAAGATGTACTCGTATTTTATTTAAAATTTAATTGAGAACTTGCTTTGTTTCTCTACCTCATATTGACGCAAATGAATTAAGGAATATTAAATTAAGGAAGTACAGCTATAATTTATTGTGTTACCAACAGACTGCTTCTGAGTAGACTGTAAAGCATTCGTCCCTACTAAAAAAATATTTATTCTGCTATTTTCAGATCATTAACTGGCATTTATTCAGGTGAATATATAAACACATGTACGTGGCTAAATTATGTACCTACTAGCCGCGCTTCGCGGTTTCACCCGCGGTTAAAAAGTATCCTATGTGCTATTCTAGACCATAATCTATCTCTGTGCCAAATTTTTTTATTTAAAAATTACACTCCACGGACTCCAGGGACCGTGACTTTTGTTAACATAAATCTTAAATTATTATTTAAGGGGAGTACAGGTAGAGGGGGGTTAGTTATTAAGTCTTAATCTAAGGTTTGGTTAAAGGTTTTCAGATTTACTTTTTGCATTGTGAGTACACCACGAGCAGACCAGCGACCCGCAAGCAGCACCTAATCACGAGTATGACGCATGTTCTGTGCCAAATTTCATCCAGATCTGTTCAGCCGTTCTGGCGTGAAAGAGTAACAAACATCCATCCATCCATCCATACATACATACAAACTTTCGCGATTGTAATATTAGTAGGATTTAACTTACAGGTACATGTAAGTAGCCACCGACTGTCTGCCTGAATGTTCATTTATCGAACGCAGCAAGGTCTCAGAGTCTATTTGAACAGCTCGGCATTCGTTTGTCCGACGATAGCTTTACTATTTTTGGTCTGATCTTCAAGAAATTTTGCAGACATGTAGTTTATTTTAATAGAATTTTTAAGTTCCTTTATGAGCTGAATCGGACGAGGGGTTTTGAAGATATACGAGGTCTCTTTTCGAGGCGATTTTTTAGTTAAGTAGGTCTACGTAATAGAGTATCCTACCTATTTCATTAAATCGAATTTTAGAAACGTTGAACGTCCTTATTGCAAGCTCTATAGGTGAGTGTGTAAATAATAAAAAGGTACGTACTTATGCCCTAGATAGGTACTTAGTAATAGCCTAAAGAATTTAAATAACTTGATAAAGTTTGAATAGATAAAAATGTAAGTAATGTTTGTACTTATGTCGTTTTTTACAACAATTGTAAAAATAAACACAATCTTAGACACATGCATATAGATCTGAAAACATTATCCGCCTTCTTGGGTAGTCGAGCAAAAATAAAAATGAATATCTAATTGAACGCCACGCCATACGCATCGCGTCTAACAGAATTCCACAAAAACCATAAACACAGATAGCCCTTACCTACCTTAACGTTCATTCCATGTGCAGTTCAACTTTTAAATTGGTTATTTAACTGTTAAAAACTCTTTGTATTACCACTACTTCAGTAAAACACTGGCAGAAATTAAACTTTACAGAAAAAATAAACAAACGAAAAGTCATCAATCGCGTTTGAATGTGGAACACGACAGACTGTTTATTTTGATCGAAATGGCGCATGCGTGGTGCGCTCGCCAGGCCGCGAAGGGAACTAGCGAAGCGTCTAACTAACTCGTAAGATTCATTGAACCTTTTACCAACTAAACTCACTCGTAGTTACATTCTTCTAAACAATTTAAGTATGAAATCTGTCGATAGATAGTTCTTTTTTACATAGTTTTGATTTTTAAAATGATTAACCAAAATGTATAATACTTACTTACCTTAATTAAACTTAAAAAAATAAATCTTTCGAGATTTAAATAATCAAAATTACTAACTACGTCCTGCAGTTTCACGGTTAAGTAACATATAGGTATGTGCTTTTCCAGACTAATCTATCTTTGTGCTAAATTTCATTCACAAACTTTCGTATATAAATTAATAGTGATGTGATATCGTGATATGATAAATATTATAATGAAGTAACTGAGTATGCTACATAGATGTATACTCAGTTAAAAGCGAGTAATAGAATACATTTCCATGTTTCCCACACTTCTATGGGATAAAAAGTAGCCTTGTAACCTTTAATAAATCAAAGGTCTTTGTCTCTACATTTTCTCACGCGGAAATTCAGCCTCCAAGCGCTTTATTTACATACTTACTTACATATTTATAAATTTTTTTCCCGAATATTTTTTACTAAGGATCAAGTGATCGAAAGTGCTAGTACATTTTAAGTTTAATGCAAAAGTATGAATAGATGGATGGATGTTTGTTACTCAATCACGCTAGAACGGCTAAAAGGGTCCGGATGAAATTTGGCACAGAGATAGATTGTAGGTACATAGTCTGGAATATCACTAAAGCTACCTTTTAACCACACACCTATAGGTAATTTATCTATAAACTGTTTAAAAAGACCTGAAACCAAATAACGCTAACACCAGGGCTAGCAACTCAGCCTAAACCAACGTATCTACTCTAAACGATTTAAAATGAGAACCCTCCAAAAATAATTTAAATAATTACCTACATAGGCACGTTTAGCTAACTAACTGGCTTGCACATGCAAAGACTCTCGAAAACCAGTTCTGAGACATTGACCTACAAAGATTTAAATTTATTCGTCTATAAGCCATTTCTATAGAGCCAGACCAAACAATAGAGCAGATTTATATAGATATGGCAAAGTAGGTAGAATATTGCAACTTATGTAGGATATTTGATATCTCAGATCAACCTAGAGGAAAAGATGGAACACTGCGTTATATCTCGCTGAACCTTTTTAAACGTGGGCGCGTGATAATGTTGCCATGGAAAACATTTACAATTGCACGAAAACTAATTTTAATTCCTAAACTCTACGTTAGCCATTTCCGTTCCAGTATACAACCTTAGCAGATTTATTATTCTAAAACTACACATATTTGTAAAAGTTTAATGTTACGGCTTTTTTTAAATTGACTTGTAAAAAGACTGCACAGTTTTTTTAAAAAAAAACCTCAAAATGTAGTCCTGGCCACACTTTTATAGTGCACTATGTATATATTTATGTACACGAAATCATACCATAAACCAATGCATATAATGTCGATGTAAGAATGACCAAGCGTGTAGCGTAGTTTTTTTGCGTCAATGTGTGCTTGTTGTGTACATATACGACAGTAGCGTAGTTTTTGGATGGTTTTTGGCTTCACCTAAATAATACGCCGTGCGCCATCTTACTCTCGAGGTTGATCTGAGATTTGATATAAAGGTAACTACCAATATTCCTATGTAGCTATATTGATCCATACAATAGATTATATAATATACTAGCTGTTGCCCGCAACTTCTATCGCGTATATTCAGAAAAAATTCATAAATCCTCCTCGTGATATACTGCAACTAATTATCAAATTATGAATAATAATCCGTTACCAAAAAGATCAGAGTCCAACATTAAAAAAATACTGGCTGGTTTTGCGCGGAGTCTAAATTTTACGCGTCTGTTGTTATTTTAGTACCAAATACGTACTATTCTGTGATGTTGTCTGAAACATTTGGTAAGCGCGTTAATTTTTATTAATTTACAGAATTTCATGACAAAAAGATTTATTTATTAAGAAAATAGTATCGAAAAACCTTCCTTGTGACATACTGCAACTATTTATCAAATTTCATCAAGATACGTTCAGTCGTTTAGCCGTGAAAAGCCTACAAACAGACAGACAGAGAGAGTTACTTTCGATTTTTTAGTATAAGGAAGGATAGACATCAGACATAGATATATTCTAGAATTTCTAGATCTTAATTCGTATAGCCATATAAAACAAATCAAAAAAAAAATTAAAATTATTCCAAAACATATCATTCGATAACAAAATTAAAAAGCTATGCGAGACGCAGCCGCGCGCGCGCACTCGCCTTGATAAAGTAAAATAAAACATAAATTATTTCAGAAGCAGAACTCTTTATTTATCAATATATTATTACAGTAAGTACTCACACAACAAAACTCCAATTCCGATGACATATTTATAAATTCATACAGATTACATCATTTCGCCATCGCTGTTCTAACCCGACTCCCCCCAAAACCCGACTTCGTGCACCACGAGCATTCAACCTCTTTAACCTGATCCTCTTTTTTTTGTATTCAGTGCTACCCGTCTGAACTTTTTTATTTCAAGTTTGTTTTTTTTTGAATGTATTTAAATTGCTAGCTATTACGAATCTTACAAAAGATCGCCGAATGAAGTTGAAACAATAGTCGGAATAATCAACTAAATCGTACAAGACTAATTCCCGTTTTATAAATCAAAATTTCATAATGCCCCCGTGTAATGTTTTTCAGTCCATCATTTTATTTATCAAAGAATGATACGTATTTCAGGGACCGGCGACCACTTTAGACTAACTTCGCATTTGGACTTTTGCAATTCTCTAATCATTCTTAGATATTTAACTAAAAGTGTCGTTTGTTGTAAAGCTAATGATGTAGACAACCTCTCTATGTCAATAAACTTTTGATTTGCTTTGTCTATTTAATAAAACCAGTCAAAAGTAACCCCTTACAAATGCGGATATTTATCATAGCTCTATTTTCTCTTGAAGACGTTTTTTAAAAAAACTCAAGAACACAGGGGCGAGGTATGAACTATACCTTATTTATTATTACTTATTACCTTTGTAATTGTAATAATAAATATATAACCTATTTATTTGTACATGCCAAGTTTCATCCTAGAAACCATTTGTCAGAACAAATGGTTTCCAAGAAATTTGGCAAGCGCGTTTATATGGAAAATGTAGAGCGTCGCGAAACCCTTAACTAATATTTTGTGACTAGCTGCGCCCCGCGGTTTCACCCGCGGTTAAAAAGTAGCTACGTGTTAATCCTGTGTATAAGCTACCTCCATACCATATTACATAAAAATCCGTCCACCCGTTTGAGCGTAAAGAAGGAACAAACATACACACTTACATACTCACAAACTTTCGCCTTTATAGTATTCGTGTGATAATACTGAGGTAGGTACCATGTTACCATAGCGGTAAAGATTGGTATAAGTACATGGTTATTTGTAACTTACCAGAAACCTCTTAAGGGTTCATTGTACTCATCAATATGAACAACTTTTACTATGGGACGACCTCCGAAATCGCGAAAAAAAAATCAGCTGTTCCATACATTTTGTCAAAGGTGATTGAACTTTTTGTATGGAACAGCTGTTTTTTTTTTCGTGATTGCAGGATTGGCTTCATAGTAAAAGTAGTTCGTACTGATGAGTAAAATTAACCCTTATGAGGTTTTTGATTAGGTACAAATAACCCTGTATAAGGTAAATAGGTATGTAAAATACAAAGACTTTGTTTGAACGACCACCACTGGTGGCCGTTTTAGTGGTGGTCGCTGGGAGCAAGCCAAGCAATTCAGTGACTGATCCAGGATTTTCGTGAGGCCCCAAACCAAAATCTTACCTACCTTGGTATAGCCAGCCCCCAAAAACCAAAATGGTATCCGCCACTGACTTGTCTTGCTCTGTACATTACCTTCAAGCTTTATTTTATATCTACTGCCTTAGGTAAGTAAATATTAGGCAATTGCGACTTAGCAGAGGAAAACCTTTATCAAGGTAGATAAGCACAATCGCAGACATTTTTTACTATTTTCAAGTGGAAATTCCACTCAACAATAGTTGAAAGTGTCTGAATTTGTAAAATCAGACATGTTAGACTGAAAGTTTATATAAAAGTACTTAGGGTGAACTGGAGCAAATGCGTCTTTGGGGCAATTGCGTCTTACGAGAATTACTGACAAACCCTTCAAAAAATAGGCAACTAACACCATCTTGTACATACAGATTATTATTGCAACTAAAGAAAATAAAATTAAGATGGCGCCTGATTTAAAGGGTAAAGGGTTTGTCAGTAATTCTCGAAACACGCAATTAGCCCACAGACAAATTTACCCTAGTTGACCCTGTATGAAAAAAGGATCTACTATAGGTGGTACTTTTAGGGGAGCTTGAGCCCGCCCTAGCTCCCTGATTCCTCGGATCCGCTAGTGGACCAATAAAATTGCATAAGCTATCCACAACACAAAGTGGTCTAATTAACCAATGGCTAACCCATACATCATATACCCGTGAATTACACGAACGAAGTAATTTGTACTGTTGTGCAACAGCCAAAGTTGGTCAAGGCCTATGGCTGATAGAGTTAGATCTGTTAGCTAGTTATCAACTTATCACAGGCATAGTACAAGGTGTTCAGTAGAACAGATACACTCACAATTTTTCAGGTAGGGAATTAAGATTCAATTTTTTATTAACATTTTGGAAACATGATGTTCGCGCTCAAAAAAATGCTACCTTTCTTAATAACTTAAGTAAGCGTCGTATAATAGTTTTGGAATTATAGACCAACTGTGTTTTTACTTTTTCGATCTGACTAGAAATTTTAAAAAAAGAATGGACAAAACATTGTATAACTATTCAGAGGCTATTTCAACGTTTTATTTGTAAAGGGGAATATATCCAGTAGAACTGTAAACTGATAATTTCTCAGGTGATGGTAGGCGATGTTTTAATTGGATATTAGGTAGTTAGTAATGGGATGATTATGATTAAGAATATTAAAACATTTTGAAACACGACAATTATTAATTTTGTGCTCGTAAAATATTTTTTTTGAAATAATAAAAACCAATAAAAAATTAACTTACTAACAAAAATTGTAAAGCCTCCGATTTGTTTTAGGAACATTCTTTTTTAGTAGGTAGTAGTGTATTGTTGTGGTATATGTCTTGATGTACCATAAAAACACGTAGGTAAATAGAAGGCCAGTTATCTGTCGTTATCTGTTTACTTCATCTATAAAATACTGTATTCCAATGAAACGCAAATAATAACAAAATAAATTAAACACAAACCTACACAAACGACATTAATTAATTACACACCTAGATCTTAACAGGAGCTTTAATCCAAAACAAACTACTCACTGTTTGGATTTCTTATGTGTTATGTTTGCCTTGGTTATCAGTGATTAATGAAATCAGAAAAGCAAGTTTCAAACGCCTTAGTCTTGTGGTACCCTTGTCCGTTCCCTCGTTACTTGCCAGTAGCAAAATATTCTCTGCCAGAAATGTTACGATTAATATTGTTACTCATATCCACGCTTCTAGGCGGAAACTGCCTAAAAATACCAATATCCGATCTTTCTGATGACGATTCTGAGTTCTCATGCGTAGCTAATATAACGCGTCAATACTTTGCCGAGACAAAAAGCATGCTATACTCAAGGTACACCATGGACTCTGGAATTGACAACTTGCTGAAGAAACTCCACTCAATGGAAATTGTCACTTTCCATAGAAAGAAGAAAGCAGTGAAACCTAACCTGGTGTACATGATCGTCGCTGTTAACGTTCCTAAGTTTCTGGTGCGTAATATATCATATCTAGTTTCAGACACCAATTGGAATCCGTACGCCCGTTTTTTAGTCATATTCACGTCGCTAAGACCAGAAGAACTGCGCCAGGTCTTCGACGTCTTCCTTCGATATCGCGTAAACGATGTTGTAGTCTTGAACGGGACCAGAACAGAAGAACTTTACACTTACAACCCATTCGAAAACTTCGCGTGCGGAAGATATTACTCTAGGGTAATTTACTACGGAAAATGCTCTGATGTGACAGCTGATATCTACCCCAATAAAGTAATTACAGGCCTTAAAAATTGCTTTTTCAACGTCTCCGTACCTCACTGGCCTCCTTGGGGGCTTGATCCCGCAATTGTGAAAGGTGATCCAAATGTTATAGGAGCGGAACAATACATTTTCCATTTGATGAGTGAAGTAGAACAGTTCAAATACAAGTTTCATGTAGATTATGATCCGGAGGCGTTTTCGACGGTGTCCGATAACATGACAGTATCAGGACCGATGAGTAAACTAGCGGAGAACCAAACGGACGTTATGCTGGGCGGCCTGATGCTGATACCTTCCCGCGCGAATTACTTCACATACGTGAGCGGATATGTCGACTTTTTGGATGAAATCAAACTATTAGTTCAAAGAGCTGGAAGAACGCCGGCTTGGAAGGATATGTACCTAGAATTTTCTCCAAAACTTTGGGTTTTATTAGTACTAACCTTACTTCTGTATTCCATTTTGGTGGCGATGTTGCTAAAAACAAAAGATACAGGCCATGTCATCCTAATGCTGTTGGACAGTCTACTAACTCACGGCTCTAGATTTCGCTACCGGCAGTCTGTGAGACGCGTCGTCATTGTGTGGGTAATATTTGCGTATTTAATCAACTCCTTCTACACCACCACCTTGATGAGCTTAACAACTAAACCCAGTTCAAGTTTCCAAGTTAGCAACGAACAGACTGTGATGAAGCGTCGCATGGAGCCTTGCATCAGTTTAGTCATGGGTGTATTCTTGAACTCGGAGCACAACCACGGTGAAATACTCAAGGATGTCAAAATTGGAACAAAAGGCTGCGTAAAACTCATTGAAAGCGTCGAAACCGTGAAGGAATCAAGTCATAGGTTTACCATAATCCTCTATTCTATATATTTTATTGACAGGCAGCAGTTTTACGACAAGTTCGGATCCCCTACTATTTACTCATTCGCCAAGCCGTACACTAAAGTGATATACGCCTTCTACTTTAGCAAGGGTTTCCCGATGAAGGAGAAGCTGCATAGGTTGGCGCTTCGGATCAGAGAGGTTGGCCTAACGGCTAAGCCCATCTATGAGCAGATGTTCAACAAGTCGCTGAAGTATCACTTCCATTCGCCAAAGTTCAATGGTCGTTTCGCCATACCCTGGTATCTTTATGCCGTAGGGCTGTGTCTATCTACCATCACATTAGTGGTTGAAATAGCGTCTCAGTACAATAAAACTTAAGTTACACGACACGTAGTTATAAATAAACTCTATTAGCAACTCAGAACTCGAGAATATAAATTGTAAAACTGTTGGTTTGTTTAGAAGGACTAGCTTACCTACAATAACATATTGCCCCTTTCATAGGTAGGTATGTAATTTTCGGATTTTCCTCAACGAAAAGGATTTGAATCAACTTGTGTTTAGAATTAAAATAAAAAGGCCATAAATATTCCTTGGCCGCGACGGAGGGCCTCGGCAAATGGACGCCAGCTTTGAAGTCCGTGCCAAGCATTCGAAACTGTGTAGTTAAAGTCTGTTCGGAAAGAGAACTATCGTGGCGGAAACGGGAACTAACGTCTCAAACGAAACAAAATAAGTTCTCGTCGAACAAGATAAAGGATTAAGCACAGCGGCGCCCTCAAGTCCCGCAACAGTTCTCCTCCGACAGACTACACTTTGTAAAGAAAACGGTGACCCAGATATTAGAAATGCAGATTTTTCAGAGTGCTTACTTTCGCTACGTACGCAATGTTTGACTTTTGTAGACACAGATGTAGAGTAGTTTGCACGAGCTCTAAAATAGAAACTATTTTCGTGATTAAATATTTTGCGTTTCGTACTACCGAAGTAATTTTTCATTTCCTCACCTTTTTGTCTTTTTAATCGCCTTCTAGCCAAGGCAGATAGCACGTATGGTATATAAAAATACTTATTGAGAGAACCTAATTGAAAGTATTCAGAATGTTCTAAGATTTTCATAGAGTCAGGAAACTTCTCTCTGGAACTCTTTTGGAGTCTGGAAACTTCTCTTTGGACTCTTTTGGAGTTTGGAATCTCTAAAGTAGGTAGGTACCAAGCTATAATAACTTCTCTCACGCACGCGCAGTTCTGACTTCCTCGAAGCCGATGTGGAAGCTTGTCGTTTGTAAAAGTTATTATAATTATGTAGGTATCTAATCTTAAACTAGTCGTAGCTACCTTCTTCTGCCTTTTAGCTAGCCTAGAGCTAGTCTAGTCTTTAGAGCTTCGTCTTATATAAGCAAACTGTAAGCGGCTGATTGTTTGTCTCCAGTTTGCCACCTTATAATAATTACATCTTTTAAACGGAGTGCACGAACAAGAAAGATCTTTGGTCTGTGGTCCGAACAGCGCGTACTGTAAGTACACAGTTTTCGGCGTATTGCTTGCTGACACATTTAGTGAACAGCCAATTTGCATTTACCTATTGCTTCAGTTCGCTGCTCCCTCAACATTGAGTTCCTCAAAATATTCTTTAGTGGTGTAAAAAACTTTATGGATAAGCCTGGATTTAAGTTAATTTTTGAATCTATTTCCTTCCAATATTTTATGTCAAGGGGAAAGGTATTATACCTACATTATCAGAGACATTACATACTCGTATACCTACACTGTTAGAAAACCTGCTACCTATTATTAAGTTGAGATATACAGATATTATGCTCATGTCTAGAACTTCTAAAATAACTGCGGTTAGATTGTAATTTTTACAAAAGAAAAATAAATTATTTTTGACAAAAGAACAACGTAACTTTTTTTTTACAACAGACTAGGCATGCGTCTGACCCCTGACTTGCCTGATGGGAAGCGTCGACGTGATCGAAGGTGTAACACGCTTGCCTAGGAGATACCATTCACTTTACTTTTAAACACCCCCGGATTGTATTTAGGTGGAAAGACAGACGCAGGCAACGAGTTCCACACCTCTGTCTGCAGTTCTTACAAGAAAAGTTGACTTGTACCTATTTAGTACTAACGTAAATAATTGGTAACTACATATTTAGTCATTTGCGCGCAAAGCGTACTACCCGCGCGCCCGCTGCGAACTCGCCCGGAAATCGCACGTGTGATGGGGCTCTTGTAGAGCCCTATCACACGTGCACTGGCGATTTATTTATTAATTAATTCTTTTTTTTTAAATTATTTATGGCGGTTTATTTGTTTTTTTTACACTGGTTTTATTGTTATAAAACCGGCTCGTTACAAACAAAATCTCCGCTGCACTGGCGTGCTGACGCTTAGTGCATCGATGACTCCAAGCAAACCCTCGTAAGTTAGGTACTAGAAGTGTCGTAACTATCTTGGATTATATATACCTAGGTGCACTCAATTATCTAAGACAGGTAACTAATTGCGTTTAGCGGCTAAAACTATTCGCATTTGTTCATGTTGTTTGATGTCTAAATCTACCTACACCTACACACATAAAAATGTGACCGAATTAGTGTAGGTAGATTAGAATTCATGGAACTCCTATAGCTTAAATCAGCGGTCGGCAACCTTTTGGCAGGCTTGGGCCGCACAGTGCCAAAATAAACAAGAGACGGGCCGCACTTGTTCAAAAATTTACAATAGGTTTCCATCTATACATATTTTACCATAGGTATCTTATGTTGGAATTATCTGATTTATTTATGTAGGTATTATCTGATCTCTAAAAATCAATGTTTATCTGTCTCTGGCAGCCTTGCTTAGTTTGGGGCCAGACGACTTGTGGACAAAATGTCCCGATTTTATTATTTATTTACAAAACCCTCGCGGGCCGAAAGCCGCATGTGGCCCGCGGGCCGCGGATTGCCGACCGCTGGCTTAGATGCTTAATTAAAAAGTAAAAAGTCATCATTCTCCTTATTTCATTTATTTAAAAAATATACAAAACACATTATAAACATCTAATACCATATTCTAACCATCTATTAATATATTTAGTTGGACCTTTCTCTATATGATTACAAACTAAGTACATGTCAAAAGACAAACACCGCGTTCCCTGATAAATAACATTATATACTAATTTATGCACTAATAGTAAAAGAAGTTCAATTTAAAGTTTATCGTCACCTAGCGGCATATTTAACCTATTCGCCTTTAGTTTGACATTTGAAAGTTAAATACATAAAATGTTAATTAAAATTTAGTCACCATATTAAAATGTGTGTACTATTTACAATGTAAAATAATCTGGGGCCTACCATGATGGTTACGTTGTTTTCGCGCGCGACCGCAAATCGTATCGCCGCGCAATAAGGTCCAGGATAGCGCGGCTTCGAAAACAACAGGCTATAAGATGTCGTGGTAGGCCCCATGTACGTACACGTAGCACAAAAACTATCAAAAGTATGTACGTACTTACGTTGTAGATTTAGTAACGTAGTTTCCGTTAATTTTCAAGGGTTTAATTTTCCGAGGGAAAATTCAAATCACATGTAAAAACTACATTAATGAAAAGAGGGTATTATAAGGTTAAGAATTATTTAGAAGATAAAGATGTCTGGAGCCTTCCACTTCCGCCAAGTAGCCACTAGTATATGTATAGATATTACCTAGTTGTAAGCCAAAATTTGTGGGACTAATTTATTTATTATTTGAAAAAATAATGCCCCTCAGTTTCTTGCCTGTTCTTCTGAGTAGAGGCTCTTTATCCGAATAAGGCGGTCGAGTCTATTTTAAATAACTTTGACGTTCATAAGTGTATCTTTGATACCTAAGTTGAGTAAAAACATTTTGACTTTTGACTTTTTTACGAAATGTTTTCCAACTTTTCATACATTTTCCTATGGAACACGTATTGCGTATTTTTCGATAGTTTTTGTGCTGGGTATCTCTAATTCACAACTAGATACTGTTTACAATACAATACAATTAAAACAGTTACTTAGGTATTTGTTCATTTAGCTGTTACTCGAATAACATTAAATTGGTAAGCAAGAATTTGAACTTTGAATTAGACAGAGCAAGTTTACGAAACAAACGATCATTAATAATTCCCCAGTCAATCCAAATTAACCTCTATTACCATCAGTGCTTCGTCATTAATTACAATGATTAAATTTGTCGAAAGAAATCATAGGGCAAGCCAATAAGGCAAGACTATTCAAATTAAATAAATGAGCAATTTTAAACAAATATCTTCTAGCAATTCAGGGCAATTCACAGATCACTGTAGCGATTGAATGAGATTGACGAATGAACTAAATTAATGGTGATTGAACTAAAGAGTGAACCTTTTTCATGTCACATCCTTCATCATTGTATTATACATACATACGATCGTCTTTTAGATTCCGCACTGAGCACCATTTAAGCACACCATTTTTTTTTAAAAGGCTAATCGCTGCACTCAGACACGTTAATGTTTACTTAAGAGGTATAGTAAGGCTTGGCAGCTGTCTCGCTCGCTCACGACTCTACTAGATCCTACTTCCTACTAATATTATAAACGCGAAATTTTGTATGTGTGGATGGATGGATGTTTGTTACTCTTTCACGCCAGAACGGCTGAACAGATCTGGATGAAATTTGGCACAGAGACAGATTATAGTCTAGAATAGCACATAGGATACTTTTTTTACCGCGGGTGAAACCGCGGGGCGCAGCTAGTTAGATATACAATTACCTATAAGTTGTTTTTTTTTAATTTCCATGTATCCTGTATGTAACTATCAACATGAAAATGGTTCTGAATACAATGTAAGTACGTTTGTAACACGGTTCTAAAGTAATGAGTACCGCAAAATTTATCAAAAATACATTATATGATTTTATATCTACTGTAATAGTGTCGCGAGCGAGCGAGACAGCTGCTAAGCCTTGCATTACCCCTTAAACTATTACTATCCTCTCCATCCTAAGGTTGCCTGGAAATTGCCATGTCCATAGGAAATCTTCACTTATTAATAGTTAAGGTAAACATTACTATTCCTAAATATGATGGTATTTATGTTTTTATTAGTTTTTTGCTATGGCCGGTTAAACGTAGCCAACAGCCAATTGGAACGTTTCGTCTCAGTTTCTGCAACCCGCCCTTTCCTTCAACTCTGGTGTGATTATGTCGGAACAAAGACATTTTTAGTGCAAAATATTACTCAGTGAAGACGTATAGGTTCATTTATTGCCTAATCTTGCACACTAATGATTTAATCGAATCAGTACATTTACAATCGTTAATTGAAATCAACCGATTACCCAAAATATACATTACTCTTTGTCTACACATTTTTTTCATAAGATTTTTAACCTGTTTGGTTAGGACAACTTTTTCTGTTAGGTTAGCCTGTTTTTTTTTTTAATCTGTCGCTTCCTCAGGTCTCATCTCTGTAAATAACAATCTGTATTTGAAAGGAAATAAATGGATGGATTAGTTACATATTTGGCAATTATAGACTTTAAACGTTTTCATTCTCAGATACTCTTTTAACACTACTTTTCGTACATCGGTTAAATTGTTGTGAATTTTAGAATAAATTTAATAAATAGTTTGTTCAAATCGTGGTTTTTTAGTTTTATTGATTGTCCGTTTATCACATTGATATATTAATCACATTGGCTTTCCTTTGTCGAACAGATGCTTTTATTAGTCAAAACAATTGTACAACCTTTGTAAATAAACAAAGACATACAGTACTCCGCGATATATATTGCACATCGACCTTTGGAAAGAGACTTCACCTTCGTAGAGCATTATCTCTGTCGCACACTAAACGAAACTGTGGTACGAAAGAGATAACGCTCTACGAAACCGAGTCTCTTTCCAAAAGTCGATGTGCAATATTTTATCCGGGTACTGTTTATTGTTTCAACAATTTGGTAAGCAAAGGTAACATTAAGCCGTTAAATTTCGAAATAAGGCACTTTAAAATTACACACATTGTCATGATTAACTATAATAGTATTTCGGAATTAATATCTAATAGTAAAAAAATGTTGTCAATAATTTTACGTCCAATGAAATGTGCCATTGGTTTTTGGCAAGTATTTGGGGCATTCCCATTGTCCACCAAAGTGAGTGGCATCTTGGGAACCATGTACCAAATTTATTTTTTCCATAGACAGATGTCGACATTGGTCCATAGAAAAAAAATTACCCACGATACCTTTGTACAAAAAACATACACTTTTAACTGGCAGGTTATACAAAACGGTCCTTATTCGATCAGACACATTATCACATGAATTGCGTATGTAAATATTAATCTAGCTACAGTCATAACTTGCAACTCTTTCACAGTGAAGTTTCGACGATTTCGTAGAAGACCCGCGAATCTTTCGATAATTCACTCTGAAGAGGGATCAATAAAATAAACTTAATATTAAGAGCTGTCTTATTTCTTTACATTATCCTAAAGCGGTGCTGTCAGTGAGTTTGCTTTAATTTTGCATTCCGTTTTTATGCTTTCAAATATTTGATCAAAGGGCTGATGTTTTGAGTTGATGCTACTTTCTCTTTTACTCTTGTTGACTTAGGAATAAACACGAAAGAGAAAATGAAAAGCCAAACTGACTAAATGACTCTAGTTTCATCCAATTTTGACCAGAACTTGAATAATTTAAACACTCAATTTTATTTTGTTTTATCATAGTTTCACACGTTTGTGAAGGACATGCTACTAAATAAAGTAAAATATGGAAATTTATTTTCGTTTTTTTTTTTCATTTTAGCTGGCAGCATGTCATTGATTTAAATATTAGCCTAGCATAATAAAATTAAACAAAGGTTATTCAACAACGTTAACATTTCAAATCAAGACGAAATTGGACGAAAATTAGAAGCTCAGTTGCCGCCGAACTTTAGCTGCATATTTTTAAATCTGTAAAGTCCTATGCATGTTTTCAAGCCCACAAGGCATATGCATGTCTTTGATTTCAAATCTGCAAGACCCTAATTAAGCACGTTTTCAAACCAGCTAGGACGTACGCACATTTTCAAACCCACGACGCCAACATATTTTCAAACCGGCGAGACCCTACACATGTTTTCAAATCCGCCAGGCAGCACCTACATTTTCAAAGAACGTGCGTGGGGGCCTACGCGCATTCTCAAGCTCCCAACATTTTAAACAGTTTCCAAAGAAAATAACATTTTCAAAGAACGTGCGGAGAGGCCTACGAACATTCCCAATCTCCCGACAGCACCGTCACCCCCCGGCTTTTATCTGGTGGCCTTGAGCTTCCAGCGCAGGAAGAGGAAGGCGGAGACGCGCAGCAGCACGAAGATGAGCAGCAGCGCCGCGATGTCCAGCGTGAAGTCCGCGTCCTCCATGTCCAGCTCCTCCAGCGTCGTCAGCGGGTTCTTGAAGTGGCAGTACGTCTGGAACATGAGGGTAGGCGGACAATTATGTGATTGGCCGGTTTAGGTATTAGCAGAACATAAGCCCCCCCCCCCCCCCCCCAAGCATTCGTAGTTATTTTTTAAAACCTACCCTACCCGAATATTCCCCTTTCCCGTTCTAGTCTTTACTACACATTGCTGGGTGCGCATTCGGTACTGTATAGAATACCTAGGCAAAGTATAAAATAAATAACATTTCATCCATTACCTTAACGTTTTAGGTATTCTATACATTGCCTAGGTATTGCATAGAATACCGGATTATACAGATTGTCTGTAACACATACATACAATATTAGGTACCTCTATCAATACTGAAAGTAATCGTTATTGATAGACGGTGCTGTATTTATTCATTCATTCATTTATTTATTGATTCTAGTTATGTAGCGTTTCAGTCCAATAAAAGCAATAATTGATATACGTCATTATGTGACAATAGAACGCTCCAGCTAAAATATACCGATCTTTGTTACTGTTGCGTATTAGATAAGGACAACAATACGTTTAGATTTAGCAATTTAGTATTTTGAATTTAGCTAAATGGATTATCATGCCCTTGATTACGTATTTAAAGTGTCCGAATCCAAACGATCACCTCGACAAAACGATAATATAGTCCAGTGGTACCTGATCTGATTAATGATCTGAACAGATGATGCAGTCGGAAAGCGAACCTTTTATCTTTACCCGACTGCGAAGAAGGAGGTTTGTGTTTTTCGTGTGTATGTATGTGGTGTTTGTATGTATGTGTGTGGTTTCCTTGGCACGCCCTACAGCCTAAACAGCTTGATGTATTTCGACAAGTGAGGTGTCATTTGAATCGTCTTGATAGTGGAAGTGACATAGGGTACAACATTTTGCAACCAGTATTTTTTTTGTTTCTCTGTTTAAAATGTTCCTTGTTTAACTAAAACTGTTTTATACCAACGTACCTGATGACACTGGAGCTTGGGCCGGTCGAATGAGTAAGTCGCGAGCGCCGTACCCTCGAACCCGTAGCGGATGTAGGAGAGGTATGTTATCCAGCGCAGATACACCGGGATCGCGTTGAACGACACGAAGAAACCGGAGAACAGCAGGAACGGGACGGACATTACTGGCGCTAGGAATACGCCGTTCTATGAAGAAACACACACAATTATAGTACATGTAGTTACGTGTAGTAATGGTATACTCTGTGATCGCGTTGGAGTCACGACGCCTAAGCGTGATAAAAACACTTTGGCGAATTTCAATCAACGTTATTGCGCAAAGATAAGGTTTAGATTCGAATGAAGATAAATGTATTTGATTATTTTTAGTACAACGTTATGCGTTGATGCGGTGCCACTATAGAAACCTGATGTTTAATGAGACTTGATATCTTTGTATATCAGATCGAAGTGTCTAGCAATTCGCTACTGGTTTTTGGCCCAAGCAATGTTTTTCTAATGTATTTAGACATGCGATGATAGCCTAGTTAGAAAAGGGCCGCCTCTCAAGCCAGAGGGAGTGGGTTCGAACCCAGCCAACGGCACGCATCAATTTTTTCATTGTGTGAACATTTATGCGTAATGTATGTCATCTTCTGCATCATTGGAGCCCGTTGTATGGCGACAGACTCGCCCTCCACCTTTGGGACTGAATATAGTGTGAGTGCTGTTTTACACCTCTGCCAGTCCCTAAGGAGTTCGGCGGAAAGGCAATATGTTAATTGAGACATAGTGCAGGAAGGAGCGTCACCTGCACGTTCATGGCGGCGCCCACCACGAGCCCGACGCTCTGCGCCACGAAGGAGATGAGCAGGCACGAGGACAGGAACATCGCGAACCGAGACCACACCGGCGGCTGCGACGTCAGCAGGTACACTATCACCACGTAGATCACGCAGAATATCGCCTGGCGGGACACAAACATACAACGTTCAAGTTTAATTTTTGATAAAAAAATTGTTGTTAATTACATTAGTTATGTTAAATTCTTTATTCAATTAGATTCAATATCAAATTGTACAAAGTTTTCTAGTAGATTTCATTAAATTCTTTATTTAATTAACTTTAAATATCCAATTGTATAAAAGTTCAAATTGGCTTCAAAAATCAAATCCTACTAATATTATGAACGCGAAAGTTTGTTTGTATGGATGGATGGATGGATGGATGTTTGTTACTCTTTCACGCCAGAACGGCTGAACAGATCTGGATGAAATTTGGCACAGAGATAGATTATAGTCTAGAATAGCACATAGGATACTTTTTAACCGCGGGTGAAACCGCAGGGCGCAGCTAGTTGTATATAAAGTTTTAATTAATTCCAAGATAGAATAAAAAAATCATATTCTTTGACGTACTTAAAGCGACGTTAGAGCGGAAATACATTAGAAATTGGTTCAAGAAACAGTTTTAGTACAACGTTCATGGGGTGAACATTTGTTTTTGTTTTTTATACAAGCTAACGGACCGCCTGATGGTAAGCGATCACTGTTGGCTATGAATACCTGTAATACCAGAGGCATCACAGATACGTTGCCGACCTTTAAGAACTCTAGTGACAGCCCTTTTGAAGAACCCAATGTTGTAGTTACTTCATAAGTGTATCTTTGATACCTACATTGAATACGTCTATGAAATCGTCTACATAGAACCTATAACCTAAAATTTTGTAACTATACCGATAACTTACATTATTTTTCTGTTGGCGGGTAGCGCGAGCGGTCATCTCTGAACCATCGCGCGTTCTACGATATGCACCGGCTGAGTTATATGTGCCTACTTATACACTGTGCTAATAATTATTCCAATTACAATTTGATGAAGTGTACGAGCGTGTTTCCTTCATCCGACACTACACACCAACGCCCACAGTCAACAAGATGAGTGCTAGTGATGATAAGTTCGGGACTAATAAGTTCGGGACACTTCCACACACGGTCGCCTGACCCCAAACTAAGCAAAGCTTGTACTATGGCTGTCAGAGACTGATATACATACTTAGATATTTTTAAATACATACTTAAATAGATATTAACACCCAGACATAGGACAAACACAAATGTTCATCACATAAATGTTTGCCCTAGGTGGGAATCGAACCCACGCCCCTAAGCTCAGAAGGCAGGTTCACTACCAACTGAGCCACCGAGGCAGTCAAGGACCGTTCTCTTCTTCCCGCGACATATGATAGAAGATAACAATGTAAACTTACTTGGAACGGTATATCGGACACAGTGATGGCGAGATAGTAGGACCGCAGCGAATACCATCTGTTGAAGTGTTCTTTCACTAGCACCGGCATTTCGAGAGGAACTGAAACATGATACACATCGTCGTTCAACTTTTGTTTGATTTGATTGACGCTCGTGATGTTTCTTGGTCACTCTCACCCCTATGACTTTTCAAACGAGAGAGACAATGACAAAAAACCGACTAAGTGCGAGTCGGACTCGCGCATGAAGGGTTCCGTACGATTATCTATCAAAACAGCAAAAAAACACGTTTTTGTATGGGAGCTCCCTTAAATATTTATTTTATTCTGTTTTTTAGTATTTGTTGTTATAGCGGCAACAGAAATACCTCATCTGTGAAAATTTCAACTGTCTAACTATCACGGTTGTTGAGATACAGCCTGGTGACAGAAGGAGCAGTCTTAGTAATAGGCTCCCGTTTTACCCTTGGGTATGGAACCCTAAAAATATCTCCACTAGTAGAATTAGGGCTCCTGTGGCCCTATTCGGAGATTTGAGATTCTCATCTCACCTTTTTTCATCCTTGTTGCTCTCGTTTGAAACGTCATAGGTGTGAGAGTGACCAAGATAAAATCTCATCTCATCTCACGCGTAGGAATAGCCTAGATAGAAATTTGATGTCAACAAAATACCATACGATTGGTTCCAATTCCGAAGTAAAGTGGCAGCCACTCTAACATCCAATAAATCACCGGAAAACCTGGTCTTTTATAGGTATTAAAAATTAAGGTAACTTTTTGTAAAGCAAAATCTTTTACAAAGCCGATTTGAAAGTATTTCATACTGATACCATTTGTATGGGCAAGACGGATTCTTTGGTTATATATTTTAAGTGCATAGTATGTCAATGTAATGCACACAATATGTAAATAAGTAAAGCGCTCACTTATCGACACGAATTAAATTTACATTCGTAAATGTAATTTCAGGTCGATTAATTATAATAACATGCATTGTTATAAAATTAATATCGTTCAGATGCTTATGCTAGGTTAAAACCTGTGATACATAACGCATTAAGTTTGTAAACGAAATGCGCACAATATGTGAATGTAATGCACTTTGTATGTGTGCAACAATGCGTTCAATATATTAACTTACACACATACATACACAAACACACATATTTTCCATAAGGGGGAAGCAGAGACCACTTCTCTCCACTTGCTACGATCCTGGTACACCACTTCACTTCTTCTACTTCCATTATAACCTTAATGATTTCAATATGTAATTGTATTGCGCTGAGTATTTAAATCCTGCTGTCAATATACAATGTACATAATATGCAAAAAAATATATATTTTTAGAATGAAAATAAATGTGCACAGTATTTAACTTAAAAAAAAAGCGATAATAGTCTAGTTGGAGAAGGCCTGCCTCTCAAGCCAGAGGGAGCAGGTTCGAACCTAGCCGAGACGGCACGCACAAATTTGTTCATTGTGTAAACATTGTGCGTATTGTATGTCATCTGCTACATGACTGGAGCCCGGAGTATGGCGACAGGCTCGCCTTCTGTCACATTTGGGACTGAATATCGTTCGGCGAAGTGTGGGAGTTGTATTACACCTCTGCCAGCCCCTTCGCGAGAAAGGCGTGACGATATGTTATGTAGTATTTAACTATAATGTGCACAGTAGGTATGTTAAATATAACGGGTACAGTATATAATGTACAAAATAAAGTTTACTCACAACTAAGTATAGTGATGGTCATGGAGGTGTACATAAGAAAGAGCATGTTGAAGAAGAGGAAGCCGAGGTTGGAGAGCACCTTGCTCCCGTCGTCACCGATGTCGTAGTAGAGAGCGCCGATCAGGAATCCCACCAGGATGTGAGCGAACAGACGCAGGTACATCAGGGTCTGGGGACGAGGTGTCAGTTAGGCGCGTCCTCAGATACACTACAGCTATAGTATCAAGTATGCTAGTTGACCCTGTCACATTTATTACTGAGCATCGTCCGGCGAAGTGTGGGTGTTGTCCCTCAGGGGAGAGGCGTGACGATATCTATGTAGTTGACCCGGCGAACTTCGTACCGTCATCGTTATTTTTTAATACTATAGTTTTCTGTTACTCAAACTCTGTCCCGATAAAAACGAACGCAATAATAAAAAGCAAAGCCACCAAAGTCCGTCTTCCATTTAAAAAAAAACAGTAATAGTGCTAACCGGGTAGTGCTAACCGGGTAGCAAACTCTGGTGGGAGGCTTCGGCCGTGGCTAGTTACCACCCACCGGACCAGGCCATGCCGTGAAATGACCTAGTCGTGTTTCGGGATGTAGTCCGGTGTAACCGTTCCGAAGACGGGTCTGAGCAGTAGCGCACTTGTAGCGCCTCACTCAACTGCCGTCTTTGTACTTACTTCTTCACTCTACAAAACTTCAAGGCTAGAGTGAATAAGTACCTTATAGGTCGTCGTGCTCCATCTTAGACCACAACGTCGCTTAACATCAGGCGAGTTGGTGGTCAAACGCCGACCTATTTTACATTAAAAAAAAAAAAAAAAAAAACAATTTTTAAATTTTCATTGATATTTTAAAAATTGCTTGACCGATTTTGATGAAATTTATATGGGACCACCTCTAAGGTATAATCTACAAAACAAAACAAAAAACGAAAATTGATTCACAATTGGGGGAGTAATCGCGTAACATCCATACAGAAAAAAACATACAGTCGCATTGAGAACCCCTTCTTTTTTTAAGGTCGGTTAAAAAAAAAGGATTATCCAATTCAGTGCATTCGTTCGCAAATTATGCGCGTACATACATTTCGGTGGATCATTTTTATTTATATAAGATATTTAATGTAATCGTTCTAGTTTTTTCCTTTACAAGTAGGTCCCTACTGACACTTATTTTCGAATAACTTTCTTTCTATGTATTTTCTTACCCAATCTCTCCTGCTGAATAGCAACGTCCGTTTGAGCACGACCCAGAACTGTGTCAGCTCGGATGTGGCATATCTCTTAGGAGAGCCCTCGCCACCGAGCAGCGCCACCTCCGCGTTATCTTGCTTCTCGGTGTCGTGGATCGTTACTACCAGGGGTTCGCCTGGAAAGTTAAAAAAAAAACATTACTAAGTAAATGAAACAATTAACATAATTATAAGATTTTTATGGTGGAAATTCCGCCAAAACGCGCTAAGCGTTTCAAGTCAACTTTTCTTGCAAGAACTGCAGAGGTGTGGAACTCGTTGCCTGCGTCTGTCTTTCCACCTAAATACAATCCGGGGGTGTTTAAAAGTAAAGTGAATAGGTTCTCTAGTCTCCTAGGCAAGCGTGTTACACCTTCGATCACGTCGACGCTTTCCATCAGGCGAGTCAGTGGTCAAACGCATGCCTAGACTGTTGTAAAGAAAAAAAAACAAGAAACCCGGCTGTAAAACATTGTACCCTATGTCAGTTCCACTATCAAGACGATTCAAATGACACCTCACATGTCAAAATCCATTAAGCTGTTCAGGCTGTAGGGCGTACCAAAGAAACCTCATACATACATACCCACATACATGCATACATACATACACTCGAAAAACATAACCCTCCTTTTTGCACAGTCGTGTAAAAATCCAACTGAAAAGTTTAGTCAATTACATTTCGGACATAAAACAAATCTGTCAATATGGTTAAGTGACAGGAGGTCACATACATCCATACTAATATTATAAATCGAAAATAACTCTGTCTGCCTGTTCGTAGGCTTTCACGGCTAAACGGCTGAACGGATCTTGATGAAATTTGATAATTAGTTACAGTGTATCACGAGGATCGTTTTTGGATACTATTTTCTGCATAAACACGAACGAAGTCGCAGGTAACAGCTAGTAATATATACGTACACATACTTCCATTATTCTCGAACATAAAGAAAATCTTTTTTCCTCCTTTCCGAGCAGTTAAGTAAACTAAGCTTTGTAATATTTTCAAATGCCATTGTAACCGCTGTATTCTATTTTTGAGAAGATGAGAATAAGCTTTTGATTACATTCTTTCATCATTTTCCACGAAATATTTAATTCGGGTGAAGTTGAACGTTGAAAATAATAATTAAATTATTGAATGCAAATTGATATTAACATTTAATTTCAATCTATTCAACGTCATCATGACGCAAAATGTGTATGCTCAAAAACAAAACATTTTACAAATTATATTTATTCAGAAAACCAGTTTATAAAAAAAAACACAAATCAAGTTATACGCAAACTTATAATAAATAATTCTGAAACACGATCGAAAAAATTGTAGTTTTAGAATAATTAGCTACTCGGATATTTAGCATCAGCGCACACTGGCGGACTGTGGAAGGTAGGATTTTAAATTTTCAATGAATATTTTTACCTGACTGCAGCGTATCCAACGGAGAGATAAATCATGTTCAGTCAAAATAAATTATATGATATTGTGAACTCCGGAGCATGAGGGTTGAATTTTTACTCGACTGAGCAAGTAGAAGGGTTGTGTTTTTCAAGTGTATGTAGGTGTGATTAGCTATGTCCACACTGTGCCTTTTTTTGTTCATTAAGGGCATGCGTCATAACGCAGTCAACAGCGCACGTGAGGCATGCCCCTAACGCATTCAACAACAAGATGGCGGACGAAGAAAAAGATAATACATTGAAGTTTATTGAAGACTATAGAAGTTTCCCACAACTTTGGGATCCTAATAATAAATCACGTTACTTCGATTACTATAATAACGTCGTATCCAAAACTTTCTCTAGGTTCTCTTTTTTCTTATGAAAGCCGCACTTATTCCACCAAGTAAAATATTCTCATCACACATGTTTCCTAAAGCTGACAGAGACTACGACTGAACTAAATGACTTTATTGACGTTGCGTTCGTTTACGCATTCAACTATTGAAAGCGCCAAACGGAAGATGAATAGAAAGATGAAGAGGAAAAAGGCACAGTGTGGACATAGCTATTGAGGTTTCTTTGGCACGCCCTACAACCTAAACAGCTTCATGGATTTCTAAATGTAAAGTATCATTTGAATAGTCTTAGTAGTGGAAGTGACATAGGGTACAACATTTTGCAGCCGGTTTTTTTTTTTAATTTTCTTTTAATAATGTTACTTGTTTGACACTGCTTTGACACTTTTGGAGTAATTATTTGAAAAAGAACCCACCAGTGAGATTAAATATCAATTGATACATTGAAAAGCCCACCCCCCTCCGACCGCCGGCGCCGGTATGCGCTGACCCTAAAGCCTAGTTCGCACTAGGCTAGTAGTCTTTTAGAGTGGAGAGTAGTTTAGTAACAAAATGTGTGCGAACGACAAACTTTTAGTCGAGTACTTTAGTAACATAGTACTTTAGCTACTAAATCACTCGTCAGTCGACTAAATTACTACTCGTAACTTAGTCCGCACAAGGCTTTACACTAATTAGCTTACTACAGTGAAGTCGGGTAATTCTAGCAAATCAACAGGAAGTATCATTTATGATAGCACTTTGACCTTTGCTTCCATATCTCTCGTAATCTGTCCTATGACACGCACAGAAACGAGGTCTTCTATTAGCGACACAAATAATATTCTATGCAAGGTAGATAGATACATGATTCAAACAAACAAGGTCTAGTTTTCGGGAGCCAACACCTTATGACGTCACTCGTCGTCGTGTCTTTCAAACTTTTTGTAAATATGCATCGATTGACATCACTGCTCCCACGTGACCAATTTTGACTCGGATTCGGAAGGGTGGTGGAAGTATGTTATTAAACCATGGGTAGATAGATGTACGAGGTTTATTGGAGTTATGACATATACAACAACCAAATAAGCCTTTGTGCCATCCCAGACTATAATCTACCAAAATGTCTAATTTCACCCAGATCCGTTCAGTCTTGATTGATTAACAAACATCCCTACATCCAAACTATCGCATTTATAATGTTTTTCATTGGGCGTACCCACGATGGGACAAGGCAAACAAGTAAAAAAAGTAGGTAGGGTCTACTGATACAAATTGTCTGTGGGCAATTGCGTCTTTCGAGAATTACTGACAAACCCTTCACAAATTAGACACCACCTACATCTTTTTCTATCTTTAGTTACAATAACCTGTACAAGATGGCGTTAGTTGCCTAATTTGTGATGGGTTTGTCAGTAATTCTCGAAAGACGCAATTGTCCCACAGACGCATTTTTACCAGTTGACCATAACATATCGTCACGCCTTTCCCCCGAGGCTGGCAGAGGTGTAATACAACACCCACATTTCGCTGGACGATAATCAGTCCCAAATGTGACAGGGGGCGAGCCTGTCGCCATACACGGGGCTCCAGTCATGTAGCAGATGACATACAATACGTACATATGTTCACACAATAAACAAATTGGTGCGTGCCGTCGGCTGGGTTCGAACCCGCTCCCTCTGGTTTGAGAGACGGACCTTCTCCCAACTAGGCTGTCATCGCTACACTTGACCATACATACTACATTTGACTATACATTTACTTTTGCCCTTCCTCTAAAATAATCTTTACTTCTGCCCTACTAAAAAAGTCTGGGTACACCCATCCGTGATGATTGTGCAATTTTCATTAATTACCTTTAGATATTTCATTGGCAGCGAACTGCAGGATCCCATTCTGCAGGTTTCCGTTTCCATTGGCGCCGTTGCTCACGTTGTCTTTGAACTTCTCCTGAGCTTGCGAGAGATCGTTCTTGTTCCATTCCTTGCCTGCGTTGAGGGAGACTTCCATGTCCTTCTTGTTGTTGTAATTAGGGAGTGACGTGTCGGGGAATGGTTGGCCGTTTCTGGGGAAAAGAGGAAAAATTCGGTATAAACATTCGGGACATTTTGCATACACGGACGTTTGCCCCTAAACTAAGCAAAGCTTGTGCTATACCTGCCAGACTGATTTACATACAGATATATTTTTTGACAAGGGTCACATTTGTGACCTATAAATAAATATAAAATAAATAAATATCGTCACGGCTTTCCCCCGAGCAGAAGTGTAATACAACACCCACACTTTTTTAGTCCCAAATGTGACAGGGGGCGAGCCTGTCGCCATACACCAGGCTCCAGTCATGTAGCAGATGACATACAATACGCACATATGTTCACTGGGTTCGAACCCGCTCCCTCTGGCTTGAGAGGCGGGCCTTCTCCCAACTAGGGAGACTTTGGGACTGAATACCGTCCGGCGAACTGAGGGTGTTGTACATCTCTGCCAGCATAGATTGACGTCACTGCATGTCACCCATGTAACCTTTTCTCGGAACGCTTTACCTGGCGGAGTATATTATTGGTTTATAGTTTACCTGATGTCATTCTTCCCGTTGTTGATGGCCCGCACCAGCTTGCCCGTGTTGTCTCCATATTCTCCGCACGAGACTTCGATGATGAACGACGCGGGGTTGTGGTACGAGGGACATTGCAGGCTCAAGCTTCCCAGCCATTCCACTGGTAAACGGAAAAACGTCGATGTAAGTTGAACTCATGGCAATAGCCACTCCGTGATCAAAGCAAGAATGGATCTGACAGGTCCAGCTATTTTTCTACTATTTATCCCCTATTTGTACTTTTGACTTCGTTTGTATAAAGGAGTTTTTCATTTGGAAAAGTGCCTATTACTGGAAGTAACTATACCTACTTCTTACGAGAAATGCCTGTTGAAGTGTACCAATTGCAAATTGCAATTTTTGGATGGGTGGACATTTCGGGAAGTATACATTCTGAACCAAACTTTATGCTGAGACTATCGGTATGGCTAGACGAGTTGCGTAGTTTTAGTCTAAATGTATTTATAGGATTTGCTAAACAATTTATGAGCGACCTTAATAATTATCTTCTATTAAATTCACGGCGTTCTTTTATATATAGTGTTTGTAACGAGTTAAGCTAGTTTTTCACATCATGAAGTTTACTAGCCATTTGATATTTGAGCAAAAAAATATATGAGGACTTGGTTTATTATAATATTACATACTTAGATAATTGGTTTCAAAATATTTGCTCGACAAACAGTAATTATTCTTTGTTTGCTTAAAAAAACCCGCGAAACTAAAAGGACCGCGTCAAGCCAGAGGGAGCGGGTTCGATTCCAGGCGACGGCGAGCCTGCTCCAACTAAGCTACCTTCGCTTTTAGATTTGTGTTTTAATCAAGACGTTGGTATAATGTGTGTTTACTAGTGTGTATGCTATTATTGATTTGACATTTAAAAACCTCTTTGATCGAAGAAAAACGCCTGATGGCAATTACCAAAACATTCTATTTTTTATAGTCCCATGTTTTTTGCACAGAAACTTGTTTTGGACGAAACCCAATAGTGGTAAAAACTTATAAAAACCATTGGAGATTTTATAAAAGCTGAACGTGTAATTAGTAATCATTATGATATTATGATCTGCATTTAAATTCCTCATCTAAAAATTGGTGTTTTTACAATTTATTGTTTTTACAAATATTAATTTGTTTTGACAAATTACAATCGCTTCCAAGCGATTCCGTTGACAACGTCAGCTGCTGATTGTACGAAATAAGTACTAACTTTAAAAGTGTCACGTCGTCATAGTGTCAACTCGTCCAGTCAGGTAGCAGGAATTTGTCTAGGGCAACAGGTCTGTGATCAAATTACTAGCTCATCAGTAAATATCTTGCAAAACGGACCACTTTTAATTTAGTAATCAGTCCATTTCCTCTAACTTCTCAGTTCATTTTAATCCCTGGCTTCACTAGCTATTCTTGTAACTTTTATATTTCCATAACCTAATTATTATTACTATTTAAAGTACGTTCTAAAATGAATTTAATTTCAGTAGGAAGGCAGTGGATGAGATTGACACAGAACCTGGGGGCCCTATTCTTACAAGTCGAGATATTTTCTCGTCATTGTCTCTCTCGTTTGAAAAGTCATAGGCGTGAGAGGGATCAGCGTCAGAATCGGGAGCTAGAATGGATTAAAGAGACTTACTCAGCATGCCTAGAACATACTCGATGATGTACAGCCGGCCTAGCATGCACGCGCGACAAAATTCTTCTCGCTACTTTTTGTCATGCGAGAACGTGACAAGGCTATGTGTAAACAAACATATGTCTGTCTCGATAAAAAGAGTCGACATACCTTTGTCGCGTTGCATATGCTAGGCTTGCTGGTCTAGGATTTTCTAGAATACTAACCAAGTCGTCCAGTACTGCCTTGATACACGCACTGCCCTTCAGCCAACGTGTACAAATGGTCGAACATTTCAAACAGCCTCGCAGACGGCTGGTGTATGGTACAGATGATGGTTCTACCGCCGCGGGCCAGCGTCTTCAGCAGCGATATGCACTGGAAGCACGACGAGCTGTCCAGCCCCGATGTGGGCTCGTCGAAGAACATAATAGGAGGGTTGTTGACCAACTCTAAGGCGATGGAGAGCCGCTTCTTTTGGCCTCCGGAAAGGTTTGACGTCATCGTTTTGTGGTGCTCTGATAGGCCGAGCGTTTCGAGGATCTCTTGGATCTGGAAAGAAGGGTTTCGTATGTGTTATGCAGGTATTGGTGAGTGTATAAGCATGGAATACTACGGTATGTGAAGCCAATGACAAAGTTTTGGCACAATTATCAGGACACCACTAGTTTTTTGGATGTCCATAAGGAATTTGCTAATTATCAGGCGGGCCGTTTGCTTGATTCCCATTCTTTATGAATGACCATGGGTCGTACTAAGTGCAATGTTAATGTTTGTCCATCGCATGCCATCTCGCTCTCGCCAACTTACTAGCGCCAGTCGAGTAAGCTAGAGGGCAACTGTTACTGTCGCTACCCCACTTATTCAATAAGACCCTTGGGCCTCTAGCCAAGTTGCATTTGGTTTCAAGCAATTAAATTTCTTTAATCGCTAGCGATCGTTAGCTGTTGATTGGTCGAGTTACGAGCTACAGAAATAAAATTCCTGAAAGCTCATCCACATATTACCGATTGGTGGAAGCCGCACACTGTGCGTTTCAAGCTTTTTTGCCGCACATCTGCAATCTGTGGAATGAGCTCTCTCCTGCAATATTTCTGAGTAACTACAACTTGGGGTTCTTCAAAAGGGCTGTAAATAGAGTTCTTAAACGTCGGCAATATATCTGTGATGCCTCTGGTATTACAGGTATCCATAGGCAACGGTGATCGCTTACCATCAGGCGGCCCGTTAGCTTGTTTACCACCTATGGTATAAAAAAAATGGCACGTGATCTTATTGTCAGCTGTCTAACCAGCCGCTAACTTTTGAGCGTTAGCATTTGTAGAAATGTAGAGTCAATTGGTAGCGAATGCTTGGCTATCGGCCTGTTTTGCCAGGTTATTAAACTAACAATATTGAGGCGTTATTTTGCGACTTTTAATTACCAATACTTTATAGTTACTGGCACAAAAAAGTTAATTCTGTTTCCGTTAAGTTTCCGCTTTTCCTTGAGACTTTGACGTCATCGACTGAATGTTTATGTTAATTATTATCATCTTAATCTTTTGAAGGCTGGTTCAATGTCCATAATATTTATTTAAATGACTCTACCAGCTCAGATATTTCTAGATATCTATATAGGTATCCTAATCCTAGCTAGTTTTATAAATGCGAAAGTGAGTTTCTTCGTTTTATTGTTTGTTTATTACGCTTTGACGCCTTAACTTAACTACTGAACCGATTATCGTGAAATCCATACACGTTGTCAAAGGGGTATGGTTTTTAGGGGTAAAGAATAAGACATAAGAAACGTTTAATCCCGAAAACAAGTAATTGTTCCTGTAACACCGCGGGGCACGGTTAGTCTTTCATACTATCTTATTTCACCTGGATAGTCAAAGTCAAAATGTTTTTATTCAATTAAGGTATCAAAGATACACTTATGAACGTCAAAGTTATTTAAATAGACTCGACCGCCTTGTTCGGATAAAGAGCCTCTACTCAGAAGAACAGGCAAGAAACTGAGGGGCATTATTCTTTCAAATAATAAATAAATTACAGTCTCACAAATTTTGGCTTACAACTAGGTAATATCTATAAATACTAGTGGCTACTTGGCGGAAGTGGAAGGCTCCAGACATCTTTATCTTCTAAATAATTCTTAACCTTATAATATCCTCTTTTCATTAATGTAGTTTTTACATGTGATTTGAATTTTCCCTCAGTGAGCCCTGTTAAAAAAAAGATAAAAGTAACAAAGTTAGTTAAGCCAATGTGTAACCCTACCATATTTTTTATTCAACGTTCTCAATTCGACTGGAAGTTTTTTTTTTTGTAAGTATGTTACGCGATTACTCCGCCAATTCTGAAACGATTTTAATCATTCTTTTTTTTTCTTTGGTAGATCATACTTTAGAGGTGGCACCATTTAAATTTTACCAAAATCGGTCAAGCAAGTTTTTAAAATATCAACAAAAGTCTAAAAATTGTTTACATAGATGACGGAAAGTCAATTTTTGAGAATTCCTTTTTTTTAATCTCTTTGTTTAACGTTATTAACCGTTTTGTTTTTCTTGCGCTAATAATAAGCGCATTTTTTAAGAAGCAGACAATATGCAAAATGTAAAACGAACAATAACATTATGACTTCTCTTCGAACCCTTCTAGTGTCGTAGATAAACTCTGGAACTCGAATTCGAATAAATAATACTCATGAGAAGGTTAATTGAACAAAACATGTGTAGTTATCGTCATTAAAACGTCACTTTGAGTTATAAATCTTTATAATGAGCTGCATGTTAAGAAAGAATAACAAGATTATTACAACTTAAGGTGGATCGTTACGGTTATTGCGAGAAATTTAAATTTCAAGCAGTTATTTTCTGCTTGGCGCTAGATCGGGGTAACTAAATTAAGTAATAACGAAATTGCGAACATAGTAGATCACTTCGTATAGATATTGTAGAGATATTAAACAGTTATGCAACAGATTGCTCTAATAGCAAAATTAACCTATAAACTGGCGATCGAAAATTTTATTGTCTTTAAGTAATCAGGTGCATATTTGTTATACATGCAAATTTATCTGCAAAATAACAAGAAAAATAGTCTACTACTACTAGCTAACCGCAAACTCCATTATCTTGTAAGCACAATAGTTATGCGGTCTAGCAAAAGCAAAAAATAGTTAAAAGCAAAAAATAATTAAAATTCTACGTCATACGCAAAACGAATCGCCTTAAATAATTTTGGAGTCATAGTCACATTGTGCTTGACAAATACATATTTATTTTGTTTATGTTAAGGTTTATACAAAAGAGACGCTATATTAGCTATAGCGATAAAATGCAAAACTTTACTAGCACTGTTATTCATAATTATTTATTTACAGAAAACTCATCAATAAAATGTTGTACAAAAATGTGGCTTAACCTCCAATATCTCTCCAGCTGTCAGGGTCACTACACTAAAGTATAATGATGTTGTTCCAATTTTGTCCTTATGGACAAGCAAGACGGTACTTATTTATTTACTTTGAGAACTTAGATTTAAATCAAAAGTCGCACTAAATACTAAATCATAAGGTCATGTTGTCAATAGGCCCTAAACACCAAATTGCTAAATCTAGACAAGCTACAAATCTACCTGTCTTTGTTATTGCTGCGTATTAGACAAGGACATCAATTAGCTAGTTTACATTTAGCAATTTAGCTTTCTGAACAGAACCTAATATCGTCGCATTATTTTAGTCGACAATTGATAATACTACCCCAATATACAAATCTGTGCTAACGATGCAAAATCAAATTTCCACTCTTTGCTAATATTTGAGAAGGGTTTCAAACGCAAAACAAAGCACCTTAAATGTAAAGCGTATAACAAAATAACATACCACATCTTCTTTGTCAGCGCGCGAGGTGGTGCTCGGCAGTTTGAGCGTGGTGGCGACCGCCATGGCCTCCTCCACAGTCAAGTTGCCGTGCAGCTGGTTGTCTTGCATGATGTAGCAGGACAGCTTTCTGAAGCTGGAGAGGTTGCGCTCCATGCCGTTCACTGTGATACTGCCTTCCATGCCGGATGTTCTGGGGACAAGATATTTGGTTAGTTACTATTAAGCTTAGGTGCGAAGATTTAGCAAACATTTAAATCAAAAAGAATCGTAAGGAAACTTATGAGAAGCATGATGGTGGTTCTTCTAGAGTTGGTTAGCTGCTGCTGTATTATTATTTTTATTTTTTTGTTGATAAATCTTTTTTCAAAACAAGCTAGAAAGAATTATTGCGCTAAAAAGAATATTTTTCGAGCTACTCTCAGCAAGCCCTTCAATTTGATACCCATATTGTAGGACTGCATTAAAAATAACTTGTCCGCTATTTTGGGTGTTCTGCCATGTTCGATTTAGAATGACGTCACACAACTAACCATGCATTGTCAACCAAGCTAAACGTGTATACAAAAATTTCAGCTCATTCGGTTGAAGATATCTGCTTCAAAATTGAGTTGCAAGATTCCGCACGAACAAACATAGTTACGTACATACATAAACACATACATTGCAAATTAAATAAAAGCTTGTATAAGCACAAGCTTGCTGAGGTCAAGTTTTGTCAGTGTGTTCCGGCAGCCTGGCTTCAGCGAGAGCTAGCCATCATCTCGGGTACAGGGAAGCTCAAAACTTATAAGCAACGGCATTTATAAATGTCGAAGTATAAAACAATCATTGTGACCTATAAAATTGGCCTTTCGTAAAAAGTTCAAAACTACGATTGATATCCGATATTAAGATTTAGGCATGGCATTTGAGGTCACTATCCTATTTCTAACGACAATTTTTCAAAACCCATTATTATGTATTTGTTGCAGAAATATTTGAACTGAAGTGTTCAATCGATTGTTCTTACCGAAGCATGACACACATGTTATCTAATCAATATGATCACCATCAAAGCATTAGTAACAGTAAACCGAGGAACACCTGTATCTAGACCCAGCTCGATAAAACATGACTAACATAGCTTATCTTAGTTTTCTATAAACCTTTGAATGATTCATTTAACGGGACCAAAGTGATATAATATTACAAGGATCAAGTAAAAATTGTTGTTGATAATGGTGATGAATATTACTAGAGCTCTGTGAGCTGTAGACCTCGCGGCCGACGTTTGTTCTCCTCTGCAGGTCGCATTCCTCAACCGATTCTCGTAAATTATTTTGATCTGTAGAGGAAGACAAAGATCTGGACAGAGATCAGTGGGGCTATTCCCACGCGTGAGATGAGAAAAGAATTTATCTTGGTCACTCTCATACCTATCACGTTTCAAACGAGAGCAACAAGGACAAAAATAGTTGAGATGAAAATCTCAAATCTCCGAATAGGGTCACTGGACAGAGATCCGAACAGAAATCGGACATACGAAAGCATTTTTGCCGATGCTGAAGCAGAGACGCTTCGATCGCTAACGCTCGCTCGCTCGGTCGTTTAGGAGCAACTGCGCCTTTTTCGTGTGGTTTTCCAGTCTCGCATTTGCGTTTTGCATTTTCTGAGACAATAAATAGGCTAAAGGCGTACTCTATGGAAATATTGTAAGAACATCAAATACTGCTTCATTATGTACTTATTTGGTAGAAAATGTCTGGAAAATTTTAGTTTTCGTGTCAGCGATGTATCATATTTTTTTTTTTTTCGAAAATGCGTGGTGTTTTTTGACAATATTTGTGCTAGGTGCTCTAGGGTAAAAATTACTACGGGTAATTTATGCGGGTAGTAATTTTGCTAAATTTAACAAAGTACAAATTATGAACGAAAAACTAGGAATCTTTTTGTATTAGTTTGACTAAAACTGCTGGAATATTTACCATGTTTAAAGACTTATTTCTAGTCTAGAATAACAGGTTTAAATGAGGAAAAAACCAGTCGCAGCCTTAATTGGTTAGAATTGCTTCAGACCCGTGATTCGCAAACGTAAGTATATACCTACATTATATCTTGGCATACACAGAAAAAAGGGCCCAAACCCCAAGACATAAAGTCAACTTTTACACAGCCAATAAGAGATTAAAACTAGATTTAAATCTAGTTTTGCGTAGATGTAAAAAAAAATTAAGCATAATTAGAAAATTTTGTATTTTTAAGGTTCCGTACCTAAAGGGTAAACTAACCCTATAACTACGAGAACTAATATGGGACCCTATAACTAAAAATCCGCTGCCCGTCCGTCTGTCTGTCCATCTGTCACCGGGCTGTATCTCATGAACCGTGATAGTTAGACAGTTGAAATTTTCACAGATGATGTATTTCTGTTGCCACCATAACAAGAAATACGAAGAAACAGAATAAAATAAATATTTAAGGACGCTCCCATACAACAAACGTGATTTTTGCCGTTTTTATAGATAATGGAACCCTTCGTGCGCGAGTTCGTACTCGCACTTGGCCGGTTTTTTTACTTTTCCGCCCACGTTTTGCTATATTTTGGAGTTTTGTGATACTCTAAGTTTTCAAACAAAGAATAGCATTTTGACTACCAAGTCGAAATACACTTCTATTGTCTTCTTATCTCTATTCTCTACATATAACCAATGTCATATTACAATATCGTTTTCCGTGTCCGTCTGTTTTTTTGTCTGTATACTCCTAAACCGAATGCAACGGAGTTAGGTGACTAACTTACACATTCAATTACATAGTAAATCGGTCAGGATGTCAGCTAGGAGCTGCTTGTAGAGCCAGCAGCTGTATTTGCATCTTATTCCTTGTGTAAATAAGGCATCAAATTCTTTGTTATACCTACCCACGTTTATCTTAAAAAAAAAAAAATCTAATTCGCTGGAAGTATTGATGAGACCAGAAGTTTGACGGAAGTTTGACGGTAGGTTTTATGGGTACTGTGCGAAGCCGGAAAGAATCGCTAGTAAACGAATAAATCAAAAACAACTGACTAAACAAAGAATAAACAGACTTTCTCTATGTGACTAAAACTGTCTTGCATCAAGTTTTTAACCGACTTCAAAAAAGGAGGAGGATCTCAATTCGACTGTTTGTTTTTTTTTATGTTTGTTACCTCAAAACTTGTGACTGGGTGCATTGATTTTGATGATTCGTTTTTCGTTTGAGAGATCATACTTTAGACGTCCCATATGAATTTTATTGAAATCGGTCAAGCAGTTTTTAAAATATCAACAAAAGTCTAAAAATTGTTAACATGGATGACGAATTACAGGATGGGAAGTCGGTTTTTTAAAACTTTTTTTTTAGATTATACTAATTCTGCTAAAGCCTCTAAGTACTAGTTTTTGCCACAGTTCAAGGTATGTCAACTCTAAACGTAATTCGACTTCCGTCATTAGAGCAGTTTCATAATAATCTAATCAAGTAATCATGTGTATTCCGTGCGTGTACATAATTACAGTTCGTAACATGGCTTGACAAAGCTACGCCGCTCATGTGACAATATGTAGTTACGAGGTAAATAGCAAATTAGTGAGACAGTAACATCTTGTCAAACAATTTGTTGGTTTTTATGAGACTCTAATTTATGTAGGGTGTATCTTCAAACGATGAACATATTTTTTTTTTTTATAAATTCGGGACACTTCCACACACGGTCGCCTGACCCCAAACTAAGCAAAGCTTGTACTATGGCTGCCAGAGACTGAAATACATACTTAGATATTTTTAAATACATACTTAAATAGATATTAACACCCAGACATAGAACAAACACTAATGTTCATCACGTGAATGTTTGCCCTAGGAGGGAATCGAAACCACGTCTCCACGCTCAGAAGGCAGGCTCACTACCAACACAGCCACCGAGGCAGCCATAGGACATATTCTAGGTTTTCAATTTAGACATCATTATGACCAACTTTTAGTATTCTTTCCTTTCCTGATAACCCTGTATACTAGTCACATAAAAACTAACAAATTGTTTGACAAGATGTTACTGTCTTCCAACAATTACTATTACCTCTAACTACACCTCAGACTAGGCAAAATGAACGCATTGTCAGCTGAGCGTAGCCTTGTTGATTAATGAGTACAATGATATCCTAGAATATGTCCGTCGTTTTAAGATCCACCCTACAGAATAGGGTTACAACATGACTCTAGTATAAGGTTACGTGAAAAAGGCGTACTAAGGTACTTAATTGCCATTGGCTCTGTGAGCTTGCTAGTGTGTCTTGTACAAAAGTATTTTTTCACGTTTTCAAAGTTTTACGTATGGGGTGTATATGTATTGTATAGGGGAGGGGTTTATGTACTTAGTGTATCGACAGGTTGCCCTCTGTCACATTTCTGGTATTATACCCCTGCCAGCCCCATCGGGGGAAAGGTGTGACGATATGTTCAAAACTATATCCCCCTATTAAAAAAAAAAAAAAAACTGGAAAAAAAACATATAGGGACACCTATAAGTAATTATTGAACCTGCTCACAAAATTTTACGACAATCTGTTGAGAAATGCGATCTGAAGATGATAACAGCCGGAAATCCGAACATACAAATGCATTTTTGCACAAGCTGAAAAGTAGACGCTCCGCGCTCGCTCGGCAATAAAGAAAAACCTTTTTTCCACGCATAATGTTCGTAAATATCAATTAGTGTTTATCAACTGCCCTAAAGAATATTTTCATGTCACTGATTCCTCATTTCCATAACAAAAGACAAATAAGACAATGCGCCGGCATAACTGTTTTCAAGAAATACACAATAGCCCATGCCCTGACACGACATACCATCAATTGAATTTACATACCATTTAGCATATTTTTAAGGATTACATACGTGTTATAATTAGGTATCCTAGATATTCATACGTAGTAGCAGTAAATCAAATTTTATGAACGTATTCTGTTCAGTCTGTTAGTTAACTTTCACAACTAAAGGCACACTTATCAACTCGGAAAGGGATCGTCACCGTATCAACTCGATCCGTACAGTATTCTTTGTATGAAAATCCCTACTGCAACGCACACGAATCGGAATCGTAACGTAATCGCCTTGCCTCAATTAGGTAAGGCGATACGGTGACGATCCCTTTCCGAGTTGATGTGTGTTACGATATTAAACCGGTTCTAATGATTCTTGCAAGGAACTGAGTGTGAAACATGTAGACAAACATTTCCATACTGTTTATCTTGGAAAACGTGAGGAAATCCAGAAAACGGTAGGTGAAACCGCAGAGCGCAACTAGACAATACACATTCAGGTCAAAGCAACGCAGATCCTACGCAATACCACACGTGGTACTACTGTTTATTCTGTAGCAAAACGCAATTTGCCATAATACGTACTTGTATACAGTACATAGTTAATACGTCGTGCAATCAGTATATAACTATCGCTTAGAAGATGCACCGGACCGTAATGGCTGTAGGCCTTTTGCCTGCAAAGGAAATCAAGAAAAGATAGAATGAATTGCAATAAAAATGATGAAACATTGCAGACCGCTCACGTTGCGCGGTGGCTTGAGCATCAATCAGAAGTAATTATTACTAGATTAATACTAATTTAGATGTTTGAAAACTATGGTGGAACGCGCACACACCTACTATGCCGGGAAAAATAATTTTAAACAATCTATTTAAAAAAATGAACGAGATAAAAAATGTCTAAATTTGTATCATGTGCTTTAAAAAATAGCCGTAACAATAGCCGTTTTGAAAGATAGTAAGATACTCGTATGTATGTCACAAAAGTCGCACTATGTATTTATTTATATATTAGTGACATTTATTTTTAAACATTTTTAAAGTATTTATATTATATTTATTTCGTCTACTTATTAGTATTTATTTGTGTATTTTTATTATTTTTTACGTCTTGTAAAATTATGTATTAGATTATTACTATTGTATTAGTATTAGAACTTTCAAGGCCTCAACTTATATTATATAAATGTTCCTGTCCATTCAGGTTTCCTGAAAGAGATCGCTTTGAGCGGTAAGGCCGCCCATTAAAAACTTAGTTAAGCCTTGTTTAAGTACTATTGTAATTATTTTATGTTTTTAATAAAGAGTTGTTGTTGTTGTTGTTGTTGTTTAATGTTTCCTAAAAAAAATATGAACGTTAACAAATATTAGTTTAACCGCCCCGTTCACTGTTGATATGTAACTTGTTGAATAACTGTCAAAAACAGACGGTTAAAAAGACGATCTTGTCAAGTCTCGATGCACTTTGGTCAAAGTTAAAAATGTATCCGCTTGTGCAATTTTAGTCAAAGCGAATAAGGATCTAAATTGACAAGCAAAAGAAATTGGCACACAATCATCTGCAGTTTCAATTCAACGCAATCCATCCATAAATAGCAGACTCAAATTGAACTTAAGGCGCAAGTCCTTTTTCGTTTTCAAGCAACATTCATTTTACGTTTTTTCCTGCGCACACGAAATACAACAAAGGAATTTATCTTCATCCTTGTTCTTTATTGCTGTTTTAATCTAGCCGATAGTGTTATCGGCTCGTGCCTACGTGATATTTATTTGTAATGGCAAACAAGTCACAATTGTTTGTTTCAGAATGAAATAGTAAACATTTGCATAATATTTGTGTTAAAAAACGTATTAAGCGGTTCAGCGATATTTTATTTGAAATTCAAAGATGATAAATATGCATTTTCTGTAATTTATGCAAGAACATTATATAACTTTATATATTGTATGGTATGGAGAGAGGATGAAAGGGTCATTCCTTTGAAAGACTGCAAATCATTAAGAGTCCGGCGACCACTTTGACTAACTTCGCATTGGCTTAAGGTATTCTATAGCGATTTCGTCTAGAAGAAGACGACGAGCGAAGAGAGCAAGTAATGATACTGACGAGCCTCTAAAGTTACCTACAGAGTGACAAAGTACAATATATATATTTTTTTTGTGACTTTTGCACTTCTGTAATCATTCTTAAATAACTAAGAATTTCTCTGGATGGATTCATTTAAAAGCTAATGATGTAGACAATCTCCCAATGTGACGGGATTTTTGATTTGCTTTGTCTATCTATTGAATAAATCAGTCAAAAGTGACCCCTTAAAAATGCGGATAATTTTCATAGCTATATTTTCACTTGAGGACGTTTTTAAAAAAAACCAAGAACACAGGGGCAGAGATATAGTTCATTTAATTGTACATGCAAAATTTCATCATAATCTGACAAATGATTTCCAAAAAATTTGACAAGCGCGTTTGTATGGAAATTTCAGAGCGTCGCGGGACCCTTAATATAAAAGATCAACGTACCTTTGCATTCATACGTTAAGGCTCTTTGTGTTTCTTAAACTGAACTTAAAACGGGCAAAGTTCATTAACACAGCATTAGTTACAGGCAATTTGAACATTGGCGCAGTATTGCGTTGAAATCGGACGCCTGACCCAGTTCACTGTGTACTGATAATGGAGCTGAATACAGGGAAGCGATGTACTCATTAATTGTATCAATTATCGTGAGCTACTTTATATTGTATTCTAGTAAAGCTATAAGGATAGTATCGAGGATAATTTTTAACTTGATGACAATCGTTTTGTGTTTATTTTTACCAGACTGCGCAAGGAGGGTTATTTTTTTCGAGTGTATGTATTTATGTGTGAGGTTTCTTTGGCACGCCCTACAGCCTAAACAGCTTGATAGGTTTCGACATGTGAGGTGACATTTGAATCGTCTTTAATAGTGGAAATGACATAGAGCACAATATTTTGCAGCCGCGTTTTTTTTTTTTTCTTTTAATAATGTTACTTGTTAACTGTATTGTTGATAAAAGTTTCTGATTGATGAATGCAGTAGACTACAAATGACTATCGTCTTTGTAAAGAGGTTACAATAGAGGCTTATAGCTTTGACTCGCTCTCACTTATCAATAATAAGAAAGTGAGTAATGAGAACAATTAATTATTAAAAAACGCTAACAATACTAAACCAAATTAGAAAGCGACTGCAAATACTTTTAAATACGCAGTGCAAATGTTAAACTGAAACCCAACACAAAATAAATCAAAGCAGTAAATAAGTAACTAAATATAAATATGAAAATGAAATAAAAAGAGAAACTTGAAGGTCTAAATTAATTTTAAAAGAGGATTAAAAAAAACCGGCCAATTGCGAGTCAGACTCACGCACGAAGGGTTTCGTAGGTATAAAAATCACGTTTGTTGAATAATTATACTCGTACATGTTTTATTTATTATTTATTTTTAAAGTGAATATTTAACTAAGTATTCTGATGTGCAAAACAATCACGTTTGTTGTATAGGAGCCCCCCTTACTATTTATTTTATTGTGTTTTTTAGTATGTATTTGTTGTTATAGCGGCAACAGAAATACATCATCTGTGAAAATGTCCACTGTCTAACTATCACAATTAATGAGATACAACCTGGTGACAGATGGATAGACAGACAGACACATAGACGGACGGAAAGCGCAGTCTAAGTAAATCGGTATTAAGTGAATTGGTATCTTCTATATAGGCAAGCGTGTTACACCTTCGATCACGTCGACGCTTCCCACCAGGCGAGTCAGTGGTCAAACGCATCCCTAGTCTGCAGTAAAAAAAAGAAACCCGTTTTACCTTTTGGGTACGGAACCCTAAAAATAATAAATAAAAAACTATGGCACGACATACTTCAGAAAAAAAGAACAAATCCAAAATGTAGACGAGATCGCATACCAACACGACATACTACCAAGTGGCATACGAGTCGCTTCCTGCTATTTGTAAAATTCGGACGGAAGGCAAAGTCGACCTTTGCACCGACATCCATTACTGTTTACCTAGCGAATAAAATATCAATCATGCAAGAATTATAATAATTGGATTGGTGAAGCAAAAAACCGCATGACATTTTGTTAAATGCTGTATTGACTTTAATTTTTTTGCGCGGAAGCCGGTTTTTAACTACTTCGACTTCCTTTTAGTGAATTAACTTAATTTATTAGATTAGACTTAAGTGCCTATTGCATTACGTGATTTTCGGACCCTGCTAGCGGGACAGGGTAGCGTAATAAGACATAGGTCCCTAAAGAGAACGACCAAGTGGTCACGACCTCCCCTGCTCCAGGCAGAGACACGCACGATAGACAGGGCCTGAGGAATCGCGTAATGTTCTTAGCCATTTTATTTCTTGCTATTGCAAAGCGTTTTTCCTACTTATCATAATAATAATATTCGGGACACTTGCATACACGGTCGCCTGACCCCAAGCAAATCTTGTACTATGGCTGCCAAAGACTGATATACATACTTAGATATTTTTAAATCCATACTTAAATAGATATTAGACCCCAGACATAGGACAAACACAAATGTTCATCACATGAATTAATATTTGGGAATCGAACCCACGCCTCCAAGCTCAGATAGCAGATTCAATACCAACTGAGCCAGTCATGGTTTCAAAGTTTAAGTATTCTTTGTCTTTTTCTTTCTTCTTGATTTCAAGCACCTACTTTTAGTTATTCTTTTATTGGCAGTTTTCTTTATGTTTCCTGTTTATACCAACTTACGAAGATTAAAATTTTAAAAACACCGTAAGGTCATGGTTTCAAAGTTTAAGTATTCTTTGTCTTTTTCTTTCTTCTTGATTTCAAGTATCTACTTTTAGTTTATTCTTTTATTGGCAGTTTTCTTTGTTTCCTGTTTATACCAACTTACGAAGATTAAAATTTTTAAAACACCGTAAGGACGCAATCAGCAGAGGCCACAAACTTTCACTCAACATTTCCGGATGTGGATACTACCATCAGTTATGACCTCGTGGCAGTTTTTACCAACATTCGACTCTTCTCGAAACTTTAACTTGCGGTCGACTTGCGTTTGACTACTACTACTTGTTAGCACCATCAATGCGTTCTACCAAGAAGCTCGCTTGCTTAAGTACATCTTCGAGTTCACGTCGTACCTCCACATCTAAACCGTTTTAAGTTATGGCGTGATTGAGCAACTAACTGTGCATAAAAATTCGCGTTGATGTTTACTAGCAATCATACTCGTAGTATTAAATTCATTACATAATGACTTTTTAAATTCCAAAGAAAGTTATAAAGATCTCGCTCCAATTTGTTTTTAATGTGACGGAGAAAAAAATTAAAAATAGAGTTGAGCAATTTCACGCAAGCCTTTCTTAACCACATCGTCACGAGGTCAGGTTGTGGTCAAAGGCAAAACTAAAATTTCTAAATTCGTGCAATATGGTGATAGATTTTTTCTACTCTTTAAGATTTTTTACTGTAGGCGATTATTCAATAGTAAATTTCTAGTTTATCATAGGTTCAAAATTCTTTACGCCACTCCATGCTTCTTGGGTTTTTTTTCGTCTCAGTTTTTTTTTAAATTGTTACGTTGGGTTTTACGGCCAGTCAATGTTCAAGTTTTCCTTCACTTCTGATCTTCGGATCTTACATTCATAACGGTTCATATTTGGACCTACTTCCTTCACATTTAAATAAACTTTAGGCTCTGTTACCTTGAATTATCGGTTAAGGAAATATCGTCTGCTGAATGTAAAAGATGTTAATTATGTATTTATTTAACTCAATTATTTACTTTTGTCTCAAAAAGCTACGCATCATATGATCTTGACCTTTCGTTAATTCTTTATGAGTACGTAAATTAAAATTTCAAAATCATTTCATCGCAGTTATTATTCTTATGAGCCTACCAGCTAAAGGTAAATGAGGGATAGATTTAAGACTGTTGAATGCTGAATGATCGTGAGGAAGGCACGCAATTTCTGCGGATCTACACTTAGGTTGATTGAGGTGCATGTGAAGGTCGTCACCATCTCTGACCACCACGAATACAGACAACACACACAATCCTACTGCCTCGGTGGCTCAGTTGGTAGTGAACCTGCCTTCTGAGCTTGGGGGCGTGGGTTCGATTCCTACCTAGGGCAAACATTTATGTGGTGAACATTTGGGTTGTTCTATGGCTGGGTGTTATTATTTAAGTATGTATTTAAAAATATTTATGTATGTATATCAGTCTCTGGCAGCCGAGACTAGCAGCAGAGACTGATATACAACAAGCTTTGCTTAGTTTGGGGTCAGGCAACCGTGTGTGACAATGTCCCGAATTTATTCATTTTATTTACTCTATGAAACTCTATTAAAAAACGTACAAATACACATTAGTCATCGTTCGTACTTACTTGTAACCAGTAAGGATGTTCAACAGGGTAGATTTGCCAGCGCCAGAGGGTCCCATGATGGCCGTCAGCTCGCCGGAGCGAAGTCGGCCCGAGACCGACTTGAGGATCGTTTTTACATCTGCGAACAAACGAAACAAGTTAGACAAAATCAGTTAAGGATATTGTTATGGAAACTGAAGTGGTTTTCACTCAGTATAATTATGTTTTTTATGAAACGGGAATTACTGACGCACGATTTGAGACGGTTACACCTAGCTACCCCGTCCCCGTTCCCGTTTTATAAAATCATAAGCAATAAATTATTAAGTATACCTACTTATTAAGGATACATTTCAGTTCAATAGGATGAAGATACCTGCTTCAAAATTGAGTTGCAAGATTTCACCCGAACAAACATAGTTACATACATCCATAACATAACATATCGGCACGCCTTTCCCCCGAGGGGGCTGGCAAAGGTGTAATACAACACCCACATTTCGCCGGACGATATTTAGTCCAAAATGTGACAGGGGCGAGCCTATGGCCATACACCGGGCTCCAGTCATGTAGCAGATGATATACAATACGCACATATGTTCACACAATAAATAAATTGGTGCGTGCCGTCCCATTCCGTCCGTCCCATTCTCCCAACTAGGCTGAAATCGCTTTACATTGCAAGTTAAATAAAAGCTTGTAATAAATGGGGTCTCGTCAATTCGTTAACATAATTATCAACTTGCGTCAAGCCATACAAAGATTCATGTCTCATTCACATCCTTCTTCAACGTTGACACAGAGCCAAGTATTAAACAGGCAGAGAGCATTGAGAAGTACGACTAGTTTAGTTACAGTTTTGATGTCCTTTTTAACCTAGGTAAAATCCTTTATGGATTTCACCACCGCCCTAGGGAGGGAAGGGTGGGGTTGTGCGAGTCTTGCCACTTGCGGCCTACCTACTAAAAACCCTAGGGTGTCCAAACTCGGCGCTAAATGTTAAAAAAAATGTCCTGCACTTTACATAGGACTACGTAATTTTATGGATAACCTCTGTTTCTATCTGGATTGAGATGATTTCAGTGTCTGTATGTCTGGGTGTTAATATCTATTTAAGTATGTATTTAAAACATGTATGTGTAATCAGACTCTGGCCGACATAGTACAAACTTTGCTTGGTTTGGGATCAGACGACAGTCTGCAAGTGTCCTGAATATTTATTTTTTTCACCACTGTTAGTTAACTCAAAAACTAAAAAAATGATAAATTCATATAACGGTTTAAAGGTAGCCCAGGATGAGTAGAAACACCCTTGAAAGGATACGGTCTGGATTCCAATCAACCTGTAGATACCTAAGTATTAAAGGTAAGGATAACTAATAAAAAGTGCAGGCAGTATGTAAACATGACAAATATATTTTTCTTTGAACGGCGCTTGTATGTCACTTTTCAGTTATAAAAAAATACTATTCATTATTTTTTGTGTAAAAAAAACCTTGTTTGTTTCTAGACAATAAGGATTACTGAACTCTGCATTGTCCCAAGCATTAAAAGCATGACTAATTTTTAACACAAAAACTATTTTAAAACATTCGAGAGTTTATTACAATACTGTATGTATTGTAACTAGCGACCCGCCTATGAACCTTCCGTTAAAAAATGTCTAACGAATGTTAATAACCGCTTTAAAATCCTTTGTGTGATTTAGAAGGAGTTACGAATAAACAGACAGAGATAGACAAACGCAGAAAGTGACTTTGTTTTATTATGTACAAGCTGCGCCCCGCGGTTTCACCCGCGGTTAAAAAGTTATCCTATGTGCTATTCTAGACTATAATCTATCTCTGTTCTAAATTTCATCCAGATCCGTTCAAGCGTTTTGGCGTAGACGAAGAGTAACAAACATCCATCCATCCATCCATTCTTACAAACTTTCGTGTTTTTAATATTAGTAGGAAGTAGGATTGTAATATTGTCATAAACCCTGGCTATTCACAATAGAAATAATTATGGCTTTAAACATGTAGTACAATTAGTAAGTACAATGATGTGAATAATCATGAAATACCTAATACATACAGAGATAAATATGAGCAATTTAGCATGTGACTACATCTTCACCATTTTTAAAATACAAAGTGTATTCATCCATCCATACTATAATACTATTTATTATTATTTTTTTTTTTTATTACTTACTTAATAAGCTTGCGTTTGGCCGCCAACATGCCTGATGATAAGCAGTGATGCGGCCTACGATGGAGCACGCTTGCCTAGAAAAAACCGATTCACTCGAGACTTGAAGACACCCAGATTATAAGTGTCAGGGAACACTCACTCTGGCAGAGTATTCCACACTCTAGCGGTCCGTATGAGAAATGAGGAACCAAAGCGTTTCGTGCGTGTTGTAGGTATATCGAGCATAAAACGATTATCATATCGAAAGTAACTCTGTATGTCTGTTTGTAGGCTTTTCTCAGCTAAACAGCTGATCGGATCTTGATGAAGTTTGATAATTAGGTAGTACAGTGTTTCACAAGGAAGGTTTTTGGATACTATTTTCTAAATAAACGCGAACGAAGTCGCGGATAACAACTAGTTATGTATCTAGAGTCTAGCTAGACTCTGGAACCGCACGCAGTCAATGAATTTTTAGACAATAATATAAAAACCAAAACATAAAAACCGACTTCTTGTCCTGTAATTCGTCATTCATGTAAACAATTATTAGATTTTTGTTGATATTTTAAAAATAGCTTGACCGATTTCGATAAAATTTATATGTAAAATATAAGTATAAAGTATGATCTACCAGACAAAAAAAGAATAATTAAAATCAATTCACAATTGACTGAATAATCGCGTTACATACATACGAAAAAAAACATACTGTCAATTTAGAACCTCTTCCTTTTTGGAAGTCGGTTAAAAATTGGCAACAGTCTGTTTACTTTTAACCCTAGTTACATGGAGTCTCATATAGTCATGTAGACTTTTCTTTGTGTATTTTTTTGTCAACTTTCTCCTTAAATTACCGCTAGCTCTGATGACAGATTCATCGTAGAGCCACAGAATACGCACACCAGAGGTGACGAAAATTTTATGCAAATTTTCTGAGCGTTGTTTTGGTTTTCCCAGACAAAGGCAATTGTGTTCCTTTATTTTGTTCAACTTTAAAAACATTGACGTACACGTAAGTTTTATTTTTATAAATCACGATTTTGAACTATCCTCAAAAATAAAATAAGACACATAATGTGCCTTGAACGTGGCAGGAACTGTGAGCAAAAAATGTAAAATACAATCTTAAGAGCGAACACGAAGCGACGTCGTGTCACGAAGACGGAATGAAGGATTCTTCAAAACCACTCGAAAAACATAACTAACGCAAAGGACCTACAGACGTAAATAGTAATAGATACAGTTGTCAACACAAGTGTAAGGCGGAATAATAATAGAATTCATGACTTGTCTATAATGAGGTATTCTATCCGTCGAGTAGCAGTCTTTGAAAGGGCCGGCATAGGCGAAGAGCACCTTTGAAGAAACCACAAGCACTCTTGCTAGCAAAAATAAATCGAACCTAGAATAAAAAAATCTTCTTTTTAAAATTACCATCTATCGTCTAACTGACCGGCATTCATGGATTCGAGTTAAGGTAATGAGTGTCCTTAAGAAAGTTTATGTAAATTTGGTGGACCAGTGAAAATTAACTCTAAAAAAATCGTTACGTAAAACACATTTGCCTAATAAGCGAATAGATTTTATCTGGCTTGCTCAAGCTTAGTTTATTTGAACTATGGACTCTATTGAAGTATGTAAGTATGTAATTATGTACTGTAATATCTCGGTGTAACAGTCATGTATTAGTTTGTCAGATATTATCCTTTGTTTTGTCCAACATTAGTCATAAAAAGTCAAAGTCCTCTTAACCGTCAGCTTGAAACTGGTATCATGTTATTTTCACAGATAAAGTATTGTGTCATTTGTATGTCATCTGCTATATACATGACTGGAGCCCGGTGTATGGCGACAAGCTTACCCCCTGTCACATTTAGGACTGAATATCGTCCGGCGAAGTGTGGGTGTTGTATTACACCTCTGCCAGCCCTCTCGGGAGAAAGGCGTGACGATATGTTATGTTAAATTATTATGTTACTTAGGAAGTTTGGCTTTCTTCTATAGAATTGCCATAGAAAATGAATAGTAATAAGGAGAGTACCTAGTAGAGTATGTAGTAGAGTTAGGAGTTATCCAAATTACGAAGTTACGAAGCACATATTGATACTGGTAATACAGTATCTAAATTACCATGACATATTTTATGCACTAGCATATTTGCATAACATATTTTCGATGTGATAAAAAAATACAAATTCCCCGACCATCGTATCTTAGAACATTTTCGGTTAAAAACCTTTATAAGGAAATAAAAAAACTATTTAAAAATTGGTTATGGTTTATCCTTTTTTCCTGTAGAGCTTCGTTACCAGACGACACAGATAATACACGCTAAACTAATAACATCTATGTGTTTGCGTCAGGAGTTAATATTCTTAGGGCCATTTGTGAGCTCGGGTTATCTTCTTAACTAGAAGTTAATTCCTCACCAGAAGTTAAACTGCGCCACCAAGAGTTAGGAGCTAACTTGAGTTAAAATTTTGAGTTAACACAATGTTAGAGTGACTTTTATAACATTTTAACTCTGAATCAATTAACCCTGCGATTAAGATTATACTCAGTATCTTCTTGCAAAGTGGGTCTTGCAAAGCCAATTTCTTTTAAAGATACACACGTTAAGTCCTAACTTTAAGACGTATTTGCAGAAGATACTCGTACGTAGTTAAATTCTCGTACACAGGATAAATTTCCTCAGAGTAAAAATGTTATAAATGTCACTCTAATATTGTGTTGACTCAAAGTAACTTCTGACTCTTGTTGGCGTAAGACGATTTATCAGTTTTACCGCTGATGTTAAGAGCAGTTAACTCCAAGAAAATAAGACAACACGAGATTCTGCAAGTGTTCCTAACTCTCCTCTATTAACGTAGCTTAAGTTTAAAGGTTAAAATCTTAGAGAGATCGACGTGACGATACAATACAACAGTAAACTCTGTGACGCTTTGTTGGAAAATCCATCTGTAAATTCGTGTACAATGTATGTATGTAGGTGCAATGATTTATACGAGAAGTTGTTAGACCCCTGACAACCTCTGATCTCTGATTCTTGGCACGTTTGACGTAATTTTTTTTTTATAACTCGAAACAAGTTGTCTCAAACGGGTTTGCTAATGACTGTAGTAGATATAGAGGTAATACCTCTAAAATAATTGTGTTTTTTACTGAGTGAAGCATATTTTATCCAGTGTTTGCCAAGTTCTTAAGGCGTATCATGAGAGTTAATTCTCTGATCTTTAGTCAAGTTGATGGATGAATTTAAACTGTCCTAGATTGAATTTTAAACTTTATCCACATCAAGTTCAAGGTGTACTTTTAAACTTAATGATTAACTTATAACTTCAACGCCTTCCTCTTCCTACAGCAATGATAAAATGTTAAACAATTTATATCCTTTTTCATTGGAGGTGTTTTCTTTGCCATTTAAATTCTTAACCTTGATTTACCTTCAACGTATTGTTTTCAGCGCAGGTACCTACTTTGTTTTTAAAGATAATGACGGCTAATAATCTTTAAAAAGGAAATATTATATTTTAAGAGCTGTAATGTAAAGTTTCATAGCTACCAGCTGATGTTGTTTATTGAAGAACTGTAGTATGTAAAATCCTTATTCAAAGAGATACATGTATCTATGTATGTATGTCATCCACAGCGTTTCTTAGATTGTTACATATCGTCACGCCTTTCCCCCGAGGGGGCTGGCAGAGGGGTAATACAACACCCTTACTTTGCCGCACGATATTTAGTCCCAAACGTGACAGGGGGCGAGCCTGTCGCCATACACCGGGCTCCAGTCATGTAGCAGATGACACACAATACGCTCACACAATAAACAAATTGGTGCGTGCCGTCGGCTGGTTTCGAACCCGCTCCGTCTGGCTTGTGAGGCGGACCTTCTCCCAACTAGGCTGACATCGCTTTTTATTAGATATCATAGATATTACAAGCTATTTTATTATTAACTAGCTCTTTTGCCCGCGGCCTCGCTCGCGTTTCATAGCCTATGTCACTCAGGGATAATGTAGCATGCTATTGGTAAAAGAATGTTTGAAACTGAACCTGTAGTTTTTGAGTTTATTCGTTACAAACATACAAAAATACAAGCTTTTCCTGTTTATAATATCACTAGCTGTCACCCCGCGACTTCGTTCGCGTTTAATTAGCAATAAATTAAAATTGCGACTATAATTTGAGATTTAAACTATCCTATCTCTCAAGTTGGATCGAACTGCACATGGTGTGCGAATTTTATTATAATCGGTTAAGTGGTTTAGGAGTTCATTGAGGACAAACATTGTGACACGAGATTTATATATATTAAGATTAGTGTTGAAGGGTAGATAATTATCCTGTTTTGTCCCATTGTCGAGGAAATGTCTCCGCCTTCCATCCAGGTTTTTCTGTTCTTTGCTCTGATGGGTCAATCCTTCTCATGAGCATTGAACGCATTGCCATCTCTTTCTTTTCTGGCTCCAAGTCATAGAGACAAATCAAAGAATATCGTATACGTACTTCAACTTAAACGTCACTCACTTCTACTTAATGACCTCCCTTTCCTTCGAAGATGAACAGTCTTTTTTATTTATTTTTTCAATTCGATAGATAACTAATTTACAAATATGTATAGGGCCTTGGCAATACGATAAGCGTTACCTGTTCTTATCGGCATAGATTAGAGTATTAATTTACTGAAGAAACGCCACTGAAGCGCCTGCTACACGGTCGACAAACGCGTCCCGACAGAGATGACATCAGTGGTTTTCTACCGAGTGCTAAGCGGCTTACAGCCAAATTTCGCTCAGCTCTATTAGTCGCCGACCAAGACCACCTATGTCGGGGACGCAGTAGTCGATCGTGTAGCAGGCACTTAAGTAGCTGCATCGGCAAGCTGGCATTCAGTACAAAAGTGCCATATCGACTCTGGGGATTACGAAATAAACGATATCGGTAGGATCGGACATATCGAAATAAATGTGACACAATGCGATAGTGAATGTCGATTAGGCAAACACGTGGCTATAGTGGACAAATCGGAAGGGCGACGACAAACAAGCATGTGGAAGTAGAAAAACATATACCAATCAAATTTTACGGCTGGTTAACAAATTGATTGATAGCATATATTTAGTTTTACATATTGTAGCGATTACAGTTTTGCTAATCTGTTGACTACAGGATGATTAGGGCATAGCTATAATTCGAGCATTCTTTTGAAAAATGTGAAGATAAGTTTTTTGATTACCTGCCTATGTATTGTATGACCAAATAACTGCGCCGATTAAAACAGCGTTTGGCAAGTAGTATGCATAAGTCGCCTGTTTTATAAATGTTAGAAATATTTATTGAAAACACATTTCAGTATAAGGAATACGATACTATGATAAGATTCACAGACACACACTCTTAATCTCAAAACCAATTAACTAATAGTTAGAATAGACTTGAAACTTGACATCTTGAAAAATGAGGAAAAACGTTGACCAATGAGGCAGAAGCAAACTTCACATGCCAGTGATGTTATTTTCCTTGGGTCAGCAAACAACAAACTTTACGGTGGCAAACATTTGCTGTATAATTGGATTTGATTTCATCTGTAGGTCAGTTCATTAGTACACACTTATCAGCAAATCCCCAAAAGATAAAAAAACACTCAAAGCGCGACACCATTACCGACTTTTAAAAAGCGCAGTTTAACCCACAGTATTACTCTTTCTCTTTACCGTTAGGCAAAAAGTGGTGGCAAGCAACTACTGTAAAGTTCTGTCGACATAACAAATAGAGTATCTGCGCAAACGTTGCGCTTGCGACATCTCGGCTCGTGACATTGCATGCACACATCTGCTGCGGTTAGAAAACTGTTGGAATTGTTCTTTGGCTTGCAAAAGGATGTTTAAGGAAGATTTCGAATAAAAAATATTTTACGACGTGAGAAAAATAGCAGTTCGGCCCCAAAGACGTCCACTGCTGGACAAAGGCCTCCCTCAATGACCTCCACAACGACCGGTTTTGCGCTGCCCGCATCCAGCGGCTTCCCACGAACTTCACCAGAACGTCAGTCTATCCTGTAGGAGGCCTTCCCACGCTGCGTCTTCCGGTTCGTGGTCGCCACTCGACGACTTCTACGAGCGATGTGCTATAGCCACTATCACTTCAGTTTGGCAATTCTTCGGGCTTTGTCGGTTACTTTCGTTCGTCAGCGGATTTCGTCATTTCTTCTTCGATTTCGGGAAAAACAGTAGTTTGAGTTAACTACACTTTTGGCCAAAACTCGTTTTTAAAATGAATAATGTAACTTTGATCAAAAATATTAACACAGGAGTGCGAAATACAAGACAAACAAAGAAAACATGATCATATTCTTTGAAAATACACTGATCATGCTGAAGGGGAATGCCAAGCCTTGTTTTTTTATAACTAGCTGCGCGCAGCGGTTTTACCCGCTGTTCTCAAGGAACCTTTTTGCTATCACACTTTGAAACACCAATTGTACTAAATTTGAATTTTGAAACGCTAAATTAACTTTTTCTTAGCAGTCAATGCAACAAACATTCTTTAAAAATATCTTAAAGAACCACAACAAAAAGGAAGAACAGCCCTATTCAACAGAGTTTCGTGACCTGCGGTTAGGCGGCTACTCTCTAATACGCAGTCATTGCCAATTGCCGTGGAGGCAATTACTTACCCGCCTCCAGCATTTCCTTAGCAATACATTAATGACCAGCGTCTGCGGGTGGAACTATACATCCTGTATGGTTCACCAGTCATGTATGTCAGCTACACTATTTCCGTTGTAGCATAGTGCGGTTGACATTAGACCGATTGTTCCTTTTCACTCTAAACTTGCCGCGATTTACAAGCATGAGTCAGCAAGATCTAATTTTCAACAGGACTCTAAACATCAGTCGTTAAGGTCGGAATCCTTATTATAAGTAGTAAATAAAATAAATGCCCCGGATGTGATACAGAACAGATAAAGTAGAGATAAGGTTAGTCTTGCATTCGCTGCGTGGCAGTCGCGCGAATTGTATGACATTTGAAATTTTGAAAACTGCATGCAATTTAAGTAAAAACAAGGCGTTAATGAGTTTGGGAGAGATCATATGGTGTTTAAGAAGATGCCTTTACCTACGAGTAGATCTGAAACGAAAATAGCTGAGACGATTATGACGAATTCAGTAGAAAACAATTGCTCTTTCATTTTACTTTATTAAATCAGTAATTCTACTATGACGTCAAATCTTGGTCTAAGCGTCAAATAAAACAACCTTTAACACAGTCACGAGTGAAATATTTTAAAACAAACAATTATCAACAGAACAGATAGACACAGATCACGTTTAAAAACAGTATACAAAACACGTGTAAGTAATATCACTAGCCGCGATAATTATTTAAAGGACAACAAATTGGTCGTAGCGTAAGATAATCTTTTTAAACAGCTAGTAATGTTGTTCACAATCGGTCGGACCTTGGCTGGTGATATCAAGGAAAACCAGCCGCAAGCCATAGACGTAATGGCAATTACTGCAATACTTCTAAGGAAAATAGATTAAAAATGTTTAACGGAAGTAGTTCACCTCAGTGTCGATGATTCTTATTTTAATATTCTGATAATGTTTCACATTCACAGCTACCAAATCAAATGTCTTTATTCAATTGAGTATCGACGATACACTTATAAACGTCAAAGCTATTAAAAATACTCTACCACTCAGAAAAAGAGCTACTACCCAGAAGAACAGGCAAGAAACTGACCTAGCAGGTCAGGTCAGGGTTACCTGTGACGAAGATGCTAGAAACTGGGAATATATACAAAGACATGCATAACCAAAACTCACAGCCTGAGCAGAATTCTTCAACCAAACATCTCCCCGTCCAGGGATCGAACCCAGGACAATCTACTCTTTAAACAAACTCTACCAGCTGAGACAAACATTCTAATACGTCGATTATCCTATTATTCACTTATGATTACCCGCCCCGGCTTCGCACGGTACCTATCAACCTTTCGTAAAAAGTGATCTAACTGATGGTGAGAACCGCATCAAAATCCATTGCCTGGTGTTGGAGGAGTTAGCGAATACACAGACAGACGGACGCGGATAACGACTTTGCTTTACACTACGTATGTAGATATTGAGAAGATTAGAACTGTCTCCAGTGCTAAAGGGATCCCAATAAATCTTATTTTATGAGAAATTGCAAACACTCAATCAATCAAATCAAATACAGGCAATCAATTAAGGATTCTGATATTTATGTTAATGTTACGAATACATGCATGAGATCATACCGCAAACTTACTCTGCGAACGCAAAGCAATTTAGGAACAGGTAAATTATTTAAATTGGACATCACAAACATGATAATAATGCATACAGAAAACATAAAACACGGGTAGATTTAAAAGATTAGTTATCATTCCACATAAAAACTAATATTACTAACATTAAGTTAGTTAAGGCTCTAGGTAAACTTATTGGAGCATGTCAGATACGAAACGTAGATTTGGTCTAATGAATTGCAAATAAGTACCTACCAAGTTTCAATAAAACCAATTTGTGAGGAAAGATAACTCAATACATTCAGGTCTCAGATACCACATCAGTTGCATTCGCTTTGGGGGCTCTAGGCAAATTGCAATCGCTTCTAAACGATGCTATTTCTACAACCGCCAACACTGGCAGCTGCTGATTGGACAAAATAAGAGCTACTTATATAAATGTCACATGATCTCATGGTCGACTAGTCCAATCAGCTGCTAACAGAGCGTCAGCGATTTTTGACACAAAATCGCTTAGAAGCAATTGCAACTTGTCAATAGTCCCTGTACCTATAGTCAAGTTGCATGCATTTGCTAGCGATTCTATTTCCACACTCACGATCGAACGTCAGCTGCTGATTGGGCAAAATTCCCTCCTCCTCAAGTCGCATTCCTCATGTCTGAGGGTCGTGACCACCACCTCCACCTCCACTCTTTCTCTTACGATCTTCCGCCAAAGTTTTCTGACTTCCGCAACATGTAGCGCTTCGTAGATTGAAGTGTCCAGAGCGGTGCGAATCTGGTCGGACCAACGTATCGGGCTGCGGCCTCGAGATCTCTTGCCGTCGACTTTTCCTGTCACCATCAACTGTTCCAGGTTGTCGCCTTGTTTCCTAGCAATCTGGGCGAAGTAGGTACTCAAGAACCCGTCTAAGACAGATGGTAGAGAGTCCTTGAGTTGTTTTAATATGGATACGTTAGTCCGATGTACTGTCCAAGGTATTCAGAGCATTTTCTTCCAGCACCACATTAAGACAATATTATAAATGTCACGTCATCTTATTATTTACTCGTCCAATCAGCAGCAGTTCATTGTAGAAACAGAATCTCTTGCAAGCAATTGCAACTTGTCTAGAGCTTCTGGTATAAAGAATATATTTGGCTGGAATAAAAAGGTCGAACATTTTATGTTACGCCTTGAAAAGGATCGCCCAATGAGCACTGAGTGTCGTTTAGTTAGTGTTGTGTTGTCAATCTCGTGTGAATTACACACATTTTATGGTGATGCAAACATTTAGTTGTGCAGTCGTTTTGCCGACAAACACATCGTTTTGAGGTCATTGAGGTCGATCGATAGCAAATAGCGCTTCACAAGGTAATTGCACATAAATATGTTTACCTATATAGACAGTATCTATTTGACTGCCTCGGTGGCTCAGTTGGTAGTGAACCTGCCTTCTGAGCTTGGGGGCGTGGGTTCGATTCCCACCTAGGGCAAACATTAATGCGATGAACATTTGTGTTTGTTCTATGTCTGGGTGTTAATATGTATTTAAGTATGTATTTAAAAATATCTAAGTATGTATATCAGTCTCTGGCAGCCATAGTACAAGCTTTGCTTAGTTTGGGGTCAGGCGACCGTGTGTGGAAGTGTCCCGAATTTATTATTATTATATATTATTATTAGGGGATTTGTGTGTATACGTGTATGTATGTTTACATACATGACATGTTTATTTTTGACAGAAGAATATAATATTTACATAACATAACGTCACGCCATTCCCCCGAAGGGGCTGGCAGAGGCTATTTTAACACCCACACTTCGCAACACGATATTCAGTCCCAAATGTGACAGGGGGCGAGCCTAACGCCATACAACGGGTCACAGTTATGTAGCAGATGATATTAAATACGCAAATAAATGTCCACTCAACGAACAAATTGGTGCATGCCTTCGGCTGGGATCGAACCCGCTCCCTGAGGCTTGAGAGGCGAGCCTTCTCCGACTAGGCCATCATCAGAATATAATATAGACCATTGGAAATTACTGGATGGCACAAATAACTTCGACGATTAATATTCGACCTTGCTGCCAACGGCTACGTATCCACTTACCCACTTAATGCACTTCCAATAGTTCACAAGGAGTTAAATGAAATTTATTCACAAAAAAATTGATAAAAGAAAAATATTTTTTGTATAATTTTTAAATCACTAAATATTTATAACACAACACAATCCACTATTTGATCACCTGCGTAACCTGGAATAGTTGTTGTAATGATGATGCAGATGAAATCGTTTAAATAACAACCAGAAAAAAGCCTTTAAGAGTCCGGCGACCTAACTAACTTCGACCTAGGCAACCTAGTCTAGGTTATTAATACTTAGATATTTTTAAATACATACATAAATACAAATTAACACCCAAACATAGAGCAAACACAAATGTTCATCACATAAATGTTTGCCCTAGGTGGGAATCGAACCCATGCCCCCAAGCTCAGAAGGCAGGTTCACTACCAACTGAGCTAGCGAGGCAGTCAAAGTTATTATCTTGGTCTCTTATGACTTTTCTGTTGTTCTATATGGATGTTTATATGGACCATTAGAGAAGAGCTTCGAAAAAAATATCAAAGCTTTTGAGACAAGTATAGTCGCCCCGCTGCGTGTTCATAATTTGGACAGTAATTATTCACATAATAAATGATATACAAGATATTCGATTTATAGGAGGTATTAGTTTATATGTACCTATAACTTGTTTATGTATAAATGTGATTGTGCTGGCGACCGCGGGGCTATTCCTGCGCGTGCGATGAGACGAGATTTTATCTTGGTCACTCTCACACTTATAACGTTTCAAACGAGAGCAACAAGGACGAAAAATGGTGAGATGAAAATCTCAAATCTCCGAATAGGGCCACAGCACCGGGTCCGAAGGTCCTAAAGGAAAAGGAAAAATTATCCAACTGATGGTGTAAAACGCATCAAATTCCGATGCGTGGTTTAGAGAAGTTAGTAATAAGTGAAGAAGAGAAGCGGATATACAGACAGGTAAAGTCTAAAACAGAGAGTAAACGTTACTATGATAGACGCGGAAAGTAACTTTGTTTTATACTATGTAGAGACAGAGATATGTAGAGAAGAGATAGGGAAGAAGCTAGGACTTAAATGGACCATCAAACAGGGAAAGTCCTACCTCGGATATGTACTGCTACATCTCCTGCAGACCATTGTATGATGAGCAAAATAAGGAAGCGTAAGGTTGGAAGATGCCAGTTGCCGTAGCTCGTGTCTTCCGAATTATCGTTTCCTTCAGAATATCAGGGAGTGAACTGGATTAGAGACGGTGGAATCAGTTACATAGGAATAGGAAACTTACATTTCAGTCTCGTGTGAGTAACTCTGAAGCTAACTTCCAACCTTCAATCATAGTGAGGCAATGAGAGAAGATTAAGTTTTTTTTTATTATAACTTAATAGGCTTGCTCTTAGCCGCCAACGTGCCTGATGATAAACAGTGATGCGGCCTACGATGGAGCACGCTTGCCTAGAAGAAACCGATTCACTCGAGACTTGAAGAAAGTAATTTTGTGTCCGAATCGTCAGCGACACGTTTATTTACTATCAGCACCCCGCGGCTTCACCCGCAGTTAAAAAGTATCCTATGTGCTATTCTAGACTATAATCTATCTCTGTGCCAAATTTCATCCAGATCTGTTCAGCGGTTCTGGCGTGAAAGAGTAACAAACAAACATCCATCCATCCATCCATTCATTCTTACAAACCTTCGCATTTATAATATTAGTAGTAGGTTACTGAAAATACGAATAACCAACCACCAACTCCTAATATAATATATTTGTGCGTCATATATAAAAAGTTATATATATAATTTGTCAACAAAGCTGTAGCTACAGTGCTGTCAAAGACATTCCCAATTGAAATAAACAAATATATTTTAAAGAACACAATGAACGACGGGGTTTTCATGAATATTCAATACTAACATCAGTCATAAGTCGGAGTTACCGTACGAACTTGTAAACTAGTGTATTTGCGCTTATTTTGTTCATTACAAAAGCTTTACATGTGATGTAGATAGTAGTATATGGATCTACGTTTCTACATATTCTATTGGAACTTGTTTTTCAAACCGTCAATGTAGATTTTGAAGTATCTACGGAGAATTAAAAGAGCGGAATTGGCCAAAATATTAGAAGGACGAGATATCTAATAGATAATGAACAGGAAATCATTTTTTTTTTTTTGTATTATTTAGTCTCAATGCGACGAGCTTGTAGAACACTGCTGATTAGTCGATTCGCTATTAATGAAGTATGAAATTAAATACATAATTACCTACTACTTAGTCATAGGTATTACATGACAGGTAGGTATCAACCAGTATTTTTATTTATTAATTTTACAAACTGGTTTCTACGTCAGAGTCCGGTTAATGCGAGATTGAATTTTAATTGCATTCCATTATTTAAATTAATTTACTTATTTACGGAATATTGTCGCTGTTCACTAGGAAATATCTATTAAGGTCATACGTACAAGCGAGATGGATGGCTCATTAAGCGATAGACGAAATAGACGTCGTTAGGAAATACTATCGATAACTATTTGCTCGTTATCAATTAGAAAACAAGGATGTTTGGATGTAATCTAGAATTTATCGATCTAGGCCGGGAAAACTGTACACAACATGCTACATCAGATCTCATTAAAATCTGTGCAGTTAGGTATTCCTAAAAGTTAGAGGTCAAAAGTCAAAACACATTGTTAGTCAAATTTTCGTTAGTTCGTATCATACACAGAGGATGACTAGAATATAAACGGGCTAAGTCGTGTCGTGTCTGTTACAGTGTGTTGATGTGTGATGATGATGATGATATTAGGGTGCGAATACTTACTGCTTTTTCTTCCCTCTTGCACCTTGTAAGTCAAATCCGTGAACGCCAAGTCCACTGGTGGTCTCTTGGGCAAGTGCGTGAGGGTCTTGTGCTGCGCAGGAGTGATGGTCACCTTCAGACTGCCTTTCCTGTCGGAGATAATCGGCTTAGAGTCCACCGGTCCCGCAAGGGACAGCTCTTTGTCCACTTTCATTTTGTAAACACGATTTCAAAGTCACTGCACTACGTCACAAAGAGTTGGGAGCAAGAAACGCGCGAGGTGTAGCGCGGTCGCGCACTGACTGTCTCGACAGCCGACCGAGTGCTGACTGATGGCTGAAGACTGATGGCCGCGCAAGAGGCAGTGAGGAGGGACGGACGAGGCTGTGACGTTGTGATTAGGACATACTATCGCGGCTCGAGCGGCAGTATGGACGCTTTGTATGTATCATACGCCGTGATGCGCCGCAAACCTACAATACTCTTAGCATAGACACATAAGAACCTAACTTCACGTAGCAGCGAACTTCAGAGTGGTAGGACGCGGGCAAGGAGGATCTTCACTTCGCTCGCCCGCTTGGCTCGCGGCTTCAGGAATAGACGGACGTTGCGTACTCGCGTGTTCATTATTAGTTGCCCACATCTTGTTAGAATTCTTAATTATTGAGAAGTGTACTTTTATTTTGTTTCAATTATATCTTTTTTTAAATATTCACGGTTTTATTATCTAAAATCAGAAGTGGGATTCCTATTCCGCTGTCTGCTTTGGCTATCTTTGATTTTTTCTTGTTCGAATTTTAAATCAGTGGTTAGATAACAGCTTTGTGATTGTGAAGTTGCAAAAATGTCGGAAATAAGTAAACATAAGAGTCGAAAACGTGATCGTACGCCTATCCCTGGATTGCAGCAGCAACTTCAAACGGTTTTAGATCGTTTGACAACTTTGGAAGAAAGTTCCAGGTTTCGCAATGTTGGTGAGGGTGGTACAACAACGCCGAGTGCGCGGCCTGTGCATGGCGATTGTACCGCAGCGCCGACGACGGCCCCGCCGCCGAGCGAGCCGCCGCCGCCGCCGCCGGTAGCCATCCTGGTCGTGCCGTCGTGCGGTGCAAGTATAGACTTGTCTGTGCCGTGCTCGAGCGCCACGCTCGCCGGTACGGACATGGTTGCGAACGAGGTAATGGAGAAGCTTTTGACTGCAATCAGGACAATACCGGTAAAACCTAACCATGTTTTCATATCCAATTTTGATCCATCGTTACATCATTTTGATTCGTGGTGTAGTGAAGTGGATCATGTGAAAAGTTTAAATACGTGGGATGATCGCGAGTGTTTAGCGCGGGTGGGTCATTGTCTTAGAGGTGACGCAAAATTATGGTTAAACGAGTGGGTCAGCAATGACCGTAGCTGGTCGAACTTCAAGCGTGAATTCAAAACTTTGTGTCCCAATCGTTTGGACATTGCGAACATCTTGTTTGACGTAATGAAAACCGACTCAGATAACTACCCTACATACGCAGAATATGCTAGGCGTTCGCTTTTACGGTTACGCATTGTAAACGGGATGAGCGATGAGTTAGTTGCGGCGATAGTGATTCGTGGTATCACAGACGCTCAGATCAGAGCTGCGGCAACAAACGCCAAGCTACTACCCGATGATTTAGTTACCTTTTTGTCAATTTATGTGAAACCTACCCTCATTAAACCAGTTCACCCTCGCGGTAACATGCAAAGAACTGAATTGTGGAAACGAGAGCATAGCGATATAAAAATCAAATGTTTTTCATGTGGTGGTTTTGGCCATAAACAGAAATCGTGTACCAAGCATGCGAGGTTAGATAGGTCAGGTGCTGAAACTCAGTCTGTAAGCACTACTACTACTAATCCAACTGGACAGCTACCGCGGCCTGACCCGTGTTCTTTTTGCAAAAAGATAGGACATGAAGTAGAAAATTGCTACGCCAAACAACGCGCAGTCTCGCGGCAAGTCTAACGTCAATTTTTGTCATGAAATGGTAATCGCATGATATCACTACCGCGTTGATTTAAGGCGTGCCAGTAGATATCCATAAAGACCGCAGATCAACTTTTACTTTGGTGGCTAGATCTATGGCAAAACATTTCTTATGCACTCAAACACCATCTTTTTGTGTTATAGGTATACGTGCCGAAGAAGTTTAAAAAAAAAAGTGTATGTTTCTGTCAAGAGAGATAAGAGTATTTGGGTAGAGCGATAAATAATAATCAGGTTAGACCGAGCGAGCACAAAGTGAACAGCCATGTTTGCTGCGCTATGTGCTAAGGGCTCATCACTTTAGCTTACTTCGTGTTTGTCACGATGAACATCGGCACATCAGGTACAGACAAAACAATTAATAAAACAATTAAAATTGTTTTACAAGTATTTTTGGATTCTGAAATTAAGGCAGTTTGTGCGGAAGTACATACAAAGCTGCATTGTGTGTTTTTCTCATTAAAAAAAAAAAATATCTCGATAAGCTTTGCAGCTAATTTGGCATAATCTTAGCACAAATCTACTACGCCATTTGAGACTATGTACTGGGGTCACTTCCAGATTCTCATGGATTCAGAATAGATCAGATACGTCATTCTCATAGTAGAAGTGTTCACCAAGTATTGTCTTCTGTGTCCCATGCAAACAAGACGCAACTGAATTGAAAAAGACTTTTGAAATGGCTGTCTCTTTTTGGCACTCCGAAATTAATAGTTGCAGATAGAGCCCGAATGCATGAAAGTACTAATTTTGTTAACTGGGTCAAAGAATTGGGTTGTGATGTACATTGTATAACTCCTGAAATGCACCAGAGTAATGGTCAAATTGAGCGGTACTGCCGAATTGTTATAAAAATGATTCGCATTGAGTATAACTTCAGACAAGAACGTTGTTCTGACATTTTATATAAATTGCAGCTCACCTTGAACAGTACTGTGCAGAAATCTACCAAATGTTCACTTTTGTATTTGTTAATTGGCAGCGATGGTGCAACGCCAGTCATATGATCCCTGATACGCGATGTGGCTCTGGAGGCATCGATTCCCAATCGTGAAGCATTACGCGAGCTTGTCCGACAACAATCTTCAGAGTTGCTGGACCAGAACCAGACTCGCCAGAATGCTTAAGTCAACGAGCGGTGCAAGATGGCGCGCTCCTTTCAAAAAAGGGATCTGGTATTTGTACTTAAAATGAGCCAAGCTACGGGCAAGTTGGACTCCGGCTTGCGTGGTCATTTACGATCACCCGAGCGCCGCCACATGGTCGATATGAACTCAGATTGGTAACGGGTTCTCTTGGAAAAATCACTCAAGCCGCAGAGAGTTTATCACACTCTGACGCGGGGAAAGCCCAACGTATGTACTGCATGATTTGAAGGTGAGTGTCGGGACTTGTATTTAGACCTGTGCTCTGTTCAGTGTTGTAATGTATCTGTGCATCCCGAGGGCTCTGCACTGATACAGCGAGCATCCTGCGGGCTCTGCTCTACAGTCACTGTGTGTTACCTATTTCTATGGTGTTGGTTGATAGTGTTGTAATGTATCTGTGCATCCCGAGGGCTCTGCACTGATACAGCGAGCATCCTGCGGGCTCTGCTCTACAGTCACTATGTGTTACCTATTCCTATGGTGTTGGTTGATAGTGTTGTAATGTATCTCTGCATCCCAAGGGCTCTGCACTGATACAGCGAGCATCCCGAGGGCTCTGCTCTACAGTCACTGTGTGTTACCTATTCCTATGTTGTTGGTTGATAGTGTTGTAATGTATCTCTGCATCCCGAGGGCTCTGCACTGATACAGCGAGCATCCTGCGGGCTCTGCTCTACAGTCACTGTGTGTTACCTATTCCTATGGTGTTTGTTGATAGTGTTGTAATGTATCTGTGCATCCCGAGGGCTCTGCACTGATACAGCGAGCATCCTGCGGGCTCTGCTCTACAGTCACTGTGTGTTACCTATTCCTATGGTGTTTGTTGATAGTGTTGTAATGTATCTGTGCATCCCGAGGGCTCTGCACTCATACAGCGAGCATCCTGAGGGCTCTGCTCTACAGACACTGTGTTACCTATTCCTATGGTGTTGTTGGTTAGTGTTGTAATGTATCTGTGCAACCCGAGGGCTCTGCACTCATACAGCGAGCATCCTGAGGGCTCTGCTCTACAGACACTACTAGTTGTAACATCGAACAATCCGGCTCTGTTCGGTGTTGCGTGAGTGAAGGCCATCCTGGATGGTAAGCCTTTACTGAAGTATGGTGTGCAGTGAGTGTTCTGCTCCAGTACACGGGGAGTACCTGATCAGTACTCTTCTACTGTGTATCCTGAGGGCAATGCATAGTGGGCATCCTGAGGGCTCTGCCACATTCTTAGGAAGGTGAGAACGTATTCATCTTGGATATTCCTGAGGGCTCTGTCCGAACGTTCTGAAAGTAATCGAGTCGCTCTTACTTTCAGCTTGTTTGCATTTTGCTGTTGGACTAATGAAATCAATATGACTTTCAGCTCATGAGACTGATGACTTGTATCAGAACTCATCATGCAGTGACGAGCGTCAAGTTGGCGACATGGTTGAAAATGGTCCAGCTTCTGAAGATCTGCAATCAAATCCAGTCTCCCACTCTGAACAAAGTACGGGCGAGGACGCGCCGTCGTCAGGAGAGGCCGTCTTAGCATAGACACATAAGAACCTAACTTCACGTAGCAGCGAACTTCAGAGTGGTAGGACGCGGGCAAGGAGGATCTTCACTTCGCTCGCCCGCTTGGCTCGCGGCTTCAGGAATAGACGGACGTTGCGTACTCGCGTGTTCATTATTAGTTGCCCACATCTTGTTAGAATTCTTAATTATTGAGAAGTGTACTTTTATTTTGTTTCAATTATATCTTTTTTTAAATATTCACGGTTTTATTATCTAAAAATACTATCAACTTCTCTGTAAAAGTGGTCAAATGAGGAACTAATCGTTTTTGACAAGTAGCTGACTTTTGTTCAGAGTGGCTCCACACAACTCTTCGGATCAGTTAGTCTTCCTCGTACCATCATTTCTACCATACCTTGTACCATAGTGTCTTTGTAAATACAACACTTTTGTAAGGATTTTGTTTATTTTGGCTAATGCCAACAAGCAAAGTTTAGTCCTGTCATCACATCATCAATTACAGCCTTCATCATCCTTCTGCTAGGCCTCTTTTCTTATGTCAACAGCTTATCATAAATTAACTGTTTACAAATAATCTTTTTACGAACTTCCCAAAAAATCTTGTTTTTTTTTTAAAGGGAACCCTCCCACTTTCATAAACTCTGTTTATTGCTGCAACTATTGTAAGAAGATGTGACAAAGATATTTATTCATTCATCCATTCATGCCCACTAAAATCAAGCAAACAACTATGACCTGACTGCATTTCCATCTTTCTGCAAAATCTTTTTAATAATGTATTTCTAAATATATGTAGTCAGTTTGCAGCCACTGCATGAGTTATGTGAGTGTACTGTAGTTGAGTCTGACTTAAGTATTATTTTCATAAACTACTGCTACTGTGAATAAGTCAGACAGCTTCTAGTGACACAGTTCAAGAAGGAACTATAATAACTATGTACAATGTTAGAGTGTGTGAACTTTGTGCCGCATCCAGATAGGCATTCTGTTTACTGGCTGACAAAGACTGAGCTGCATAGATTTATGTGAAAAAATAGAAAAATGAAGGAATAACATTTTAATGCAAATTTATGTTAAACACTATTTAATTTTTATTTTGTACTAGCTGCGCCCCGCGGTTTCACCCGCGGTTAAAAAGTATCCTATGTGCTATTCTAGACTATAATCTATCTCTGTTCCAAATTTTATTCAGATCTTTTCAGCCGTTCTGGTGTGAAAGAGTAACAAACATCCATCCATCCATTCTTACAAACTTTCACGTTTATAATATTAGAAGGACTTATTCATATTATTAGTAGCATAGCATAACTTTTTTATGGATCATCACCTTAAAAAAATGCTAGTATATGTGAATGAGCTATAATATAGCTTGCCAATGCAAAATTGGTGTGTAATGTGAGCTAAATACTGGGCTTCACCTTTATAAAGAAAAAAAAAAAATCTTGATGAGAATTTTGGCATTTTGGATTTTTATATATATAGCACAAGATGAGAGAGACCTCTAGACCAGTGGCCAGTGATTAAAAAGGTTTTGGAGGATGATAATGACATAGAATTTGCAATTAAATTCTGAGACTAGCAGAGCGCCTACAAGATCTAGATGCAAAGCGCCTTATCATCAAGACCCGTCCGAAGCCTTCCTATACCTACACATACAATCTTGACGGTCAGTTGTACTGCGCGCCCTGCAACCGGACCTTTAAAACCAAATTTGGATTTGCGAGCCACATTCGTGCTCACAACCGTATCTAGCCAGGTTCGCCATTGACGGATACGTCAAGGAGGACTAGAGATATTGGTTTTATGGATGCAATAATCTGTCACAGGTATAAGAACCCGTGGCCAAATTGAACTATTTGTCACAGATCATGGCACAGCCAGGGGACACAGAACCCATAATTTAATAAATAGCTGTATTGTAGAATAACTAGTGAGCAAAGTTAATTTTATTGAATTTCTTAAATAATCTTACTTTACATGGGATCCTGCTAGATTGACGCAAATCCAGCAAAAATCCCATGGCATTGGAAAATGGTGCAAGATTACAATCCCTATATGCAACAACTATGTAAGAATTTTGTTAGGTACAGCAAATAAGTAGCTTATTGGCAATGCAGGTACCCACAACAGACATGATTAATTGGTCTGTTTAAAACCTTCTCCAAGAAGCTAGACAATTAATTAAGCATCTAGAAAGGTCTGCTGCCTTAGTAGTTAAATATTTAAATTTATTTTTCAAAGTAGGTCAAAGTTTAACTAGGTTTAATATTCTATGTTTCAAGGAATTTTAGACTTTTTGGTCTTAATGCATAACACATAAGTTAGGTGTAGGTAAGTAAATAATCTATCATTACCTATCTAAAGCATACATAACGATTTCTATAAAAGAGTGGGGCAACTTTCTACTTGCCTGCAACACCTCGAACAATTTTATAAATTACTTGCTAGTTAAACATAAATATGAATGTTAAATTTAAATGTGTTTTCTTATCTGCAGGGTGAACTGTGACCCTTCATCGCGAGAACAACAAGGTAACGAATATTATTATCACCGAGTTGAGGTCAGACTTGAACATTTCAACTACGTTGCAACTATGTTTTTATTTCAGTTATTTGCAGACAAAAATAGGTACTTTGCACAGATTTCTTACCTCAAGTTGTTGAGAATATAGACGTTATCCATCTTGACTGCTTTTTAACATTACAAATAAAATAAAGTCTTATTTTCTATTTTTACAATGTTTTCAAAAACCAACACAACACAACAAACAAAGCTTTCCGAAAATGTCACTATTTTCTTGTTTTTTTTTTGGTTACACTGATTACTATGACATTGACATTATTTGAAATTATTTTTATTTGACATTAATTTGGCATGAAGAAAGAAAAAACATAAATTTGGTTCTAAACCAGTAAGATGCAAGATATGCTATTCAATATTTCTAGCACGGGCACGGCTTCTTCTCTGGAACATTGCTTAGGGCTGCCAGCTAAATGTTTAACTCAATAATCTAATAGAAATAGAATTAAGAGTTTTGTCTTCAATCATAAAATTAAAATAATAAGATTTTATTTCTACTTTTTGACATTTTTCTCAGTTTCTAGTGTTTATTTATTTTCCACAAGCAAGTTTTTCTACCAACTTTTATAACTCAAATGATGTAAAAAAAAAACAAACAAAACTGCCAAAAATCTGTTTTTAATGTTTTTTTTTTTATAAAAGTTATTAGTTACTGTAGTTCAGGTTTTAAAAGTTACTAGCTACTCCGCGGTGTTATCCGCAGTTAAAAAGTAGGCTATTATGTGGTATTCCAGAGACCAAGCTACTTTAATCAATCTCCGTGCCAAACATCCAAATCCGTTTAACCATTATGTCATGATTGAGTAACAAACATCCATTTACTCGAATTATTTTTAATTATTGTTAACAAAAGAATTTTCATGGATGTTTGGCTTGAACCCATAGTGAAAAATTAAAAGTGAAGGTAATTTTTTTAACATTTTTTATTAGTGTACTAAAAAGAATAAAATAATAAGTCTGTTCGTTCATCGAGCATTCAACCCATCGTTGTCATTTGCCAGTTAATTTTAAATTTTAACTCGCATTCCAATTCTCAGAAAATCATTTAATTTGACACTACAAAAGCATAAAAAACTTAATCTCTCATACTCGTATCTATAGGGATAGATACGGATTTAGTGTGACAACGGCATTTTATTTTTCAAGACACCCACATTGTAATAGTGTATTAAAAATTACTTGTCTGCCATTTTGGGTGTTCCGCCATGTAGGGTTTCGAGTGACGTCATTTGGTTCTTCGAGTTATTCTCAGCAGGCCCTTTTATTTAAAATCCATATTGTATTTTTGATTTTTGATGCACTCCCATCAAAAATAGCTCGTCCACCATGTTGGATTTAAAATGACTTTACACAGCTAACCATGCATTGTCATTCAAACCAAACATGTATACAAAATTTCAACTCAACTGAGTTGCAAGATTCCACCCAAACATACATAAATTGCAAGTTAAATAAAAGCTTGCACAAGTGACAAAATAAAAAACTCATGACCGTTAAAAAGTAATCGAAAAAGAATAAAATCTGCATTCTAATCGGACAAGTAGTTTTGGAGAAAAATAGCAACATGGATTTGCACAAACAATATTTACTGCAGCGAGTTTTGGCGAGTTGTCACCGTAAAACCTTTAGAAGAACATGCACCAATCAAACCCGAACCTGATACTTACTGAAAACTGCATCAAAATCGGACCAGTAATTTTGGAGAAAAATGGCAACATGCAGAAACAAACAAACATCCTCTCACTCCAAACGCATATACCGTCTTCGTTCCATCGTCGTGGGGAAATATACCTATAATTATTGGTTTTATATCCAATGTGTGATGGATTAAAACATGCTGCAATTTAACAGCAACATTGTTAAATAATGTCAATGTCACTCGACAGTAAATATAAACTCATGTCAAAAATTCAAAATTATCATTAAATTTGTCAAATCTAAAAAACAACTTTTGTTCACTTTACGTAAATTTTAAAATTATGTGAAATATATGTACATAAATTACTTCACAGGACAATGAAAATCTAACTAACAATCAAACGGAAATGGAGAGCATCGCAGTAAGCAATATTTGTTTTTCTTTGTTCATGTTATTATTATCCATTGTTGCTAAGTATAGTTGATCAAAGTTACTAGATTTCTATGTATGGTTTCAGAATTTTTCTATATCGCTGTTCAAGGGTTTCATAGACAGCTTGCGAGGCGTCACCGTGCTCTTGTATTTAGACAAAGAAATTAATGAGAAAGCTCTCAGCCGCTCGCCCATTATCGAAGACCCTAAACAAAAATCAAAACAGACTAAAGTCAAACAGTAAGTTACCATTACTTTTGGGTTCTAGAATGTTCTTCAGCTTTTATCAGAGGTCCTCTTGATCTGCCTTGTCTTACTCTGTTTCAAAGCTATTACTATATTCTAAGATATAAACTATCTAGCCACTAGTTAATGATTTTATCCCTCTTTGCATATTTAACATTTTTTCCCCTATTTTAGAGAATCCAAAGTACTTACCCGAGTCCTACAGTCATGTATACTCAATGGCTTCATATTCCTACTCAGCATACTTGTGTTTGAGTATGTGCTGCTACCGGCAGTCAAGTACTTAGTCACGGTTGTGTTTGGACATGACCCAGGGGTGGCGAGGAATGTCTGGGGGTGGATGCAGCCCTTCCTGTCCATGACGTTTAGGATGATATGGGTCTTGCCGCTGTTTTTGTTGAGCAAGCTGGTTAACAGCTTGTGGTTTCAGGTAAGGATTATTATTACCTTCTGATTTTAGTATAGTAAAAAAATAGTTGCAGAAGACAATTTATAGTAGTTTTAGAGTACAGACGGAAGTAGTATTAACTCTTGTTTATGGAGGTGCCATATTAAGCAGCAGTTTTATTTAACATTTTGACTGCTGAAAACAGGATAGATAGATAGATAAACTCTTTATTGTTGACACCACAAATAACAAAAAACTAAGAGAATAATTAAAATAATACTTACTCTAAAGTGTAACAACTGGTGGCCTTATCACTAAAAGCGATCTTTTCCAGGCAACCTTAGGATGGAGAAGATAAGACAAATTAGTATTGTGAGGTAGTGAGGTTGTGTTTTTTATAGTGCAACACCAGTGTGACGAGCCATGTGAAACCACTTGTTTACTATAGTTTTTACACTACGTTTTATTTCAGCACTTGAGATGAGACTGGAAAAACAATGTTGCCATTAATGTGCTAAAACGTATTTATAAGCATGTCACTCAACACTATGAAATCTGAAATTACTGATAATTCCAATAGTTAAATGCACATCTATACAATAAGAAATAAGACTCGCATCAGCTTATAGCTGCCAGTGTCAACAAAAAAACAACAATTATGAAAAAGTTAACTATAAAATTTTGACAATACAAAAATCTGGTTATTACTGCTACTTCAAGTTTTCTTGCTTTTAATGAAATACAAATTAATCAACAGGATATTGCCGACTCTGCATATCGGCATAGAAGAGGGCGGCCCCAGTTTATGTCGAGTGTCAGCAAAATAATTGCTGACTCGTTATTCAGCTTGCTGGTGCAAGCATTATTTTTAGTACAGGTATTTATCACAGTTTATGGGAATAATTATTTTTCTTTTCCGTCCCGATTCCCGCTGCATGGTGATGCCTCTTTCTCCTCTTCTCAATCCTCCTTCCACTATATGCGAAATCACTGTGTAAAACTTAATTTAAACCCATTCAATGGCATTTAGACATTACAATAATTTAAAAAAGAATCACAAATAAAAAGGAAATTTTAATTAGGGTCACTAGCCACCGCGGTTAATAAAGACATGTATGGTTCTAAAGTCTTTATTTAGCTTTTCAAACACTTTTGCCAATGTCATCCATCTTATTGCAGAATGGTAAGGCTTAGATTCAAATGAAGTTATATTTGATTAGTTTTAATAGAACTTTGGTGACTATACATAAACTAGTACAAGTTTCAATGCCGTGCCACTATAAATGTCTGACTTTAATGAGACACGACATCTTAATTCTTATCTATACATGATCGAAGGTTCCTAAACTATTGTTCCAGAGCATGTTAGTGAGCATGCTGCCCATCACATACATCGGCGAGCTACTCTGCCTCGTCCACATGTGCCTGCTGTACTCGCTCTACTCGTTCGAGTACAAGTGGTTCAACATGGGCTGGGAGCTGCACAAGCGGCTCACATTCATCGAGGCCAACTGGCCGTACTTCCTCGGGTTCGGGCTGCCACTGGCTGTGCTGACGCAGATACCACAGTCTTATATTATAAGGTTTGTGGGTCTTTATCCTAACTTTTATTTAATACTAGCGCTCCACGGTGCTACCCACATAAATAAATAAATTCGGGACACTTCCACACACGGTCGCCTGACCCCAAACTAAGCAAAGCTTGTACTATGGCTGCCAAGGACTGATATACATACTTAGATATTTTTAAATACATATTAACACCCAGATATAGAACAAACACAAATGCTCATTACATAAATGTTTGCCCTAGGTGGGAATCGAACCCACGCCCCTAAGCTCAGAAAGCAGGTTCACTACCAACTGAGCCACCGAGGCAGTCAATAGAGATAAAGAGTAGCCTTTGTGTTAATCCAGGGTACAAGCTACCTCCATATCAAATTTCATTTAATCCATCCGTGGTTAAGTATGACCTTTCTAATACAGTAGGATTACAAAGGCGTAAGTGAGATTAAGATGAGGAGGGATGTACTGAAGCCTTTGTACTAAAAGTAGGATTAGAAAGGCGAAAGTTTGCTTGTATGTGTGTTTGTTTGTTACTTCTTCACGCTCAAATATAATAGATAGACGGACTTGTATGAAATTCGGAACGAAGGTAGATTATGCCTTGAATTACATAGGCTACTAACCGCTCGTAATGCCGCATGGCGGATCTAGTAAAGGATAATAAACCTGCATAAATGAAACTTGAGCCGGTGCAATTAACGTGATTTTTCATCTCGAGCCATGCGATACGGTGATATATTTCAAAGATTTCTTTATATGCGCAATCTACTGGTTTTATTATCTTTGGCTAAAAATCTTTGTCAATGTATCGATCTACCCATTATCATTTCTGTTTTAATAACAACTGTGTAAATAATTTCTGCTAAGTTTTACAATACTAGTTAGATAACAAAACTATGAGTAATACTATAAAATAATACTTACACGCGATAGTTACGTGGACATTACTGGACATATCTACCTGGGACCGATTTATGTATAAAAGCGGCCAAATCAAGAACTAAAATATTGCATAGAAGCTTTTTAGTTTGGATTAGAAAATACGACAGTGGCTCCCTCACCCATTTCTTCAGATAAGTTGGTCGGACTAACTACGATTGCTGTGCCAAAGTTCAATGTTCCAAGGCTGAAGTGATACCTACATTATGAGTCGTATTTTCGTCTGGAGAAAATTCGATCTTACGTCAAAGGGATACAGTTAAAATTAGCTTGCTGAATCTCTTTAGGGATTTATTACAAATCCATCAAATATTGGCATAATCTAATTTTTTTAAATAGATTGTTGAAACCCATAAACGATTGTCATTTATTTATACCAACCTACGAACCAATGTTATCACTCTACGTAGTATGTCCCTTTGTATGCTTAAATCTTTAAAACTACGCAACGGATTTTGATGCGTTTTTTTTTAAATAGAGTGATTCAAGAGGAAGGTTTATATGTATCATAACATTCATTAAATAGTGGAGAAATACTGTTATTTTTGAGGTTTCTAATGTGATATCGTTAATTATCATTTTTTTTCCGCTTACATTGCAAACACCCGTGCGAAGCCGGGGCGGGTCGCTAGTAAAAAATAAATGAAAGTTCTAAGCGCTCTATCGCACTAGCTATTTCTAAGCGAGGCGATTACGCGGCGTGATCGCGTCTCTGGTGGGAGGCTTCGGCCGTGGCTAGTTGCCACCCACCGGACCAAGCCATGCCGTGGAATGACCTAGTCGTGTTTCGGGATGTAGTCCGGTGTAACCGTTCCGAAGACGGGTCTGAGCAGTAGCGCACTTGTAGCGCCTCACTCAACTGCCGTCTTTGTACTTCTTCACTCTGGTAAACTTCAAGGCTAGAGTGAATAAGTACCTTCTAGGTCGTCGTGCTCCATCTTAGACCACAACGTCGCTTAACATCGGGCGAGTTGGTGGTCAAACGTCGACCTATTCTACATAGAATAATGAGAGCCTTGCCAACAAACTTTCTATAAAGTTTGGCATGCTAAAATGTTTGTAACTTTTTGAAAATTTTAAGGAAATAAAGCATTATTATATTATTATTATTATTATAAAAAAAAAAGATCTTCACGATTTTTAACCCCAAGGGTTAAAAACGGCGGGGTGTTATAAAGTTTAACGTGTCTGTCTGTGGTATCCCGAACGTATGAACCGATTCTGATATTGTTTTTTTTTTTTTTTTTTTTGAAATTTGATTTAGTCGGGAGTGTTCTTAGCTATGCTTGATAAAAAAATGTGTTTTTTAATGAAAACGCTGAATTGTGTGAGCGAGAAAGCAATAACGCCCGTTCAATGCCCTTGATGACTATTCTTATAAGGGACGGCAGGGTGAAGTTTTCTTAGTTAGAAATCTTCAAAAACATTTACAAAAGTTATTGTTATCTATGATTTTAGGTGTAAATTAAACTGTGTTTTTTTTTAAATTTCAGTGGTTGCGTGTTCTCAATATTCTTCCCCGTATTCATTCTGAGTGGTAACGAAGCCACACCAGTAGCTGGGAGGTAAGGACCATCCATACTAATATCATAAATATGTATCCAACTAATATTATAAACGCGAAAGTTTGTAAGAATGGATGGATGGATGGATGTTTGTTACTCTTTCACGCCAGAATGGCTGAACAGATCTGGATGAAATTTGGCACAAAGGTAGATTATAATCTAGAATAGCACATAAGATACTTTATAACCGCTGGTGAAACCGCGAGGCTTTTTAGGCTTAGCTTTTTATTATTTACTAAATCCAATCCGGATGACAGCGTTTTTTTTTAAATATACATTAAAAAAGGGTAGGCTGAAATCCAGCTCTGCGTGGACCTCGTCTACTCAGAACAGTGCTGAGCCTACTCCAATTGCCAAAACAATTTATATAAATTTTTCAAATTATACTTAGTTTAGGTGTAATGATATACTCGTAAGTACTTTTCTTTAATGTGTTTTTAACTCATAGGTTTTGGCAATAAATACATTTTTTATTTATTTATTTTATTTAATATTTAACCTATTTTTCCCCTGTTTCAGTGAATACCCCCTTCGGTTATTCTCTCCAGTGGTAGCGATATCGAACGGCATGTTTCGTTTCGCTAGGCAAGGAGCCGAGGCAGTCACTCAGCGCAGCTGATAAATATATTGTACTTAATGGTCTTAATGTAAGGGGTGTTTTGTATGCAGCTGAATAAAAAGGTTTTGACACCACCCGCTCGACAATGATCAATTACATATCAAGTAGTCTCAACGTAAAGCAAGACATTGCCTCCCTAGGGAGATAAAGTTGTATGAAATTATCTTGGCAATTGCCAAGGAAGCTTTCGAGCGAAGAGGTTGAAATTGGATGAAAACTTAGTAAATGAGCACTGTAATAAGAGTTTATTTGAAAATTGAACAGGCCACCAAGAAAATAAAATAACGCAGCTGGACCATGAGCTCCACAAAATTTAAATAAAAAATAAAAAAACGGGGTTTTGTGGAACATATTGTCACAGTTCTATTTTATTGCCTCGCAGAAGGTGTGAAAAGTAGAGTATTCACATCTGGGAAAAAGCAGTCAATCTTTGTCTTGGACAGTGTGAACCTCTCGCTGCACTCAGTACTCTACATAACTCTAAAGTACCTCACCTCGTTACGCTCAGGGTTCAATAAGCCGCTCGCGACGTAAGACACTGCTTTATCCCCTCGGTGCACAATCTACTATTACTTACTTTACGCTGATTCTACACCGACGCAGCGAACCGCGGTAACGTAGCGACGGTATGTTGCATCCGTGAAATCAGGGCTAGCCATTCGGCCTATACGGAACTTGCTTGCTTTTTTATGTTGCATCTCGCTCTGTGTAATTTCGCTGTAACTGCATCTCTGTCTGTACAGTAAAGTTACGTTACCGCGGTTCGCCGCGTTGCAGTGGAATCAGCGATACCGGGGGAAAAAAGTGGAATATTACTTAAAAGGTACACCCAAGATACTTAAACACAATGACGGTTTCATTTTAAATTTCGATCTGACGATCAAAAACATAACCTTAAATGACGTCACTGTTGTCTTTTGTCTCTTTCCTTAGCAATGCTTGAGTGTAAGTGAGATAGACAACATCAGAAAGATATTCAAGGTTAAGATTTTGTCCTACAGGCCTCATCGCGCGAATAAAGCCTAACTTCTCTTAGTCAGAATTGTTAAAATAACTTTTTTACTCAATTATTAGTGTCTTTGAATCAGCTGCAGACAAAATTAAACTAGAAAGAGTGACTTAAAACTATAGTGGACAATACATAATTATAAAATTAATTTAATAGCTATAAAAATATGCCAAAATTGGGAATATTATGTTGCAAATGAATATTGGCAGAAACAAAGTTAAACTAACTTAAGTTTTAATAAATCATAAAGAAAAAGGTACCTATTATACAGGGTTATTAGGAAAGGGTGTACTAAGCCGAAGGGGGGTCATTGCACTCATCATTATGAATAACTTTTACTATGGGGTCAACCCTGAAATCGTGAAAAAATAGCTGCTGCATACATTTTGTCGACGTTCAATAAACTTTTTGTATGGAACAGCTGTTTTTTTCTTCGAGATTTTGGGTTGGCTCCATAGTAACAATTGTTCATAATGATGAATACAATGACCCCCTTGTGGCTTAGTACACCCTATACCGATAACCCTGTATGTTTCTGATAAAAAAAAAAGTTTGCCTGGGTTATAAGAAAATCTATTTTACTAGTTATAAATAGCAAGTTACTGTACTTTTTTCATTATAGGATGGTCCGGATGACATTAGTTAGGATGCTTCTAGACGGGCTCGGTAATATTGCCGACTTTAGCCCGGCCATCAGCAGTCATGTTAGAAATCTATGACCGTATGGCCCAGTCGCGTATCGTGATATCACATTAATTGCGTTACTTCATTGTGATTTTAGTCGGGGCTTAAGTTATTTTGAATGTTAGTTTTATAAAAAATGGTGCATGGGTCGCTAATAATATGAACAGGAACCGGCTGTAACGACACCACGATTGTGGAATTTTTAAGCAATTAGCTTGTAACAAAAGTTATTATCGTATTTTAATAAGCGCTGGTCACAGTTAAGTCTATAAATATTACCTGGAACATGTTTTAGTGAATGCGTTTGGTTGTCACTTTTTAGCGAGTCACTTTGACTTCAAAAACTTTCTCTCTAACGTCTATTAGGTGCGTATGGCACGGGATAATTATAAAAAAATGTCAAATTAAATCGGTGACTATAGTCGGTATTTTAGTTACAATAAGCATTTCATACACAACCAATCACAAACGCGCACACGTCCCAACGTATTAGCTTAGGTAAAACGCCGTGTGCGTCATTGTATTGCTAGTAATTCGTTGGTGGTTTTTGATTGAATGTTTTTAGGGTTCCAAAACCAAAGGGTAAAACGGGACCCTCTTACTAGGACTCCGCTGTCCGTCTGTCACCAGGCCGTATAGTCTGTATCTCATGAACCTTGATAGTTAGACAGTTGAAATTTTAACAAATGATGTATTTCTGTTGCCGCTATAACAACAAATACTAAAAAACAGTATTCAATAAATAGGGGGGCTCCAAACAACGTCAAACGTGATTATTTGCCGTTTTTTATTGGTAAAGAAATGGAACTTTTCGTGCTCGAGTCCGACTCGCATTTGGCCTGTTTTTTATTACCCCGTGACAGACGCACACTAGCGGTAAGTTCAAAATAATGGACGGAAAAAAATTACGTTGGGAGAGCGTATACTACGAACAGGCTAGGAAAGAAAAAAATCAAAGCATCTGGTGCTGTGAGTGGATGGATATTGTGGGTTCCTCCTCCCCTACACGTCAGGAGACCGCGTAAACTAGTTAAAATCAAGTTAGGTACTTAGTCATATTATGCCCTATAAGATGTTGCTAATGTTCGCTGAAAAGGCTTTTAATAGTCAGCACACTGCGCGGCGCGAGACGATGCTATGTTCAAAATATTTTTAGATTTGACTTCCAAACTGCAGCTATAAGTATTTCATGTAACGCATAGCTGTTATTGTAATATGTATAAATAAAATTGTATAAAAATATAAGATAATACAAGCAATATAACTTTCGGAATGTTGTGAAATGTAGTGATGTTCACTGCCACCTGCAGGCCTAGCGTACTCAACGCGACAAAGTATGTCGACTCTTTTTAGTGAGACAGACGCATGTATGCACATAGCTTTGTCACGTTCTCGTATGACATGACATCTCGTATGTCGAGCGCGCATGCTAATAGGCCTGCTGATTACTGGCTGCCAGTCATTCAGTGAAAACGGTTCAATCTACGAAAACGCTCCCTACCCTATATCCGAATCGTTAAATTGCAAGAGAGCAATGTTCTGTTAATGATTAGCCAATTTTTCAGCCTATTCTATCTAATCTATGCTCTCCGTCCACCCTAAACTTTTCACCTAGGGATAAAAGGAGAAAAACATCTTAAACCCCATGAGAGATGGGATTGCTTTAACCTAGTCTTGTGTACCTACAAAGTCATTTGACTTTGCGTACTAGTATCAAACTAGGCTTTTACGTAGATTGAATCGATTTTTGGGTATCAGACCGGATTTTTTAATCAGGATATTGTGAAACAGGTCTCGTGATTTTATTTGGTAGGTACCTGTAAATGTAAAGAGGTACCTGCACTTTTTATGTTATTTTGAATTTAATGAAAAGGAAAGATAGTATATTCCCTTTCTATTATTTTATAGATAATTATGGCTTTTTTGTCTGCGTATCTGCAATCGTTCTCGTGTAAAATATATTGTTGTGATTATTTTTTTACATGACACTATTTATTAAATGGACTGACTGATATAAATGGTTTTTATTTTGTACATTGTATCCATCTTATATCATCATCATCATCGTCTAATCTCCACCGGAAGACGTCAGCTGCTGGACAAAGGCCCAAATGATCTCTGCAATAACCACTCTTGAGATGCCCGCATCCTGTTATAAATCTAAGTGAGAATTGGATAACTTTCAATCAGTCAAGTGTAATGTGTAGGTGTGTAGAATTAATCACTTTTTTCTGCCAATAGTGGAGAAAGTATGGAAGCGGCTTCTTATTATCTCAAGAAATTTTTTATCAAAATGAGGTTAACACGTTTTTCAGCTGTACTAAATCCATCGATACCAGAAACGCGAGATTTTTTCATGACTGAATTCCATACTACTCAACACGAGAAGTATAGGTAAATATTATGTATCAGCATAGGTATTCACATAACCGATTTTTTCGTACCATTTATTTTATTAATCGATAAGAATTTCAAAGTCAAAAATTTTACAAAAAAATTAACGTTTTTAGCTTTGTCTCTAGAGAACCCGCCGTTCCTATTCACTCCGTCATGGTAAGATTTGCTATTGCAATAGTTTGAATTTGAATAATAAAAATCATACAATGCATAGTACAATGAGCCATTTATTTAAAAATTAAATGCAACATGTACATCAGATATTTGGTAACTCATTCATGTGATTAGGTCGCTAATACTACACGGGCCATATTTTTACTGCAATACTTGCCCGGCAATACTAGCAATATTACAGACTATGGCCCGGCAATACTAGCAATATTACAGACTATGGCCCGGCAATACTAGCAATATTACAGACTATGGCCCGGCAATACTAGCAATATTACAGACTGTGGCCCGGCAATACTAGCAATATTACAGACTGTGGCCCGGCAATACTAGCAATATTACAGATTGTGGCCCGGCAATACTAGCAATATTACAGACTATGGCCCGGCCATCATCAGCCACGCTAAAAATGGATGACGAAATGGCCGGGCCACACTCAAAATACTGTCGAGCAAGTATTGTAGTGAAAATATAATTCGTCTATGAGCGCCCACACTTTTTTAAATAATTGCTAATAGGTAAAAATCATAAACTTAAGACAAAAGTCTAAATATAAGTCCTTTCACTGAAAAGATCTAATTTACCTACTCAAGTTTGAACAACTTAAAAATTATCTTTGATCACTTTAAAATACACTATGATTTTGAAAGATAAACTAATATAATATTAGTAAAGGCTGTTCGCCATCGGATGATCATTAACAACTGCTTTTATCCAATTGTAGGTATTAGTGGCCGAGAGCTGAAGACCTCGCGGTCGACGTCTGTCTCCTATACAGGTCGCATTCCTCAACCGATTTTCGTGTAATTTTATGAGCAGGTTTGATAACTGCACCGATTTTTTTAGACGAGTCATTTTTGGAATTTTTCAAAATTGCAAAGACATTTTAATTTTTTTTATTCTGACAGAATCTGACAAAAAGTCTGTATAATTATTGAATCTACTCACAAAATCTCAAGGGAATAGGTTAAGAAATGCGACCTGTAGAGTACAGAAATCCAGACAGAATTCAGACATACGAAAGCATTTTTGTCGCAGCTCAAGTACGAATTCGTCAAATTGTGGACGCTTCGCTTGCTAACGCTCGCTCGGGCGGAAAATCCTGTTTCCATATGCCTTGTTTATTTTACTATGTAATAAATTGCAGTAAATTAACCAAATTATTCAGATATGTGAATATCTGCAGTTGTTAGTGAACTTCCGATTGAACGCAGGGACTAACTCTCAAAGAATAGTACTCATAACATCAATGTAGAATACATGTTAACATATGTAAATTCTTATAATCTGATGATAATGTCTTTATTATTATATGTATTTATGCCTGTAGCAACGGACGATTGGCGATGATTATTTTTATATACTGTTAAACCAATTATTATGCATTATTTAGTATTATAAGATACAAAAGTCAGTTATCAATAAAAATCTCTACTCTCATAAGGTTTAAAAGAATTAAGTATTAACCTTTTTTATTATTACTATGCTTGCGTTTGGCCGCCAACATGCCTGATGATAAGCAGTGATGCGGCCTACGATGGAGCACGCTTGCCTAGAAGAAACCGATTCACTCGAGACTTGAAGACACCCAGATTATAAGTGACAGGGAACACACACTCTGGCAGAGTATTACACACTCTAGCGGTCTTATTTTAGCGGAGAAAAAAATAATCTAATAAAAATTAATATAAAAATGTCAGTATAACAAAATTTTAAAACCTACATTTCCTACAAAATTCTTACTAAAAAATAATCCAATAGTCAAATACTACATGAGATCTATGACACAGCTTGCTTAAAATTAACTAAAAATAATTGATTTGTGTACAATTATAAAAATAACGTTAAAGTTATAAATTAAATAAATTAGTCCCACATTTGAAAAATAATGGCAAGGATTGGTTTAAATAGCCGTCATTCAATAAAAAACATGGTCAATTTATGCATAAGGTTACATAATATGAATGGGCCATGTTTTGTTAAGGAAAAGGACCTATTTTTTATTTATTTGTAATGACGTACAATATTCTGACGTATATTGTACTAATTTAAGAAAAATGTGAATTAGGTCCTTTTCGCTTAACATGGTCCAAATATTCTTGCTAATTATGTCTATAGTATTTGTCTCGCTTTCACTTCTAACACTTTTCGTCTGCTAGAAATTGACAGATAATTTTAATAGAACAGATTACATACTTAATTCAACGTGCATAAGGGCAGTTTTACAATGGAATGCTTGTTATGTACTTGATTACAGTCATTTTAAAATATTTGCAGTATAATATTACAATGCTCTTACGTTTAGTTTTATTATATAACGACGTATATTTATACAAACATCAATAAAATATAACAGATAATATATGAACTCCCAAAGTTAGAAATTACCCATATATATGTTAATAATGTTTTAATTATTCCAATATCAGGTCAATATCAATTAAACTATAATACTTCTTATCTACGTTCAGGGGCATTTTAGGGTTCTATACCAAAAAGGGAACAAATAACTTATTTTTTTATCATAGGCAGATAAGTTTTCATTTAGAAATTTGCTAGCATAACAGCTCCTTCACCAAATGCTTTATAATATTTTCATTTTTGCAAAAATTAAAGCAAAATATAAAAAGCTGAAACCCAGATAATGTTAGGGTTCGTCATAAACAAGCGCTCGGGTCTTATAAGTATAAAACAACTTAGAGCATTAGTCGCTAACTCAGAAACTAATACCTCTTAATTTTTTTTTGAAAATTATGAAATCAAACTATAATTATTCTAAACATTAACAGTGCATAGTTTCCTTACTATTTAATACGGTTATATTTTAATTTCAACAACAATGGATCTGATATTTGCATAACTTTTTTGTTTCACCATCTACTAACATAAAAAGCTGTTATATAATACATCTTTTAAATTCATTTTCCTACTCACAATTCTAACGACACGCAACAATAATTTATACATGAAATAGACAATATCATTCATATTTTCTATGATAAAATGATATTATTATTCTTAAACTTTGAATTGCTATATTTTGCTAGCATAAGTACATATTTGATTAATTGTCATTATAGCTTAACATTTAAGTTTCATCGTAATATTTTTTCGAAATGCATTTCATCCCTGTATTCACATTGCGTAAAAGCGACTACCGCCGATGTATGTTTCCCACAGATATCATTCAACGATTTTGTACTACGTAAAGTAAAATACTATTTAAGGTATCCATGCATCGTGATGAAAATGGCGCATGTGTCACACTAGAAGCTAGTGAAATCCGCCATTTTGAAAATTAGTTCTTTTTTTATCCGCGTTTGGCCGCCATCTTGCCTGATGGGTATCAAGATTCGGCCTACGATGGAGTACGCTTGCTTAATTAAGAGAGATCACTCAAGACTTGAAAACACACAGAACTAAAAACATCGGGGAACACACACCGGCAGAGCATTTCACATTCGCATTTTTTTTTAAACTTTCCGACCTTGTTGTTATTTTGCAAATTCCATATTTTGAGAATTCTTTTCTTGACTTTTCGAGGATTTTTACTGAATCTTTTAGAGCACCCTGACGAGTAGCATCCCGACGGCAGCGCCGACCGTGAGTCCGACGCTGAGCATGGTGGCCACCACGGAGGAAGCCTTCTCACGCTCGTGTAACTCCACCTGCCTAGAAGGAGAAGAGATTCATACAATATACACATCACTGCTTGACTGCCTCGGTGGCTCAGTTGGTAGTGAACCTGCCTGCTGAGGTTGGGGGCGTGGGTTCGTTTCCCACCTAGGGCAAACATTTATGTGATGTACATTTGTGTTTGTTCTATGTTTGAGTGTAAATATCTATTTAAGTATGTATTTTAAAATGTAAATGCATATCAGTGTCTGGCAGCCATAGTACAAGTTTTGCTTAGTTTGGGGTCAGATGACCGTGTGTGAAAATTGTCTCGTATTTATTATCATTATTATATTCGGTGCCTAGGCAAAATACGCAGGTTTTCGAAGGGCGCAAAAATCTAAGATGCAAAGATAACCTACACACCTACATACGTACAAAATCAAAAAAGAAAACGATTTTCTATGATTCAAAATTAATATAGTTCTCAAGTTAAGGTTTTTTTTCACGATTAATTACAAACAGTGCTTACAATGCAGTGTAGTAGCATAACTTCAACCGAAAAATACGTAGCACGTTTTCGATAGCAAGATCTATGAACAATGCAAACTTTTCCACCGCGCTGTCTGCTTTATTTTCCTTGTGACTGTGTACTACGTATTTTTACAGATGTTATTAAAGTACATATACAGGGTGCAAGGACGGACCTTTTAAATAGACATTTCAAATCGACATATGTGCGTATTGTATGTCATCTGCTACTTGACTGGAGACCGGTATATGGGACAGGCTCGCCCCCTGTCACATTTGGGACTGAATATCATCCGGCGAAGTGTGGGTGTTGTACACGTCTACCAGTCCCCTCGGGGGAAAGGCGATATGTATGTTTCAAATCGACTAAATCTACAAATTCGTATGGAAATTGCCGATTTGAAACATCAGTTTAAATGTGCAGTGTCAGTTTAAATGCACGTCTGTTTTGATAACTACAATTAGCCTAATTAGCTTGATTGCTAATGAGATCGAGCGCACTATAATTATAACGATGCACAAGTAAAGATAAGAAATAGACAAGGCTGCACAAATAACACGATATGATAACCTTTCTGTGCTACATTTCTACAAAGTTTAGTAACTAACTGCAATCGATAACATTATTTTAGAATTACTTAGGCATATGTACTTCGTTTAACAAGGAGATCATTTATTGATCTCCTATATATAAAGTATATATTTTTTAATTTGTTGGAAAAAAATGTCAAATACAGTCAATAAAAATTTAATCTGGGTACACGGTAGTGTCCCCGCCAAATCTATAACTTTGTTATCTTTCGGTAACTTGGTCTCTGGCGAGTAAATCAGATAGTTTTTTTGACTAAGTGAAAGCGAAGATATGTTATGTTGTATAAATTAAAAAATTAATCGATATCAAAATTAAATAGAGTGAATTCAAAATTAATCATTTCACCTCGCTTTTCCCCCGAAGGCAGGGGTGTTTTACAACACCCACACTTCGCCGGACGATATTCAGTCCCAAAAGTCGCAGAGGGTGAGCCTGTAGCCATACACCGGGCTCCAGATATGTAGCAGATGACACATACAAGTGCTCTCGGCTTGGTTCGAACCAGCTCTCTCTGGCTTTAAAGGACGAGCCGTCTCCAACTAGCCTATCATCGCGTCACCTTAAGTTTAAAATAAAACTAGTAACATTATTTTAAAAAAAAACCCGGCTGCAAAATGTTGTACCCTGTGTCACTTCCACAATTAAGACGATTCTAATAACACCTCATATTACGTCGAAATCCATCAAGCTGTTTAGGTTGTGGGGCGTGCCAAAGAAACCTCATACATGATATCATAAGTATGTATATACATACATACATTATTACTTAAATACATCCAAACTATCTTAATACCAAATGCTTTTGTAACTTGTTGTAATTACCTTTTCACGAGTCCATTATAGGAGCACCCTGATTAATTTTTTAGTCAAAATTGTTAAAAAACTGTTACTTAATGACAATAAAAATTATTCTACTCTATTCTATTCACTCGAAAACCCACCCTTCTTCCGCAGTCGGGTAAACAAGCAGTAGTTCGAGTGGAACCACTGTGGTTCTATTCCTACGCGTGAGATGAGATGAGATTTTATCTTGGTCACTCTTACACCTATGACGTTTTAAACGAGAGCAACAAGGACGAAAAAGGTGAGATGAAAATATCACCATGATTCGATGGTAGCCTAGTTGGGAGAAGGTCCGCCTCTCAAGCCAGAGGGAGCGGGTTCTAACCCAGCCGACGGCACGCACCAATTTGTTCATTGTGTGAGCATTTATGCGTATTGTATGTCATCTGCTACATGACTGGAGCACGGTTTGTGGTGACAGGCTCACCCCCTGTCACATTTGGGACTGAATATCGTCCGGCAAAGTGTGGGTGTTGTATTACACCCCTCCAGCCCCCTCGGGGGAAAGGCGTGACGATATGTTATGAAAATGTCAAATCTTGGAATAGGGCTCCCGGTGGTACCTGGTGGCGTTGACCATGACGATGTTGGTGAGGTACCCGTTGGAGAAGGCGAAGAGGATCATGATGATGATGTACTCCCAGTCCCAGGGGAACAGCACGGGCAGGTGGCGGCGCGGCTGAGCGTTGCACAGCATGAGCAGCGGCACGCCCGCGATGCGCGCCACGCTGCCCGCCGCTATCAGCCACTGGCTGTTCGGCTGCGGACATACGAGTACATACGTAGTACCGGGATCCAAAATAAGATCTAGCATTCCAGGAATTTGAATAACTAAGAGCATTGTAATAAGCATTGTAATAAGGGTATTACAATGCTCTTGCATTGTAATAAGCATTGTAATAAGGGTATTACAATGCTCTTGCATTGTTATAAGCATTGTAATAAGGGTATTACAATGCTCTTAGTTATTCAAATTCCTGGAATGAAATTTAAAATTATTTGAAATGAAATTTATTCACTAAAAGTAGGGACTTTTAGTGAATAAATTTCATTTCGTTTTTCATTTCAGGAATAAACACGAAATCAGAAATCAAAAAGTAACCCACGCAGTTCGTAAACCACGTATGACGTCACTCGTCATCGTCATCCGTCTCTTTCGCACTATTTGTAAATGACTTATTTCGGTCTTGCTTAAGCGTCGATTGACGTCACTGCGTGTTTCTGAATGCTATACCTGGCGGAGTATATAATCAAACGATGCATTCTACGTTTATGGATACAAATACATACTATCCATATTACTCTTTGAAATAAACGTCGTGCCTCGGAATTGTTTCAGTGTTTTGTCTTTTTCTTTCGTTTACATTTTTGAACTTGATCGAAAAAGACAAAAGATTAAAGATTAGAGAAAGCTATTTTGAAGTCATACGGCGTTTATTGATAAGGATAGATATAAGGCTAATACTATAAATTTGAAAGTCTTTTTTATGCCATATGTGGCAAACAAGTTAACGGGCCGCCTTAAGTCTGTTCGAAGTTCGAAACTCTGTCTGTCTGTTTGTAGACTCTTCACGGCCAAACGAATATTGATAAAACTTTATCATGCTAATATTATGAAATCGAAAGCAATTTTGTATGTCTGCTTGTAGACTTTTCACGACTTAACGGATGAGCGGATATTGTAGAAAACTGATAATTAGTTACAGCATATCACGAGGATGGTTTTTTCTGAATAAACGCGAACGAAGTCTCAGGTAACAACTAGTACTTATAATATCTGTTAAAAACCTTCCTCGTGATATTTATTTGAAGTTAATACTCACTCGTAAAAGAAAACCAGCCGTCATACGTCCGGAATAATCGCCACAGTTGAAGATCAAATAATTCACAACGGGCACGAAGAATATATCTGGAAAAACAGAACATTTTCATGTAAAGAATGATGGCCAAAAGACAATTAATAAATTGGTCCAAAAACTATGTAAGTTTGCCCGCAGGGTTGGCACATAGCGCATTCGGTTGATTATTTTTATGTATAAAAAAAAGTACGACATTGGTATAATTCAACCTACAGAAATCGAAATAATGAACTGCGATGAATAGATGCTTACTCGTGTAGATATAAATATAAATAAATTAGTACCTAATAATTAGTTTACATAAGGTCAATAATTTATAGAAAGTAGTAGTTGTAAGGTTAGGAAGTTTTTTTTTTTTTTTAAGGTAGTTTAGTTTGCTTTAAGAATTGTAGCGTGTAGCGATAAGGGTATTGATACAAACTATTAAGTTTTTCAATACTTTGTGTCTTAAAATGTATATATTTGACTAAATAAATAAATAAAAAAAATATATTTTATTTATAAGAATAGTTAAATATGATTATTATATCAGAAATGTAAAGCAAAACCTCGATGGTGACGTCGCGAATCACGATGACGTGACCTGCATGGTGGGTGCAGTGGGCGGGTGAGTGAATATTATGTAAATGCTTCAATTTTTCTTTTAATTTTCCTTTTACAAGGTTTATTAAATCACAACTACAATACAAAATATCTCCTAAACTGTGGGTTCAAATTCAGCGAGATTTATTATGCGAAAACTTATAAACCTTACCTACAAATTGGCTATAGTGTCAACCCTGCGAGCGTTTGGACCAACGTCTATTCATTTTTGCCCACTGTCTTTTCATATGGGCGTAAACCTGACTCGTAAAGTCTGTGCATAGAGACGGCGTATACGTTTCTTTATCATGTCGCAACAGTTCCTTCATATTTATATTTTTTTTATAAAGGCTACATTTTTTAAATACTAACACCCTTAGCAATAAACGTTGTAAAGCCTCGAAACAGTTATGCAGCCTTTTGTCTTTTTCTTTCTTTTACATTTTTGAACTCGATCGAATAAGACAAAAGACTGTGTAGCTATTCCAAGGTTACACAAAGTTAATTGTTAAGGAGGAATGAATATAATGTTAACTAAATTTTGACGCCAACGAGAAAAAAAATTGAACGTTGAACGTGCTCGAGTGTAGGCAACTATTTTTATTGCGGCTTCATGACTCTATATCTATGGTCACGAAATAACATTGAGGTACGTTTTGGCCATCATCCTTTGTTATTTTTAAAGGTTGTTGGTGTTTCTTTTGTACGGTTCACCTAAGCAATACTTGAAATTCTGACTACCTGAGTACCTGCTCTGCTAAAATGGTACTAAAATAAAATCTTAGGTGTACCGGTTTTTCTGAACCTACAAGTGTCTAGTTATGTATAAGACTGTTTTTTTTTTATCGTGCGTCAACGTAGTCAAGTATGATGTAGGGAAGCTGTTTGCCAGAGGTTTTATGTAAATCACAGTAGGTAATATTTTAAATGCAAAAAATTGTGCGTTTATTTTTTTGTGTTCAATTGTTCATTCCTCCACAAACACGGACTTTGATAATATTCGGAACATCGAAAGCTTATACCCTGATTAAATAAATTTAAAATAAAAAATACCCTCACCACCGATTTTCGTCAACACCGATTTTCATCAAACATAGCTATTAAGAACACTCCCGACCTTCTCCCGACTAATTCACCTTTCAAACAAAATTAAAATCGGTTCATCCGTTCGGGAGCTACGATGCCACAGTGCAGATAGACAGACAGACAGACACACACACACACAAACACACACACCTTATAACACCCTGTCGTTTTTGCGTCGGGGGTTAAAAAATAAGCTACTTTTAGACCTTTACTTTTAAATAACTCTATGTAATGTAGGGTGCCATCTAATGTAGGCTCTATGTAATGTAGGCGATGGCAGCCTAGTTGGGAGAAGGTCCGCCTCTCAAGCCAGAGAGAGCGGGTTCGAACCCAGCCGACGGCACGCACCAATTTGTTCCCTGTGTGAACATATATGCGGATTGTATGTCATCTGCTACACGACTGGAGCCCGGTGTATGGCGACAGGCTCGCCCTCCGTCACATTTGGGACTAAATATCGTGCGGCGAAATGTAGTTGTTGTATTACACCTCTGCCAGCTCCCTCGGGGGAAAAGCGTGCCGATATGTTATATTTATTAATATGGGCCTCGTTGCCTATAAAAAGATTAGAAAGAAACTAGAGTTAGAAAGAAACACTTACTATTCCAGTCGGTCCCCGTAGTCACAGGATGAGATTCCACCAGCACAGTCACCGAAGGATACACCGACATGCTTATAGCAAACACTGCGAAAATACTAAACGCGTACACCCAAATCTTCTTCATCACAGCCAACATCGACACCTCTCTATGTCTGTTCGTCGATATACCCCCGGTGCCTTTCAAAATGTGGTGCGTGAAGAAATCTATCTTGTACAGCATTACGAAGGAGACCAACGACGTGATGACCATGATGTCAGCGATTATGAAGTATATCAGAGCGCTGTGCTGTGGCGATATTTTGAAGGCTAGGGATATGATTTGCGCGATGGCGGCGATGATTCCTCCCAGGGACTGGCCGCTGATGACGGCTGCCATGTATTCCTTGGAGAAACGGCTCGCGATGCCGACGAGGCCGCCGATGAATATCGCGCTGGCCGCTGCAAAAGAAATATGCTACTTAGGGTTTTATCGTGACTTGGCCAGGTGATTAGTGAGGCGTCGGGTGTCTAGAATGCTGGCTTTTACCTCGAACAGAAGCTGAGCATTGCCATTCAGCGTGGCAATGCCGCCAGCATTCTGGGGACCTTTCCTTCCTCTAATGGTATCTTAGTTTAAATTTTTAAGTTCTAGTTAGTTTAGTTAGTTGTAGTTTTTACTTAATAATTTAAGTTTTATTCAATTTTCTGAAGAAGTTTTTTTAGGTTGTGTACAAATAAATAAGCAACATTCCTATTTAGGTATCACACTAATTTTATGAAGGCGAAAGTTTGTGAGTGTGCAAGTATGTACGTTTGTTACTTCTTCGCGCTCAAACGGCTTGACGGAATATAATAAAATTTGGTATGGAGGTAGCTTATACCCTAGATTAACAAATAGGATTTGAAGATGAGGACAAGAAGGATTTTTTAAGGCGCAGCTAGTATTATAAATGCGTGAGTTTGTGTTTGTTTGTTACGTTTATTCACGCTCAAACGGAATGACGAATATTGATGAAATGTAGTATGGAGATAGCTAATAGCCTGGATTAACACATAGGCTACGTACGCAGCTAATAAATAAATGAACGCATTATTATTATTATTATATCTTGAACTAGAGTTTGCCCGCGGCTCTGCCCGCGTGGAATCTATTGCATAGCAATTAATTACCTATTATGTAAATCCATTCAGTAGTTTTAGTGGTTAAGTAACAGTTACCTACTAAATTAATAGTACAGTGATGTAAATAATAAAATGTTGAGCAAAAACATAAGTATTCTTGTTTATTGTTTTATTTTCCTTTTTAATGTTAGTTTTGTAAAGACACTTTTCCGTTGAAAAACAGAATCTAGCTGTTCAAACATTTGTTTTGCGTTTTGGCAATCTTGTATGATCGATAAATGTTTGTCGGTTATACATTGAATTATTATAGCCTTTGCTTTTGAGTCGTCTAATTTTAGTTTTTGTTCATGCTGGATATCTTTATTTTCGTATTCTAATATCTGTAAAACCTGTTTTTCTTCTAGTAAGGATTTTACTCTAAACTTCCAGTTAGAATAATTTTCGCCTTTTAGTATTGGCAAAATATTGACGTTTGTGTACATTTTACTTTTGAGATATTATTTTCTCACCTTTATCCTTTAAAATGGCCCATAACCTTATGTTGGAGCAAGGTTTCCAATAATATCTGCTTTATAAGCACGACACGTTATTTAACAGGCTTTATTTAATATTATACAGAATTACAGACATTAGCCATTAATAGAATTTTCACACTGACACTGCTGGATTGACACTGTTTAAAAAAGAACTTCCTCAATAAGATAGTTTCTACGAAACTATCCAATGAGGTAGTATTCTCTTCAATTTGAACTTGCGATTTTATCTTGCTTATTATACAAAAATTACACATCCAAAACCATAAATATTAAGTTTGTCGCTACTCCCGAGGTCAAGGAATCGAATTACATGCAAATTCCCGAAAAACAGGTAGTTGTTTGGGAGAAACATGTAAAGGAAGTTTTGTAGAGCGCCATCTCACTCCATCTTGCGTTTTTATCTCGTTCTGGTTTTTCACTTTTATTATATAGATATTTAATAAATTTGTTTAGAAACCAAAGATTTATTTTTTTTTTGTTCAAAAAGATTTTTAGTTTTTAAAAGCTTATTTTATTGGATTCATATATTTGGAACTAGCTGCGCCACGCGGTTTAACCCGCGGTTAAAAAGTATCCTATGTGCTATTCTAGACTGTAATATATCTCTGTGCCAAATTTCATCCAGATCTGTTCAGCCGTTCTGGCGTGAAACAAACATCCATCCATCCATCCATACATACAAACTTTCGCGTTTATAATATTAGTAGGATTTATTTAACAGCTAATGATGTATACAACCTCCCTATGTAATGGAATTTATGATTTGCTTTGTCTATCTATTGAATAAACCAGTCAAAAGTGACCCCTTAAAAATGCGGATATTTTGACAATTTGTCTCTGGGCCGTGCTAAGCCCGGCTCAGCTTTTTTACCTTGGGAAAATCCTTTATGGATACCACCAACAGCCCCGGGTGCGGGCACAGAGTGGTTATGTGGGAATCCCGCCACTGACGGCCTACCCACTAAAAACCCAAGGGTGTTCCACCTCGGCGCAAAATGTCGGGGCAACGGGTACGCTTTCGGACTCCTCCGCAGCCCCGACAGCGCCAGCCCCTTCGGGCACCACCCCGAGCTTGCGCTCTCTCCCTCTCGATGACGATGTGTCGAACACCAGACACATCGTCATCATCCACCACCTCGGGGACCAATTTGCCCGTGGGCGCCAGACAGCACCCATGTCTAGGCGCCCATGATCCCCATGCGACGGGTCAGATGAGTGGCCCCGCCGCCTGCCACTTCGGCCGCAGAGGATAGGGAGAGCGGCAACGATACACCGACACGCCTCTTCCTCTGCGGCCCCACCGCGTCCGCCATCGAACGGTAGCGACCCCGTTTGGGCCGCGGAAGGTAGGGAAAGTGGCAACGACACACCAACAGTCCTCTCCCGCCGCGGCCCCCAGCCTTCGGTTGCAGTGTCGTCCATGCGACACTGCACCCCACCTCAGTTGTGGGTCTGTATGTGCAAAACAGACCCACACCCTACTTAGGCCGCTTCCAAATGGGCTTTGGGCTAAAAGCCCCAAGAAGCGGCCCCACCTCGGATTCCTCTTGGCTTCACCGTGGTTGCCGAGGCCACGGCTACTGAGCCCCCCCGCCACGACAAGGCGGGAACCCTCGGGGGAGCTCCTGAGGGAAGGTAAGGATAAGGTCCTAACTAAGGAAACTGGGAGCGGCTGACTGGTCACCGACTGACACTGACTTGCGAATCGAACTCAATGTTAAGGAAACGACGAACTTTAGCAAACACAATGCGAATCGACTTGACTGCGAATGAAATGCGAATTGACTGCCTCGATGGCTCACTTGGTAGTGAACCTGCCTTATGAGCTTGGGGGCGTGGGTTCGATTCCCACCTAGGGCAAACATTTATGTGATGAACATTTGTGTTTGTTCTATGTCTGGGTGTTAATATCTATTTATGTATGTATTTAAAAATATCTAAGTATGTTTATCAGTCTCTGGCAGCCATAGTACAAGCTTTGCTTAGTTTGGGGTCAGGCGACCGTGTGTGGAAGTGTCCCGAATTTATTTATTTATCGCCGCTCAGTGAATGAGTCAGCAAGCGACAGGCCGCAAACTTCAGTATGCGCTGGAGAGCTGTTCCTACGCGTGAGGTGAGATGAGATTTTATCTTCGTCACTTTCACACCTATGACGTTCCAAACGAGAGCAACAATGGTGAGACAAAAAAGGTGAGATGAAAATCTCAAATCTCCGAATAGGGCTGCTGTTCTGACACTTCATTTAAAATACGAGTTATAAGGTGGCTAACCGGAGAAAAACAGTCGGCCATTAACAGTTTGCTTAGTCAGGATGAAGAACTCTTTATTAATCACATTAAAAAAGAAAAGAAAAAGGGAATGAACATAATATTAGCGTAACAAGTAACACTAACTGACCAAACCAACTCAAATTCAAGATTCAATTTTTTTAGATCTAATTTATTTAACTGCCATAAATAAACGCATCAATATCTAATCGAGAACACGTGACCTACTTTAAATGTATGTTTATCTAATGATAGGTCAAATCAAAGTGACTAATGCCGTTTGGGGTCAACGACAATGTGACTGCACACATTGCATCTCTCTATACAAACTTGTTTGACCTATATGGACTGGACAAAGGCTCTAGAACTCACGAGAAATTGTTTACTAATGATAATTACTAAGACGACAATATATTGGCAAATTACTTTGAGAATGGGTCTTAGTGAGTAAATAAAAGTTATAGTTTGGAAGATGCTGCCAAAATTGAAGTCTTTACAAATTACAACTCTAGTATGTTGTGGTCAAATTATGTCTTCTTAATATTTACAAAAGCGATGTCAGCCTAGTTGGGAGAAGGCCCGCCTCTCAAGCCAGAGAGAGCGGTTCGAAACCAGCCGACGGCAATTTTTTCATTGTGTGAACATATGTGCGTATTGTGTGTCATCTGCTACATGACTGGAGCCCGGTGTATGGCGACAGGCTCGCCCCCTGTCACATTTGGGAATGAATATCGTCCGGCGAAGTGTGGGTGTTGTATTACACCTCTGCCAGTCCCGGGGTAAAGGCGTGACGATATGTTATGTTAATACTTACAAACTAGCAACCTGCCCCAGCTTTGCACGGTACACATAAACCATCCCGAAGAAATCTGAATGATAGTGAAACCCGAATCATAATCCATTACGTGGTTTAGGAGTTAGCTGATAAACAGACAGACGCAGAAAGCGATTTTGTTTTATATTCTGTAGAGATGTAGAGAAGAGAAAAAAACAGGGCGATGTTTGATCTCCATCTCACTGGATGTAACACGATGTTGTCGCTATGGATATATGTAGTAGAGAGTATTGGGTGGTTTTAGCCTAAGATCAAGCATGAAGACCCAAAAAATTGTTATTCACTCTGTCTTTAAAGGTACCCTGGTAAACTCTGGTTGTAGAAAAACGGAAATAAAGACTTAATGTAGGATAGGATACCTACTCCCCCGTGGGTTCCCGCCTTGTCGTGGCGGAGGGGCTCAGTAGCCGTGGCTTCGGCAACCACGGTGAAGCCAAGAGGAATCCGAGGTGGGGCCGCTTCCTGGGGCTTTTAGCCCAAAGCCCACATGGAAGCGGCCTAAGTAGGGTGTGGGTCTGTATGGGCAGACCCACAACTGAGGCGGGGTGCAGTGTCGCGTGTGCGACACTGCAACCGAAGGCTGGGGGCCGCGGCGGGAGAGGACTGTTGGTGTGTCGTTGCCACTTTCCCTACCTTCCGCGGCCCAAACGAGATTGCCACCGTTTTGATGGCGGACGCAGTGGGGCCGCAGAGGAAGAGGCGTGTCGGTGTGTCGTTGCCGCTCTCCCTATCCTCTGCGGCCGAAGTGGCAGGCGGCGGGGCCACTCATCTGACCCGTCGCATGGGAACCATGGGCGCCTAGGCACGGGTGCTGGTTGGTGCCCACGGGCAAAATTGGTCCCCGAGGAGGTGGATGATGACGATGTGTCTGGTGTTCGACACATCGTCATCGAGAGGGAGAGAGCGCAAGCTCGGGGTGGTGCCCGAAGGGGCTGGCGCTGTCGGGGCTGCGGAGGAGTCCGGAAGCGTACCCGTTGCCCCGACATTTTGCGCCGAGGTGGAACACCCTTGGGTTTTTAGTGGGTAGGCCGTCAGTGGCGGGATTCCCACATAACCACTCTGTGCCCGCACCCGTGGCTGTTGGTGGTATCCAAAAGGATTTTCCCAAGGTGAAAAAAAAAAAAAAAAAAAAAAGGATAGGATACCTAATATTTACTAGGGGCTGTGTAAGCTAGACTCGCGGCCGGTGTCTGTCCTCCTCTTCAGGTAGCATTCCTCAATCGGTTCTCGTGAAATTTTGTGAGCAGGTTCTACTTTTCAAAATGGCGGAGATATGATTTAAAAAAAAAAACAAACCTGAAATTTTGGAAAATTACCAAAAATTTACTCGCAAAAAAAATACATATAAATAAAATTTCAAGAAAATCGGTTTTAGAAATGCAGACAAAGACCCGGACAGCGATCCGGACAGAAATCCAGACAGAGTTCGGACATCCAAAAGCATTTTTGTTGAAGCTGAAGCATAGCTAACGCTCTCTCAGTCAATTAATATTTATTTCCACATAGACTTGATAAATGTAAAAAAAAACTAAGTTGAGTTTAGTTAGAAGAATTTTCAAAAAAGCTATATTCTTACATACTAACATATTTTATCAGGTCAAGGTATAAGGTTTAGCCAGCTAACAATACTACCTTACCTTTGCTATAAGTATCTGAGTCAAGGTAACTTCGAAATTAATGTAGAACTCAACAATTGAGGCGTCGCCTAAGGAGCCGCGAGGCGTAGCGCGGCGCGTGCAGCGTCGCGTCGCGCGCTACAATCGAGCTTGACTTGAGCTTTCTTACATTGCTAATCTATGGGAGCATTTTGGTGAAAGTGTATTCAAGCTCATTCTATTTGCTTTGGTTTTATATGGACCGGTGGCCCAGCGCAGGCAAATGGATTGGTGACGGGACGGGGCCACCGGGCCAGATAAAACCAAGCCTTCTATTTTGTTTTTCGAGCTACGCGACCGCAACGCTGCACGCGCCGCGCGACTCCTAGCGTCTCCCTAAACTACTAAACAAAGCCTCAGTGCAAATTCAAAATTGAATTCCTCTAAGCTTGAAAACAAACTACGGCATTACAGTTTCCTCTCAGTTTATGTGTTCATGTTTGTACTACTACTAAACTCCAGTAGGAAAAAATAAACAGCTTATACTTTTAATTATGACACAAAGATCACTATTTTCTGAGAAAATGAATAATTCCAGTAATGTACTTCTTAATAGCAGGTAAAACCGCAGAACATTGCTAGAGATAAATAAACACATAATACCTCAAAAGACTTACCAGTCATAATGACTACAGAGATCATGGTGATGATGAAGAAGCCGTTCTGCCATTCATCAGTGTTGACTTGCACCAACGCAGTGGTCACCAAGAACGACAGTGTGACCACTATCAGGGAGCATTGTAGGCGAGTCTTCAGAGATACCCTGCAAAAAGGCGCACTATGAACTGAGAGGCCTAAAGTTTAGCACAATTATTATTTTATAATGGATGCTGTAGGGTTGTCTAATGTCTTTGTCTATTATGAAAGCTATATTTTAGTAAATATTGTAGATCAGTCAACTAAATCTCTTCAGAATTGGCTGCAGGAGCCATTTGCTGGATAGTAAAAAAAAAAATTGCGATATGTGTGAGGATGTATAACAAAAACAAATAAAATTATAAAATTGGAAAATAATAATCTTAATCCCTAAGGACCAAAACTTTATAATTGTACTTATTGTTTATATTAATATAATAATTTTAATTGTTATATTTTACTAGGTAAGGGTGTTACTTGTTTGTATCTTTGAGTGTTCCTCCCCAAAAAGAATATTAGTGAGTTATTTTAAGCATTGTAAAGCAAGCAACTTACCAGTGTCCATAGACAGAGTTTAGGATAAGGAATAGCAAGTTAGGCACAGCGGTGGCTACGTTGAGGTAGGATGTGAACTCTGCCTGAAACTGCGTCTTGCGTGGCAGCGGTGCGGTCAGATTTGTGTGGTTCACCTCTCGGAACTTGTACATCCAGTACTAAAAATTAAAAAATAATTTATATAAATTAATTCTTAATAAGATAAAGGTCAAGGATAAGATATAATACCTGTGTCTGATTTTTATTTCTAATTTATGTATGTTTTTATTTTGTGTACTCATTTTTTTAATGGTATTTTTAGTCAAACCATCAAAAAATTATTTAAAGAAGAAGCAGCACAAGTCTAATTTCTAGAACAGAGTGAGTGGGCCCAATACACCTACTAGCAAACAGATACTGCAGAGCTCCGTTGACAGTATTATGTTGTGTTTGAATAACAAAGATAGAGAGACATACAAGAGACTATAGCGAGAACAAGACAACAATAATTACCACTATTGCAACTAGTTGAGTTTGTTTGTGACTACTGTGAATTGTATGCTGCACCTAATTAGTGCTATCCGTTTTTAGGTTTTCTCTCCCTTGTAATTTGATTGAAGAGTGAACCACATACTTATTTGACAACAATATGATCCAGGCATAAACATGAAATTCTACATAGTGTAGTGATGTGATTTTATTTGGCTGATTTTATGCTATCTATGAAAATAAAACTATTATTAACTAGCTAAGTAGGTGCTTAATCCTATAAAGCTTCTTAGGTCATGTTATAGTAAACTCGTTATTACACTTTGTCATAATCCCAGAACTTAAGTCCGAACGTTTTTAGTGAGTCACCTTTAAATAATTCAAATTATTTATTCTACTACTTCTAAATAATTATCTGGTATTTAAAATGAATCACTTACATCATTAGCAGTTATCAAAAAATTCCAAGGCACCAAGGATGTGATTCCAAACAGAAGAAATAGAAAGTATACGATGCGGTATCGATCTCTTGGTTCTTCGGACACGTCCAAAACCTTGGTGGAACAAGAATCGGTCACCAACTCCTTCTCCTCGCTGTCATCCATAACTTCCTCCTCATTTTCAATGAAGTCCGCGACACCATCGTTATTAATAGACCCAGCTGCGTCCATTGTCGTATTTTAATTGGCAAAAGCAGCTAAATAGATATCTTATTTCGAATTTTAGAAATCACTTTTTAGGCGCTTGTGGAGGTCAAGTTTACCATCGTAGTAAACTAATCAAACGATACGCACGCTCTCTCAAACTGATATTACCAATAATGATATGTTTCGCTTGATTTATCTGTCAATGTTTTTATTCCATTATTTAATCCAAAACATAAAAAAGACAACGACTAAACAAAGCAAACGAGCGCGCGCAGACTGGATGTGTTGCCAGGGTTTTACGTTTAAATAAACAAAAAATATTAAGGAAATGTGACACAAAACAAAATGTAAAATGTATTCATGCAATAAAACTCCAACGTCTGTAGCAGTAGCTATTTAAACAAAATAAGCCCTATGTTCACCAAAATTTTGGATGGTGATTATTTGTTTAGCTGTCAATTGTTAACATGTACTTATCTTATTGAATAACTGTTCACTGCACTTTGTTTAAGAATGAGCCCAATTAAAACTATTTGGAATATTCAAATTTATCTATTTTTATCTTTCATATCTTTTAAGTGGCTCAAACATGAACACTCGATTCACGTCCGATTTGATAGTCGAACGTCCAGTCCGATAACCGAATCAAAATATTGGAAACGACTTGATGAAAATCAAGTCGGGTCTTTTAATACAACTTGATCTAAATTGAATGGAAAAATGTGACGTTTATTCGCATGAAGTAAAACAAAAATCGTACTTTTAATGAAATCCTGGCAATGTTTCGTTTTGTATTTTTGACAGTTACAACTGCAGTGCAAAATTTGTCATTTCACCACAGGTAAACCAAATGAACGATTTACACAGATTAAATATAAAATGTGCTGTTATTTTCTACCAACCAAAATTCAGGACAGGTTTTTCGTCAACCATAATAATATATTATATCAACATGTATGCAATAAAATGATCTTTAATGATATTTTAATTTGATGTAACATTTAATGAGTAAGCACGTGGGTTCAATAAGGTCGCACCGACTGATCTTTTCTGAAGATAAATATATGACAGGAAATGGATAGGCAACCAAACATTTGCACAATCTATAGGCTTCCAACTTTTGATTGAACTATTTTTAAATTTCTTCAAAAAGACACATCTCTTTTTATCACAGAGCTATTTAGCGCTAAAAATTAAGATTTTGCTCGAACGCTGGCAGAAGGGCTGAAACTTACTTAGCATGCATGTAATAGCAAACATGCATTTCGTGGAAGCTTAAGCATAGACGCTTCGCTCGCTAACGGTCGCTCGGTCGAAGACATGACAGAGTTCTGAGGTAACGAACATTTTTTTTAAATACGACTGAATTTTAATCTTTAGACTAACTTCGCTTAAGGTTTTCTATTGCCATGTCGTCTACAGAGCAAGTAAAGAGACTGAAGAGTCTCTAAAAGTTATACAGGGTGACAAAGTGCAATTTTAATCATTTTTGATGACTTTTATTCTTTCATCCTAAAATTACTAAAAAAATCCTTGGATTATGGATTAATTAAGCTAATGATGTAAACAACCTCCTTATTATGTAAAGGGATTTTTATTTGCTTTGTCCATTGATCCCTTATAAGTGCAGATATTTTTCATAGCTCTATTTTCTCTAGAGGATGTTTTTTTAAAAACCAAGTACAGTATTATGTAGTTCATTTAAAATTTGACTCTGACAAATGGTTACCAAGAAATTTGACGAGCGCGTTTGTATGAAAAATTCAGAACGTTGCAGAGCCTTTTTAAGTCGGTTAAAAAGATCTTTATAGGTAAAAAAACTGCCAAGTTTTTTTGTAAAAATAAAATATATTTTTTACTGTCAGTAACTAGGTACATACATCTATTTACATTTTTATTTATTTACTTACAGTACCTAACATACGAGCTAGAAGTAACGAATATTGTGATAAATGTAGTCGAACTACCTACTTTCGCTACAGTTTAGCCTATTAAACGAGACGAAATGTAAATACCTCTAATATAATAAACATTAGTTAGTAGGTAGATATAGTAAATAAACATTATTAGACAAAGCAAAATAAAAAACATAATTGATAGTCGCTGGCAGAAGTACTTAGACTTATTTTGAAAGGGTCTATAGGTAAAATAAGAATAATGATAAATATAAAATAAACTTTCAATAAACTTTAAACTTTTTAGAAAACAATAATAATAAACACATTACCTAATAGGTAAGAACATGGACGAATAAAATACAATAAAATTATCGTCCTCGGTAGGACGGAAAGGCATATTTATTATTATTACACTTAAGTTAACATTAGAGTCGTCAAAATGTCTATAAAAATATGATTGTAAAGACAGTTTGGAGTTATAATATTAAACAAGGTGCAGGTTTCGGGCGTGGGGTTACCTAAGCGCTCTTACCCGTCAAAGTGAACAGCTTATTTAGAACATCAGTAATTCGAAAGAAAATTAATGGAGTCTCTATACAAAATGACTAGGCACGTGATCAACTTTGTGTGGAGAGTCGACATTATTTTTTCTCGAATTTTTGCAAACATGTGCATTAACAGTTATTCACTTTGACGAGTAGAATATCACACATAAGCATTAATACAACCAAATCCAGTACCTTGTTTATTATTTGTAACAACTTGCAACATTTTTTTTGTCTAAAAAGTAAAAAAAATATAAAAAATGATAATAATAGAATGTTCTTATAGGAATGACAACTAGACTAAAAAAATATAGTTCACTCGCAAAAAACTGCAACCAAAAAGTTACGTTTGCGAAACCGCCATGTTTGTTTACACTTGAAATGTCAAAATAGAACAGAAAGAAAGATTGCAGAATAGAGTGATAGTAACACTGTGACTAAAGAAATGATTTAATTTTACTTTTAAGTTTCAATTCTGAGATCGTGCGTTATTGGTACTTAATAGGTCTAGTTACATTATGATTATTTTGAATTACGTACCTACTTACACTAAACTACCTACATACCTACTTTAAATTTGTTAAAATTAGATGGAATGTGTGAATTAAGCTTTTCGATCCTATCTACAAGGCACTTGTTTAGAAATCAGCTAAAAAATAAATGCAAGATAAAAGAATGCAATTCAATACCTATCTCAATTAATCAAGACATCCATATTCAGTCTTTCATTGGTTACCTACTTACCTTCCTAATTTTACATGTTTCTAGACTTTCTATAGTCTTTTGTTTCATAAACACATGAACTTCTTTTCCTACACATAAAACATTACGTTTTTTGGTTTTGATGAGTTCTCGTAATGTTTGTATTACATTGCAGTTTCTAAAGGTTGACTGTGCGATCGACTCGCTTCTGTCATCGGTATTGGACTGGGATCATCGTCGAATTCGAAATTCGTTTCGAGCAGGGCTTCAGACTTGGATCTGTGATGTAGTTCTGGTGTCGGAGAGTCGTCGAATTCACGAGAGAGGTCCTGAGGACTGGAGTCGTAGCTCGGGATGTTGTCTGATAGTGTGTTGTCGTAGGGACTCGAGTAAACTGGTGGGTGAGGCGGACTTGGTAGATTGTCCTCGTAGTATTGCTGCTGATCTGCAAGGTAAAAAGTTGCCATGAAGGCAATGTCGTTAACTCAGTTTTCTTTCATTATTTTCGAAAGTGTAAATGAAACATGGGGGATTGAACAACCAATAGATAACTAAGTACTTGTGTCCTTTTTTACTTGGCCTGCTGATTTTTTTTTATAGTGATACTTCTAATGCGACTTCCAACAAGGTTGCGTTAAACGTTTAACGCTCCTGGGGAGGGGGAATAGAGAGAGACAGAGCGAGAGTGAATGCGTGGCACTCGAACGCATGCGCGTAATAAGAAAGATACACAGAAGTTTCACTTCTTCCGCGCAGAGGGGCTCTACGCACTATTTTTTTTAGCTTATTATCTTTCTGCGCCCGCACTTCTTATTGTATTCCATTCCATACAAATTCTCCAATTTTATTTTAAACTACTAGACAAATAAAAAAAAATCGTTTAATTTATTTCGTTGGATACAAAACAAAAACTTACCAGCAATATTGTTCCTCTGTCCGAACGTCGTAGTCGGCAGAGCGCCCGGCTGTGGTTGCTCCGGCATTTTGGACCGTAACTCCATCAAGAACGACAGCTTCGGCTGCGAACTATAATTAGGAGTCCCATACGGTCCTTTTTCCATCTGTCTTCTTAGATTTTCATCAGAATGGTCTAAGTTTCTTAGAGGTAAGGTATCCGAGTTAAAATACTGATCACTGGTAGGTGAGAGCGTGTCGTCTTCAAGTGGTGACCGGATCCCCCCGGGGTGATGAAGGATCGGTATTTCTTCAGTCATGACCGTGTTAATGGACGGTGCTTCACTGCCTGGCCCTGAGTTGTCTCTGTAGCCTTCATTCCTAAATGCTAAATTGTTCGCGTTCTGAGGTACTGAGTACTCAGGAGACGCTGGTTTCTTCATAAACGAGCTGTGTTTGAGAGGCATGATGTTAGGGTTGGGATTGTGGGCCTCGTAAATGTCGAAGCTCTGGTTGTCTTCGACCGAGGAGTTGAATTGGCTCTTCTCCATTGATTCCATGGAGGTCGTTGAAGCAAGCATCTTGCGGTAGTCGGAGCCTTTCGTAAGGGTGTCGGTCGATCGAGTGCTCTGAAAAAATAACCAAATAACATTGAGTATAATATAATAATTTAATATAATAATTCATTTATTTCAGGCAATATAACTTGCATACAATGCAAGTTACAGAGTCCCATAGCAAATAAATACCTTACAGACTAACATACTCGTACCTACATATCCAAATAAAATGAAAAACTTAAATGAAACGTTTTGCAGTTATCTGCAAAACGTTTCATTTAAGTTTGCATAATGTGTATATCTAATTTTTGAAAGAAACTACAATATTCGAGCTTAGATGAAACACCTTTATCTTGTTACCTTTATTTTAGAAATAGTTTTTTTTAATTAATTTTCCTCTCCAAAACGCAAACAAATCCTTACTAGTATTATATGTGAAAGCGTGGATGTTTGTTACGCTTTCACGCAAAAACTACTTGACGAATCATCATGAAACTTTGTACACATATTCTGGGAGGTACTAGAAGTAACATATAATACTTTTTAACCGCGGGTGAAACCGCAGGGTGCAGCTAGTACTATATAAATATCATTTCCGTCCTTATTCTCACAATACCAATTCTTGAATCGTCTTGATAATAGAAGTGACATAGGGTACAATATTTTGCAGCTGGGTTTTTGTTTCAGTAATTTAACTTGATAAAGTAATGTATTGCTTACCATTTGTGCTAGTTTCCTCCTGTACGTGTTTTCCGGGAATCCCCCGTTGATGCTTCCGATGGACCGGACTGAGTGCAGTGATTGGCGAATCGAGTTTCGTCTCTCCAGTCTCTGGACATGTCTGGGAAAATTTAAATAATACATAAGTGAACAAACACCCCATTACATTAATATTTTTTGGGTAGCAGCAAAAACTATATCTACCTACACCCAGTTATACTGTGAACTTGTAATTGGCGTTCTGTCTCTATCTTCTATTTATAATTTTGTACCTAGCTGTAAGTTTTCCTAAGTTAATTAAAAATAAAATAAAAATGAATAAAATTTGCATTTTTGTGAGGTTATAAAATAAACCAGTGAGTTCTCAAAATCTTAAAAATGTCACGTGTTCGAATGCTAGCGATTCAAGAAACAGAATCATTTGGAAGCGATTGCAACTTCTCCAGGGCCCCAGGAGTACGAGAGTATGGAAGAGTACCTATAGCATATTGTACCTGTGTTTCGACTTGGAGTACCAGCATATCAGCGCGGCGCCGACCAGCACCAGCATGGCGGCCAGCACGCCGATGAACGCGACCGCCAGCGTGTCGCCGCGCCACGACATCGGATCTATCACTATCTTCGGATCTGCAAACATTTTTCATATACTGTTTGGTACTAAAACCAAGTGGATGTTTGGAAGATTAGTGTAGAGTCTATTAGAACAGGGTTGTTTAAAAAGGAATACTCACCTTTATCGCAAGTGGTCGCATTATACCACTGTACTCTATACTCATTATTATGGATAATTTTTAATTTGACTATGGGTTCAACCCTGAAATTACGCAAAGCAACCAACTCTTCCGTTGACCACATTTTTTTTTCAAATTACAATAACCATATTTCTCAGCAAAACTAAAGAATAAATAATACTAAGTAGTAGTATATAGGTGCAACCAAAACGTTTAAGCCATGAAAGTATGTGTAATGCTTACCAATTTCACAAATGAACGAATTCTTCTGATTACAATCAGTGACGTCAACGCTCGAGAAGGCAAAGGAGGTGCACTGAGTGACGTAGTCGATGTGATTCACCCACACCCGGTCCCCATACTGGAACCACTGGTTCTGGCGCTGGATGAACTCGTAGAGGGCTGCGTAGTTACCCGTCACGTAGGGCATCGATGCGTTGTCGGACTGGGGAAGACAATTAAATTAAAAATGAACACTTCGTACGAAATGAATACCCTCAAGTTAATTTATATTAAGCAAGTCATTCACAAACAAGACAATGATATCAAAGAAGAAGCTGTTCGAATATGTACCTCCAAATGGGCTGAACAAAATATCAAAAACATCTATTCCATTGATGAAGAGCATTGATTGAGGGAAGTGACAGAACATCCTAAAGCATAAAATCGCTATAAGCTAAAGAATCAGCAGAGATCATGTTAAGATCACAAACATTGATAGTTATAACATGGAAGCGGGATTGGGGAAGTCAACTGCATAAGAAAAACTAAACATGATCATCAAATACTTACAAGACAAAACTGCCTAGCTTCCTCGTACGTCATCGGCGCTCCCACATACATGTAACAAGTCCCAGCTACAGCATCCCATCCAGGGGGGCACTTGCCTCCGTCCAGTATCGTCAAGTTGTTCATATAAAACGGTCTATAATCCACTTCTAGAAGTAAAGGACTGTCGGACTGGTCTCGAATTCGACCCGCAACGGCCAGACTTTCATTGTAACTCCAATAATTGTGCTTTGCGTCAATTTTAGTTCGCCAACTTTCCAATGTGCTACGGGTATGTAAATTTCGTTATTTTACGATGAAAGCGTTAACTAATTTTCAGCGAAAAACGTGATAATTGAAAAGCGCAAGAGTGGAGTTTTAAATGATAAAAGGAAGAATAACTGCTTCTTACAACATAGAATGTGTCCGTGAAAATAGTGTTTCTAAAAAACTACGAATGTACTTATTTGATTTTATTTTCAAAGAAAATAATAAAAAAGTTAATAATAGTGATCAAAACAGAGACACAAAAGATATAGAAAAGGAAATAATAAAAGCGTGCAATAAAAATCGTGCGGTCAACTCCACAGCAGGTGGGTTAGAAAGCAAAGGCATTTTTTCATGCGGTTAGTATTCAAAACTTTCAATTTCATAAAGTTATGGTATGGTGCAAAAAACGTGTAGTTTATCATAATTTGGATAAGAACTCACCTTATGAATTCTGTATTATAGTCAACAAAGCTATGGTCCCGAGGTAGCCATGCAACAAAAACATGCAATAAAATATCATTAACATTACTTAGGTACCTAAAGTTTTTGATAATTTATAAGAAGTTTAATCAAATAGATAATTTAAAAATGACAAAGATAACAGATCATGCAATATAGAATTAAAAAAATCTAAAAATGTATCCACTGTATTATTCTAACTAACTAACAGCGTTATTATAACTTCTTAACTTTAAACCCATATAATAGTAATTTTCAATCTTTCGTCGTCATATTTCCAAATACTTACATAGATTTGTTTACAGTGATCATTTCGTAATCATTATCAGGGTTAAAGAAGATGTTATCCACATAACTTTGACCAGCTGTTCCAGCCACAACTGTTGCTCGACCTTCACGGTCCGTGGCAAAGTTTCTGAAATCGAAATTGTTTTATATAACAGTACAAAAATGCCTACCACATCCGAAATATTTAACGCTAATGAGGATTATATTGTAAAGAAACTTAAATTAATAAAAACAGACTTACTTGTAGAATCCGTTATGAGAAGTGGTTTGATAGATCGGCATCCTAACTTTATCGAATCCGGAGATCTCCAGGATCCTCATGCCAGTGTTGTCGTGAACGTAGTTATAGTTGAAAGAGGAGACGACCTGGCGAAGGACGATCACGTCGTGGAACCGGACACGATTTCGGGTAAAATAGTTCCGATAGATCGTCACTTCTTGGTAAGGAGTTGATTGACGACCTGAAATTGATGTTCGCTTAATTGGTTTTGACATAATATTTGATAAACAGAATTTAAAAGAAAAAGTTACCATAACACTACTAAAATGAGAAAAGCATTGAAAAAACTACTAATAGACATTGTTCATAGAAGATAAATATACCTTCAACTTTCAGACATGGCAAGTCATGATTGCTGAAGAAAAGGTTATTGTGGATCCAGCCTCGTAAAGAAGTAGCAGATCCTCTCGCGTCAGCTCTTACTAATAAACCTCCAACATTATTCTGCACTAGATTGTTCTGGAAAAATAAATTTCAAAATAAATCGTAATCAACATTTTTTTTATTTATTACGTTTGAAATTTAATTACAATGCTGTATTTTCTTCTACTTACTCTGAATACCAAACTTTGTGTGTTCTGTACATCAACTCTCACTGCTGATTCGCAAGAAGTAAAGTTTCCGTAAAGTTTAAGACAGTTATCTTTAATCTCATTCCTAGTTATAGCCACCAGAGGATTAACTTCACCCACAGATTGATAAGAGATGGCTCCATCTCTATTTTTGATAAATACACTGTTTGATATGTTGTGCTGTACGTCACGATCTTAAACAAATAATGCATCATTAAAATAATTCCTAAAAGTAAAAAAATACTGATTAAGCACTATGGTTGCATACTTACTTAGTCCAATAGCAGATATAGGCAAAGTGACGATTTCAGCAATGAATCCGTGAGTAGAAGAAGCTCCATTAGCAAATAGTTTCACGCTCAGACTGGGACCATAAGTTTTGAAAAGTTTCTTCTCTTCAGAGGAATCATTTTCTAAATACCCAATCAGTGGTGCAGTGATGTTGTAAATGTCGCCATCGTACAAGGACAAAGAGTCTCTTTTTCCATAGTTCCTGGTGTGATTGAACAAGTTGAACTGAAGCAATCTGAATCCTAAAGGCTTGACTCTGTACATGCTCTTGAAAATTTTTACGCAATTCACAGGATTGTTATCGTACTTGTAGTACAAAAGCATTCTTTCTTCAATAGTGACCATTTTACTACTATCACAGATGTCGACAAGAGAGAACAAGTGGTAAGGAAGGTTCAATTCTTTGAGGGGTGTGAAACTGGATTCTTCCGATTCTCTACCTTCTCCGTTCAGTGATATGGCGCTGACTCCTTCTCCCAGTATATCGTTAACCGAGTTGAATCTTATGTTTATTGTATCACTAGGAGATATCAAGTTGATACCATGGTGAGCACACGTGCTAATGTTGACATTTTGGATCAAAGGATTTTTGATTATTGCTTGAATTGCAGGGGATTTCTCATTGTGAAGTAATCCAGCGCCAACAATTTCAACGTTTCTTAGTTGACTTTCAATTTTTTTCATTGGTTCATGTGTGTGATGATCGTGAATCCTATGCTCATACAATGAATATTCAAACTCCGGATTAGCAAACCTGATTCCACCCCAATAGTCCAATGATTCTTCTAAATTTCGAGTACCGCAATGTATGAATACAAATTTCGAATCCCATCTGCATTCATGTCTATGTCCATACAACTGGCCGTTGAGTCTAATTGGACAGTCTTCATATCGATCTTCAGTTCCGGCGCACTGGAGAGGTTCAGGCCAGGACCAAATTCGTGATAGGGAGTTGCTGTGGTATTCTACTCGACGATCGTAGGCAAAGAATACGTTAATAGGATCAAAGCCAAGTTCTCTACAAACAACTTGAGCGTTTCTTTCAGTGAAACGGCTATCACACATAGGTACCCACTGGAGCGTGGTTTTGTTGTAATATTCCAAGAAACCTTCGTTATTACTCTCTATCACAGTATCACTAATAGAGCAGTTTCTGCCTGGACAGAGTCTTATAGAATTTTGGAGGATCAGAGATTCGAGCTGTCTTCTTTGTTTGTGATGACTCGGTGAATACTGGCCTATTTCTCTTTTTTCGATTCGATTTATTTCAACGTTGCCAGATGGTGTTATCGGCCTCATTACAATTGGTAATTGTGCGTGACCAATTGCTTCAAGTGTACCCATTACAAGTATTCCAACATTAGGTGCGAATTCCAAAATAACTCCAGGGCTTATTATCAAATTTGCTTCAGGCATGACTGTAATATCAGACTTTACAATGTAAGGGGCAATTCTTGCTTCAATAGTTAGGTTCGATAGAAGACGTCCACCTAATTCGTTAATATCGATTACTGTTTCAGGGCTAAACGAAACTGATACACTTGCATCAAAATGGTCTTCTAGCAAGTAAGGTAGATAGGTAGCAATAGCGTGATTGTTCCAGTCGTCAAAGTCGAAGATTAGCTTCTTTATTTCTTTTTCAACCGTACTCCCCCACCAGTTCTCAGTCACATCTAGCAAGTTATTGATTTTGGCTGTCTTAACACCGGCAAGTAAAGTATACTCTTGGCCGTTATTTCCAAATAGATTCCTACTCACTTTTACTTTTTGTATTCCTTTGAAGCCTATCACGTATGTAGGCTCAGCACTTCGTACCAATGCTCCGCGATTGGCTTGTGCCATGTGGTTGTTATTTTTCACTTGATTGTAAACAAACACAGCATAAACAAGACCCATAACTTCACTCTGACTGTCCATGTCGAATTTTACCATAAAGTGTCCATGATTTCTTTCAATAAAGTTTCCATCGATCATCATCTTCTTCTCCATGCCTCGAATGGATAGCAGCCCAGTCTTGCAGAAGTTATCCGTGAAAATATTCTTGCTGACATTCACTTCGGCAAAATGCCCGTCTATGACGACTCCAAAATGTTGGTTGTTACGCCACGTATTGTTGTACATATAAACTGAGTGTGTGAAGTTTTCATTATATTGCCAAACATACGGTAAACTTACATCAAATCCTCCATTTCTATTTCTTTCAATAGTATTATCTTGAAGAATGTAATGATATAAGTTGTTAGAACTTCTCAAATCTCTGGCAAAGTGATATATTCCTCTACCATTGTCTGTTATCAAACTGCCGTTAACCATTATGGTAATTTCAGTAATATTACTTTCATGGATATCCCAAAATGGAGTATTCACGTAAATGGCTTCTTCTTTATTGTGTGCTATTTCACAGTTGAAGATTTTTATTGACTCGTTAGCTTTGCGAAGGAAATGGTCACCAAGTTCGTTCAAATAGCGGTTGTAGTAAAGTGCTTTGATACCTTTTGTATTGCCTTTGATTTTTGTATTGACAACTTGTAGCGTTGGTACAGGTCCTTTGACTATTCTATTTCTTAAATTCTGGACTGGCGCAACAATAGTGCTCACAACCAACACTACTCCACCAAGAGCTGTATTACCGCTTTCATAAGTAAGAACGATTCCAAAAGTGTTGCTGGTAGTTGGGAACGTGGCTAGATCTCTGTCCAAGCACCATTTAGAACTTGCTTCATTTATGTTTTGTGAATCATAAATGCAAATATTCTCAGTTGAAAAATTGTGAATAGGATTAAGTAACTGCAGACCCAACACATATCCCGGATTACACTTAATGTTATAAGTTTTACTTATATTTTCTCCATAATGTTTTGAGAAGACCAAATACCTTGTTTCTCCGTTGACTAAACTGATACCAGTTTCATATTCAGGTATCGTGATTGGGCGATAGTTGGATTCATCAAAATTAAAGCCTGGGTCTAGGTTAAACCATCCGGCTATTTCTCTTTGCTTTGGCCCAGGTATATGAGGATTATGAGATATTCCGGCTACATTATTGTTCTCAATTACTGATCCATACACTTTGAGTCCCAATTGTTTAAAACTTATGCCACTCCCTCTGTTATTGCTAAACTCTGAATTACGCACAGTATTAACGGAATCAGCTCCGTATAAATCCGAATACAGAACTCCCAATCCATCATGGTAATTGTTAGCAATTTTAACGCTTTCCAAACTGTGGCGTGCAAAATCCATTTGAAGTGCGGGTTTAAAAACATTTGACGAGTAATCTAGCAGACCAGCCTTTTCAATATAAATATATTGTAAATCTACTCTTTCTGATATTACACTGAATCTTATACCGGCCCAACTGGTCTCGTAGCATCTTATGCCGACGTCATTTTCATGAGTGCAAGATTGTTCAAACTGTTCCTTTGTTTCAGCCTTACATTTCGTGATGTCATTGTCGAATTCAGTGCATTCTACATTAGATAAAATTATATCTTCAGTAGTTCCTGCGCTAGGAATCTCATTCGGTTCTAAAAACCAATCATCTGGGTTAAGAGCGAGGCCTAATTGGTTACAGATAAGAGCAGCGTTAATTATATTCCATTTGTAGTTGCAAACTGTTCCCCATTTCTCATCTATTCTAACTTGCAATCTTCCTTCGTGTTGGGTTCTTCCTCCTAATAGTCTAATAGGCACAACTGGCTCTAAATACCCTGGGGTAGTGGGCACTACATCCGGATCAGTTTCATAAAAACTATCGTTAGCCATTACAACTTCTTCTTTTAAAGTAAATGTTATATCGCTTGGTCTTTTACCTCTTGCTTCAAGTTTTCCTGCTACCATCATACCTATTGCAGGAGGAAATTTTAACGTAACGCCGGGTTGTATAACCAATTTTCCTCCCGGCCGAATATTTATGTCTTTGTTGACGTCATATTCTCCTTGTCTCAATACTTCTATGCCTTCAACTTCACCGCCAACAATGAATGTGCCTGGCACGTTGAATTGTGGGACGTACAATGAATTATAATTTATTTGTGTAGCACCAGGGTTGCTGCTATGTAGTAAATACGGCATGTATTGTACCCTTGCCAAGTTGTATCTATCTTTTCTGTGGAATAGTCTATTGTATACTTTATCTTCTTCTCCAAATCCTAGCCAGTTATAAGTACAGTTAAGTACTTTGCTCTGATCTTCCACGTGTGACCCAATCTCGTACTGACTTTCTGGGTTATTAATGATGTTTCTAAAAACGTCAATTTGACTAGAAGCTAAGACTATCGTTGCCGCCACTCTACTTCTTGGTGTTAATCTTGACGAAATTCCTTCCAAAGGTTCAAAAGGTTCTCTTACTCTATTATCTCTTAAATAATTCCTTGAGAAAAGTATATACTGTATATCACTATAAGGCGATAAGCCTAGATTCACAACAAAAGGTCCTCTGTTCCCGAAAAAGTAATTGTGCTCTATTTTAAATCTCGCCGGCAGTATTTCAAATTCTTCCAAGTATTTTCCTTCTATTCGATTTAGAATAACTATTGCTCCATAATTACCTTGTTCAAAATAATTATATTCTATTCTACCTATAACATTCAGAGCTGGTTGAATTTTTAAAGGCACTCTTTGGCTTTGATAAAATCTATTATGACCCACTTGTAAGTTTAATAATTTAGCTGGATTATTTATCTTCCAACACGTTGATATATCTATTGTGCTTTCCATACTGGTATTAAACCAATTTCCGGTGATGTTAATCCAGCTATCTCCACAGAAATTTCCATGTAATATACCAACGTCAAGGTTTTTAAATATTTCTGAGTATTCAACTGTTGTAGTTTGATTGATAGGTATATATTCTGTCTCTTGAGTATTGTTGATCCAAACTGCGATTCCATATCCTTGATTAGAACTTAGTATACTTCTGGATATATTTCTGTTTCCACCTGTGACGGTAACATTAATACCATCGCCCTGATTAAATGAAATTCTACTATCTGTAACATTAACATCTCCGGCTCCACTCACAACTTGAAGCCCAGCAACATGATTATTGTTTGAAATAGCAGTCCGATGAATGTGAATTTGTGATCTTAAATTCTCAATGACGACACCTCTTCCATTGTTATCCGAAATAATTGTGTCTGTTATATTCAGGTCGTAAGTTTTGCTAACACCCGAGGTCAGTCTCAGAAATCCAGTTATATCTGTTCTCGTGTTTGCACGGAATCTCACGTACATTCTGCTTCTTGTGGACGTCACGCTCTGCGGTCGCGAATGATTTCTTATTTGTAACGATAGCAAAAGTTTGTCATCGGAAGTCAGTCCATCGTAAACGAATATTTCGCCAGTATTGTTTTGATTTGTTAACAATTTTATGAAGCTTAAGGTTAAAACGTGATCGGGTCTCGTGTAAAATTTCTGATGACAGTCTCTTTCCATGTTTGAGTATCTAGATTGTTCTATGGACATTTGTATGGGGAAGGTTTGACTGGGTGTGGACGCGAGAGTGCACAGATCGAACACTTCACTCCTGTCGAATCTCTCATCGATACTCATTTCGTGCATCACGTATTTGACCCCGTCACCGCCGTTGTCGTGAATCGAGCAATTCTCGATCTTGGTCATGCCGTACGTAGAATTCACATAAACACCGTAACCCCTATTGTTTTGTATCATGCAGTTGTTTATAACTATGGGAGCATTGGGTGACGTCACATTTATTGCGTTGTAAGCAGAGTTTGATATTTCTATATCCTCCATAACCGGTGGGACTCCTAGTACATCTATTGCGCTGGTAGCGTTGTTGTCTCTTCCTAGGCCAGCATTTTTTATTGAGACATGTGTTAGTCTAGACATTGACGTTGGGACGTAAAGAGTATTGGCTGCTGTGAGTATTCGTTCGTATACTGCGTTTTCGAAGCGTATTCCTCTCCAATATCCTGAGTTTCCTAACTCGTTGACGTCGTGGTGAGGTAGACATTGGATACCTAAATCGGGGTGATAGTCGCAGACTCCCGAGCCAAGTTGTCTCGAGTTCCAGTCGCACTGAAAGAGATCATGTTCCGTGCCTCTGCACTTTGGTTCTTCAAACAACAGCCTCGGGCGTCTTCCTGGTTGTCTGTCGATCCAGTTGTAGAAAGATCCTCCCATGAAGCCTAATTGTCTGCACGCTGTTTCCATATCGTTTAATGTCCAGCTGAAAAGTAAATTAGTTCAGTTACTTATTTGTAAACTACTTGCGAAGTATTTGATACTGGTGTAGGTAGGTAGGTTAACTTTTACTTACTTTCTGGAGTTTGTGCAGACGGATCTCCACTGGCCTCGATGTAGGAGTTGCACTCTGCCAACGAGGATTGTAGGGCCGTCCACCAGTCGGATGTCTGGGATAGGCTTCGATGGCTGAACTGGCTCTTCCGTACTCGTGAATGTTATCCCACTTTCATGGTTACCCTGGAACAGAAACAAAATTTGCTAAGATTTATTTTTGACTAGCTTCTGCCCGCGGCTTCGCCCGCGTGGCTTACAGAAAATGTATGACGTTTTTAACTTCAGAAATAAATATTATAAGCGGTCACACTCGCTCTCAATTGAATGCACAAACTGACAATATCCCAAGCAGAGCAATATGGAAGAAGTTCTTTAGTTAACTAAACTATATCTGGAATGAGAAAAGTAGTAGTAGTAGTAGTATGGTATCAACAGAGCTTAAAGCGTGTGTGAAAAGATAAAATTAGAAGACAACCGAAAGTAGATAATTGACAATTAATAATGTTTACAACGAAAACCTAATTATAATTTTTATCTTTTTTAGAAACACTTGGCTGCTCCATGAGCTTACTCTGTAGCAGGCCACGTATAACTAACCGTGTGAAAAGCATTTTTGTCAATTATGAGTTTGGCTTGAGATTTATTTATGGTCATGGCAAAGCAGACTTTGAGGGGAAACTGCACTCTTTTTAACTCGAAGGGGTAGTTCGGTGGTGTTAGAGATATTAGAGGAATCCTCAGCATAAACACAGACTCATTCGGAAACTACACCAGTCAGTGTGCTGGCAGACCTTTAAGACCTTCGAAGCAAAGACAACCCGTAGTAGGTTTTGTCTTCCTAATACTAAAGCAGCTTCTTCTATTGACTTCGTCTATTTTTGCTAAATACTGCTTCTAAGATCAGACAGACATTATTATAAATTTCATCTCCTAGCTCATCTACCTGATCTTTATTGACAGAAAATCTCTTCACTTGCCGTTTGTAATCTTCTGGCAGGCTTGGACTTAATTCTTGTATTTTTCCCTTACTGATTACGTAGGTTTGAAATTTGATAGAATATCAGCAATATAGTTCACATATTTTACATGGAGATTCATATAAAAATTCAATGATAGCTTCGTATTTAATGTCATCTGCTACATGACTGGAGCCCGGTGTACGTATGGCGATAGGCTCACTACTTATTACATTTTGGACTGAATATCGTTCGGCGAAGTGAGGGTGTTGTAATACACCTCTTAGGGTAAAGGCGTGACGTTTTACCTACTATACGTAGCTACTACCGTTATCTAGATCTGTACCAAATTCCAAGTTGCTGGCTATTACAGTTTCCAAGATAATCAGCTCACAGACATACAGACAGACAGACATCGGAGTTTCATGATAAGGTTCCTTTCACCATTTTAGTACGAAACCCTAAGAATGATAACAGCGTCGTTTGTAGTGGGTAACTTTCTCAACAAAGTTTTCGGAGTAAAAAAAAGTTTTCGGAGTAAAAAGAAGCCCTATTAGACTCTGTCGGTGGATGATGATGATGATGATGATTTTTGAGAAACTGTCATACACATGTCTCATAATTTTAATTGAAGAGTATTTGTACCAATTTTTGAGTCAATCGACCCAGAGAATAAAAGGTTTCATAGAAATTTGAACCCCCCATTTCCCCCCCTTAGGGGTAGTATTTCGAAAAACCCTTTCTTAGTGGATGCCTACACTGTACAAAGAACATATCCTCCAAATTTCATGTTTCTAGGACCAGCGGTTTAGGCTGTGCGTTGATATATAAGTCAGTCAGTCAGTCAGTCAGTCAGTCAGTCAGTCAGTCAGTCAGTCAGGACTTTGAATTTTATGTATATAGAAGATTTTTACAGGAATATTTACTCGCGGTAATCAAAGATTGTATTGGCAAAACATGGAAGATATAATAAATAATGCATGCATATGCTATCGGAAGCATATGGGTTTCCGAAATTGCAATATCAGATCTTAATTAAATAAAAAAAACACTTATTTTTAATAGGATGCAGTTTCTAGCCAAACGATAATTTTATTCCTATTTCTATAGCTTAGGTAATTGATCGTGTCTAAGTGCAGCAATTTTCTAAGTGGAATAGTATTGTTATCGGTTTCGCAAGCGTCGATTGTAGCGAGATTTGTTTGAAACAAATAAAACTATTCGTGTCTATTGAATAGCCGGACGTAAAGTAGGATGTTGCAAAATTTCACCAACAGATTGTAGTTTATTTAGGACGCCCGGCGCCCACAAAATGTCCAACTTATTTATGCAGTTTCATGGGAGAACCTGCATATTTCCTTGACAGCAAGATAACATTTTAATTTTGGTATTTTAGTTTTGTAGTCTCTCTAAAAACTAAACTTATACAAGTATAAATACCTACAGCCTTTAGCTACCTACCTATGTTCTTGTGTACTTACCTGGTACAAAGTAACGTCAATATAAAAACTCGTAAGTACATATAAGTTGGCTATAAACAAAAACGAGGTGTCATTATCGTAAAATAAACACAAAATTTCTGCTTTTGGGTAAGTACTACAGCCGCAGAACAGTTAATATTACAATTGTAGTAATTCGAGATAGCATTTACATAAACGTGACTCGCAAAACTACGGGTCAGCAATTGGATCAAAAAAAAAGTAAGGATATAAGAGAAAGAGTTACTTAGATACATGAGCAAAAAAGAAAAAAATGTACAAAGTAAAATCTGGTGAATAAGCTCATAAAAACTATAAAACGCTTATCAAAATAGGTTATTTACGGTTGACGTGACGTGTGCGCTCGCGCAGCCGACGTGCCGCAGCGCCCTTGCACTTCATATGGCTTCCTGCCTTTTCACATCACCCCATTGATGCAGTCACGAACTACTGGCCAACTGTAGCACCGTTGCTAAATTGGATCACATACCAACTTAAATGTAGAGTTGACTAAATCGTGGAACTAAAATGTGCTACGGATGGCTGACAGCTTGTTTAGGAAATTCGATGGTGTCTCCCCATTTAACTTTACAGATAAGTTGGTAAAACTGCACGACAGTTTGCTGGAATTTACGGGGATGGATATCGTCAGTGAACCGTGGAACACTTGTGGCGTTATAGGAAGCTCTCAAACACAACAGATAATGATGCTTTCATCAACGCAAAAGTATTGACAAAACCTACCCGAGTGGTTTCAGAGCACTTCTAAAGCCCACAATTTTTAATTGATACAGGTATACGTAACTTGTTGACATTATATGTAGTTCTGTACTCATTCTGTAGTTTTATTTAACACCTACACTAGAAAAGGACTATTTGGAAATATTAAAACTCTTCCATAATGAATTTGAACCTAAAAATCTTCATAAGTAAGTATTATAATCAAACAACCGACTAACTAAAATACACTCCGTATTTTCTTTTAGACCACCTCAGAGACTAATCAAAATACATCCGAACATTAAACCTCCATCAAAACAACAAAAAGGTCCCTGACAAACGCCCGATAGGACAATAAGCATTGCATCAGCAGTCCGCGCGCGTCATTTCAACCATTTTTAAGGCAGGTCGCCATCGTCCGTTAAGGCGACACGGTCGGGTGGCTGGCAACGACAAAAAGCTTTCAAAACACCTACACTAGAAGATAAACGTTAGATTCTAATGATAGCTCAAAGGACGGACAAGGCCGCCTCAATTTAGCGCATGAGTCAATCTGACAATCCTTAAAACTAACGGTTGTAGAGTAGGCAGCATCATTTCTATACAGATTTACCACTGAATGTGTCATACTGGTGTCTCAATAGTAACATTTAATATTAACATATAGCAACTATTAGAATACCTGCACTTTAAGGGTTCCGCGACGCTCTGAATTTTCTAAACAAACGCGCTTGTCTAATTTCTTGGAAACCATTTTGTCATTTTATGATGGAATTTGGCATGTATACTATTAAATGAACTATATCTCCGCACTTAGGTTCTTGGTTTTCTAAAAAACGTCTTTTAGAAAAAATAGAGCTATGAAAAATATCAACATTTGGAATGGGTCACTTTTGTCTGGAATAAAAAAATATTAAAATTGCACTTTGTCACTCTGCAGGTAACTGTAGAGACTTATCAGTATCTTTACTTGCTTGCTCTTTTCGCTCGTCGTCTTCTTCTAGACAAAATGGCAAAAGAAAACCTTTAGCCAACACGAAGTTAGTCTAGAATAGTTGCCTCACTCAGATGATAAATGCACTGTAGGCTGGAGTTTTGGAAATATCGGTAAAGGTCAGGGCAATCCAGACTCAGTATTTGCAGCCACGAAATTGCAAACCTTGAAAGCCAAACTGAACATTTACTTATTGGCACATATGCAACACATATCCCTCTATTTGTCGGATATCGAGACAAGAATTTTGGACTAAGATCAGTTTTAGATATCACAAGACAAGACAAGAATAGAATAATGTGAGATTTTTTAAAATAATTTTAATACCAATTTTTTTTCAAGATGAGACCCAAATATATTTCAGCCTAATCTCAGAGTTACCTCAAACAAAATTTAAATGGATGTTGTTATAGCGTACGTAACAAAACGAACAACTAGTTAAATTCAGAAAATCCAGTTTTTAAAATTGAAGTCATTTTGAAATTGTGATCAAAAATATAAAAAACAAATATTAAAAACTGACTTCCCGTCATCCGAATTGGATTTTGTACATAATATTTAGACTTTTGTTTATATTTTAAAAACCACTGGACCGATTTCAATAAAATTTGTATGGGACTACGTTTGAACTATGAACTACTAAACAAAAAAAGAATCATTAAAATCAATCCATAAATCGGCGGAGTAATGAATGTGATGAAAGTGGATGAATTGAGAACTCCTCCTTTTTTTGAACTCGGTGAACTTGATTTTGAACATTCACAAAATCATTCAATGGCCCATAATATGCAATTGCTCTCTATCTTTCAAAAATTCCCTTATCATAAAATAACGGCCAAACACTGCGCTCCCGTCTCTAAGATCGTAAGAGGCAATGAAGATAGACATTAGTCTTCAGCTCACGGCAAATTCCTCAATTCCTCGCTTTACGACGCTGACTTCCTGTGTTCATAGAACACTCGGTGCGTGGAATCTATAACAATGACAAACACCTTGCTTGGTGTGTATGATCAGTAGATAGGGATAGGGGGGGGGCGATTTAAAGCTGTTTTTATGTTTGGTAAACATATAGTCACGCCTTTCCCCCGAGGGGCCTGGCAGAGGTGAAATACAACACCCACACTTCGCCGGACGATATTCAGTCCTAAATGTGACAGGGACCGAGCCTGTCTCCATACACCGGGCTCCAGTCATGTAGCAGATGACATAAAATACGCACATATGTTCACACAATTAACAATTTTGTGAGTGCCGTCGGCTGGGTTTGAACCAGTTTAAATCCACCAGTTTTAAAACCAAAACCAAAGCAACCAGAAACAAAACAAACAGTCTTAAATCGAGATTCATGACTTAGCATACGGGCCTAAGAGGCTCCTTCCCCAAACATCTAATTCCACATCCCACAATAGACTAAAATGTCTGCTTTTTTTAATGCCTTTTGTGTTAACCTTCCTCGATAAAGCTTACCTGCAGCTATATCAAGACTCAAACCTAAATCAAAATCTAACTATGTTCTTTCATAAAGCTTTCCTTCAGCTATGTAAAACCATAATCCTGGATCCGCTACTTACTTATATGTAATCTACGTATATTGATTGTCATGTTTTTAACAGACGAAACGGAGGAGGTTTACAATTCGACGCGTATATTTTTTTGCGAATGTTTAATCAAAGTCTAGGGTCAACGATAATACCTAAGTGTTATCAAAGTTACAGGTCGAGCTTCGAATAACATACGATAGGACAGAAAAAGATGGCATATTCAACTTCCCAGCTGTGGGAAAAGGAACACCGAAATGTCAGGGCGAATGTATCGACTGAAACTGAGCCGATAAATGTTAGCATAGTCAAGTTAACTAAAAAAAAATATTATATACGCATCGACTTGTAAACCGACCGTTTCGTTGATTAAAAATGGGTAATCGATCAAGATGGAAAGGCAGGAAGAAAGACTGGCCGCTTATCAATTTACAAAGCAGAACAAATATTTTGCACGGAGATACATGAAAGTGAAACATAGAAACTATTTTACAACTGCTAATTAATTAATGACTCATTTTAGTAGGTACACGTTTATTTTTCATCTAGTTCGAGGTTCTAGGATCGTAGTATTATTGTAGTTAGACTCTTTCCTAAATAATCCTCACTATGGATCGATAGTTGTTGTTGTTGAGGCAATTCGTGTGGACGATGATCAAGTAGTGATCATCAGGCCGTACGGACTGCCTCAAAATGCGAAGGATCTGGTTTAATATATTACAATTTAATTTTATCTAATATTATAGTTTGTACTAACACCATGGATCTAGTTGGTAGTTATCCGAAATAAAACTATTTGAATTGGAATTTGATAGGTTTGGTTCACATACCTACTTGTCGTATTATATCATTTCTATAAAACAAATCGTTCCACTTGATGATTTCGTCATGTTTAATGAGTCATTTTACCAAACGGAAACCCCTATGATTTAATAGTTTTGGCACATCAAAGCATCTTCGTAACAAATCATGTCTTTCTTAAACTTTGACTAAGAGTAAAGAGAAAAGATAAAGCAAAACAAACCAGGCGGTAAAAACTAATTGAAGAATCAATGGGTCTTTGATTTTGTTAAACGGATTGAGAGAAATCCCTCGAACACTATCAGGGCGTGCTTCCGTTGATTTCCCCTGGCCTCGCTGTCTGTCGACTTCTCGAGTAATCTATCTAATTCATTCGCTGCTATTTGTGCCTGGATTCTCATCGTTGGTCACGCACCGAAGGTTCTAGTCTAGATATTATGTATGGATACGAAGCTTCTCAAGGTGTGTGATGATCTAATCTTTTATGCTCATGAATACGAAATTCAAGTTCGCTTTTTGATTTCGATCAGCTCGAACCTAACTCTACTGTAATAATGATTATCATCATCATCTACAAGCAGCTTTAGCTTTCTGCAGAGTGCAAAACTCTCTTTCTTTCTTACATGATATTATGTTGTCATGTCAATCAAAACACCTCGCCCATTATGTACTTACTTCTTTTCTTTCTCAATGGGGTTTGTCCAAAATGGGTATGTGGTTTTTAATACAGGCTATCTACCTATCTATAACTTGTTTAAACCTTGACTAACTTTAATAAGTAACAAATCTAATTTTAATTTTATTTGTAACATAATGTAAGTAGGTTTAGATACTTTTTCATTTCCAGGCTCAGATCAACGTAGAGAATAAGATGGCGCACGGCGTATGATTTAGGTGAAGCTAAAAACCATCCAAAAACTACGCTACATCGTATATGTACACAACACACACACACATTGACGAAAAAAAACTACGCTACTCGCTTGGTCATTCGTACCTCGACATTATGTGCATTGCTTTATGGTATAATTTCGTGTACATAAATATGCATAGTGCTTTATAAAAGTATGGCCAAGACTACATCTTGAAGTTCTTTTTAAAAACTGTGCAGTTTTTTTAAAAGTCAATTTTGAAAAAGCCGTAACATTAAACTCTTACAAATATGTGCAGTTTTAAAATATTAAATCTCCTAAGGTTGTATATTGGAACGGAAACGGAAATGGCTAACCTAGAGTTTAGGAATTAATATTAGTTTTCAAGCAATTGTAAATGTTTTTCATGGCAACATTACCACGCACCAAGTTTAAAAAGAAGTGGCTTCAGCGAGATATAACGCAGTGTTCCATCTTTTCCTCTAGGTTTATCTGAGTTTACAGGAGTAAAATTAAAAATACGGCTTACGTTCTCCCGACTATGTTCTACTAAAAGCTCACGTAACTAGCATATATACATATCTGTGGTGTGAGGCCTAAGACCATAGCCTGTACAGTAGATAAGTACCTCATGATAAGCACCTCTCCATCATTAGCCTTATTAGTAACTGCATGACCTTCAATAACAATGCACAGTTAAAGTTCATTGTTCTTTATTTATTAACCTGCCAATTTGCATGAAACGAATACTTATTACAATTTCAAAATGCTGGTAAAACAATAGCGGTCCTGTCATAATATCCCGGAATCATGCCTGCCGTTTGCAGTAAAAACCTTGAATAAAATGTAGTTTGAATTGGACATAGATTGGAGCAATGTATCGCAACTTTCCGCTAGAAATCAATTTGAAAAGGCATTGACCGTTGAATTTGGCGATGTCAAATCAATCAATACAAATATGGAATCAGTGATCAATGATCGCTTCCTAAAGCAAATGTTGACTCAAGGTTGACTTCATGATTTACGTCATATAGGCAGTTGATTCAAAATTGTTAGAAAATTTCTAAAGCCTTTAAGAATACTTTACTTAGGTTCTTAATATCTGTTCAACTGGATGTCCCTCCATTGGAAATTACCTACTCCAAAATCTTCCACAAAAGCCGTACCGGCCATAAAAAAAAACAAACGAGATATTCAACATGCACAACGCGTCAAGTCCGTATTTCGCTTCACTGAGTGTAATCAGGCTGAATTCTATTGACATTTGTCACCTTTGCTTTAGCTTGGTAGACATCAAGCTAGTCATCTATTAGCAAGAGCCTAGTAACTATTCATTCTGTAGTTACTATAGGATAGAGTGCATCACGACGTCACGAACGCGACATGGCGAAGCGGCTTCGTGCCGTCGCGACTCTCAGGTTGTTCACCCATTTCAAAATTCTGACACGATCCAAGCGAAGCCTTCTGTGCAATCACGAGTTCCTATTGTTTATCCTTGATTTGGCTTGTTACGCTGGCGTTAGGTTACAATTTACAAGTAACCACGGAGTTTCTGGGTAAAAGTAATGTGATACCGTTGAGATTAATGAAATATTACATCCAGAAATATAATATACAAGACATACGTCATTATGTGTACCATGAGGCGATGACCCAAACACGTAAAGACAGGCCAAGTAATGATTTATTTAATCACCATTTTGAAATTACTTATGGGTTAATAGCTAATAAGTGACAATTAGTTATCTTTAGTAATAATTTAAGATAAGTAGTTTGTTATCTAATTGGCCTGAGTCGGTAGTATATCTAAGTACATTTAATAGTTTTCGAATCCAATGAACAATATTGTCACTTATTCTCTCACTCACCATTATTTAACTCATCAGCTTCAGTGTGACGTCATCGCCAGACTTGTGCTAATTTTCCAAAAAAGCTATTCATCGTCTACGGATCTAACAAAGTGACTAAACGCTAACTTTTCACCGATCAGAGGGTCTGTTTGTCACGCTTTTTACTAAGAGATTCAGAGCGTAACGATGGTATCTCCCATGGTAGGCTGGCAAGCAAAATGTGCGTACGGACTTCAAGTTCTATGTGGTCTCCTCGCTGTATGAATACATATACTGTTTCATTCATTAGTGTGTTCCATTTAACTTTAAACAGACATTTTCTAGAACCAGATTAGACACCTACTTAATTATTCTGGATTTCTTTGTGAAATATATTTTCTGTTTTATTATTATGTTCTGGTATCAGCAAACTCTTGGGCATTTCGTGGAATTCCATTGAATACTTGTTGACGTCGTCATTATAGATTTCCGGAAATCATTTCGAAATGTTTAGATCCGTTTATGAGCATTCGTAATCATCGTTTATCGGTATAGTAAACAATGATATGATGTAGTAGAATCATTATCTTCTGATAGGCGCGGTTCTGATAGCGTAGGTTTAACTACTTGAGTCTGTTCATAAATCTTTACTTTTCACTGTTTCAACTATTTTATTCTACAAGCCCAACATAAATATAACAAATTACAAATAATGAATAGAGCTAGAGTCAGTCTCCGCGGGTGAAGTACCCAAAAGGCTGGAAAAATTACCTCGTTGAATAGCAATGCTAATTCTCCGACCATGGTAAGCACTCAGATCAATCTAGAAAAGATGGAACACAGCGTTATATCTCGCTGAAGCCACTTCTTTTTAAACGTGTGCGCGTGGTAATGTTGCTATGAAAAACATTTACAATTGCACGAAAAATAATATTAATTCCTAAACTCTACGTTAGCCATTTCCGTTTCAATATCCAACCTAAGTAGATTTAATATTATAAAATTGCACATATTTGTAAGAGTTTAATGTTACGGCTTTTTCAAAATTAACTTGCAAAAAAACTGCACAGTTTTTAAAAAGAACCTCAAAATGTAGTCCTGGCTACACTTTTATAATGCACTATGTATGTTTATGTACACTAAATCATACCATAAACGAATGCAAATAATGTCGAGAAAAGAATGACCAAGCGAGTAGCGTAGTTTTTTTGCGTCATAGTGTGCGTGTTGTGTACATACACGACAGTAGCGTAGTTTTTGGCTTCACCTAAATCATCCGCCGTGCGCCATCTTATTCTCTAGGTTGATCTGAGGGTAAGCACCAGCCCTTTGGTCGATTGATCTCTCTATCTTTTATTTTGATTCTTGGTCATAATTAACAAATCATCAAAAGTACAATACATAATATGTATCTTTAGCAGTATCCTTTTTTTTTTTGGAGCCTCACTGTTCTGTCATGTGCCAGTCTCGAAAATTACTTAGACAAGGTTTTTGTTTAGCTTTAGTCTGATTACGTAATATTTTGAACTAAATTTCTTAGCGGGTTTCAATCATCGTATCTGTTACATCAATAAATCATTATTCGATTAACTACCTTACGATAATCACGGAAGACATTTCACAATGGCCATTGTCAGGGAAGTGTATACCTTGGGCACCACACGTAACAGATCCATAGTACGAATATACATTGCAATTGTCACCCTGGGATTTGCGTTGTATGTAACAGAATTGTGACATTTTATTAAAATGGACACTCCTTCGTTCTAACACTCTCCTCAACCGTATGACTATTCCTGTATTTAATATAGTCCATTAATTCCAATTTGTTTTTTTATGCTTACAAGCTTTTATATATAACCAGCTGTTATTACATTTCGTTGAATGATAATGTTTAAGATATTTTAGTCCTCTATAGCAGTAATGTTATGAAATACAGCAAGGCGTGTTGCGTAATCCATGTCTGCAGTCTGCCCTCCGCAGTAATGGAGCATCTGGCTCTGTGCATCTTTTGCAACGCAAGCTTCACTGGATTAAGATTCAATTACTTTTATTTCTGTGTCTTATAGCACGTGTTCTAATTCATGCATAATTTTTGTTTGAAAGCCAATGTTCCCAATATTATAATACTTAAAATCAAATCCATCTAAAGATCTATACCACAATACAACCACAGAACACCCTCTTTTTTGTTATAAGGGTTGGATTGGCTGTATTCTCATGTACCTATTCGTTTTAATTTTTTTTACCCGACTGCGCAAGGAGGTTTTGTTTTTCGAGTGTATGTATCTATGTATATATAAGTATGTATGTATATATATATATTGTATTTATATATGTGGGTATGTAAGTATGGGGTTTCTTTGGCACGTCCTATAGCCTAAACAGCTCATTTGAATAGTGTCATTTGAATCGTCTTTATAGTGGAAGTGACATAGGGTACAACATTTTGCAGCCGGATTTTTGCTTTTCTTATAATAATGTAACTTGTGTAAGTACACATTTTTAAGCGATAAGGCGTATTTTCTTCTACGTCTACACAACCACATAATACCCTCATTTATGCATCAATCGTTAGATCTTACAACATGCAACTACAGAATAGCTATTACATAGCATCCTACTAAAAAGTCAGTAACGAAGAATGCATCAAACATTTCTCAAGAACAAAAATAAGTTTTTATTGAGATCAAACTAACGAGTCGTGCAAAACTGATTCATTCGTTTTGGAGATTTAAGTTACACAAATCGATTTGAAAGAAGCAATACCGCCGTGAAAAGAAATGAAATATCCCGATTAAAATGGTACAAACTCATAATCAAACTTCAAACTAATATTTTGCGATAGTTTGAATGGATGGATGAATTACTTCACGCCAGAACGGCTGAGCGGTCTGAATGAAATTTGGCACAGAGATAGATTATTGTCTAAAGTACCACATAGGCTACTTTTCAACCGCTGATAATACCGCGGGGTGCAGCTAGTACCTACATACACAGTCTATGGGCCGCATTCTAAAACGATAAAAAGTAGTTTGAAATTGAGATTCATGACTGACCGCCATTTTAGAACGCTACGTGTCTTATAGGTTTTCCTAACTTAGCGCGACCACGCGATCGTCGCGCGAACTGGCGATGCGACCATAGCGCGCTTGTAGGCAAGGACGCGACATCGCACGAGCGCCAGTTAGGGCATCTGTTCGGAACTTAACTTAAGTAACACGGAAAGGGAGTAGCCATTCGCAGTGTTTCCCTTCTGTCAAAGTACAAGCCCAGATGGGCTCACGCTTCTAATAAAACTAGTTGTGCTCGGATTTCTTACCTTTGAAGGCTACTTCCTTCTGCCATGGCGGAAGTCCCGTGTTTCTCGAAGTTTCGGAATCAATATATTTGATTTGATCGTGCATTCACCAGTTCGCGCGTCGATCGCGTAATCCCGCTGTATAGGACAATGCCTTATGATAGCTGAAGCTAGAAAATGTCTCAAGCAGCAAGTGTCTCGGTTGGACTAACAAGTGTATTGGTTCAACACTAGTACTTGACATAATGGTACGCATACACCGAGACTGAGGAAGGTATATGCCGTAACAAGATTGCTGCGATACCGAGACATTGAACTTAGAAGCGATGGTAGAAGGCCCATTTCGAAAGGCCTTACGCACTACAGCCGATAGGTACAAAAAATGTTTGAAAACATTTATTGAAGGAAATTGCAGAGTTTTATGAAAATAGAGCAACGATATCTTTTTCTCAATATTTCATGCAAGAACCGCCTAACAACATTGAAATAAGCTAGGTGATGGTGACGAAGAGGTACCTTCAACAGCCAACATTTGCTATACGTAACGAGACATTGACCTTACGAGTGCCGGTTCCGGTGTGCACGATTTTAATGGAGGAGTGCAATATGAAGACGTGATGTCTTGCATGTTTATAGCACAGCTAAACTTGGTTATACGAGTACATACAACCAGGGAAGTAGCGTAACTAGGTCAACATGATTTCGAAGGCACGGTTTTAAAGATTGAGCAGTAGATTTGTAAAAAAAACAGGTTCCCTTCATCAAAACTAGAATTTTATAACACGGAAACAATCTGAAGGTATATCCTTTCAAATAAAACCAGAATTTTCCAAATCGGTAAAAATAAAAAATAAAAAATACTACTGGGAGCATTTTGAATTGAATTTATTTCGAATTCAAATCTAAATGTATGTCCATTGAGATTTCATGCGAACCAAATTAAAACTATTGTTTTTAGCAATTCTCATACAATAATCCACGACTTGCCTCAGCTACAGTGCGGTATTAATTGGCACCCATGTGGAGAACTGGATGAGTCTGCAGAGGCGCCTGATAGACATCTCGAGTGGGCGTACTTGTTACGTGCAATCTAAACGGGAGCAAGAGTTAAATTATTGATTCGCAAGGTCTTAGAGGCTCGTTTTCACGTGATAACAGTCCATCAATTAAATCCCAATTATGTTCTTTGAACTTCCTCCGTTCTGTTTATAACATAGCTTTATATACGCATGTCCTGAGCGCCCTCATTTTGCGGACCTAATACCCGGCCTGACTCGATGCTTACAGGTGTTTTAAATATGGCTCGCGTGTTCAATGAGGGTGATTAGTATTGATCCCTTTTTAAGGGTTTCTAAACCGTCTGGGGTATGGATATAAATGTGCCAAATATGACGACCGTGAAGTTATTTTTGTTGTGTAAGAAACTGTTGTCTAGTTTTTTGATGATAACTTGTACTGTTATTCGGGCGTGACCTAAAAAAACTAAACAATCGATCGCCAGAAAATGTAGCGTTGCTGATTCGCGCCGCGTGTAAAAAACGATTTCATCTGGTGCTGCAGTGATTCCGCTCTAATTTTTTCCTCTGATCGTTTCCGTATTTTCGTAATTGGTCTATAACAGTTCTTTGTAAATCGATGAGAGCACGAATTTTGTCAAATCTCTTGGTTTATCGTTCTCTCTAATTATGATGTGTTGAGTATTATTAGAGTATGAGAGCATGAGTTCCTGATGTTTAGAATTATTTAAATGATCTTCTTCGTGTCGATGATTTTTTTTGTATCTTGAAACTGTTTATTTATATATATCCCGGCCGAAAAGTCGGCTGCAGCTACTCCAAGAGATATTAAAATTATGAACGACGAATATGTTGCAATACAATATTATGTGATCTATTTAATGAGTTTGCGATGGTTCTCCGGTCAGAGACCCGACTAGCCCTATATCATAAAAAAGCAGGACGGATGCACAGTAGCTGATAAGCTTGAACAATGTCATAACGGAAGTACTTAATATTGTGCTGGTAAAATTATCAGGTGACATGTCATAAACAAATAATAAATGACAAATTGGTACCTATGTAAGTAGTGTTAGCACGAGGTGAGTCATCTAGGCCGCTACGTAGACAACAGACAAGTACAGAGTGGTGAGAGCGACATTCAGTAATGATGCTCTTAAGAAATGTCTCTTGATGACGATTTGAGCTTGAAACGCTTTCTTCGCTGGTAATTGCTTGGAAAATGATCTGGATTGAAATACTTTGCAGTACTTAATTAATCGGCTATTAAATTTATTTGCATTAGTGCAAATTAGTATACTTATCGAAGTTAATCTTACGATCACAAAATAAGTAGGTAAATGAGAAATAATATTGGTGCTAGCAAACAAAGTACTCTGGTACTTGTTGGTAGAGATAAAGAAGTAGTTATATCATTTATTGTAATTTGATCAGTTGGTAGGTGATTTTATCTTTTTTACATTTACTTACTTAAAGATGGTTGTAAATTAATTATGTATTTACCTAAGTCATTGTTAAAGTTAGTAGGCAAGTACATAAATTAATGCATTACGCACGAAGAGAGAAAAATTAAATACATGTATATTCTATTTTATTAACGTCTTGATTACACATGACTGGACGTTTACTTATGTAACATGCAGTAACCACAATATCCGTTTATGGAAGTTGACATTGTAAAATACCACGCATGAGTCAGACAACCAGCAGTTACAAATGAGCAAGATTTAATTAAGAATTTCGATATCAGTGAGATTCATAATGAGTCATACCTTAATGACCCTGATCTTATTGTGAAATTTGAGAATTACCTATCTTATCAATTCCGTGTAAAGTGACATATTTCTATTCACGGAATATAGGTTTGATATTACCATAAGGATTTCTCTCTAATAGAGGAGGGAGAATAATGACTGAAATGATCTAAGTACCGGATAATATACAAAGGAAAAAAATGCCTATTGTTTTAGTATAGCTACATAATTTCGTTTCTTGTAATCTTTTCCCATCTTCTGAGAATCATGAGAGCATCAGTTTTTTGTGTGGTAATCCTAATTCTTTATTTCTCGACAGCTTAAACTAACTAATCCAAACACAATTAACCACAACTAACATTTATGTTTGATACCAAAATGCCGTCAATTTGAAGGAAGTAGAATACAGTAAGCAGTTACTGCAACTAGTACTCAGTGATTCAGTCTACGTTCGATATTTTACCTCCAAGGTTGCTATTTACGTCAAGAGGTTATAGACCAGTCGACCACAACACGACCGTTAACTGTAACACTAACTGTTTTATTAGTAGGGCTGCATTATAAGGAACAATAGCAACGATCTCCAAGCTATATCCAACTTCTAAACTTAACGGTTGCATAGGAATACGGAATTTAAAATTGCGAATGACCTTATTGTATGAATTGCTTGAACATCAGCCAGTTTATTTACTGTTGTATTAGACGCTATGGCTGAAAATCATTCAGATGATATAGTTGAACGGCACCGTATAAAAAAATCGCTAGGCTGTTAATTGAACGGCTGACGACATAGACATGTAATAGGGAGTATTCTGTGGGTAGAGATGACAAAAATTTCATGGGAAAGAGAAACAAATCAATGAACTCATAGTTTAATTGTCGCCTTTCCTCCTATAAAAGTAGGTACCTATGTTTAATAATCTACATTTTGTACTCCACTCTACTCTTTTTTGTTCTTGTACCTGCTATTCTCCAGTGCTGATAAGGATATTTTATGTTGTTGTCTCACTAAAATAGGGCTCTTTAAAGCAGGTGCGACATGAACATTCTAATCGCCTTTGCTTATCTCCGGACCTTTCTAACAAGAGGCATGTGATAAGGACGACGAATTTGTTCGTTACCTTAGCCACAGTATAAATCATAGATGAGGTACCAGTCTTGAGATATCTCGTTGTTTCGTAGCATTATCTGTTTAAAGAACTTGACACAATTTTGATAGGAGCACAAAACAAGACTGTTTTAACCTTTCACGGTTATTCATTAATTACCTACGGTACTATTCCGTAAAATTCTAGTTTGGATGTAAGAACGCCGGCTAATGTGTAACAACTAACATTGCACATTTGATTTAAGTGTATTGTACCGTTGATACTTGATACCCAGTTCTTGAACCCCTAACTGTCCGTTCTCAAAAGCAAGGGAACTGCATAATTTCACTGATGTTATCGCATTTTAACAGTGAAAGTTTTTTTGCGGTTACGTTACCTACATTCAATATTTTTTATGCCATTTCCGACGCATCCGTTGAATGGGGTCGAAAAAACGTCTGACGGGAGTCGTGAACCCCAAAATTGCAAAAAAACTGTTGATTTATGTTATAAGCTTCTTACTTTTTATCGTTCTTAAAATAAGCTTTTTTATTATGATTTAACGGTTTTTGTCATAAAGTTGGTAATGCTCAAAAGGTTCACTATTTCTTGTTTGTTATTAGCTTTATACGTAATTAGTCTAATCAAAGTTTAATTTAGACATAACACCAAGCTCGCCTCACCTCTTAGGGAAAAATAATCTCCCTTGGTCTCATACACGTCATATCGACACAATAAGTATCGTGGGATAGAGCTGTTTTCACTTGGAATTGTATTATTGCCGTGAAAGGCTAGATTCCACTCCAGCATTCATCATTATTGAATCGGACATGCGTAATTTGGTATTCACCATCGCTAATGATAATGTAATGATGGATGAAATGAAAATGGAGAAATTTGAATCGAGAGTTGGGATTTCATGTGCATGGCTAATTAACGGTTTTGAGTCATTCTTTTGCGAACTGCCTTTCGAAAGGAAATGATAGCAAATTCTTGGATGATTGAGATTGATATGTCGTCAATCCATGGAAGCAGCACGCTTTACCTGTTTCAGTGTTTCCTTTGAAATTGCTTTATTTTTGTTTTAAGCTAACAGGTTTTAAAGACAACTACAGACCAATTATTTGTTCCTTTATTGGTACCTTTATTGGGACGCCAAGTCAGAGTCCTTGATCTACTCAGCTACGGCAAGCAAGCCCCATGATTCCCAGGCAATTGCGAAACTTCCTTCCTAACCCAAATCTAATTCCGGGAAGTGACACCCATTGCCACGGGGTCTGATTCGAGCTGATTCAATTAGCGAAAGGATGTCGCTCTGATGCGTTGTCTTCGGCTGTCTTTGGGTCAGGCAGGTCAGGATGTAAGGGTCAAGATTGAGGATCAACCGGCGCCCTTTGTCGTATCAGCTGCCTGGTTGGCACGTGCACAGTTGTGTGACTCACGGTTGGGTTAATGACTCTTCTTATTATGAAGAGTATTTCCCTACTTTATTTCGAAGGGTTTTTAGGTACTTAGGTAGGTAGGTATCCTTTAGATTCAGAAATTTCTCTTCATCCTCTTTTATCTACCTACGCCATTCATGTGTTTATTTTGTTAAAATCATGCAAGCGTATTGAAAAACTATTAAACTTACTTTGCTGTGTGTATTATGTTAGCAAAAACTTTCTTTGATAGATAATTTTCGTCAGCAAACAAAGCTATCAAAGGGAATTCTATTTACATAGCTATGCAAGCCTGTATTTTGTTTGCTGCAAATATTTGCGGCGAGCACACTTCTAACAGGTGAACAAATCAACACAGGTGAATGGATATGAAGTTACGATATCAGGATTTGTACCGCGGTATCAGCTATTGCGGAATTTATCGACCCGTTGATAACGGTCGAAGGGAAACGCGATCAATAATGTCACGCTCTATATTTACGGTAGTTTTCAGGTCTTTGTCCGTATTTAGGGCAAGAAGATAAGAATCGTCGTTGAAGGGCATTACGTTACTTTTGTTTAGTTTTGCCCACATTCCATTATCTTACGTGACCTTTTTTGAAAGCGAGATTGTGTTTATGACGCTTTTTTGTGTTCGCTCGGGTCTTCTATCACCTTTCTTGGTCGTTTGTGCATTTTTTACTCGGGATCGAGCCGTGTGAAGGCGTGTTCTAAGAACCGGTTCTAATTTGACATCACCGTATCATTCCCGAGGTTTTTATATCGGTCCAGTTTGAAAGGATAGTCAATATTTCACTCTAATAGTTACTGCTTAGAAGAATATAGGAGACTTTTTTCTAATGGGTTTGGAGTCTGGCAGGAGTCTAGTTTGAATTTGAGCAATATAAAAATACAATTGTTGTGAAATTGTTTTTGATTTGAACTTTGCTTTGCCGGTAAGTAAATTTACTTACTATAAGTATATAGGTGTACTGTGGCAAGTGCTCAACTACCTACCTACTTATAAGTTTACAGAGTGACTCACAAAGGTATACGTGCCTCAGCTCTAAAAATAATGTTTAGGAAAACTAACAGGCCTTAAAGAAAATACCTAAATAGGTATGTAGCATAACAAGACTTCTATTTACCTATGTACCTAACTACTTTATCTAAAAGTATTTTCCAGTTCTAGAACCTATTTTTCATATGAAATTTGTGTACGGTCAGAGAATGTACGGTCAATGTCTCGGGATTTCCGCAAGGGTCCATCCCGGGTCCCGTTATGTTTAACGTGCTTAAAAGCTACGACTTACCACAGCGACTAGCTTCCCTCGCACCGTGATGCCGACCATCGGCGCGAATCTCACTTCAACTCCTGGCTCCACCACCAGCTCCGCATCTCTTTCTATCAAGAGATCATCCCTCAGGAGATACGGTGCCCCGTCCCGCTTCCACACCGTTCGTCCGCCCGCTAGCACTCCCCCCGGCAGTTCAGTCAGACCGGCAGATTTATTCACCAGGTAAGGGTCCGTCTCCACCAACTCCTGTCCCGTGCACATACACAAACTTAACACATACAACACCAACACTGTCCTCCACTTATACTTCGTGTCACTGAACTGACTATGTCTCTTTTGCACCCCCATATCCTTAGAACACTCCATTATTCACTAACTGAACACAAAAATATTCATTTCACTTTTAACGCTCCTCACCTGCACGCAACCTATTTCACCTATCCAAACATCGCATAGGTATGCCCTTAACTATAACATTGCACATCCCTTTGTGTTATCATTAGATAACGTTCTTAGTTTTATTGAAGTGCACTTGCGGTAGTCGCCGAATTTGTAGCTAAACAATCCATACCGAAACAAAGGTGGGGCTAACCGAAGCGGAGGTAAACGAATAGCGCGCGGCACCGCGACCGTTGAACAAAGTAGTTTAGCCGGTTTTGTAGTTACCGTCCTCCTCCCTCCTCAGTTAGCTGCACTCACATTCGAAGCCTCCTCCCACCCTTCACTCTTTGCCTCGCACACGCACACAGATGTACCCAAGCGTTTACTAATTCACACACGCTTACGTAGCATGTGGTATCTATCATGAGGACTTGAAACAAACTTTACTAAGATAAAAACATAAAATAAAAATAACAGAACATACATTAAACATAGTTTATTTAAAAATAACCGCGAAGAATTTCTAGTTATTTTTAATTGTAAAATGATTTATTTGGAAAAAATAAAAACCTCGTAATGGTAGAATTCTATTTTTGGATATAGCAACACCATTTGTAGTCTGTGCCAACCGGCGTTTTATTTCGTTCATTCGAATCTTCGATTTTCTTCACTTTTATTCACTCTTTCATTCACTCACGTGTAAGCTTCGGACGTCGAAATAGTTCTCTTGCTATTTTAATTTTATAAATTACTGCAAAATAATTTAGACCGCATTTAATGTTAATTTGATCTAGAAATAATTTTGTTACATTATCACGTAAGTCTACATATCTACATATTATCAGCAACCAGAGGAGTGATCGATTAGCTGGTGTGGCGTCGTGGCATCAAAGCGTCCGTCGACATCTTGTTTTCCGATTCTTTGTATTTATTTATTCATTCCGAAGTCAGATTCCTGCATCAATGGTTAGCATCGGCTTTAAATAGATTGAAATAATTACTTTGTAAATTGCGTCGACATATTTCCGTGTTTTAAGTAATATTTTCTTTTTAGTTGCGACACAATCATGAGCTCTAACGGGACCCGCGTGTACGTGGGCGGCCTCGTCGAAGGCATCAAAAAAGAGGATCTCGAAAGGGAATTCGACAAATACGGAAAACTGAACTCTGTCTGGGTAGCATTAAACCCCCCGGGCTTTGCTTTCATTGAATTCGAAAGCTTGCAGGAGGCCGAAGATGCGTGTAGCGCGATGAACGGTTTTGAGATGCTAGGCGCGACGCTCAAAGTTGAAATCTCTAGAAGGCGAGACGGACCGCGTCGGGGCGGTGGTGGCGGCTTTAGAGGAGACCGCGGGGGCCGCGGCGGCGGCGGCGGGGGCTTCAGAGGGCGCTCGTTCGGCGGCTCCTCGGGCGGCAACCGGCCATACAACTCATCATACGGCGGCGGCGGCGGCGGCGGCGGTGGCGGCGGCCGCCCCTACAACCGTAACGGCGGAGACGGCTACGGCTCCGGGGGCGGCGGCGGCGGTGGTGGTGGCGGCAATTTCCGGTCTAGGTCGCCTCACTCACGATATTAAATAATTTAGTTTTAGTTTATTCCTAGGTTTAGTGTTATCGTTATCTGAAGCCTTCCCAAGTATTGAAATTCGAAAACAAATACTGGGGGTTTAATGCTAGGAAGAGTTCTGTTGATGTCTTCAGGAATTAGAGGTAACATTTTTCATTTTACTGTCTATTTTACCACCTCCTGACAATTTGGTGAGCCTTAAACTTGATTTTATAAATTTGAGGTTATGTTGCTGTCAGAATGTGGTAAAAAATGGCACATTTTTTCTTGCTTACTGTATTTTACATGCTTGATTGGAGCAGGCAATTTGGGTCAGATTGATTATGATTCATTTAGACAAGTAATTGTGTAAGTACTTACATATTTTTAATGCTTTTGTAATTGTTGACACAATGTTTGTTTCTTTTCTATCTTGATACATGTTTAATTACTTATTCTTTTTATAATACCTATGTATTTTGTAGAAATTGATGTGCAGTTTTTATTTTTGTCACCAATTTGACCATCTTATTATCAAGACCTGGTTAATTTGTTCAAATCTATGTTTTAGGCTAGAGAGATCAATCAATAATCTGTTAAGTAATTAACCTAATTTCATTTGTTACTGGTATTTTATTTGGACAAGATGGTCAGTTAATTATCATGTCTACTTTACGAGCAGGTATCCAGGATTCGATTCTGGCCCAACAGGTTAGCATTTGAATCATGAATATAAATAGGTTTATGACTAAGTACTTTAGGTTTGGGTGTCGACTGTTCTTGAGTTTTTGTAATCTATGGTCTCGCCGATAATAAGGAATTTTTATTAGGGAGCTGGATGTCAGTGTTTATTTGAATACAGATTCAGTGGAGCAAAAGTAAAATTTCAGTTTATTACATTTATTAGTTTCTTGTAAAAAACTACTTGTCATTAAAAAAATCATATTCTTGGCCTATCGGCACTTGATTTACCGCTTATAACCTTAATTTAGATGCAAGTTAGATACATCCTAACATCCAGAGTGTCACAAGCTGCATTTCGCGGTTAGATTTTAGATTTTTTTGTTTTTTATTTCACATACTAAATTAACCTAACATAGATTATTTTGTGCTTATCACATGAAGATAACTTTGTTGATATCTCAAATTTAGCACATATTTGTGGCAGCATTGACAAAAGTACTGACTATAACATTATATTCATATTATTATGTCAACAAAGATCATGTTCATAGTTTTAGCCTAGGTTGATCAATATGTATTGGCGGAGATCCTTTAATTGTTCAATTTGTTTTTCTTTTGTTGCATAAATATCACTTTGTTTACCATGTGTGGGATTGTAATATATTATTACATAACATTACTTTTGTGCTGATAATTGGTCCATAGTCTTCACCAAGTACTTAATGAGCATGCATTGTTCTGTTGGATAGCATGGTATTGTGGATAAACTGACTGTCGGGCTAAGTTTTTGGTAGAAGAAAGCAAGAGACAGTTCTTATTGTAATTTAGCTTGTCTTACATCTCCACTGCGGGGACACCAAGCTACCCTCAATTGAGGGTGATTGGTTGGGTGCGGGTTGATAGATGTCACATGTCTTTCAAATAATTAATTCTAAGATTTGTTGAATATATCACTGTTTTTGTACCTCCTAAGAATTTCTCATCCATAATCACTTGAATATACATGACAACTGATTTTTGTGACTAAATCTGTAGTTATATGTGTAACTGCCAATTTGGAATAATGTTAGTCTAACATAACTCAGTTTACCTTCAGAGGTTAATTGTTTATTAACCCGAACTCAAATCATCATCACCCATTATCATGATTAGAAACTAGTTTCCTAATTGTTGTGTGGTTAACACTAGTGTCTCTTTTTCAGTTCCATTGGATTTTATGATCTCCTGACATGTACATCCAAGAGATGTATCCAAGAACAATCTTCAGTGTATATTTAACATTTTACCTAAATATCCTAGTGTCTAAGTTTCATTTGCATAAAAATTTAATTAAAAGATTTATGGACTGTAATTCATGATTTGTAGTTTATTATTTTCCTTATAGTATAATGCTAACAATAACACATAAATAGGGGTAGGTAGGTCACAGCCAGATCATTTATGGACTGCTTAGGCTAGCCATGAGCAGTTCCATCTTGTTGAGAAAGTTTTTGCCCTCCATTTTGTCTAACTTAATCTCTTTGAAGGCTCCTCCGAGATTCTCCCATTTCTTGTCTTGAACCAGTTCACTGGAGAAGAAGTCTTTTCTTGGGGATTGTGCGATGAACACCTGCATCCCGACGGAAGGCTCGCATCGTATAGCTATCATCCTGTCACCTGAAAAATAACGTCTTGTTTAATCTTTTTGTTGAAAAGCTGAAGTAATTAAAAGTAGGTTTGCAGAGTACAGAACACATTCACCCTATTACAACAAGTTTAGGCAGCTAGTTACATCAATCATAGTATTTAATAAACCATAACGTCTATGTAATAGGTAGTATTCTGTGGTCTTATATCAAAGAATAAAATCATTTAGTTTTTTATTTGCCTTTGGCAGTGGTGGCAACTGGATAATAAAGTGCTATTTCCTCACCAAATTTCATTGGGAGTGTATGGAAACAGCTTCACATTTAGGTATCTCCAGGAAGTAGACAATATACCTTGTTCTAGCAAAGAGTAGGCATGAGAAGCAGCGTCGTAATAAGGGCAGTGCTAGTAACCCGTAGCGGGACATCTTATTGCGCTGATTTTTAATTCAGCCCCTGACGCTGCGCGACCGCGAATCGTATCGCTGCGCAGTGCGCAATAAGGTTTATGGTTGCGCAGCGTCGGTGGCAGAACCCTAAAAATTATTGCAATAATATGTCACGGTATGAGCCCAGGACCAAGTTTTGGGTCATGCTCATGCATGGCAGTTGTGGCTGATTTACACATCAATAAGTAGCACTGGCCTTCATAGCGAGTATTTACGCGCGTTTGGACGTTAGCGACGCGCATGACAATTAGGCGGCAAGTCGACTCCCTACTGAGCCTGTACCATGATGGTTACGTTTTGTTTTCGACGCTGCGCGACCATGAACCTTATTGCGCGGTGATACGATTCGCGGTCGGGCAGGACGGAAATAAAACAAAATCATGGAAATAAGATGTCACGGTACGGGCCCCGAGGTACTTGTGTAAATGAACCAACCTCGCGCCAGCCGATCAATAGGCTAGCTACGTCGGTAGCGCCGTTAAACGGAACGTAACGTAAACACCAACTTTGCGAGGCCTTTTTTATTTGCCAGGAAGGAAAATGTTGAAATTCATGAGCTGAATTAAATTATACCCTAATAATAATTGGAAAATAAATAATAGTTTGCTGTCGCATAAAGGAAAATCAACTCTGAAAGGTATCGTCACCGTCTCCTTTCGGCTCGTCAAATAGGCGTCGACCTAAAGTAAGCACGTAACAAAAGCGGATACGGCAGTAGTGAGTGCGCTGCAGGCAGTAGTGAGTGCGCTGCAGGCAGTAGTGAGTATGCTGAAGGCGGTAGTGAGTGCGCTGCAAGCGGTTGTGAGTATGCTGCAGGTGGTAGTGAGTGCGCTGCAGGCGGTTGTAAGTATGCTGCAGGTAGTGCGTGTGCTGCAGGCAGGAAGCGGGAGGGGTGAGACGTCACGGAGAGTCGTAAGCGCGGGAACTGCAAGGAGACTGCGCACTCGTGAGCTTGGCCCGAGGGTAGGCGATTACGTTACGATTCTGATTAGTGTGCGTTGCAGAGGGAATTTCATACAAAAATACTGCACGGCTCGAGTTGACATGGTGACGATTCCTTTCAGATTTGATATGTGTGCTATGACCATAAGGGTCGGTACAGACTTAACGGAAAATGCTCGTCATTGACAATTGAACCACCCTAATATCACCATTGCCTAAAACAACAAAATCGTATATCAACAGAAGTCAGCGTCGTCTCGATATTATGCATTTATGAATTGATCCCACAACATCGTCTACCACGACACTGCTCCTCGCTTCGTGTGGTGTCCCGCCACGCCGCTCTACGCTTCGCGCGGTGTCCCGCCACACCGCTCAAAGAAATTCCATACATTTAGTCCCGCCACATCGCTCCTCGCCACACCGTTCATTTTTCAATGACGTCAAAAATTGCTCGAGCATTTTTCCGTTCTGACCCTAACGGTCGTAGCTCACTTACATGACCCCGCTCCTGTACAACACCGTAAAGCAAGTAAAGGTAAGCAAAACGTCAACTACCGGTACGAAAGCGGTAAGCTCGCTTACAGCTAACTCTGCTAATTTGTGTTGTTAAGTATGTCTACGGACGCTCTGAGGCTCACATTTTAATGAACATTATTTTGCCGTGTGAGAGCGTTATCGGTTGCTTTTGCTTTTCTCGCTCACAAAATCCAGCGTTTTTAATAATAAAAAATGACTACAAAAGAAAAACACTAGGTTCAGAACTAAGTGTGCAATTGAAAAATGTTCTCTGATAACTTTTTAGCTAATTATGTAACGGTTATTTTAAACTCAGTTTAGATATTACCGTTCTCTAATACGGAAAATATGGTCATGACTTTTTTTTTTAAATGTAACTCTCTGTCCAAAAGAAAGGTATGAAAACTAAAATGAGTTTAAAACTACCGTTACAACTTGAGCTAAAAAGTTATCGGAGAACATTTTTCAATAGTACGTCCAGTCATTATTTTTTATTAAAAATGCAGAACTTTGTGAGCGAGGAAGCAAAAAGAACCGATAACGCTCTTGGACCGGCACAGTGCCGTCACTGGAGGCTAGCAGTACCGTTGGGCGAGGCCAGCAGGCAGGAGGAGGCGTTCCCGAGCAGCTCGACGGGCCCCGAGCCGAGGTGCGCCGAGCTGGCCAGCAGCTGCCAGCCCATGCAGCGCCCCACCGCCTGCACCGCCGTCATCTGGTGCTGGTAGATCTGCACAACTCCAAGGTCAACGGTTCGCTCGCGCCGCCAAATTTTAATTTCGAAGTTTCTTTTTGTTTTGTAGCTGATCGGCATAGGTACAATCATTCGGAAACGTTTCCGTGGGATTCCACAAATTTTAAACTCAAATTATTTGAAACTCAGTCCGTATTCATAACTTTTGAAACGTGATTCATTCTTCCGATCGCATTTAAACTCTATTCCCTATTCCAAAATTTCTAAAAGTATACTGAGATTCGAACAATTAGATTTTGAAATTTGTGGGATCCGATCGGAAACATTTCCGAATTAGGTACTGTAAAAAGCACCGCGGAGAGCTAAATTTAGTAATCATGGAATTTGTGGCCAGCGTAAATCGCTGTAATTATTATACCTATCCTATGCGATTGATATAATCTGGCTATATGGCCATCTTGCGCGTCTGATGTTTTCTGGTCTTCTATAGTGAAAGTGACAAAGATAACATTTCACACGTTAGAAGCCAGTAGTGTCTATCTGTCTATATCTTACTACCCTACGCTACCCAGTTGATAGCCAGACTACAGAGCCTATGGTGTAGCCCCATTACGATATTTTGTAGAGATATTGACTAGTAATGCACCAGTTATACAGATAAGCAAATTCACCGATAAACTGACGAATTTTATCTACTATTGTATTTTTTATTGTACCTACGTGAATCGTACGTAGTAACGTAGGTACAATAGTAACCCGTACTATTGTACCTACGTTATAATTTCACTTTAGACATTCTATGTTGAATGTGGATGTGTTGTGAATCGTGTGTCACCTAGCAGTAGATGAGGTCCCGCAGCTCCTGTAGCTCGAAAGAGAGGTGACGCACCTTGTCGTAGCGGCAAATGCACTTGAGGGTCTTCAATAGAGTGTTGAATGTGATGTGTTGTGAATCGTGTGTCACCTAGCAGTAGATGAAGTCCCGTAGCTCCTAGGAGAGGTGACGCACCTTGTCGTAGCGGCAGATGCACTTGAGCGTCTTTAATATAATGTTGAATGTGATGTGTTGTGGATCGTGTGTCAAATAGCAGTAGATGAGGTCCCGTAGATCCTAGGAGAGGTGACGCACCTTGTCGTAGCGGCAGATGCACTTGAGCCTCTTCAATAGAATGTTGAATGTGATGTGTTGTGGATCGTGTGTCAAATAGCAGTAGATGAGTTCCCGTAGCTCCTAGGAGAGGTGACGCACCTTGTCGTCGCGGCAGATGCACTTGAGCGTCTTCAATACAATGTTGAATGTGATGTGTCGTGAGTCGTGTGTCACCTAGCAGCAGATGAGGTCCCGCAGCTCCTAGGAGATGTGACGCACCTTGTCGCGGCAGATTCACTTGAGCCTCTTCAATAGAATGTTGAATGTGATGTGTTGTGGATCGTGTGTCAAATAGCAGTAGATGAGTTCCCGTAGCTCCTAGGAGAGGTGACGCACCTTGTCGTCGCGGCAGATTCACTTGAGCGTGTTCAATAGAATGTTGAATGTGATGTGTTGTGGATCGTGTGTCAAATAGCAGTAGATGAGGTCCCGTAGCTCCTAGGAGAGGTGACGCACCTTGTCGTAGCGGCAGATGCACTTGAGCGTCTTCAATAGAATGTTCAATGTGGTTGTGTTGTGAATCGTGAGTTACAGTTATAGGTCCCGCAGCTTCTGCAATTCCTAGGAGAGGTGACGCACCTTGCCGTCGTGGCAGATGCATTTGTACATCTTCAGTAGAATGTTGAATGTGTATGTGTTGTGATCGTGAGTCTCCTGGCAGTAGATGAGGTCCCGCAGCTTCTGCAATTCCTAGGAGAGGTGACGCACCTTGACGTCGCGGCAAATGCATTTGAGCGCCTACAATAGAATGTTGAATGTACTCGTAGATGTGTTGTGAATCGTGAGTCACCTGGCAGTAGATGAGGTCCCGCAGCTCCTGCAGCTCGTAGGAGAGGTGGCGCACCTTTCCGTCGCGGCAGATGCACTTGAGCGTCTTCTCGCCCACGTGCACTACTAGGGAGGTGCGGCACACCGCGTCGTAGCTGCAACCATGCAGTTATTTTAATGTTTATCCTTAGGCCTTGTTCAGGGAGACGCGAGGCGATGCATGGCGCGTGCAGTGACGGGTCGCGGAGTGCGAAAACAATTAAATAGAATGCGTGTGTCGCTCACGTACATTAGAATGTGTGGCAAGAATTCTCGGCCACGCGCTCAAAGAGTCAACACGTCCTGAGAATGCCTCGTGGAGAAGCGAAACACGTGTCGACGAAAAAGAATCAGGTTCCTTTTTTGTACATTTTTTCATTGTATTTAATTTTTAACTAATTTTGTATTTTGTTTTTTGTATGTTTTACTAAATTAGTTCTACTAAATTCATAGGTTTCATTAAAATCTTTATTCAATTAGCTTTAAATATCAAATTGTATTTAAAAAAAACCGTTAAGCAAGTTCAGAATTTGGCAAATATATTTGTTTTTTACTCAGGTTAGCTCAGTAGTAATTGGAACCCATATTCCTTGGTGTACTTAATGCGACCTTAGAGCGGAAATACACTAGATTGGTTAAAGTAACAGTTTTGAAGATGAACTTCCGCAAAGTAACGCCCAATTCATACAACTAGAATATGTGTAGGGATGTAGTCCGGTGTAACCGTTCCGAAGACGGGTCTGAGCAGTAGCGCACTTGTAGCGCCTCACTCAACTGCCGTCTTTGTACTTCTTCAATCTAAACTTCAAGGCTAGAGTGAATAAGTACCTTATAGGTCGTCGTGCTCCACCTTAGACCACAACGTCGCTTAACATCAGGCGAGTTGGTGGTCAAACGCCGACCTATTCTACATAAAAAAAAAAAAAAAAAAAAAAAAAAATGTGTCATTTGCCTGCGCGACGCGCCGCGTGTCTCTGAAGGAGCCCTTTCTCTCCTAGAAAATGTGGCGGGTTAGAGTAGCGTGTCGACTATTGGCAATATTATACACTGGAGTGGACTTAGGTGGGCCGATTACGAGTGATGGGCTGTACTAACAACCAGATAACCTGGATCTTACCCATAAGCCATGATGTTGATTTTAACACACGACTGCGTCGGACTGTTCAGTGCGTTCCAATGTGAAACAATGAGCGGATCTTTGACCTGAGAAACAAATAAAAAAAGATCAATAAGAATCCGTAAACTGCCTGTCCAAAAAAGGTTTTTAGAAGCTGTGCCTGCTAGGTGATCTGAGGTGACCGTAGGAACCTGTACTAGTAACCTCCCGCAGCATCCTCACCTCCTTAGCGATGGTGTCGAGCACGTACTCGCTGCGCCGGCGCATGAAGAAGTGCTGCGCCTGCTGGATGATCTGCTCCAGCAGAGACTGCTCCTTGCTCATGTCGAGCAGCTCGTAGCGGTCAGCTGCCATCGGCCCTGGGGAGCAACCGGGACAATGTAGGTAGAGTTGGAAAAAAGAAAAATAAGTATCCATGAATCCACCGGTGGATTCAAGAGGAAAAAGAAGTATCCATGGATCCACCGGTCGATTCAAGAGGAGGAAAAGTATCCGTGGATCCACATGTGGAGCCTAGCTGTGGATTATGTAGTGGTAGGAAGGGCAGAATTCCTTATTGCTCTCATTTTCAGTTTCGAAACTCCGGTGTATGAATGGAATGGAAGGCTCCGGCTGAAGGGAATGTTTACTTAAAGCATGAAATGGTAAATATAAAATGTCATTAGACAAGTACAGCTACAAATAGAGTCCTATTCTACTACATTCGTGACAAACTGTAAACAAAAAACGCGAGACGGGTTCCTCATATTATTTTACTTGCGGGTAGTGCGGAGGTGCCTGCCTTACATCTGGTTCACAATCAATTCTATCCACGAGCGTAGTTAGTTGTATAGTGACATTACCCGCGAGGCAGCGCCGCTGGTATAGTAACATTATCCGCAAAGCAGCGCCGCTGGTATAGTAACATTACCCGCGAGGCAGCGCCGCTGGTATAGTAACATTACCCGCGAGGCAGCGGCGCTAGTATAGTAACATTACCCGCGAGGCAGCGCCGCTGGTACAGTAACATTACCCACGCGGCAGCGCCGCTGGTATAGTAACATTATCCGCGAGGCAGCGCCGCTGGTACAGTAACATTACCCGCGAGGCAGCGCCGCTGGTATAGTAACATTACCCGCGAGGCAGTGGCGCTAGTATAGTAACATTACCCGCAAGGCAGTGGCGCTAGTATAGTAACATTATCCGCGAGGCAGCGCCGCTGGTACAGTAACATTACCCGCGAGGCAGCGCCGCTGGTATAGTAACATTACCCGCTAGGCAGCGCCGCTGGTATAGTAACATTACCCGCGAGGCAGCGCCGCTGGTATAGTAACATTACCCGCGAGGCAGCGGCGCTAGTATAGTAACATTACCCGCGAGGCAGCGCCGCTGGTACAGTAACATTACCCACGCGGCAGCGCCGCTGGTATAGTAACATTATCCGCGAGGCAGCGCCGCTGGTACAGTAACATTACCCGCGAGGCAGCGCCGCTGGTACAGTAACATTACCCGCGAGGCAGCGCCGCTGGTATAGTAACATTACCCGCGAGGCAGTGGCGCTAGTATAGTAACATTACCCGCAAGGCAGTGGCGCTAGTATAGTAACATTATCCGCGAGGCAGCGCCGCTGGTACAGTAACATTACCCGCGAGGCAGCGCCGCTGGTATAGTAACACTACCCGCTAGGCAGCGCCGCTGGTATAGTAACATTACCCGCGAGGCAGCGCCGCTGGTATAGTAACATTACCCGCGAGGCAGCGCCGCTGGTATAGTAACATTATTACCCGCGAGGCAGCGGCGCTTGGAGGGCCCGAGCGGGCCGGTGGCGGGGTGCGGGAAGGGGTGGTGCGTGTTGGCGTGGTGCACGGCGCGCAGCAGCTGGTGCAGCGAGTGCTCCAGCACGTGGTCGTGGTCCGCCTTGCCAGCTGCCGACGCTTCTGGCTAAAGGAGAGAAAGCCTTGTAATACTCTAAAACATTCACTAGTAGTACGCCGCTAACTAAGAATCTCCTTATCTCCACAACTCCTGGACTGATTTGGCTCACATTCAAACTTGACTATTGTATTATATTTGCATGAAGCATTTGCATGCGTAATTTCATGAAGATCGGATAAATAGTACTAAAGTTATTCTAGGACAAAATGCCCTTTTCTCCTGGTAGGCTCCGTGACTTATTGTTTTTACTGTAGCATGGCATGATGCAGGTGAGCTATGTGTGTAAAGCGTTATTTTTATTCTTATTCGAGATGGGAGCGATAAGTCCTGCACTGACGTCCCGGTTGGGGTGTTTTGGGCATATGGTGTTTATGTGTGTGAAATGTTATTCTTATTCGAGATGGGAGCAATAAGTCCTGCTCTGACGTCCCGCTTGGAGTATATCCTACTAATATTATAAACGCGAAAGTTTGTATGTATGGATGGATGGATGTTTGTTACTCTTTCACGCCAGAACGGCTGAACAGATCTGGATGAAATTTGGCACAGACATAGATTATAGTCTAGAATAGCACATAGGATACTTTTTAACCGCGGGTGAAACCGCGGGGCGCAGCCAGTTGTGTATATGTGTGTGAATCATTATTCTTATTCGAGATGGGAGCTATAAGCCCTGCACTGACATCCCGCTTGGGGTATATTGTGTATATGTGTGTGAAGCATTATTCTTATTCGAGATGGGAGCTATAAGCCCTGCAATGACGTCCCGCTTGGGGTATATTGTGTATATGTGTGTGAAGCATTATTCTTATTCGAGATGGGAGCGATAAGTCCTGCACTAATATCCCGCTTGGGGTGTATTGTGTTCAAATATGTAAAGCGTTATTGGTTATTTATTTAACTTACTTTAACAGTTTCGAGATTAGTGTTGTTATTTTGGCCGTTGTTGTGTCGGAGCCCGATTAGCAGTTGAATTCCGGGTAATACCTAAAACAGAAAAAATACTTTGAATTGTAATGTAATAGCTGAAGTGTTTATGGTTTTTTCAAAAGGTTTTACACATACAGTAGCCATGATGTGGTTCCCAACAACCATATGAGGTATGGAAGCATCAAGCTGCACCGCCTCGGCTGCTAGTCTAGCGAACAGCTCCTTACAGAACAGAACGTTTTGAGCCGCCTCCAACTTCTGCTGCCAATGCTGCTCCACTCCGTCTCCGGGGATGGTGCTCGGGCAGTTGAGGACTGACGAATTTAGCGTCATTGATACTACGTCTTCTTGTTCTGTAAAAATTATAGTTAAGAATTATTAATCACTCTTAATACTTATTCATAGGTTGATTTTGGGGTAAGTTTTATTAAGATAGTAGGTAAACATAAAAGCACTAAAAACCGGACGTGTTCGACTATTGTGGAGTGTTGATTTTGAAATACTATTGGAGAAGATTGATCCCTTTAGCCCCCATCCTGGATCTGCTACTGCTACAAATCATACAAGCTATAGCTCTTCATAGTAGATGTATTGAGATAAAATACCTACAGAGCAACAACATGCAACAAAATCGTAATTAAAATAGATTATGCTGCATTCAGTTACCAATAAAATTAAGTTACAAATTACACTTAACAATAAAATTCAAAAACTAAAGTCAATGTTAAAAGGAAAATTTAACAATTTTAATTAAAATTTAAGGTAAGTACATAACTCGATAGTAATTCGAACCTCAATTCACATATAAGAATTGGAAAAGATTTAAAAGTACACCAGGGCTACCCTGGCGCTATATTGACTAAAAGAAGTCCAACTAAACAGAATGACAGTGTAATGCAATTTTAGGTAGAAGCCATTTATTTATATTTTTGTTTGTTTGATAACTTTGTGGAGTGTATGTGATGGTGACTGCTGTAGGTATGTGTGGTGTTGATTGAGCTATCACCATGTAACGACAGCCTCGAACGAGTTGGGTTTGCGACACCCGCACAGTTATTGTGTGTGTGTGTGACTGTAGGTGTGTAGGTGAGTGCGAGTGTACTATTATTGTGTGTACAAGTTGTGGGTTTGGAAGGAAAGACGAGAGCCGCCTTATTGCCCAGGTCATAGACTCTTAGGTCTTCAGTTTCCTCGTAAGGCGAGTATTTAAGTATGTATTTAAAAATAGCCATAGTACAAGCTTTGCTTAGTTTAGGGTCAGATGAAAATGTGAGCAAAAGTGTGTCCCGACCTATACCTTTCTGGCACAGGACGGAGATGAAAGCGACGCCCTGGAGCTCGGGCGGCACCGTGACTCGCAGCGCGGACGGCGCCGGCCCGCCGCCGCTCGCGCTCATCGCCAGCGCGATCTGCTCCTCGGGGGCTTTAGTCACCTGAAGTGTTGCAAATACACCGCTGTTTTTTATAAGCTAGCAAAATTTCAAAGGCTTGTTCTTTACATCTTAACAAACAGCTATTATAGGGACCAACCCTGGAATCGCAGATGATCCATCCAAAAAGTCGAAAAAAAGTATGGAATAGCAATAGAATAGGCGGGGGTGAGTGGTTAACGCACAGCGAGGTAGGGGCGGTATCGCGCCATTTTACCTCGATCATCTTTGACGCCTTACCGCGTCATACTTCCATGTCCCTGTACCGCGCAGGCGAGGACTTTTGGTGTAATATGTGACATAGAACAATTTTCTCTATCAAGTTGAAAATAATACAATGTCATCCAGCCCATTTAGGATTTTGATGACCAATTTAGGTGGCACACAAAGATTATTAAAACTATAGTAGGCATGTAATATTGATGCTATGAAAGATGTATGCATATCATTACTTACAGTCAGAAATAGTTACAGTACAGTGATATTGGTAAATTCTAGTGACAACACAGTAACAGTTTTGAGTTCATGAAGAGTGGTTAGGATTAACCACCTTTCATCATTAAGCAAATCTTGACTCACAAAAACAGAAAATTTAAGTATGGCAAGGATACTCACTTCAAACACCCCAGTCTGACTAAACTTAGATCCCGCAGTTCTATAACTCAAGTCACCCACAATGGTATTGGATACTTTCTTCAAGCGCCAGTTTTGCCGCAACCTTAACAGATCAATGTGGAAATCTGGCATGTTCCTGGTCATTCTCATGGATTCGCTGGCTCGGAGACGGTCTACTCCATTCTGGAGAACTGCTGCAGCAGCAGCTAGGGCTTTCTTTCTGCCATACACTTGGATCATAGGACGGTTTTCAATTTGCTCTGGTTGGATTGGGTCTAACACCTGGAATAATTAGTGGAGTTTGATTTTATGGGAGATGATTTGCAGCATTAATATTTGCCAATATAATGGCAGTTTTATGCTGATTGTGTTTTGTTTTTATTTCAGTCCACTTTTTTTTACTTTATTTGACCAATGGAATAATTATGGAAGGCTGACCTTGCTCCACCTGACTGGATACATAGTTGGGTAGAAAGATAGAGAGATATTTACATAAGAATAAAATAACAGGCCTTCTAAATAACTTTTCCAAGTGCAAGCACAGAATAAATAAATAAAGTGCTATGTACAAAAGGTTCACTTTAGAACCAAAGTCTTAGGGATAAAAATTCACCTGCTCTTTTGACCACTTTGTGAAATTGAAACTTATGTTATGTGACATGAGTGTTCATAATACTCCTGCCATGCCAGTAGGTGGGCCGATCTAACATACCAAAACTGCGGACAGACACCCGCCTGGTGCAAGCTCCGTTTATGTACTATTGCAACTGTTATGAGCAACATTTACTACCAAGCTAACTTGTCTTATTTAAGTGGTTCTATGAAAAAGTTCACTAAACTTACCATGTATCTCTTCTCTTTAGCAATATTCAACACATCAGCAAGCACGCTGACTTCAGTCAGCCCGTTCCTCAGCTTGTTTCTCACTGAGTCAAAAGGCCACAAGCTTGACTGGTAACCAGGTTCCTTGTCATCTTCAGACTTAATATCTGAACTACTTTCTCCCTCCTTTTTGATGTTACAAAACTCATCCTCAGTCTTAGAAAAATCTATCTTTTGAGCCAAACGTGCGAGGTTTTCCGACATAGACAATGGTCTGAAAGTAATATTACAGTGAAATGATGAAAAGTGTTCGTCTATCAAGAATACATTTTAAAAACGCATTATAAATTGAAACTTACGCTTGGTATATTTCCTGGCCATCGTAGGTTATTTCTTGGATTTGATTTTCTATTGGAGCCTCGATTGAAATGTTTACAGAATTTGCCATTGTGAATGATTAATAAGAAATTTATTAATTTAAATATTAGCCTATAACATTTTACACACTGTACAGTGAGTATGAATTCGTTTAAATATTAAATTAATTTTAATTGGTATTTTCTTAGATAAACTTCACTGCTTCAACACTTGAGAAGATACTTCTCGCCTCAACTCAACTCCGCTCCGCCAACCAGTGTGCAGAGACTGCAGAAGTGCAGTGCAGATAATTCTGCAAACTGCAATTGCAAACACAAGGTAGCACAACACAACGGAGTCAATATTTATATTTTCTTTGGCAACGAACATAGACAAACTGCCGAGCGAGTGTCGAACGGAGTTCGATCGAATCGAACTACTTCGAACACAACACAACACAGAAGTTCACAGCAACGGGAGCCAATAATGTACGACACAGATAATGTACAGCATGATATTATACAACCTAATAATGTACAGCATGATAATTATTAATTATCCACATGTACATCAAATATCAGGCTGTACAATATCATGCCGTGCATTATCATGCTGTACATTATCGGCTCGGACCAAAATATACAGCATGATAATTGATGTACATGTGCATCAATTACCATGTTGTACATTATTAGCGTGGTTCAAAAATGCACAGCCCGATATTGTACAGCATGATAATTGGTAAACAATCTAAATTCAAACTGAAGCTATGGTATATTGTATTATTCATCCAATCCAAAACATCATTTGCCATCGAAATTGCATCTAGAAAAAAATTGGTTTGGTTAGGTTATGTTAAAACATGAAAAACAACGCACGAGCCGAGCGAGCGTAGCGAGCGTGCCGCGGCAGCGGCCCGGCGAAGTGCTCTGAAATATTCTGTTAAATAATATTAAACAGACCTAAAGTAGACCTAAAATAAACATCAAATACAACGAAAATCGAAAAAAGTGAGGTTAAGAGTCAGCCAATAGGGGGATGCCACCAATTATCATGTTGTACATTAAAGGGTTGTACATTTTAGGCTCGTGCCGGTAAAGCACAGCCCAATATTGCAAGACATGATAAAAGACAGCATAATAATGTACAGCCCGAAAAATAGCGTACTTTTCTCATGTACATGGATTATCTGGCTGTACAATACTGGCTGTGCTTTCCTGGCTGTACATTACCAACACTTGCCAATAATTGCCGGCCAGTATTGTACAACATGGAATGTATTATACAACATGGTAATTGGTGTACAAGTACACGAATTATCATGCTGTACATTACTGCCTGTACATTATCGTGTTGGACAATATCATGTTGTGCATACATTGTCAGTCAGTGCAGCTTCATCTCATCTATCATCAATCTCTCCTCCATCATATTCATCATAGGCACAGAACAGATCCATCTGGAACATAAGTTTAACAACTAAAGTACGCAAATCATACGGAGGACTAGGCGGTACGGCCATGTTGGCTCTTGCCTGGGGGGTTATTTCTGCGCGTGAGATGAGATGAGATTTTATCTTGGGATCCTATTCGGAGATTTGAGATTTTCATCTCACCTTTTATTGTCTTTGTTCCTCTCGTTTGAAACGTAATGGGAGTGACCTATGTAAATAAAATTTCATCTCATCTCACGCGTAGGAATAGCCCCATTGGTCACTCTTACACCTATGACGTTCCAAACGAGAGCAGCAACAAGGACGAAAAAAGGTGAGATGAAAATCTAAAATCTCCGAATAGGGACCCTGACATAAGGGACTAAACAAAAAAAAACATTATTTCTTAACCATGGATACTAAGTTCTTCAATCGGAAATTTCAAAATATGAATCTTTTTATTGTAATATGAGGATGATGATCCCTCATCATCATAAATATTAAAGATTCATATTTTGGGATTTATTTACATCAGTGGGTGACGCATGAAATGATATTTTCCGTATTTCATTAAAGTCGTAGAGACTTTAGTGATACTTCGAGTTTTGTGCTGTCGTTGACGTCTTCGACTCCATTGACCATAGACAGAGGAATTATTATTAAAAAAAAGTAATGGGGGAAACTCGACTCGATCGAGCTGACTGCACATTTCTAGGTGAAAGCATAGAGAATTACTTAGTTGGTTTTGATTTGGAATTCGAAGTCATTTTGCAAATTATACATCAATAATAGTGGCTGTGAATGTGAAATAGAATTTGGTGTGAGATTTGGCAGTGCATCCGCGGACGAATCGCTCTTTGGTCGACTGCAGAATGGATCGTGCTATTGCTGTAAGTTTATTAAAACTGTTAAGCTTAGTTCTCGATTGATTTTTAATTTCGAGTAAGTAATGACATAAACACTGGAATTCGATGCAACCAACATTTATTTTCACGCATTAATTCGAGTCGAGAATATTTAGTGACCCCCTTTTCAAAATACGATAAACGAAAAAGTGGCCAAGTTTGTTCGAGGGGGCTCGCTCAGTCAGGTGCATAGATACGTAAATGCATATAATTCGTAGTGTTCTGTCCTCTTTGGGGTATAGAATCAAGGGTATTCCGGGGAGTATTTATGTTCCTCGCTCAATCATCATTATATACCATCATTATGTACCTACTTCGTATAGTTTTTTACTGAGCAAGTACATAATAATTACTCGTTTTAAAGGTTAAAACTGGAGTGGCTCATAGGTTAAAGGTCTTTGCTCTGAGACGGAGTTAAGCGCTGTAGGGAAGGCTAGAGAAGTACTTACTTTATGGGTACTTATTGATACAATGGGACCAATCCTGAATATAAAAGAAACAAAATATTCATACTGATGAGTTTAATGACTTCCCCTCTTACTACTAATAAACACAGAATAGCCTTGGTGTAGCTGTTCTGTGTCTTGTCATTTTTGATTGAGTGAAAAATTAAATAATAAGTGAGAAAAAGACAAAACACGGAATAACTGTCTATTCTACATTTATTAGTATGGGGGCTTAGTTTTCATAGAAATTCTATATTTAAATGTCTTTGCACTAGAAATTTTCTATTAAGTATGAATAGCAATGTTTTTCTCTATTCTTCTCACTTCACTCAAGCTGAGAAGGGCACACATGATCAGGGGAAAGGATAAATGGAGTAAAATAATCATGCAATGGTACCCAAGAAACAGAAAGACAAAGAGAGGCAGACCACAAAGGAAGTGGGACAACAACATAAGACAAGTTGCGGGAATAACATGGGGTAGAGAGAAAGGCCAGAATGGAGAAGATTGGAGGAGGTCTTTGCCACCTGGCAAACAGACAGGCAAAAGTCAAACAAAAATTTACCAATAATAGTGAAATACTGTCATGTCCGAATGAATGCTAAATTAATAATGTAAAGCAATAAATGTAACATTTATTTGGTTTTATTTTTAGTCTCGACCAAGCCATGAGCAAGTGATAGCCATAGTGGATTTTATGGAGCACCATCCAGCGCTCGGGCTCGGTCAGATGAGAGGCATGGAAGGCAGAGAAGAGAGCAAACGGCTCTGGTTGCAGCTGACCAGGCTCGTTAACAATATCACGGGACCCACTCGCCCTATGAAAAGTTGGATGAAAGTAAGTCTCAAATGCACTTTCCAGTATTGCTATGTGAAGGACCAATTTATAAAAAAAAAACACTATTTCCACAAATATAAGGTAATGTTGGGGTCCATGACCATGTGTGCAAGTCCCAAATATGAATGATTTATTTATTTTGTAACTTTGGAAAAATGAGGTGGATTCCGAAACAACTGGTCCAATACAATATTTGGAATTGACTTGGTTAAGAATTTATGCCATGAAAAACGAGCAAAGCCATAAAAGCTAGTTTTATAATAAATCAGATACAGTACAATCTGGCTAAAACAAGGTAAATGCTCTTTTGTCAACCTTGTCTTTGACTGCCTCGGTGGCTCAGTTGATAGTGAACCTGCCTTCTGAGCTAGGGGGTGTGGATTCGAGTCCTGCCTAGGGCAAACATTTATGTGATGAACATTTGTGTTTGTTCTATGTCTGGGTGTTAAATATCTATATATGTATGTATTTAAAAACATATTTAAGTAAGTATGTATGTATATCAGTGTCTGGCAGCCATAGTACAAGCTTTGCTTAGTTTGGGGTCAGGCAACCGTGTGTAGAAATGTCCCGAATTTATTGAGTAATGTTTGGGTTATGTATTACAAAAGTAAATTGATTAAAATTCTCTAAAAAATTTGTATACAATTAAAAAAATATATTTTCAGTATTGGGCTGACAAAAAATCGACAGTACGTTCAAAAGTAGTGCACAGTGGCGGCGACCCCAATAGTTTGTGTTCTAATATTGAGAAGAAAATTTGGGACATCTTCCTGGCTAATGATACTGAAAGTAAGTATTGGCTTTTCTAAAATAAATACATACTAATATTATAAAATAACTCTGTCTGTCTCGTCTGTCTGTTTGTAGGCTTTTATAGCCAAATGTATGTATGGATTTTAATGAAATTTGATAATTAGTTACAGTATATCATGAGGAAGGTTTTTGAATACTTAATCTGAATAAACGCGAACGAAGTCGCGGGCAACATCTATTATATTATAAATTTATCAGGGAGTTTTGGCGGGAACCGAAAAGATGGTGTCGTGTTTTTGTATTATTTTCTAAAACTTGTGATTCTTCGAGTGTTAAATTGTAATAATGGTGGATTATTAACGTTTACCGGTTCGTCAACGTGCACGAGTGTGGGCAAATGATACAAACATCGCGAAACGCGATTTTTCGTGTTCTCTACAAAACTTCACTTAAAGTTTCAGTAAAGTATCCATAACTTTACTGGAATGGGAAAAGGGGAGGGATTCATCGTCTTCATCATCACCTCATCATCATCATCCCATCATCTGTAACTGAAGGAAAAATTATTACTAAGAATCCGACTGAAGGACGAGTATCCATGGTCATGAATAAATTATAAAAAAAAAAAATATAAATTTATCACAATACTGGCTGTATGAAATTTTACCTACTATTTGCCAATATAAGACGGCCAACTGTCTCGCATTAGGGAAAGATTTTTTTTTTTTTAAACATGCCCCTTTTGCAATAAACTTAGTACTTATAGCCTCGGAATAGCCACACATTCTTTTGTCTTTTTCTTTCATTTGAACTCGATCGAAAAAGACAAAAGACTGTGTAGCTATTCCAATGCTACGCAACGTCGATTGCTAGGGGGGTTAATGTTTACACGCGCTGTGTAAACAGATGGTGCTGAGTGATATAGATAGCTGTCTAGTGCGATGGCAAAATGGCGATGCGAGCACGCCTCGCGTTGTAGCGCTCTCGTAGTGTTCTGCGCGTCGTGTAAACGAGTAGGCTTGCGTTTGGGAGACGAGCCGAGTCTACACGGACCCTACAGAATACTCTCTATTACATAGTTCTAACATACATAGTTTCTTTGGAAGGAGCGAATGTAGGTATTATTATGAAAAACAAACTAAAGCCAAGTATTATGGTATGGTACTCTGGTATGGCACTATGGATGATTTTGGTGCTGGTGTGGTCAAGTGTAGTCATAGTGTGGTCTATTAATAGTTTTAAACAGACTTTGGTTCATTAAAACATTTCGTTTTTCCTTTTCAATGTGACAAGCAGTTCTTTTTTTATTTCTTCATACAAATTTCGGCTTCACACAGTTTTTACATTTCCCTTATTTCTTTTGCTCCAGAGAACGAGCCCCGAGAGCCGCGCGGCGTGAAGCAAGAAGCTCACTTCCTAGACGAGAGTTTTTTCGACGAGCCTGCCGAGCCCGAGTCGCCTCTGCTGACATTTGATGAAACAGTCGTAGTGGAGCCAGCAGAGCCGGAGGAGCGGCAGATGGCCATCATGAATAGACTTGTAAGGGGAGCTTATGCCACAGATTATATAATTATTACTTCGTCTTTGGCTTCGTTTCGCGCCACTCTAAAATCAAACCCTTTTTTGTGATTTCTTGATTATGCTTTACTTGGATGGCCTAGTTGAAGAAGGACCGCCTGTCAAGCCAGAGGGAGCGGGTTCAAACCCAGCTGTAGACACGCACCAATTTGTTCATAGTGTAAACATATGTGCGTATTGTATGTCATCTGTTACATGACTGGAGCCCGTTGTAAGGCGTCAGGCTCGCCCCCTGTCACATTTGGGACTGAATATCGTCCGGCTTAGCATTGTTGTATTACACCTGTGCCAGCTCCCTCGAGGGAAAGCCGTGACGATATGTATGTATGTATGTGCGTTGCAGGTGAAAGTGATGAGCGAGCAGGCGGAGGCGATATCCCAGCTGGCGCACGCGGCGCAAGTTAACGCGCAGGCCATGGACAAGCTGGCTGAGGCCGCGCAAGTGCAGGTACGATACTTGAAGTTTGGAGATTTTCGAAGTCATGGTTTAACCTATAATACATTTTCGTATTTCGTACCCAACTGCGCAAGAAGGAGGTTTATGTTTTTCGAGTGTATGTATGTATGTGGGTATGGATGCATGATGTTTCTTCGGCACGCCCTACAGCCTAAACAGCTTGATGGATTTCGACATGTGAAGTGTCATTTGAATCGTTTTGATAGTGGAAGTTTTATAGGGTACAACATTTTGCAGCCGGGTTTTTATTTTTCTTTTTAAAATGTTAATTGTTTTAGTTTCTGTCCATCCAAAGGTTACCTGGAAGAAATCGCTTTAGGTTGCCCTTATACTGCCGAATTAATAAATGTTCGTTTTTAAAGTTTTAATTGAAGTATTTGGTGTGCAATAAAGCAATATTGTATTGCATAGCGTTCCGAGACAAAAAAAGGTCATGCGGGTGACACGAGTGACGTAAATCGATGATGTCTAAGCAAGAACAAGTAATAATCAAGTGCGTCAAGTATTCCAGCCACATCTCACCTTAAGTTTTCTCTGGTGGGAGGCTTCGGCCGTGGCTAGTTACCACCCACCGGACCAAGCCATGCCGTGAAATGACCTAGTCGTGTTTCGGGATGTAGTCCGGTGTAACCGTTCCGAAGACGGGTCTGAGCAGTAGCGCACTTGTAGCGCCTCACTCACCTGCCGTCTTTGTACTTCTTCACTCTGCAAAACTTCAAGGCTAGAGTGAATAAGTACCTTATAGGTCGTCGTGCTCCATCTTAGACCACAACGTCGCTTAACATCAGGCGAGTTGGTGGTCAAACGCCGAACTATTGTACATAAAAAAAAAAGTAAAACTGACACTAGCACCGTTCGCTCAGCCTATACCAACTCACCCAATCCCTTGTACCGTTTCAGGCACGAGCCATCGAGCGTCTGGCCAACACATTTGAAACGATCGGCGCGGCGACACGCGACGTCAGAACCGCTGTCGTCGACATCGACGATACTATGAAGCGATACTACAATACTGCGCCCACGTAGCGAGCAGTGTGAATGAACTGCTGAGTGAGTTTCAACTGTGATATTACAAGATAGGAAGTAAAACGCGACGCTGACTAGTGTAAATGTTGGCTGTGCACTGGTTGCCTGAGTCGCGTATTGGGCAAGGAAGTAAAACGCGACGCCGACTAGTGTAAATGTTGACTGTCCACTGGCTGCCTAAGTCGCGTATTGGACAAGGAAGTAAAACGCGACGCTGACTAGTATAAATGTTGACTGTCCACTGGCTGCCTGAGTCGCGTATTGGACAAGGAAGTAAAACGCGACGCTGACTAGTGTAAATGTTGACTGTCCACTGGCTGCCTAAGTCGCGTATTGGACAAGGAAGTAAAACGCGACGCTGACTAGTGTAAATGTTGACTGTCCACTGGCTGCCTAAGTCGCGTATTGGACAAGGAAGTAAAACGCGACGCTGACTAGTGTAAATGTTGACTGTCCACTGGCTGCCTAAGTCGCGTATTGGACAAGGAAGTAAAACGCGACGCTGACTAGTGTAAATGTTGACTGTCCACTGGCTGCCTAAGTCGCGTATTGGGCAAACTCAATGGTGAGCAGGCGGCGGACTGTAGCAGACATGCGAATCAGCCGCTGCGAACTGCGTACTCGGGACGTGCTGTTCGGACATTGTTTAAATTTTATAGGGTGGCGAATTTACAATTGGACACGGATGACAATTGTCCTAATTATTGCAATAATTACTTGGGAAATGAGTAGGTTGAGAAATAGTATTCTGGACATTTTTGCACACACGGTCGTCTGACCTCACACTAAGCAAAGCTTGTACTATGGGTGCTAGAGACTGATATACTACATATATTATATTATATATAGCTTTAAATCATACATAAAACACCCAGACATAGAATAAACACAAATGTTCAACACATAGGATCGAACCCACGCTCTCAGGTTCAGAAGGCAGGTTCACTACCAACTGAGCTCCCGAGGCAGTCAACGTATGTTACTTCACGCTCCAACGGATTGACGGATTTTGGTAAAATTTGGTAAGGAGGTAGCTTATACCCTGGATTAACACATGGGAAATCGCTGGGTGCACCTAGTTACTACATAAAATAGACAAAAGCGAACGATCTGTTTGTTGCAATTTTCATTTTAAAGAAACGATCAAAACGAAGCGTATTCGCTGGTCTTACCTTAGTCTGCACCCAGCATTAGAGGAAAGTACAAAAAAAAACAAAAAAAACATTATTTTTATTATTTTTATTTTTGACACACATTATTATAATACTTAACACTAATAAAGCCTGAAATATACATATATCAATATACTAGCTGTTACCAGCTACTTACTTCGCGGCTATTCAGAAAGTAGTATCCCAAAGGCTTCCTCGTGGAATACTGTTAATATTTATCAAATTTCATTAAGATCCCTTGGGCTGTTTAGCCGGGAAAAGCCTACAAACAGACATACTTTTACTTTCGGTTTTATAATATTAGTATGAATTTAGAAATTTCAGTCATATATGCTAAAGATGATTATTCATTGCATTTTTAATTGCTAATCATTCCAAAATGAAATTCTGTAAAGTAACTGCGTTTTAGCAGTAAATTATTTTAGTTAAATTTTATTTAGTTGTTAGTATTATGTAAATATCTAAGTGGGATATAATATGTTTCAGTAATTTTATTTTTGTAAAACAATGCAACAATGATATTTTTTGTAAATTATTGTACTTAAATTTTATTTAGTCGTAAGTATTATGTAAATATCTAAGTGGGATATATGTATAAGTAATTTTATTTTTGTAAAACAATGCAACAATAATATTTTTTTTCACAATAACATTTTTTACAATTGTTAAAATGACATTTCTGTTGTTTACATATTTTATATCCATATATTTTAGTTCCTATTCTAATTCAGATTTTAATACAATATAAGACTTATGTAAAACTTTGGATAGTATTTTTATTCTACTTACATACTTATCTACTATTTCCCTTATTGTTCCAAAAGTGTGCCAGATTTAGAATTATGAACTGTTGTGTGGGAATGGCAACACTCGCTGACAAAAAACGGCATGATTATCATAAGCTTCAAACCGACGGACGGGAATCGCTCGGTATGCTACAAGTCTCTGTTCGTCTATATGTCGCAGCCAATTAATTCAGCCGTTCAATTAACAGCCTAGCCATTTTACTAAATGGCGCCGTTCAACTAGCGTCCTGAATGATATTCAGCCGTAACGTCTAATACAACGTTTAATAAACTGGCTGGTTGATGCTCAGGCCATTCATAGAATAAGTGGTTTGACAAAATGCCTATTTTTGACCGATAAATTAATTATGATAAAAATAAAATCCGAAAATCGGCAAATCCGAAATCCGAAATCCGAAATTCGAAAAACGAACAGCAATTCTGATAGACACGAAATTTAAAAAGCCTAAAACCTCTCCTACCCGACTCCTTTATCAGAGCAAATCCGCTTGGATTGTTAAGGTTAGAAGGCTAAGGCCGGAGCAAGCGAAGCGGCCCTCCCGCCTTAGCCTTCTTGGTTATTTTTATGACAATCCGTAACCTTCCCTAGGCAAGTAGTCAACGTTGTCGGTCCAACTCATCAAGCCTAGACGTTTTATTGAATGGCTGAATATCTTCAAGAAGCTAATTGAACGGCGCCGTTTAAAAAGGCTAGGTAGAACTGCGAATTAAGCTAGTTGCCCGCGACACACACAAGACGAATAGAGACGCAATTATTCACATGTACATTACATCTCGGGTTACTACGAAGATGCCAAAATATACATTAGAGCTGTCGTGTGTGGTCTCCTGACTATGGAAAGATGTAATGAGATGTATAGTGCTATAATGTACATATTTACATTATAGCTGCCGTGTGTGAAGCCCTTAATTGTGTACGAAGCCTTACTTAGTTAGAAACCATAAGAGCTAGTTACTTCATTAGTCAATAAAAAACCGTCACTTAGCACACTTATTTGGTTGTTTATCGGCCATGTTTGTATACACTTTTAAACGAATTAAAACAAAGTAGAATAATTAAAGTCGCAAACCTCTACCCACTTACTAATAAACGTTGTGTAGCCTCTGAATAAGTTTTACAGTGATTTGTCTTTTTCAGTCTTTTACATTTTTAAACTCGGTCGAAAAAGACAAAAACACTGTACAAGTACCTATTCCGAGATTGAGACAACGTTTATTATGAAGAAGGCTATTCTTAACAAACGAACGTCTGAAATAATTACTGGCGGTTCTCTTTGAACTTTGCACCCATCTCTAAGTATCATCTTAAGAAGGTAAGGATCTTGGTAAGTGTCGAGTTCTTTCGGTGGCTGGTTGGAACTCTGTCAGGTTTGAGGCCTGCCAGGCCTTTCCCGTAGCTAGGCTTCGCGTTTGTTGTGAGGTAGAAGTTACCTCTTGCTCTGAAATCGGAAGAGGTATGTATTTTATTTGGCGAAGGCTGATACAAAGCTAGACCTAGCTAGTTGTCCAAAATGAATGGTAAGGTGTGGCAGCTGTCTTGCTCGCTCGCGACACTATTTTTTTAGATGCTGATACTAAATATTGCAAAGAGGTGAAAGATTTGTATTTTTGTATGTTTGTAACGAATAAACTTGGAAACTACTGGTCCGATATCAAAAATTCTTTTACTATTAGAAAATGTAACTTTCTATATTGTATCCCTGAGTGGCATAGGCTATGAAACGTGAGCGAAGCCGCGAAAATGATATATTTTAGGTAACTCTGCCATATTTGATGGAATGAAATCAGTGTTACAAAGTATCCCGAATAATTTTATATTTATAGTGGATGCTTGGAGATTAGAGATCTGTTAATCACGTTAATTTTTTTTAGTTTATTGAAAAGAAAAATGTCTCAAATAAACCTATCAGAAACAATAATGTTAAAATATGCAGAAACAATTTTACAATCGTGATTTTAAATTTGAATTTCTAGAGTCCGCGCCAAATAGCAGGGTCACGTGACGAGCATAATATCTATGGCATATGTCAGTCCTTGCATTGTCAACATTGGCTGGTGCTCCCAACGGCGGGCACGGGACGACGCGGCTAAGGGCGTCTTTTGCGGACAAATATTTATTTATTTTATTTTAATGTGTGCACTGTCATTTCTTTATTTCAACACGACTAGACCGAAACGTCTTACGTGATGTCGCGGCACGTCGCTTCAACGTCGCGACCTGCCATGGGCTTCACTTTAGAGCAGCACAGTGCTAAACTGAATGAGTGAGCGAAATGCGGTTGCTTTTGTGACGACGCGGGATGCCACAACACAGGATCCTTCGGCATACCGAAGCGTGCCGTGCCACCCGCCAGTGTTGCCGTTTTGTAAATGGAAAAAATGCTAGACTTTGGCGGTGATAATGCTAAAAATGTGCTAGATCACATTTTAATATGCTAAAAAAAAATGCCAAATGCCAAGTTTTGTTTACAAGAGTAAAAAATTATATTAATTAAAAACGCAGTGCAATTTTAAATTAGGTATATTTAATCATGAAGATAAATCAAATAATATTTGTAGATCATCAATATCATCATCGTCGTGAGCTTGTGCTTGTGATGTTGAAGGGCCAACTTCAACCAATAGTCATTGGCATCACAATCGACTCTAATAATAACCCATGTTCACTTATAAATAATGCAAGTGAACACTCTGCTCTTTGGGTATCAGGTTGAACGTGCACCTTAGGAAAATCTTTTTTTCTTCTTCTTTTTATCGGATCAATATGTTTAGCATGTTTTGATGTAACGATGTGTTGTTTTAAACAGGATACTTTGGCTATAATGTTGCACTTAGGTACAGTATTTGCAGTAAGCTTTGGTCGAATCTTCTTTAGCTCGTGTTAGCCAGTGTTTAAACTCGCTCATCTTCTCGATAATGTTGTTCATATTTTGGAGGCATGTTATCTCTCCAGAGTCAATCAAAAACTACTTTTTAAGCACACACACAGGACATAAGCACAAACGTCTATTTTTAAGCTATCACAATACAAGCATCGGTACCAACTTGCACTTGTAAGATCCGAATCCGAATGTAAACAAAATATTTTACTATTCTGTATTCGGGAAAGTCATAACAAAGTTACTTTATCCACTAAATATTTTAAAAATATTGTACATTATGGGTTCATCAATCTTTTGCACAGAGTAAATAGTACATCAATAGTACTTAAAATTCGAAAGATACAAAAATTTCAGAAAATGCTAAAATATGCAATATGCTGAAGCTCATTTTTTCATGCCAACAGGTTCAAAAATATTCCAAATTTAGCATTAAAAATGCCAAAACGGCAACACTGACCGTCGGTGAGTGAGTGGAGTCACCTTATCGTATGGAGTGAAGTCACTACGAGCTTATTGTTGGTTGAAATTACGTTTCATTTTACGTAATTTGTAATTAAAATATTTTGTAATAGTTTTTCATTAGATACGAGTATGAAACTGTAGTACATTTTACTAAATTCTCTATAGAATTAATGACCTAATTTGTCATTAAAATTTTGATGCAAGTTCCCTATTCCTCGTCGTTCTACCAAGGGGACAAAGCTGTCGGACTTCGTGATAGGGGAATTTTTGCCCTGGCTGGGAAATCGAACCCATTACCCCAAGCTCAGAAGCCAGGTTCACTACCGACTGAACAACCGAGGCATCAATCATCTTAATATTCAAGACATCTTAATATTTATCATGCCATCAATACTTACCGAGTACTAGTCAAATCTCCCAAGTAAATTGTCTGATTTGTCTGTCCTCCGGTGCTGAACCAGTCCTCAGCATCGACGGCAGAGACGGCGGGGAAAGCAGTGGGCGACGCTATAGCTTCCACTAGGTAATGCCACGAGCGGTCGTGGCTGCATAGGTCTGTAAGTGTACACAAAAAATTTAAACGAAATCTGAATCTTAAAAAATGCTTGTTCTTGAACTTGCAAAAAGTGTAAACAAACATGGCGGATGGCAATGATTACCGCTGTTTACACTTTTTGACCAGTTAAGAACAAAAGTAGGTATCGAAGGAAAAAAAAGTTTTGCAGTATAGCCTATAGCACGCATTACCATATTAATTATTCGCTATAACAATGCGTTTGTTTGTCATAGTCATTCGCTTTGTTTTAACGCGCAGGCTGATTGAGGCTGAATGACGTGACGAGTACGCGTATCTTTTTGCCGTAACAGTTCGTCGTATCAATTCAACGAGTGCGAGCTTGACTTGAGCCTAGCGAGTGCGCAACAAAAGGGTTCGCGAAAATGCCGCCAGGCTTGACTTGTTACATTGATACGTGAACACGACTTGCTCCACCAAAGCTCAGCTGAAGCTATCTGGCCTGCCTAAGAATTACCAGAAAAACAGTCGGTTCTGTGTGTGCGAGAGTATGTAGCTGTGTGTGTTGATGGCAGTAAACTAATTTGCATTTTTATAGATCGTAGAGGCGCAGAAGCGAAGCCAGTAGCACAATTTTTTTATAGTCGGCAGTTTTATGATCGTAATCCAATTTTAAAGACTTTGTATGTTATAATGTCGACCTGAAAATCTTATCTGACTTATGCAAATTATCTATGCGTCAGTAAACTCTAGTAAAAATGGTTTTTGTTCAAAGATTTGTTTTTATGTAAGTATACTTTTTATTGTACTTATCTATGTTTAAATTATGTAAGATGTTTCATAAAAATAAATACTTTCAGTCGGCAATACTTACCTTAAGGACCTAGGTATAAAAAAGGATGAAGGAAGATATCAGGAAGAAATACAAGGTTAACGTAAAGTTTCTATTGAACTTAAATAGTAAACTTACTTATTAAGTTTGGTTCCATACATTTAGGTACATTTATCTTGAAATGTATGAAGCTAAACGAAAACAAAAATAAGTTAAAGTAACAATCAAAACTCATACTACCTACTGTACTTTTGTATTTGGTTGTAAAGTGGGTAAGGCCACTCCGTGTTTTAAAATTGTTTTATGATAGGTGCAAAATGAAGGGTGCAATTTCAAGGCACTTGAACTTGGTATGTACTACAAGTATAAGTAGGTAAATGTGTCGAAAATAGCGAGCGGACCCAAGCTACTTTCATAAAAACCAGCCCGACTCTTAATGCAGAAGCCGCCGGCCTCGATAAAACCCACTGGCAAACATTATTGCAATTCTGCCAAATCTGCCCGAAATCTGCCAAACGTACGTTCCCATAGCAAGCTGAAACTTGCAGTTGCCTTGCATAAGCGCTGCGTTGCTGGTTACAATCACTTACTGGGTCTTTTGAAAGGCACTCTCAAGTTATTCACTGTTGAGCGTATGGGTCCATGTCGGTATGATTCGGGGCTTACCTGGGCTGAAAGTGTAATTATGTAGAATATTCTGTATTATTCTGATGATTTACCTACTTGGGTTGGTGGCATTAGAATATGTATTTAAATTAGTGCTCCTAAAAAAACTGAACAACGCTGTAAACAGTGTCATCGGTGCCAGGTGCTTAGGGTTACGGACGCAGACTTTTGAGGGATGCAAAGCGGTCATTAAATTAGGTACATAGGTATTCCAATTTGCAGTACGCTTAAATGCTGGATCAAGTTTTTGATTATACATGTATAGTATACTTATGCTTATTGTAGAAGCTCGCACCGATTGCGTAAAAGGCTAATTACGTCTCTGACTATGAAATAACAATGTCAAATTGAGTAGGTAGGTATTACTTACTAAAATATTGACTTTGTCAACTTATAAGATGACAAAACAATGGTTCCTTCCAATCATTTTGATCTTGTTTGTTATAATAATTGTCTTTTTCTATGTTTATAATATGAGAAACGAGCTCTAATGTTTGAATTTTCTATTTGCTTAGAGATAATTTCTGATTTATAACCGACTTCCAAAAAGGAGGATGTTCTCAATTCGAGTGTATATATTTTTTTAAATGTATTTATGAATGTACTGAATCGATTTTTATTACGTTTGGTAGATCATACTTTAGAGTCCCATATAAACTTTATCAGAATCAGTCGGGCAGTTTTTTAAGTATAAACAAAACCCTAAAAATTGATTACTAGGATGACGGTAAGTCGGTTTTTTAAGCTTTGCTTTTAAATAATAAAAAACGAACAGTCTAATTGAGAACCTCCTCCTTTTTGGAAGTCGGTTAAAACCAAGTAGACAACGGTTTTGATGTTGCTAGGTAAGGTACTCGTATGACCTAGTTCTTCAAATTAAGATGTGCCTACAAGTGCTCAAGGGTAAAAAAAATAAAGGCTGTGGAATTAGCCTTCTCCATATAGAGAAGGCTTACGAAATGTAGGTCATAAAAATAATCTAATGAGAGCACAATCAGTGAAAGGGTCTTGTTTTACGTTTGATGTCATATTAAGAGTTAAAATAAGGACTGTTTTAGCTTTAGTGGACAGACAGGCAGAAATATGTTAGAAAGGGAGTCATTGTAATGGTGAGTCGATAGTAGGTAGTTATCTGCATCTACTGCAGAATTAACTTTTGTCATGCATGGTTACTTTGGCATGTACAACGTGTTGTTTTGTTCTCCCATAGAATCTGTAGAGGTAGGTATACTCTACTAGCAGAGCATGAATAAACTATGGGTCAACCTTGAAATCGAGATAAAAAACAGCTTTTTCACACATTTTGTCGACGATTAACGAACTTTTTGTATGGAACAGCTGTTTTTTTCTCTCATTTTCAAGGTTTGCCCATAGTTTATTCGTGCTCTGCTAGTGGAGTATACCCACTTCTACAAATTCTGCGAGAATGAAAAACAACACGTTGTACAACTTGAAGAGAGTCCTAATGCTCTCAATATAAAAGATAGTCCCTCAAATATCCGATAGAGCTGCATTGAAAATTCTTTTGGATTAAAATTGGGAGAGTAGTATTAGTAAGATAATAATATGTTAATAGACAGTTCTTACCTTCCGTACTGAACATATCAAAGTTCCCAGCAGGACACCCTGGTTGTAGCGTGCCCTCGCTGCTGCTCACGTAGTTGGGCCAGATGTCCACAGTTCCTGTGGAACTGCTAGTGCCGTAGCCGCCAGGGTCGCTGTGGACGATGTCCACGAACTTGGCGCACGTACGGTCCAGACCGTTCTGGACTGCTAAGGTGCCTTCGTAGAGCGCGCGTGCGGGATCCAAGCCAGTGATCCTGTCAAAAGAAAAAATAGTAAAAATAATGAAGTTTCATCGTTAGTAAGATAGGTATCCATCGATATTGGCGATAAAAATTAAGTTGTCGATACATAGATTCGAGTAGGTAGGTACTTACCTACTCGAGTAAGTAAGTATCTACTCGAATCTATTCACACAATATCTACGTGAGAATCAAGTTTAGTTTTTTTTTTTCGAACACTGATGAACATGATATGAATATTATAATGAACTGATGAATATTATATTTATAAAATACTAGCTGTCACCCCGCGACTTTGTTCGCGTTTATTATTTATGTATATATATATATTTAAACTATCCTATCTCTCAAGTTGGATCGAACTGCACATGGTGTGCGAATTTTATTATAATCGGTTAAGTGGTTTAGGAGTTCATTGCGGACAAACATTGTGACACGAGATTTATATATATTAAGATAACTAGGTATTTTATTTAATTATTTTTTTTTTTTTTTTCTAAATATGTATAGAGTTTGATGACCCAAGTTTTTACCCATTTTTTACATGTTAGCGTCATGTTAGCGTTTAGTTTCTAGTCAGTCGAAGGGAACGTCATTATGTATAGGAGGAGTCTCTATTGTGCAAAACAATATTCTTGAAATCTGTTTAAAATTTGAACCAAGCTAAGGTCCTGTTGTTTGCTAACGACCTTCGACCCGCTAACAGCCCTAACGAGCCGCTGATTTTTTTCCATGTCGAGTCAGTCGACCTTAGCATATGTTAGCCAATCTCTACCAACCTCTCCACAACATATCCACTCTCCCTGGTCCTCCACCCCGCGTACCCCATGATGTGCGCTCCCAAAGAATGTCCCATCAGGTGAATATGCGTCATGTTCACTCCAACTCCCTGCAGCCTCATCAGGGCCTCGCCCAACTGTTTGCCAATCTGCAATGAGGAAGTCAAGAATAAGTAAAAAGTTGTTGCGTATGCAGAATTGCACAAATATTTGTTGCTAGCTGAGATCTCCGATTATTCTTCCATCATCGATTATTGTTCCGAAAGTTTACACGTCTGGCTAGACAGAGATTTATCAAAATAGGGTTAGTAGGTCGATAATACGATCCTACTAATATTATAAACGCGAAAGTTTGTAAGAATGGATGGATGGATGTTTGTTACTCTTTCACGCCAGAACGGCTGAACGGATCTGAATGAAATTTGGCACAGAGATAGATTATATTCTAGAATAGCACATATGATACTTTTTAACCGCGGGTGAAACCGCGGGGCGCAGCTTGTATTACAATAATATCATATACCTACAAATAACTTTTTTTTTTAATGATTTGATGGGCCCTCGTTTGACTACAACACACCTGATGGAATGTGACGATGCGGTCTAAGATGGAGTACGCTTGCCCATGAGGTGCCTATTCACTCTTGTCTTGAAGAGACCCAGGTTGTATCTATTGCTGGGGAACACCGAGGCAGGAAGTGCGTTCCACTCCTTGGCAGTTCTGATTAGCAAGGAGTTTTGAAAGCGCTTCGTGCGGGCTTTATTAAAGCTGACGACATATTTTGCAGTCTGCAATATGTCCAATTCGCAATAATGACTAACTCGCTAAATGTTTCATTCTCAAAAGGTTTCAAAGTGTAGGTACTCGTAGGCACCTTTGTTATTAATTGTAAGATACATAATTTTATTTCATAATAGGTCATAATTGAAGGATTGCTGTTGCTATCGGTGGATTTTTTACTTCGAGTAATAATGAGACGAGTTGGTACCTATAGTCCTTGCGGTGACTGCCACGTATTTTGGGTATTGTAGAAATGAAATTAGCTTCTAATTATGTAAAATCATCATATCAATCAAAAGAAAAACTCACCTTTTTAGCATTAGGAACAGCACTGAACGCGTATCCTAGTGGTATTCCAAGCAGACCACTCCTGGCCTCCTCTTCCCAATCTAAAAGAACTACATTCTTCTTTTTCTTCTCAATGTAGGCTGTGAGAACCGCTGTGGTGGCGGGTCCCGTGCACCGTCCACGGTAGCCGAAGGTGTACACGATGGTAGGCAACGCTGGCTCCAGGCATGACGTGAAGGACTCTGTTGGAGCCTGCTCGAGGGGAGCCACTGTGTAATCGTCAAGCGACCTGGAACATGATATGAAATCTAAGGAGTTAAAACCCCACAAGAAGATCGATAAACTGACTTTTATTTTCGGCAATTTTCTTCAGACCATGGACAAATCTACGATTTTGCCAAACTCTACCACTTCTAGTGCTGTGCAAGTAATGAACTGTACAATGCACATACACGTCCAGTACATGTGTCCTGAATATTGTACTAACTGTACCTATGCGTGTGTACTATCATATAAGAAAGTGCTTAATTGACCGAGCAACCGCGAAGCGCAAAAACGTTTCCGTTTCATCTAGAACAAAAATGAAATTTCGTGAGCAGGTTCGATAATTATTTATGGTTTTTTTCTGTCAATTAATTTTTTTTTTTTCAAAATGGCGGAAAAATATTTTTTTACGTTTTCGCGAGGCATTCAGCTCACAGAGGCTATAGGGCCCGCATGCTAAAATGACGCTCAGTTTCAAATCTCGATTGAATACGGTTTTCCCATACATAAAAACGGTTTTGAATCCAGGTTCATGACTGAGCTTCGTTTTTGAATACGGCTCTAAGACTCCGATTTAGTAATATAATATTATGCTACAACTAAGTAATCTTTGTACCTGCTCACTACTTAGTTTCAAACCTACTGAAGGTACAATAACAAACTTAAACCGAAATATTATTTTGGTACTTAGGTATGGGCACAATAGTTATTTCTACATAATTATTCTAGTAATGAATGGTTATGGTGGATAAAGCCTATTCTTATCGTTTGTTGTTAAATCGTGAATCTTTATTCTTGAATAGTTTTAAGTAAGGTCACGTTTAACTGAACAACTGAGAGAATGCGGAACGCATACAAATTCGTATGGTCAAATTGTAATGTAAAATAGATAATAGTATCTGAACGAGCAGTAGATTTTAATTATTGTTGGTCTGACCTTGACCATGAGGAAAAACACTTTTTGCGTTTGAGTGCTTTACTATTTTTTTTTGCATGCGGGTATCGACATTAGTATAAATCTTTCCGTCTGATATTTTATACAGTGATATCATAGAAACTATGTACCTATCTACTTAATTGAACTTGTAGAGGTCAAGTCGTATCTGTTCACTAACCAGCCTTTGATTTGTTTTCTTTTTATTTCCTTATGCATCTAAGTAGGTATAAGTACCTACATCGGGCAGGTCGGGATACTTTACCCGAAGTTTTCCCCCGTATTTTTAAATACAAGAGTCTAATTAAACAGGCTGTTTCTTTAAACGGCGGTCATATTCTAATTCTAAGATATCATTGTACGCATCATTGATCATCATGATCAACTTTTACTATAAAGCCAATCCTGAAATCGGGAAAAAAACAGCTGTTCCATACAAAAAAGTTTATTGATCGTCGCAAAATGTAGGAAACATATTTTATTTGTCGATTTCAAGGTTGGCCCCAGAGTAAAAGCTGATCTTAATGATGGTTCTCATCGAGAAACGTGCAAAGAAGCTCATTGGCAACGACTCCCTTGTCCAGACCAAACTTCAAAGTTTGGATCATCGGCACAAGATTGCTAGTCTATCGGTTTTTTATCGGATACATTTCGGGGAGTGTGCATCTGGCTTGCATGACCTTATTCTCCCTATCCCGTTCTTCTATAAAACAACCAAGAGTACAAAAAAGCGGCATCGTTTTATGGTCGACATACCTACAACACGCACGAAACGCTTTGGTTCCTCATTTCTCACACGGACCGCTAGAGTGTGGAATACTCTGCCAGACTGTGTGTTCCCTGACATTTATAATCTGGGTGTCTTTCACTCGATGACTTGATCTCGAGTGAATCGGTTTCTTCCAGGCAAGCGTGCTCCATCGTAGGCCGCATCACTGCTTATCATTAGGCATGTTGGCGGCCAAACGCAAGCCAATTATGTAATAATAAAATAAAAAATGGTTACAATGATATCCTAGAATATGTCCGTCGTTTTACACCCGGTAGATACCCTCACTTTATTGCCTGTTCTTTTGGGTACCTAATGTCTCTTTTTTCGAACGAGATAGTAGAGTCATTTTTAAATCTTTGACGTTCATAAGTATATCTTCGAAACCCAACGAATAAATACATTTGAATGGATTTGAATCATCAGTAACTAGTTATCTTAAAGTCATTTTCTGTTAGCTTTTAGATAACCTAAAAGTAATTTACATTCTAGCATTACAAGTCTAGAAATCTATCGAATTAAGCTGTTTTGCATATTCAAAGATAAAACGCATTTCTTTAAAAAGCTTTCGCTAGACAGTAATCAGTCTTGCATGCTAAACTAAACGATTTGTTACGTAAACAACTAAATGACTTGTGTAAGCATATACTAATTTAGCTGTAAAATCCAAAGCAACTGATTCCAACACCAATCCAACGGTTCCCGACAATTAGTAGTTCGCAACATCCATGTTACGCACTACGTGGATACTTATCTACGATGCATAAAGTCTCGGATGTGTCGAAGTTAATTGTAAAACAGACGCTAGATTTTTAGTCGGTGTAAGCCCCCAAGACTTAAATTGGAGAATAGAGCAAGTGGAACGCATGCCGCAGACAAGTTGCGTGGCGCTGGCGCGGGCGTGGCGGCGACAAATTTTGCTTCATAAGGCCTCTGGGCCACTATTCTTACCCATGAGATATTTTCCGATCCTTTTCTCTCTCGTTTGAAAAGTCATAAGAGTGAGTGACCAAGATAATATCTCATGCGTCAGACTAGAGTTTCTGGAGGCTGAAATCTTTCGAATTTTAGCGAACCAACCCGAATAATGTAAAATCCGAGTAAAAAGTTTCCAGCAGGCCTGGCATGCGCAACGCGACAAAGGTATTTTGAGTCTTTTATCGAGACAGACGTATGTTTACACATAGCCTTGTCTTGTTCTCACACGACAAAAAGTGACGAGAAGAATTTTGTTGCGCGTGCAGCAAATCATGCGCGAGCACTAGGAGGCACATACTTTATGTTGCCCGCAGTCCCTCATTTAATCCCGACGACTTTACACGGTCAAACTATCGTCGATAAGTCTCTCGTCTGTGTTAACTATTAGACCTGACTGCTGATCACTGGTCGATGTGATCATCCATTCGTGACTACTACACATACTGCCAGAGGTCGAGTGGCGAACTTGAAATAATGACTGTCACCTTGTATTTGTTCTCGTTGAGTGGTGGTCTGGTCGACAGCTGAGGAAGTGCTTGAATGGTGGACGACTTCGGTAACAATTGACGATTCGATTAGCGTAATAGCGAGGTAGTATTGTTAGTACAACGTAGTGGTTTGTGGTTTTCAAGTTGTTATGTACTTACCTACATAATAAATGTACTTGTACGTATGTTTGGATGGAGTTCTGAAGCATGTAGAGTATTCATGAATTTTACATAAGGAAGTAGACATATATAGAGTAGGTAGAGCTATATATGTCGATACAGCAGGTACCTAGATAATATTAACAATGGAATTCAATGATTTAAACACCAGCTGTAGTTAGTCAATATAATGTTAAGATATATTTATATATGTATAGAGAATAATTAAATATATCTTAACAATAGTTGTAAATAGTAAAGTGTGCGATCATTGTCAGTAGCCGCACGTGTTTAAATACGTGATAGGTATACCTAGTTAAATACGTTATATTACTAAAGTATGAGATAAGTACACACATATCCGATATAGGTACAGACATTTCTTCAGGTGGCTCTTAATTTGTATGCACCGGAGCATTTAGTCAATGAATCCACGTTGCCTTGATAGCCTTTGAGCGTGAGGTTTTCTTTTACTTGTTTACTTTGATGACATGTGTTTATCTGGAAATTGATACCTATACCTACTCCTCATTGTACCTACTCGTCATTACGAGTATGACAAACTTTTATTAAAAGATCAACGCTGAAATCATGAAAACAAAATCTGCTGTTTCATAAATTTAAATGTCGTCAAAGTTTCGCGATTTCATCTTCCACTTCCGCCAAGTAGCCTATAGTATGTAAAGATATTACCTAGTTGTAAGCCAAAATTTATGAGACAGTAATTTATTTATTCTTTAAAAAAATAATGCCCCTCAGTTTCTTGTCTGTTCTTCTGAGTAGAGGCTCTTTATACAAACATGGCGGTCAAGTCTATTTAAAAAAAACTTTGACGTTCATGAGTGTATCTTTGAGACCTAAATTGAATAAAAACATTTTGACTTTGACTTTGACATGGCTGGTTCTGTAATAAAAGTAGGTCATAGTAATGACTATAATGATTTCCTAGAATAAGTCGGTCGATTAAAGAAACAGTATAATATTTCATCCTAATTCGTTTAGCCGTTATAAGGCTGAGAGCACACTTCCAAAATTTCGAATCTCACTAATTATTAAGGTTTTGAAAGTTTGTGATTGATTGTATGGCTGTGTTTATTTACTCAACGTCGTGATTAGTTATTTTTCTTACAAAGTTTGCGCACAGGAATGTGTCAGTGCGTGTAGCAGAAATCGTATTGGCACAAACTAATTGGTTTATGAGTGCTTATTTTTGAGAAACAATGTTAGTACTTATCTGCTTCCTACTTACTTACGATTAGTTACGATATAGGTTAATAAATTTAAAAAAAAGATGAAATTCATAGGCTCATAAATAATTTAGTCAAATACACAATTCCTTGTTATTTTTTGCACACCCTGTCCCATACTCATTTGTCGTATCCTCTCCATCCTAAGGTTGCCTGGAAGAGATCGCTTTTAGTGATAAGGCCGCCAGTTGTTACACTATTTAATAAGTTTTATCATTATTTTTCTCTTGTTGTTTTGTTATCTGTGGTGTGAACAATACAGAGTTTATCTATCTATCTATCTAATTCCTGTAGGACAGACAGACCGCGATTTTAGTATTAATTTATTACTTCTAAACTACATATTTTTTACACAAATTCTGTCTCACGTGCTGTTTTAGTCACGCTTCCTTTGTTTCTTTTTTTTCTTGAAGCATTAACAATTCCATTCAACTCATTAATAACCCACTGTCGTCTTGCGGCAACGCATGCACGGTTGCTGCATAACTACCGAAGTTGCAAACATCTCGTGTTAAAACTTAGAATGATGCGTCTACCAAACACATTCGTTGATCAATAATCACGGACTAATCTCAATAAACAGCCCTAGATAGGAAACTTCAAGGTGAATATGAAGTAATAAACTATTATGACAAAAGCGCAATGTTCAAAGAACCGGTTAAAGATTATTTAAAATTCATTATGAAAGTGGTTACGTACGCTATCGCCGTGATATAACTGCCCCAATATTCCACTTTTTACAACCTTGCCGTTGGCGTTGTGGTGCCATGCAAAAATAACGTAAACAGTAAAGTTAGAATTAACACGTATCTTTTCTAACGTGACCATTTGGACCTATAAATACTTTTATAGGTAGAAGTAATCAGGACAGTTAAAGTAACTAACCAAATCTAAGCTATTTCAAGGTTAATAGGAACATTCCTAAAATTAGGTCATATTCGTAGAAAACTACCGTGTAAATTTTAAATTACAAGAAATATAGAAAATAATAACTATCTACAGTCTGCCGCGCCGCCACCATCTCGCCCGCGTAGACAATCCTTTGCGAACAGCATTTTTTAAACCAACGAAAAAACGAAGGGGTGTCATAAGTTTGACGTGTCTCTGTGTGTGTGTGCGCGTGTGTGTGTGTGTGTGGCATCGTAGCTCCCGAACGGATGAATCTATTTTGATTTTGTGTGAAAGGTGAATAAGTCGGAAGTGTTTTTTTTATGTAGTGTTCTATGTTTCGGGATAAAAAGTATTTAAGGTGTTGTAGGTTTATTTAGTATTTTTTCTATGACCCCCTAAAACGCGAATGCATGATTGGTTGAGTAGTTACGGGTCCGGCGACCACTTTAGACTAACTTCGCATTGGCTAAAGATTTTCTATTGCCATTTCGTCTAGAAGAAGACGACGAGCGAAGAGAGCAAGTAAAGGATACTGATGAGCCTCTAAAGTTGTCTATAGACTGAAAAATGCAATTTTAATATATTTTTAAGACTTTTGCACTTCCCTAATAATTCTGAAATAACTAAAAGTATACCTAATATTGTGGATTAATTTAAAAGCTAATGATGTAGACGACCCCCTATGTAAAGGAAATTTTGATTTGCGGTGCCTATCTATTAAATAAATCGGTTAAAAGTGACCCCATATAATGCGGATATTTTTCATAGCTCTATTTTATCTTGAAGACGTTTTTAAAAAAACCAAGTACATAGGGGCGGAGATATAGTTCATTTAATTGTACATGCCAAAATTCATCAAAATCTGACAAATGGTTTCCAAGAAATTTGACAAGCGTTTGTATCGAAAATTCAGAACGTCGCGGAACCCATAAGCGTGAAAACGTAACAAACAAACTAACTTTCGCAATAATAATATTAGCTATGAAGCTATGAAAATAAATGCCTTGGTCAACTCTATATCATTTACGGACCAGATGGATAAAGAAATAGAGAAGATGGACAAGCTCGAAGATGGACAGACGAAATAAGAGCACTAGCAGGGCCATTATGGACAAGAATCGCTAGAGACAGAAATGAATGGAGAAGGCTGGAGGAGGCCTTTGTGTCTCCCGACGCTCTGAGCAAAGATAACATCATAGACACATTAAAATCTCATAAGATTCAGACAATAAAGGCAAAAATAAATATTAGCCAAGATTTGCAAAGTCAGATTAGTCAGGATCTCATAGAGGCTACCTCTTTGGCTTCAAGACGCTGTTTTAAAGGAGTCTACACACTAAAGTCCCTGATCAATTTCATGAGAATCTACACGCACACGTCATGTCGGTCGGCCGGCAAGTTTGGTCTGTAAACTCCTTAACTATAACAATGTTGAAACTATAGCTATTATTTTGTGATACCTATCTTATAGCACAATCTATCTTATAACACACTTACAGAGCGGTAAGCTAATTCAACAAATTTGTGAGTTGAATTAGCCAAACTGATAATAACCTAAAGCTAAAGTTTTTGTTCTTTGACATTTAACTAACCCTAAAAATTACGTGACTCGGATGTTCTTATTTCTTATCAAAAAAATAAAATTAAAAAAAAACCGAACACCCCCGACACCGACTTTCGTCGACACCTATTTTCATCAAACATTACAAACATAGCTAAAAGCACTCCCGACTAATTCACCTTTTCAAACAAAAACAATATCCGCTCGGGAGCTACGATACCACAGACAAACACACACACGCACACACACACACTCACAAGTCAAACTTATAACACCCCGTTGTTTTTGCGTCGGAGGTTAAAAACAAAACAGGATTAAAAAATGTAGAGCAAGTGTTTATTAGGTACGAGTACGTTAGTAACCGTACTTACGAATGTATAATAAATTAACAGTGTTCCACATTTTTTTAACTTTAGGCACTACTACATCGGAAACAGGCAGATAAATAAAAAGGTAAGTAGATACTTTGTATTATAATTACGACTAATTAACTACCAACATTGCATACCTACATTAAAGAATTTGTAACACTGGATGCGTTTTGCGTCCTCCAGGCCTACCATGATATCTTATATAAACGTACTTAAGTACGCAAACGTACCTAGGTACGTTTTATTTTCGACGCTGCACGACACTCATTGCTGCACGATTATGAACCTTTTCTATGATTTGCGGCCACGCAGCGTCGACCACAAAACGTAACCATCATGGCAATAAGATGTCATAGCCATAGTAATAGTCATTCTAGCTATTCATGGTAGCCCCCCTGCTGTCAAAGCGAACGTAGCCCGCATCGTGTGAACATCACTTGGCCGTCGGGACAACCGGTCAGCGATTTCTTCCGCGTCCTCTCCCTCTCCTGCTCTGTACATTCCTTACGACTTTTTGCTTGTGCTCGCACAGTCAGATTGTGATGAAGGCCTGCCTTCAAGGTCTGCCAGCCCTTTCCCTCGAAGGGGCTGGCAGAGTTTTACAACACCTACACTTTGGCAGACGGTATTCAGTCCTAAATGTGACTGAGGGCCTGTCGCCATACACAGGGCTCCAGATATGTAGCAGATGACATTAAATACGCACATATGATCACAAAACGAACAAATTGTTGCGTGCCTTCGGCTGGGATCGAACCTGCTCCCAAGGTCTGGCTTGAGAAGAAAGCCTTTTCCAACTGTAAATGATCTGTAAATGATGTTCACACGTGATGCGGGCCCGCGGAGCGCAGTACGTCGAAACAGAACGCATCCAGTGTGACAAATTCTTAAACCTTTTTGATATTGACCTTTAACTGGTTTAATTTTAAATAAAATAAAAACTTAGTCTTGAAAATCTTAAGTTCCCTTTTCAAGGTCTAGTATACCGACAGACGCTCTCCTCTCGAAAATAACCAACTTCTCGAAATTAATACATACATATTTATTTGTTATTTTTAAATAACTTACGAGTATAAACCAGCAACATTTTAAAAGTTAATGTTACACACAATTAACGCTCGAAAAAGTATGTATTAGGTAAGTATGTATTTTTTCTGCGCTGTAACTAAGATTTAGTTTACTGTTGTCTGATTAGAATCTGTGTGTGGTATTTAGGTAGGCTTGCAAGTCGTAAGTCACTATACTAGTGTACTTTACGCTATCCTAATTATTATAACCTTATCCTGTCCGGACTAATATTTTATTAAAAATGCGTAAGTGAGATTGTTCGTTTATTTTATCTGTTTGTTATGCTTTCACACCATATTTACACAACCGATCAATTTGAAATTGTGCATAGGTCACACGTTGTCAAAGGTACAGAAAGGGAATCGCGGAAAAAAGTTTTTTTTTTAATTTTAATTTTTTTGAGTATTTATAGCATTATGTGCACAGAAAGCATTCGTTTTTTTTTCCAAAACCCATGCAGTAGGAAATCTCATCCTTTAGAGTTTAGATCCTAAATAACAAGTACAAATTAAAAATTTAAAAAACTCCCGACACCAAAATTCATCAAACTTAACTAAAACACTCCCTAATTTACCATTTCACTTTTCTAACAAAAAAAACAGAATCAAAATCGGTTCGTCCATTTGGGAGCAACAATGACACACACACAGATACGTTAAACTTATAACACCTCGTCATTTTGCGTCGGGGTTTAAAAATGTATGCAAACACTATTAATAGCATTGTCCTCTAAATAAATAGTAAAGTTAAAGTCAAAGTCAAAAATGTTTTTATCCAATTTGGGTATCAAAGATACACTTATGTACGTCAAAGTTTTTTTTTAAATAGTCTCGACCGCCTTGTTCGGATAAAAAGCCTCTACTCAGAAGAATAGGCAAGAAACATAGGGGCATTATTTTTCAAAGAATAAATAAATGACTGACTCACAAATTTTGGCTTACAACTAGGTAATATCTATACGTACTAGTGGCTACTTGGCGGAAGTGGAAGGCTCCAGACATCTTTGTCTTCTAAATAAGCCTTAACCTTATAAAACCCTCTTTTCATTAATGTAGTTTTTACATGTGATTTGAATTTTCCTTCAGTGAGCGCTGTTAATTTTTCGGGATTTTATTGTTAAAACGAACACAGTTGCTTAAAAATTACTTGTTTGATTAGTCAATCTAAATATCGGTACAGCTAACTATCATAGCCTTATTTCCAATAGTGTTATTAATATGATAGTCACTGTTCAATTTAAATTTATGTAGATTTTACATAAATATATTAAATAAATAGATTTTTTATACATTAGTATAAAAAACCCGCTTTCCGCGTCCGTCTGCGTCCCTGTGTCTGTATATCTGCTAACTCCTAAACCGCAGAACGGATTTTGATGCGATTTTCACCATCATAGTGACATATTTTTTCACGGAAGGGATATAGGTACCGTACCAAGACGGGTCGTTTGTGATATGTCTTGGCTAGTGTTTTTTTTAACGAAACGGAAAAAATGCCACGGTTAGGCATGTGTCTACCACATGCGTAACCGTGGCATTTTTTCCGTGCCTTTTTTTACATTCAATCATCCATCCACGTGGATTAAAATGGTAATTCCCGCAGGTCACACTCGCCTTTGTCACCGCCGTGATCAGCGGGATTTCCCGCATGACCTTATACTAAATAGTAGGTGCTGCGCTGCAATAGGGAACCTATGGTAGAGACAAGTATGGAAAGGACAGATTTTTGTAATCCCTCTAGGCCTCACTGGTGGCAATCGGAGAAAAAAATCGGAGGTTTCTTTAAGGTTGACAAATAATTGCTAAGCTTTTATATTTGCATTACAAAACATAGCTAAACAAATCGTTACGCCTTTCCCACGAAGGGGCTGGCAGAGCTGGGCTACAACACACACATTTCGCCGGACGAAATGCAGTCCCAAATGAGACAGTGGGCGTTTGTCGCCATGCACCGGGCCCTAGTCATGTAGCAGATGACATACAATACGCAGATTTATTCACACAATGAACAAATTGGTGCGTGCCTTCGGCTGGGTTTGAACCCGCTCAGTCTAGCTTGAGGGGCGGGCCTTATCCTAGTAGGCTATCATCGCTTCATAATTATGTAATTATAAGTAATATTAATCTATTTTTAAATGCACTTACCCTTTGTAACATCGCAACCAAGCTCCTCCGGCGAGCTCGGCGAGACCTGAACAAAATAATTCATTTAAAAGAAAACTGATTATCGGGATTTGAGACCGCATACGTTTGAATTAAATTAATTGACACAGATTATAAAAAAAAAACAAAGGACTTGCATATTATATTTTTGGGCCAAATATAATTAAAAATATCACAAAAAATACTCACAGATCAGGCCTATCCATAATCCAATAAAATAAAACTTAACACTGAACATTTTTTTCAGTAAGTATAATTAAACACTTCAAAACAACAATTTTCAATGTTTTCCAAAAATTACTATTTTGATATTTCGATCGATTTTTTAAATTAGGGTGATTAAATTAATTAGGTTAATAGTTTTCTTTTTGTTTTCAAGCCAAAGTTTAGCTTAGCCTGAAGACCGCGTCAGTCGACGGCGCGTTTTGTCTTGCCCGCCAACGCTTGGTTAGGTCGCCTGCTGACCCAGCACTGACGCGGTCCACTGATAGCTGCCGGCCGATGCTTCCATTAAGTAGCTATTGTAACAACCAAGGATGCTCTTATCACTGCTGTCAAAACTAAGGCTAGCACAAGAATTACTCGTATCACAGCTGTCAGTGCAGTCACTGCTTAGACCGTTAAATATATTAAGGTTTTGGTAGCCGTGATCTGATTTAAGTATGTTTGCAGTGAAAAAAATATGCTGGTACATGGTATGTACCTGCATTGGTTTTTGTTTACATGATCCAATTAATTCAATTAGGTTAATGGTAAGTACTTTGATACTGAATTTTAATGGTATTCTACTTTGAATATTTTAGTAAGTATTATCAGGCGCACTAGTGTACATTAACGTTGTTACGCAGGAGTCCTAATTTTAGAGAAAAAGTTTGCTATTTTAACTCGTCAGGCGTTATCTCAGCGTTGGTAGACCAATCAAATGATAAATAAGTACCTTATAAGTATCGATTGATTCAAACTTAAGAGGGCCGCGACGCTCTGAAATTTCCATACAAACGCGCTACTCAAATTTCTTGAAAACCATTTGTCAGATTATTATGAAATTTAGCATGTACAATTAAATTAACAATATCTCCGCCCCTATGTTCTTGGTTTTTTTTAAAAACGTTCTCAAGCGAAAATAGAGGTATGAAAAATATCCGCATTTTTAAGGGGTCACTTTTGACTGATTTATTCAATAGATAGACAAAGCAAATCATAAATTACATTACATAGAGAGGTTGTTTACATCATTAGCTGTTAAATGAATCCATAATACAAGGGAAATTCTTAGTTGCTTAAGAATGATTACGGAAGTGCAAAAGTCATAAAAAAATAGAAATTGCACTTTGTCACTCTGTAGGTAAGTTTAGAGGCTCGTCAGTATCATTACTCGCTCTTTTCGCTCGTCTCCTTCTTCTAGACGAAATGGCTATAGAATACCTTAAACCAACGCGAAGTTAATCTAGATCACCTAGGTCGAAGTTAGTTAGGTCGTGAAGTGCGCTGTGAGTGAGACTTTTCTGCGTCTTGCCTCTCTATCGCCCGCCTGTACATTCGTTTTCGCTACTGCGCAGCGTTTCGTGCCTAACTTTATTTATTTATTTGTTTGTAAATGCCTTATATGTACACTATGTATACCTTATATGTCACTAGATACATATACTTACCCTGTAAGGGTACCTATCGCATTGTAAAACTAAACTTTACAGCCGCCATGAAGTTCGAATTGGCATTAACATACTTATTTAAGATATTTCTGTATGATTGAATTATTTCTCTTGAACTAGATAAGAGAAATAATTCAATTCATACGATACCAAAAACTGTTTTTGTTTTCTTTTCTTCTTTTGCTGCCTATTACCAGATGATTAGACTTATTACTCACTAAAAAGTGCACTGTAAAATGCAGTCAGTATTTTGTAGGCGCTTTACTGAATTTCTGTAAAGTTTTTTATTGTTACTTGTATTTTATAGTCATTGTTTTACTAACCTATACTACATTAATTAAATTGAACTTAATACGGAAAAAATAACTGAGTAGGTTTTTAAGTAGATATACCTATGCAAGGAAATAATCAACCAAATTCAAAATAATTAAGGTAGTATTATCTTTCTTAATTTGAGTATCTAGACCACAAGTAATCAAATAAATTTAAAAATAGTAAGTACTTACTTATTTATTATCTCTCTTTATTTATGTATCTAGAGTCTAGGCTACAAGTAATCAAACAAATTGAAGAATTGTAAGTACCTACCTACTTACTTAAATATTATCTTTCTTAGTTTAAGTATCTAGGCCACAAGTAATCAAACAAATTGAAAAATAGTAAGTACTCACTTACATATTATCTTTCTTAATTTAAGTATCTAGACTACAAGGTTGCAGACAAAAATTAAGCTACCTACAGCTAAGCCGCAGTTGTTATAATTAGTTTTTTAACACAACAGCTTTTACTATCAAATAGAGTCGTTCGTCAACTCGACCGTGAACCTCGGCCGTGCGGTCGAGTCGCCACCTTCAATTTTTAACCGATTTAGGGAGTTTAAGGATATACTTCCCAGGTAGTCCCAATAAAATTTTGTCGAAATCGGTCGAGCGGTATTTTAATACTTACAGATTGGCCCCATTATCAAAATCCAGTTTTGATGCGAAAACGGTATTTTTAATTTAAAACATTATTATTTTAACGATAAAATAATATGAACAATACAGTAGGTATTGTTATGACTTATAATTATTTCATTGTTCCTTATACCTAAGTACTTTTTTTCTTTTCTATTTAGCGCTAAATCGTTGATCAAGGGCAGGATCCAGCTACTCCCAGTCCGTATGGAGATGCAGAGTTGGTATCCATGAAGTAAATTCCACTCTCCCTGTTGATGCAAAATAATTTCGATTTTGTCAACTTGTATATTTATGTTAAATTACTGCGCCACTCCAGTAAGGCGCCTTCCTGACCAGTGAGGCTATTCTTACGCGTGAGATGAGATGAGATTTTTATCTTGGTCACTCTCACACCTATGACTATTCAAACGAGAGCAATAAGGACGAAAAAAGGTGAGATGAAAATCTCAAATCTCCGAATAGGGCCCCAGATTGTAAGTATTCACAATCATTCAGAAACGTTTCCAATCGGATTCAGTAGGTTTTTTTAGAATCTCTGTCCTTAATCCTAAGTATTTAAACGTGATTCATTCTCACGATCGGATTAATACTCGATTCTCCAATCCAAAATTTATAAAAGTAGGTATACTAAGATTTGAACATTTTGAGTTTGAAATTTGTGAAATCCGATCGGACGTCTGATTGTGAATAACACTGCAGGTCGGTGTGTTTTTGTTTTAGGATCTACCGAATCTGTATACATTTCAAACGTGTACAATATAATAGTGGGTACAATACTTATTCGGTCGTATTAATTCAGTACAGAAACAAAAAAGCTTCGAGCCGGACAAATATTTTTCTCTAAATCCCCACTAACAGGGTAATAATAATCAGGGTAAATAATCGGGGATTTCGGGAATATACCTCAGGAAGGCGTCTTAGTAGGTATGAAACGGTTTGCAGATTGAACATCTGTACAGAACGTAGAACAATCATAATAAATCCAAGTCACGTAATGAGTAAATCCTATCCTACTAATATTATAAACGCGAAAGTTTGTATGTATGGATGGATGTATGTTTGTTACTCTTTCACGCCAGAACGGCTCAACAGATCTGGATGAAATTTGGCACAGAGATAGATTATAGTCTAGAATAGCACATAGGATACTTTTTAACCGCGGGTGAAACCGCGGGACGCAGCTAGTCCCTAATAAAAAGGAAGTCACTTTAATCAGGGCACTTGTACACATCTCATCCTTATCCAATACAAATAAAAGTAATTTACTTTGATGGGTGGAACAATACCCTTAAGTATTGCTACACCCAAAACCAGCACCATGTAGGTATATTTAAATATTTTTATTTTTATGGGGTTTTATATTATAGGGTCAAGCACAATAAGTTGTGACTGATTTTCTGGTAAATATACATTTAGGACAACTACGGACGCTGTTTATATTTGATCTCCTGCTAACAAATGAGGGCATTTGATAAAAGGGACATCGGGACGTTTGGTGAACGACCCCGACCCTACAAGACAAACAAACGTGCATACACGGAAAAATGCGACCTTCTTTTTGAACAGCTAAACATGGTTATAGGTAACTCACCAAAAACCTCATAAGTGTTTATTATACTCATCAATATGAACAACTTTTACCATGAAGCCTATCCTGTAATCGCGAAAAAAAAAACAGCTGTTCCAAACAAAAAGTTCAATCACCTGAGACAAAATGTATAGAACAGCTTTTTTCGCGATTTCAGAGTTTGCCCCATAGTAAAAGTTGTTCATATTGATGAGTACATTGAACCCTCAAGAGGTTTTTGGTGAGATACCTATAACCCTGTATATTATGGGTGCTTCTAGACGGGCTTTATCTTTGTATACTACGATACTAGCCCGAAAATACTGGCTCTGCAATATTGCTACAAAATTGTGTAGCCCGACAATAGGGAGTTATGTAATAGGGAGTATTCTGTGGGCTCGACCATAAAGCCATACGTTTCTAGCATATTAGCTGACGATGGCCAAGCTACAGCCGCAGTATTGCCAGGCTAGTATTGCAATAAAGATATAGCCCGTCTATTAGCACCCTAAGATACTAACTTTAGTTCGCACTCGATGGAGAGAGTGATAGTGTTTGCGCAGTCTCCCAGGCCCTGCTCCCAGGCCCAGTAGCTGTCCGCTCTGGCGGCCACCAGGCTCCTGGGGCACTGTAAGCTTTCAGTAAACAACAACAAACTGCGGACGTGGCTGCACGTGTCTGAAACACGAAGAAACAAAATGTTCTCAATTTGTTTTGACCAAGACAAGACTATCCTAATCCTAATCCTAACAAAATAATATTATAAATGCAAAAGTGAGTTTGTTCGTTTGCAACGGTTTCACGTCCTAACTACCTACTCAACGGAACATCGTGAATTTTTGCATACACGTTGCCTGGGATACAGAAAAGGACATTGGGTACTTTTTATCCCGAATAAATTAACGCTTCCTGTGGGACCGCGGGTAAAACCGCGGGGCACAGCTAGTTCATAATAAATCTAAGTAAGTACCTACCCCTAAATTTTAATGCCACTACAAATTACTTAAACCTTTGCAAAACCCTAAGTCGGATTGACGTAAAAAGAAATTTGCTCACAATGATGACATCTTAATATGTATAAATCTCGTGTCACAATGTTTGTCCTCAATGAACTCCTAAACCACTTAACCGATTATAATAAAATTCGCACACCATGTGCAGTTCGATCCAACTTGAGAGATAGGATAGTTTAAATATATATATATATATATCTTAATAAATATAAATCTCGTGTCACAATGTTTGTCCTCAATGAACTCCTAAACCACTTAACCGATTATAATAAAATTCGCACACCATGTGCAGTTCGATCCAACTTGAGAGATAGGATAGTTTAAATATATATATATATATATATATATATCTTAATATATATAAATCTCGTGTCACAATGTTTGTCCTCAATGAACTCCTAAACCACTTAACCGATTATAATAAAATTCGCACACCATGTGCAGTTCGATCCAACTTGAGAGATAGGATAGTTTAAATATATATATATATATATCTTAATAAATATAAATCTCGTGTCACAATGTTTGTCCTCAATGAACTCCTAAACCACTTAACCGATTATAATAAAATTCGCACACCATGTGCAGTTCGATCCAACTTGAGAGATAGGATAGTTTAAATATATATATATATATATATCTTAATATATATAAATCTCGTGTCACAATGTTTGTCCTCAATGAACTCCTAAACCACTTAACCGATTATAATAAAATTCGCACACCATGTACAGTTCGATCCAACTTGAGAGATAGGATAGTTTAAATATATATATATATCTTAATATATATAAATCTCGTGTCACAATGTTTGTCCTCAATGAACTCCTAAACCACTTAACCGATTATAATAAAATTCGCACACCATGTGCAGTTCGATCCAACTTGAGAGATAGGATAGCTCAAAACGCGAACGAAGTCGCGGGGTGACAGCTAGTATACATATATATTATACTAGCTGTCAACCCATCGATCGAACTGCACATGGTGTGCGAATTTTATTAAAATCGGTTAAGTGGTTTAGGAGTTCATTGAGGACAAACATTGTGACACGAGATTTATATATATTAAGATTAAGATATAAATTTGTCAGTCACAGTCAGTGGGACGTTTAGCGTCCCATTGCAGGGACGTAATAAGGACGGAGGGCTGTAATGATGATGATAAAACATTAAATTTGATTAAGATAAAGTAGGTTTGTTCAAGCCACAGTGCACAGTCTCTGTGGTGTGAGATTTCAGACGATATCAAAACTTAAACGCGGACTGTCAGCTTAGGCTGTGAGGGCATGGGGTTATCAAACTACATATGGTTTAGGTTTGCGTTTTTAATGAGGCCACAGGGTTAGTCATGGGGTGATCAAACTATGGTCTCGAAAGAAAGAATATGACTTACCATTAGCTGAGTACTTCGGGAAGCTTCCGATAGGACAACCTGGTTGTATTTGTTGTTCCTTATCAGGTTGTGTGAAGGCCTTGTAGTTGATGAAGACGTCGATATCGCATAGAGTCTTGTTGATGCCATAGCCACCAGGGTCAGTGTGGTAACAGAAAACAGTTTTCGCATCTTTAGCATTTAGGGAAGGCATCAATTCGCCGTATATGTTATGACCGGATGGCTCGAGCCCGTAGATCCTGTGGAATGGTCAGAAAGCAGACAGAAATATGTTTTAACGCTTACTGTTTTTTTTTTCATTTTACACCACCTGCTCAACAATGACCAATTACATACCACATAGTCTCAACGTAAAGCAAGGCATTGCCTCTCAAGTGAGATGAAGTTGTGTGAAAATCCTAGGGGAGTTTCCGAGAAAAGAGGTTAAATTTAATAAAAACTCAGCAAACAGATATTGTAAAAAAACGTTATATTCGAAAATCAAACTGGCTACCACAAAAAAAAAAAGAACGCAGCTGCATGAAATTTAAAATAAAATAAACACATTTTTTTTTGCTTCAGTTTTGGCACTGCACGTCGTGTGCATTTGCCAATGCATATCAATTTAGGTATTTCTTAGTTTTAATGATAACCAAGACGACTATAAATCACAATAATAAGTGGAGTTTTGAAGGGAACACGAAAAGTCGTGTTTAGCAATGTTTGTAACTACTATTAATTGTCCACACTCGTGTACGTTAACGAACCGATAAAAATTAATGATCTCACATTATTGCACTCTACCACTCGAAGAATCACAAGTTTTAGAAAATAATACCTACAACGTAACGACGCCACCTTTTCGGTTTCCCGCCAAAACTCTAAAAAACAGTATTTGATGTAACATATTTTCTTAGTTCCTTTTTATTGTCCCGTAGAAGGTGTGAAAAGTAGAGTATGCCTATTCACCTCTGGGATAAAGCAGTGTCTTTGTCTTGGGCGGATTGAACCCCTCGTTTCACTCAGGACTCTCCATAATATCCATGCTTCGCTCGGGCGTTAATTATAACTCCCTCGGAAGATAACTTTAGAGTCACTTATTAGGTTGTTACGCTCAGGGTAAAATAAGACGATCGTGATGTAAGACGCTGCTTAACCCCCTCAGTGCATAATCAACTAGGTATTCTGACTAACGTAAAAATAGGGTTACATAATGACAGATGCTAAACCTAGTCATCTTGACAACTTATTACGATGATTTTTAGGTTCAGCTGCCGATACTGCGCAACCATGAACCTTATTGCGCGGCTATATGATTTGCAATCGTGCAGCGTCGGCAGCTGCACCTAAAAATTATTGCAATAATTTGTCACAGTACGGTCCCGTACTAGACTATTGACACGAACGTTTCTATTGGTTGTATAATTTTGGCTTTTTGTCCAATAGGAACAGCGTGTCGGCGCTTTCGCAGGCAATTACAGCAATCGTTTAATAATAATATTTTTTTATTTACGGTTTAGTTTGTACGGGCCCTGCGCTGCTGCTTACCTCGCAATCATCAGCCCAGCTTCGCTGACCGTCCTTCCGGCTTGGCCAGCCAACTGAGCTCCTAAGGATAAGCCGGCCACATACGTCACTGTAAGGTTGAACCCTTCATTGGACATCCTTATTAATGCTTGTCCGAATTGGGTGCCGATCTTAAAATAAAAGATTTCATATTCAGTGTTAAAAAATCTTTCTTTTATAAATTAGAAGAAATAGCGAGTAAGAGTATTAGGGTGTATCTTTAAACGACGAAAATAATTATTGTAGGATACCATTGTACTCATTATTATGGCCAATTTTTACTAAGGGGCCAACCATGAAAACGCTTAAAAAAATTGGAAGTGTCCCATTGAAAAAGCTAATTGATTGTCGACAAAATATATGACAGCTGTTTTTTTTCTCGATTTCAGGGTTGCCTCTATTGTAAAAGTTGGTCACAATGGTGAGTACAATGATATCTTAGAATATTTAGTGAACCTGCCGTCTGAGTTAGGGTGGGTTCGATTCCCACCTAGGGCAAACATTTATGTGATGAACATTTGTGTTTGTCCTATGTCTGGGTGTTAATTATCTATTTAAGTATGTCAATAAAAATGTATATGTGTGTATATCAGTCTCTGGCCACCATAGTACAAGCTTTGCTTAGTTTGGGGTCAGACGACCCTGTGTGCAAGTGTCCCGAATATTATTATTATTGTATCCGTTTATAGATACACGTTGTTTTTAAAAACTTACATTGAACGCATTTGGAATCCAAGCAACGACTAAAGATATCGGTTTAATATACCGGTTTAATGACGCTGGAGTTAGGGTTGGTAAGCTTGAAGCTTCCTTTTCCCAGTTGAGTAGGAACACGTTATACGCGTTCAATGCCACAACTTCTCTAAGCAGATTAACAGTCAAATCGCTATCAGGTGTACCACTAGATCCAAATGCGTATATAAAATTTTTCTTGCTACAGTTGTAGTAGTCATTGTTCAAAAGCATTTCGGATTTGTTCAAAGACACTTCTGCATAATGGCTTAATGAGCTGCAATAAGAACAAGTAATAAAGAAAACCAAAGGAACGTTAATAAAAATAATTATTGACAGATATTCACTTACATATCGTCCTCATATAACCTTAGAAAAGCGCATTGCGATAACTGTATAATTCCTAAAAAAAAACATCAAAATTATTATAAATAGATAATTTTGTTTCACTATTTCCAAAATTCAAAAATGTTTTATGATAAATACTTACCCAATAACACCACACAAACATGTCGCAGGTCCATGTCCGACATTTTCTTAAACAACGCAAGCAAGCAAATTCTAGTTTGTTACTTTCAACTGAATGACATGCATTATTTATAAGCATGTGTAAAGCGTAGACTTGACGCTCACTTAAATAATGTTGTACGTTTAAATTGTTTAATGCTACCAATCTACCACGTTTGTTTTTTAATGATGCCATTAGTATTGTACCGTCAAATGTACGCATACTGTACAAGGTGGTTTTGGTCTAATTTACCATTTGTAAGCTACATTGTCAGTATGAATTTCACCATTTATGAAGTTACAAATTTTATTAAATCAATGCCTTATGTATAAATATAAGCTGTTACCCGTGACTTCGTTCGCGGTTATTGAAAAAATAGATTCACAAACTTTCCTCGTGAATCCTGTAGCTAATTACCAAATTTCAGATCCATTCAGTCATTTAACCGTGACAAGCCAACGAACAGACAGACAGACAAGAGTTACTTTCGATTTTATAATAAGTAGATATTATAATATTAAGTATAAATATTTTACAAGTATAGGTATAGGAAAGGAGTAAGGATAAATAGGGAGGTATACCCTGTAAGGATGTTGCATTCTAAACTAAACTAAGAGATCATTACATCTTATACCTACTAATTTACAATTGCAACTTTTAATAAATTAATTAATTTATAATTATTTTGTTTTTACCCTGTAAATAAATAAACAAATATTTTTAATTTAGGGGATTTTCCCAAAAAACTGGGAGAACCGGAATCAACAATGGCATCACAATATCGAATCTTTACATCTTTTGGCTGCGTGTTTCTGTCATTGTTGTTGGTTCTAAAGATGGGGCTGTCCTACTGGTAATTTTACGATTTGCCGCGCTTTTATCAATTTTTGTCCTATATATAGTATCTACTTTCATTTGCCAGACTCTAGATATTACGTAGATTAACTCTATAATGTTTACATCAGAAATAACAAAGAAAAAAAAAATTAGGCTCTCCCCAGAAAAAAAAAATGTAGTTACAAAAACGTTAGATGGCGAAAGAGTTTGATAAAATTATTATGTCAAACCTAGTGTCAAGTTGACATTGAAATAAATATTTGACATCAACATACCTAGATGCTGATTTTGACTTTGACATAATATTTATTGACACAGCTAGCTAGTGATGTCTAATTATTTCCAATAAACTTAACAATTAAGCACCTGATTTCTATTTAGTAATAAGATCAGTTGACAAAAAGTCAAATTATCACTATGATCATGTTATTTTATAAATCAAACATTTTACCATGTGAAAGTAGTTCAACTTATGTACTCAAAACCTTTCTAATTTAATTTTACTTTAGACACCAATCTAAATTGGAAACAGTTTTTGGAAACACAAATTATATTTAATCTTAACAGTACGGATACTCTGCGTTGTATATTTAGAGAAAACGGCTTCCTCACCCTAACTGGAATATTTATTTTAGAAATGTGTTTATTTATTAGAAATAACGAGAGTTACTTTTTTAATGTAAGCTCAAGTCGTGCGGAAATCTTACGCTCTAAACATAAGTACAATATTTCTATTCGTCAAGTCAACAATGCCATGTTCCTTATCAGTTCATTTTATACTGCCATAAAAACATACAACCACTTACCTGTTGTCTTCAAATCTTTAAATACATCACAATTTAAAATTCAATTAAAAACCTGGTTAGAGTGGTTAGCTCTAAAAGTGTATTATAACCTAAAATAATATTTTAATGATGATACATGTCGCTCATTAAATTCAAAAGGGCCACATTCCAAAAACTTCATTTTTTACAGGAGAGCGTTTTGAAGTTTCGGCCGTCGTTTTTTCGTATTATTTTTTAAATCATATTACATATATACATGTGGGATATATCATTCGATGCGTATTTTAAACCGTTATTTACCTAGAGTATTATAATTACTGTAACTTTCACCCAGAAGCGTACAAAGTCAAATAAGTCCCTATTGTATATAAAAAATGTCAAAATGTCATATGAATTTATTGAGTGAAAGGCCACAAATCATACAAAAAATAAGTTTATTTTAATATTTTACGTCGCAAAATTGTTAAATGCTTTATAAAATATGAAATAAAGAATCACACTCTTGTGTTACAACAAAAAACACATACAAACATGCAAAAACAAACAAAAATCGTTTAATTGAAACAAAAAACATGTAAGAATCTAAATAGTAATTGTTTTTATAGTGCAAATGCTGTTTCTGATACTCTTTATGTCTAATTATTATTAGTTATAAGTCTCTTTAAGTCTATACTTATTAACCTTTTTACGAAATTAATCAATAAAGGTGACTATGTATTATTAAATAACTAATAAAAAGACTTGAAAAAGAAAGAAAGAAAGAAAAAAGCAAAACAGGCAACATGCCGAAATTATTACACAAAATTAAATTCTTAAAAAAGTAAATAACAGAACACACCATGTCAACAAACAATTAACGAGATCAATGTTGTTACTACGAGTAAATGCAGCAAGAAACAACAACTATTACATCTTTATTCAAGCTATGTCACCTACAAAATAAGTGCTTTATAATCCTAAAACATCTTCTAAATTTGTAGAACCACACAAACTTACCTACATAACATAACAGTTATATTAATTAAAAACTTGTTTATTAAACAATATCACTCTTAGGAACCTAATAAAACATTTTATAGATTAAAAAAAAAAATCGTAGTATTTCGGGATCACATCCTTTTCAATAAGTTTAAGAATATTCTGTTTTTTTGTCTCAGCAACTTCTAGCTTATTGTTTTCTTGATGTCCGCGTAGTACCAGACACATTTTGTTTTTTGTAAGTGGTAACTTGGGTAAAAACTGTATCCTCTTAGGAACTTATGTATAACATTTATTTTTATGTTATTTGTCAATTTTCATGACTTTAGTGTCAACCCATTTCACTTTTTCACCATCATCATTGGTTGTGTAGTTTCCAACCGCCAGCAATTTAAAGTTATCATGTGCAAGTTCCTTAACAGTGTAGGGTATTCCTTTCTTTTTTGTGGTTTTTATTAATATGATATGCTGTGCAGACTTTAGCGCTTTTGAGATGTTCCTCTGAATGACGGAGTGTATAGAGTCACCCTCATTTTGGGTATGCCCCTTGATTTAGAATTTATGGGTTATAGATTTCAGTTTCGGAAACTCATTTATGGAGTGTTGATATACTGCTAACGTAAATTTGTTTTTTAGCGGGCCACAGCAATAATCGCTGTAAAAAACCACGTCAAAATCATCGGTGGCTCTGTCATGCAAACTTTTTAGTTGTTAACATACGCATGAACCTATCTCGTTGGCACCTCGAGTTCCTTCTCCTTCATGCCAAGCAAAACAAGTTGTGTTTTTAGTGCCAAGCTCAGTTATTGTAAAATTTAATAAATTAAACTTTAAAACGTAATAGAAACTTGATATTTCACCTCGTGGACAAAGTATTACCGCTTGTAAGTCGTAGACTACGACGACAAAGTTTGTGCTAACATTTTCTTTGTCTCTTTCTTTTTCTAGAATAAAAATTAAATGAAAAGTACATTACTGTTAAAACAATCCTTGCCAAAATTAAGTTTATTTTATACGTAAAACAGACATAAATATTAGAAATACTGCACTTTTTATTCAATAAAATAAAATTATTAGCAAAATCCTAGTATTTAAAAATCAAAAGAAAAGCATTCCAAAATATGGCACGTTTCCTTATTAATTAATATTGTATTTACGTGTTTTCTTTACTAAAGACGGTCACATTTCAGAATATGGCACTTTTCACTAAAATTTAATACTTCAACACCGGTTGCTTTCCGGAATGTGGCCTTTTTAAATAAAGATGACGCGCGCTTACGCAGACTGCCGGTTCGCAAATAATAAAATGGCCGTTTTGCCCTGAAGTTAGTCGTCAATGTGTGAAAATGGCCCATGGGCAGTTGTGTGATTGGACCATTTTAAACGCTAAAGCAATGGGTGTCTTTTCGAATATAAAAATTTGACCAATTTTGATACGTTTTATGCAATAAAAACGATTTTGACTTTTTTCGGAATGTGGCCCTTTTGAATTTAATGAGCGATGTATTAAGTTATCATAAAGTTAGAAATGTAAGAAGTAGAAAATTTTAAGAAAGCTCTCTTGAATTAAGATTAAGATTAGGCTGGTTAATTTTGAAATGTAAAACATAATGTAAGTAGGTAATTAAGATAAACATAGTAATTATTAATTAATTATTAATTAATTAATTAAACTACTATAAAGTTAAACTACCACTGACTCACTGACTGACTGACTCACTGACATAGAGAAACCTAAAGGGTATAAGGAGGGGTGGTGGGGGAAAACTAAATATAGGGTCGTGTAGGGGTTGGTCCAGAGGGCCCGGGAAAAATCCGAAATTGGCGAAAAGTCAAACCCTGATGGTGGTATGCCCTCGTATCTCGGAAACCAAAAAATTTTTTTCTAAAGCACTTGAACTAATATTTCAGCAAACCTTTGGAACTTTCACGAGAAATCAAAAAAAACATGGCCGCCATACAAAAAAAAAAATTCCATACAAAATTGAAACGTGAATAACTCGGAAACGGTTAAAGTTTTAGATAGTCTGCTTGAACAAATGTTATAGGGAATCTAAGGGGCTACCTGGTGAGTGTCATAAAAATTCAAGATGGCGGATTCAAAATGGCGGCCAAATTTCAAAATGGTCCGGGAGATCTGATTTTTTGCATCCGGGGGTTTTTGGGGTGTCCAATTCCATTTCTGAAATAAAATTTCGAAAAAGTGTTTTTTTAATATAGCTGCCATACATTCGAATTTTTCCATACACGGCGAAACCTAAAGGGAACAAGGGGGGGTGAGGAGTGGAAAGTGAATACAGGGTAGTATAAGGGGTGTTCCACAATTTTCGAAGAAAATCCGAAATTGGAACATTTACCTACTCTGATGGTGGTATGCCCTGGCATCTCGGAAACGGTGCATATTTTTGCCACAGAACTTGAACTAATGTTTTAGCGAACCTTGGGAACTTTCAGATGAATTAAAAAAAAACATGGCTCCTATACAAAAAAAAAATCTCCATACAAAATTGATACGTGAATAACTCGGAAACGTTAAGTTTTTTAGGGAGTGAGATTGAACAAATGTCATAGAGAATTAGAAGGTCTACCTGGTGGAGGTAAAAAAAAATCCAAGATGGCGGATTCAAGATGGCGACCAAATTTTAAAATGGTCGGAGAGGTCTGATTTTTTGTATCTGGGGGTTTTTGGGAACCCCGATTCCAATTATAAAAATAAATTTTGAAAAAAAAAATGAACATAGCTGCCATACATTCGATTTTTTTCATACATTTTGGGGGTCGCTTCCGAGCGAATTGGGCGAGGCCGTAGGCCTCGCATCACACCCGCGAGGCCGAAGGCCGAGCCTCAGCTGCGAGGCCGAAGGCCGAGCAGCAGTACTCGAACGGTGCAAGGCGAGGCCGAAGGCCGAGCCTTGCAGCGTTCGAGTACAACTATATTTGAAGTCGGACAGGTCACATTAGCGAGGCCGAAGGCCGAGCCCCCAATCGCGAGGCTGCAGGCCGAGTCCACGATGCGAGGCCGTAGGCCGAACCCCAGCTGCGAGGCCGAAGGCCAAGCAGCAGCACTTGAACGGTGCAAGGCGAGGCCGAAGGCCGAGCCTTGCAGCGGCCGAGTACAATTACACATTATCAAAGTGGGATAGATCACATTAGCGAGGCCGAAGGCCGAGCCGCACCGGGGCGAGGCCGTCAGGCCGAGCCACAGTGCGTACAAGACTACTCGACGTACGAAAGTACGTAGAGTACGAAAACTGCGAAATAAACAGACTGCTTGACCGAATAAACTGCGCAATCGAAACGTAGGGCACCACAAAATCAGGGCAGCCCGACTACAGGGCACCGCGGGCCGCTTGCGGCCCGCGCACCGCCCAAAATACTAGTTATCTATATTATATAAAGTTAAACTACCACTGACTGACTCACTGACTGACTGACTGACATAGAGAAACCTAAAGGGTATACGCCGGGGTGGGGGGGATAAAGTGGATATGGGGTCGTGGAGGGTTGGGTCCACAACCGCCGGGAAAAATCCGAAATTGGCGAAAAGTCGAACCCTGATGGTGGTATGCCCTCGTTTCTCGGAAACTAAAAAAAAATTTTCTAAAGCAGTTGAACTAAAGTCGTAGAGAACCCTGGGACGTTTCAGGGGAAGTTGAAAAAAACATGGCTCCCGAAGAAAAAAACATGGCCGCCATACAAAATTGAAAATAAAATAACTCGAAAACGGTATGACTTGGATGGGGAGTGTTCAACCAAATGTCATAGGGAATCAAGAGAGCTACCTGGTGGGGGTGACGAAAATTCAAGATGGCGGATTCAAGATGGCGGCCAAATTTCAAAATGGTCTGAGAGGTCTGATTTTTTGCATCCGGGGGTTTTTGGGGTCCCCGATTCCATTTTTGAAAAAATATTTTGGAAAAGTTTTTTTTTTAATATAGCTGCCATACTTTAGTTTTTTTCATACATTTTGAGGGTCGCTTCTGATCGAAGTGGGCGAGGCCGGAGGCCTCGCATCACACTCGCGAGGCCGAAGGCCGAGCCCCAGCTGCGAGGCCGAAGGCCGAGCAGCCCTACTCGGCCGGTGCAAGGTGAGGCCGAAGGCCGAACCTTGCAGCGGCCGAGTACAATGACACACAATCAAAGTCGGATAGGTCATACTAGCGAGGCCGAAGGCCGAGCCTACGACCGCGAGGCCGAAGGCCGAGCCGCACCGGGGCGAGGCCGTCAGGCCGAGCCACGGTGCGTATAGGACTACTCGACCGATGCGAGGCGAGGCCGAAGGCCGAGCCTTGCACCGGTAGAGTACGATTACTGCGATATAAACAGACTGCGTGACCGAATAAACTGCGGAATCGAAACGTAGGGCCACAAGGGTCCATTAGCACCGGTAGAGTACAATAAAATAATGATGCTCTCCGACCTACTGACCAAGACGAATTTACTGCGGAATCGAAACGTAGGGCCACAAGGGTTCATTAGCACCGGTAGAGTACAATAACTGCGAAATAAACAGACTACAGAACTCGAATAAACTGCGGAATCGAAACGTAGGGCCACAAGGGTCCATTGGCGCCTGACCGCGGGCCGCTTGCGGCCCGCGCACCGCCCAAAATACTAGTTATACTATATAAAATTGAATTACCACTGACTCACTCACTGACATAGAGAAACCTAAAGGGTA